>CM030366.1:200263199-201463199 GCA_017893485.1 Hemerocallis citrina | reverse complement strand
TCTTCTTTTTTTCCTTCTATTCGTGCTCCAGCATGCTGGCTTTTTCTATAGACTGATTTCCATAGAACTTGTATGTCTTGCGATTGTCCTCTTCAATCTGCAACCTGACAATCAGGTCCTCAAGAGACATTTCCATACGTTTGTGCTTGAGGTAGTTCTTGAAGTCCTTCCATCCAGGTGGAAGCTTCTCAATGAATGCTGCAACCTGGAATGGTTCACACAACGACATGTTCTTTGCACCAATTTCATGCATTATCACTTGCAGCTCCTGAAATTGACTCACAACAGTCTTGGAGTCAATTATCTTGTAGTCCAGAAATTTGCCAACTACAAACTTTTTGGAGCCAGCATCTTCGATTTTGTACTTCTTCTCCAAAGACCCCCACAGAAGTTTGGATGTCTTGAAGACACAGTACACATTGTAGAGCGGGTCTACCAAACCGTTCAGGATGTAATTTCTGCATAGATAATCGCCTTGAGTCCATGCATCAACAGCAGCAATAGAGTGCATATCCATACGTGCCAGCATAGGGGCAGTTTCAGTCAGAAACCTTTCCAGCTTCAAGGTGGTCAGGTAGAACTGCATCTTTCCTTGCCACTTTTTGAATTTAGTTCCATTGAACTTTTCAGGTTTTTCTCCCACAGTTATATGTGTGGGCAGAATGACCGTTTGTACCGCATCCGGTTGTGCAGTCACATTCTGGGTCACATGATTTTGTCCACTGATATTCTCATTTTGTTTGTTCTCCATTTTCTTTCTGAAACAGTTAAAAAATCAACTGTTAGAAAATTGGAATGTTGTTTTTTTCGAAATGGTAAACAACACCTGTAAAAGTCTTCACAAAAATTGTTAGAAATATAGGAGAAAATTTTGCTTTGAGATTGTTAGAATTTGAATTTCGTAAAATAGAATATTTCTAATAATCTTTGTGAAGAAGTAAAATTATAGGAATAAAAAATCAAATCAGACAATTCGATACAAAGTCGAGATGAAAATCTCTATCCTTAAAGCAAAATTCACCCCGTAGTGTGACGATTGTTGACGAATTGCTATCCAGGATACAAATGTATTACCTTCTCTAAAAAGCAGCGCCCAAACTTCAGTGACACCAGCGAACTGGCAATGCGTTGTACTCGGAGGAAGAAGAAGAAGGAATTGTCAAATTCAAAAACAGTGTAAAAAAACAGACAAAATTATCTGGATTTATAGGAGATCAGAGGCGTAACAGATGGATCCATTACTCTGTAACAGCTGATACAAAAGCGTAACTGATGGATCCATTATTCTGCTGTTACAGAGTTATGACATCAGTTACAGAATTTGAAAAGCCTCAGGAAAATTTCGGAGTGGGGCAAAAAATAATTTGGTTGGCCGAACCGGACCGGGCCGGGCGCGCGTGTGTTTGTAATTTTGGCTAGGTTCTCTCTCCACTACACGTTAGCAGTAACCCCATGGCTACGCTCTTTCGTCCATTTCTTTAGCTTATATGCTAAAGAAATCTTTCTCAACTTTCGATGTGGGACTATCAATTTTCTCCAAATTTTCAAGTTAGTATATTTCGAGTACCCATCTTTGGACCAACATTTTTTATTTATACAGAATTCATTTTTGGCAAACAAGTACATTACGGAATAGTACCCAACGAGAGGTACACAACCCAATCACTTTTCGGCACCACCGATGACCAGAGCCTATCGAAATCAGGCCCGAAAAATATGCCAAAAATATTTCCAACACCATTCTCCCGTTATAATATTGAAGATTAGAGATTTTAGCGATTAATAGACCTAAACATGTAAATTGTTGGATTTGATTGTGGTATCCCTCCAGGTAAAGTGGGACCATACCATAGGACAAAATAAGAATACTAAGCTTAGATTTGAGAATTGACTTGAGAGTCGCTGAAATAGTGAAACGGAATTAAGCAGATGACGTCGGCAACTGTCGGTGGAGTGAATAACGGAGGATAGAAGTTTGGCGGCAGCTTCGCGGACCGTTTGGGTACCGATCCACGATCCACTCTGAAATAAACTTTTAATTTTTTAATTTACTAACTTTATCAGACTTTGATGTGCCGGATTAACTAGACTCTTACTATAAGTTTAGTCTACGATTGAAGTATTAATTAATTAATATGTCTCTCTAAGCATGTGTAGTAATTACCTAAGTAAGATTTTTTTAACATACAACTCTATTTAAGTTTGTTCCGTTATGCATGGCATACTTCGTTTATTTTGGAGTGTTTTCTAAAAAAAATGCTGTTGTTTCTACTTTTCAAAGATGAAAACCCTTACTCCTATAGGCTTAAAACAGAGTTGAAATAGTTAAAAAAATTGGAGGAAAAATTGGGAGACTATGCGAGAAATTTGGGGGATTTCATCAGGTATGTTGTTTTTCGCGCATTTTTTTAGTTGAGTTGAAGAGTGATTGTTTATTTTATCACATCAAAATACTTGTAATTCAATTCACAATAAGTTTCAGGAATCATCTACAAATCCATGAGTAATAAACAATAGAAAAGCACTTTAGAGCACAAATTTTATTCCAATAACCAAACATAATTGATATGGCTAAAATTGGGGTTAAATCGGGACCGTCCAGATCGAGCACGAATCTTGAAGCACGGGGGTAAAAAGGTAATTTCACATGCAGACGGATCCAAAACGGGTATTGGGCCTCCTTCTTACGAAACCAACCGCCCGCGAATAGATCCACTCCAACTGGGCACGGGTTCCGACCCGATACAAGCCCAGTCCACCAAGAGGAGAATCAGGGCACTGATTTGATTAAATCAAATCAACAAACTTGATTGGCTCCCACCAGGGAATCAGGGTCTAACTTCCTAAAACAGAATAGGAGGATTTTTCTCCTAACTGTTAGGCAGGAAATCAGGGCCCTAATCATTCCAGAAGGCGACTATAAATACAGCCCCTCTACCACCAAGACCAGGTTAATCACTTTTTCACCACTTAAGCTCTTTCTTAGTCTTTTACCGATTACTGACAAGAGCGTCGGAGGGTGCGTCGCCGGAATCTACCCCGGTGTCTCGCACTTCCCTGCAGGTTGCGGCGGGAGCAAGAAGGCCGAGTCAGCTGTTCAGGTTTTCCTCGGATCCACAAATTCTATCTGTTTGCCCCCACACCGAAATCAGCGGTAACAGATTGGCGCCGTCTGTGGGAAAACCACACGAACAGTCTCAGCCCATCCTCCGTCGTCATCTGCAGCCATGCCGCCGAAGAAGAACCGATCCAGAGGGTCGAACCGTGGGGGCAACCCCACCGACCCGGCGAATGAAGCTCCGGTCAATCCTGTCCTTCAGTCCGACCTCCCTCCGCTGACCCAGCAGGTCCCACCTCCTCCTCCTCCCAAGCAGCAGCCCAACAACGGTTCGTCCGGTCATAACGGTCGGAAGGAGAAGCAGCCCCTCAATCCGGGCCATGTCTCGGTCCATAATGGGTCCTCGGACTCGATGGCTTCTCATCACCCCGACCTCCGCATCACACTCCAAAACCGCCATAAGGACGACGACCTCCGTACCCATCTTGACGAGTGGCGGGCCCGAGAGGGAGCCTCCCGCCAGCGTCAAGGTGAGCGGTCGCCACGTCGTCGGGACGGCAGAAGGTCCCCAGAACGCAGAGGCCGAGCGGCGTCCCCTGAGCGCCGAAGGAGGAGATCCCGGTCCCCCAGGGATCGGCGTCATCCGAGGGACCGAGATATGCCCATCAGCCGAGCCGAGTTCCTCCAGTTTCAAGAGACCATTCTGCAGGCCCTCAATCTCCGACAGAACGCCCAGAATGCTCAGAGGGTTCCGACGCCCCCCAGGGATCCTAGTCTTCGGCGCCGAACCCGGAGTCCTTCCCCGACTCCCAGCCGACAGCAGCGGCAACAGAGTCCTCGGCGGTCCCAGGAGTACCGGCACCGCAGTCCACGCTCCCCTTCCTATGGAGAGGAGTCCGGGGGGTCGTACGACTACCAGCGGAGGGACAACGCCCTCATCCGCCGTATCCATGAGGTGGAAAGGCGCATCGGCCGCATGGACAGGGAGGAAGAGTCCCGAGCAGGAACCTTCCGTCCCAGCCGACCCCCCTTCTCGCGGTCGATCATGGAGGCCCACATACCGAGGAGTTTCAAACCGCCGCAGTTTGAAACATACTCTGGGGAATCCGACCCGGTCGACCACGTCGAAAGCTTCAAGACCCTGATGCTGATCCACCAAGCTTCCGACGCGGTGCTCTGCAGGACCTTCCCTGCCACCCTCCGGGGGTCGGCTCGGGAATGGTATTCTAGGCTCGCCCCCTCGTCCATCTTCTCATTCGAACAGTTTGAGACACTATTCATTACTCACTTCGTGAGTAGCCGACGAGCCGAGAAGACGAGTCTTTCTTTGCTGAACCTGCGGCAGGAGAAGCAAGAAAAGTTACGGGACTATGTGAAAAGGTTTACCGCGGAAGTCAGGTCAATTGCTTCCTTGGACCAGTCCGTGGCTACCGTGGCGTTCCAGTCGAACGTCCTTAACGCCAACCTCCGATCATCCCTGGCCAAGAAGCCCCCGCATGACTTCGCCGACCTCCTCCTGAGGTGCGAGAAGTACATCCGGGCGGAGGAGGCCGAAGCCCTTCCGAATTTCGGGGGCATCGCCGCGGGATCAAAGAGGAAGGCGGCGGGAGAAGAAGGGTCCAAGAAAGCTCAGAAGGACATGGGCGGTCAGCGCCGCCCTCCCCCCAGGTTTGAGAAGTTCACTCCCCTCACCACTAATGTCTCTACTATCCTCATGGAGGTAGAGAAGGAGGGAATCATCCCTCCAGCCCCGAGGATGCACCTCAGGCGAAGAGGAGGAACAAAGATAAGTGGTGTCGTTACCACCGAGACCATGGGCACGACACGAACGACTGCCGAGCTCTGAGAGATGAGATCGAAGCACTCATTCGGAGGGGGCAGTTGGCCAAGTTCGTGAAAGCTAACAATCGAACAGATCGGAACTCACCTCCCCCTCGGGGGGCCAACAAGCGCTCCGAGCGGCGCGAGGAGACACCCGAGTTCGAGGAGGAACGGGTTCTGCACCTGATTCATGGAGGACCAATGGGGGGCTCCTCTAATTCCTCCCGAAAGGCCTTCGTCCGGGAGGTCAACTCGGTCCACAGTGCCCCTCCCCCGAAGGGTCTCGGCGTCCCTGTGTCTTTCTCCGATGCCGACCTCGAAGGTGTCCGAACCCCCCATTGCGATGCCCTCGTCATCGACCTCCGCATGGCCAATTTCAAGGTGCAGAGAATTTTGGTGGACAATGGGAGTTCGGTCAACATCCTATTCCTTTCGGCCTTTCAAGGCCTGCAGCTGTCCCGGGACCGTCTCAAGCCGGCCGGCTATACTCTCCACGGGTTCACGGGGGTCCCGGTAACCATCGAAGGGGTGATAACCCTAGACGTTACTGCGGGAAGCACCCCTACTACCCGGACCGAGCCGATGGACTTCATGGTCGTCGACGTCCCGGCAGCATACAATGTCATCCTAGGCCGTCCCGGCCTAGCCGCTCTGGAGGCTGTCCCCTCGGCATACCACTTGAAGATGAAATTCCCCACTCGCTCGGGAGTAGGGGAAGTCAGGGGAAGCCAGGAAACAGCTCGGAAGTGCTACATGACTTCCACCGGGGGACCAGTGCTCTCGCTCGAGACACTCGAGATCCCCGAGCCGAAGGCCCGTCCAACGTCCGAGCCGGCGGACGAGTTAGAAGAAGTACTCTTCTCCGACGAGGATCCGAGCCGAAAATTTCTCGTCAGCAAGTCCTTGCCGACCGTGCTGTTCTCCGACTTGGTGAGGTGCATCCGGGATAACCGCGACCTATTTGCTTGGTCGGCCGCGGATATGCCCGGCATCTCCGAGGACTTGCTCGTCCACCGCCTAAGCGTCGAACCGGGGTGCAAACCGGTTCAGCAGAAGAGGCGAAAGTTCGCTCCCGAACGACAGCAGGCAATCAAGGAGGAAGTGGATAAGCTACTGAAGGCCAAGTTCATCCAGGAGGTAAATTATCCCGAGTGGCTGTCGAATGTCGTAATGGTCAAGAAGTCCAATGGCTCGTGGAGGATATGCATCGACTTCACCGACCTCAACAAGGCGTGTCCGAAGGATCCCTTCCCTCTCCCGAACATCGACACCCTTATCGACGCCACCTCGGGCCACGAGCTCCTCAGCTTCATGGATGCCTTCTCGGGGTACAATCAAATCCGGATGTTCCCTCCGGACATCCCGAAGACCTCCTTCGTCACCGACCAAGGCCTCTACTGCTACCGAGTAATGCCGTTCGGTTTGAAGAACGCGGGCGCCACCTACCAGCGCCTCGTCAACAAGGTTTTCCAGCATCAGATCGGCCGAAACATGGAGGTGTACGTCGATGACATGCTCGTCAAGAGCATCCGCGGCACTAACCACGTAGCCGACCTCCAGGAGGCTTTCGGCGTGTTGAGGAAGTACAACATGCGGCTAAACCCGAACAAGTGTGCGTTCGGAGTCTCCTCTGGAAAGTTCCTCGGTTTCATGGTGAGCCAGCGGGGAATTGAAGCTAACCCCGAGAAGATTAGAGCCATATTAGACATGGCCTCACCTCGGAACGTCAAGGAGGTGCAGAAGCTCACCGGTCGGCTCGCAGCCATCGGTCGGTTCCTCTCCAAGTCAGGGGAAAAGTGCCTCCCCTTCTTCAAAGCACTCCGGGGGGCTAAAGGATTTGAATGGGGCCAAGCACAGCAAGAATCGTTCGACCAGCTGAAAGCCTATCTGGTGAACCCCCCTCTGCTCAGTAAGCCAGTCCCGGGCGAGCCCCTCTTCATCTACTTGGCCGCTTCCGAGCAGACCTTGAGCGCAGTCTTGGTAAGAGAAGAGGACCGGACCCAAAGGCCCATCTACTACGTGAGCAAGGTGCTTCGGGACGCCGAGCTCCGCTATCCGAGGATAGAGAAGATAGCCTACGCTCTGGTCATGGCAGCAAGAAAGCTTCGGCCCTACTTCCAATCTCACCCGGTCGTCGTCCTCACCGATCAGCCCCTCAAGCAAGTCCTCCACAAGCCCGAAACCTCGGGCCGGCTGATGAAGTGGTCCATAGAGCTAAGTCAACATGACATCTCCTATCAGCCTCGGACGGCAATTAAGGCACAGGCTCTCGCCGACTTCATTGTAGAGTCCACTATCCCTGAGGTCGGCCACGTCCCAAATGGGCCCCCCATTTGGACAGTCTTCGTGGACGGATCCTCTTGCAGTGAAGGAAGCGGCGCCGGCATTATCCTGAACGGCCCTGACAACTTCGTCCTGCAGTATGCGATCCGCATGAACTTCAAGGCCTCGAACAACGAGGCGGAGTATGAGGCTCTCATAGCTGGTCTCGGACTCGCACGAAGTGCTGGGGCGCAGCGCCTTCGGATTCACAGTGACTCCCAACTAGTCGTGAACCAGGTCTTGGGCGAATATGAGGCCAGGGACGAGCGAATGGCAAAGTACCTCGCCAAGGTCCGGGACCTCATGGGCCGCTTCGAAGAAGCCATCATCCAACGGGTCCCCCGGGAGGAGAACTCACAAGCTGACGCTCTCTCCAAGTTGGCCTCGTCTTCTCTACAAGGTCTCGAACAGACCGTACTGATTGAAGTCCTCTCTAAACCGAGCATCGAAGACGAGACACCTAGCTCGGTGGAGGCATTGCCGGTCATGCTGCAGGACAATTGGATGAAGCCACTGGTAGAATTCTTAAGGGATGGAGTTCTGCCCTCAGATCCCAAAGAAGCACGCCGAGTCAGAACTCGGGCCGAGCGCTATGTTCTGATCGAGGGCATCTTATACAAACGCTCCTTCTCTCAAATAGATGGCCGACCTTACCTAAGGTGCCTCTCTCCGGATCAGGCCGAATATGCCCTACAGGAGCTTCATGAAGGCATCGGAGGGGCGCACTCCGGATTTAGGTCTTTGGCCCGGAAAGCTTTGAACTATGGGTACTTCTGGCCGACCCTTCTTCAAGATGCCGAGCGACATGTTCGGCAGTGCAGCTCCTGCCAGAGACACTCCAACATCCGACGTCTCCCCCAGGCCAACCTCACCTCCCTGTCGAGCCCTATCCCCTTCGCGATGTGGGGAATGGACTTACTGGGGCCTTTCCCTCCAGCTCCGGGTCAGCTCAGGTTCTTAGTCGTAGCCATCGACTACTTCTCGAAGTGGGTCGAGGCCGAGCCCCTCGCCACTATAACCGAGAACAAAGTGGTGCAGTTCTTCTGGAAGAGCATCATATGCAGATTCGGCGTCCCCCGCGTCCTCGTGACGGACAACGGGACTCAGTTCACTGGCACAGCATTCCGAGCCCTATGCGACGACCTCGTCATTCAACAGCGCTTCTCGTCCGTCTCACACCCTCAGTCGAACGGACAGGCCGAGAACGCTAATAAGCAGATCCTCGCAGGCATCAAGAAAAGGTTGGACAAGTGCTCCAAGGGTTTGTGGGTCGACCAACTCCCCAATGTGTTGTGGAACTACCGCACAAGCAAGCGGACGCCCACCGGAGAATCCCCTTTCAACCTTACTTATGGGGCCGAGGCCGTGATCCCCCTCGAAGTCGGAATACCTTCCCCTCGGCTCATCGCCTATGACGAAGCGCAGAATGCCAGGGACCTCAGAGGAAACTTGGACCTGATAGATGAACTGAGGGAAAGGGCATCGATCCGGCAACAGAATTACAGAAGGAGGGTCGAGCTAGCGTACAACAAGAAGGTCCGACCCGCCAACCTTAAGCAAGGAGATCTGGTATTGAGAAAGCTAGCTATATCCCTCCCCAGTCAGAGGAGCAAGCTAGCTCCGAATTGGGAAGGGCCGTACCGGATCACAAAAGTTGTTCGACCTGGAGCATACCGACTTGAAGACATGGATGGCAAAGCGCTTCCGAGGACCTGGAATGCCGACCACCTCCTGAAATACCAAGAGAGCACTCCGGCGCCTCTCTAGGTAATCCGAGGTGTCGAACCATTCCTCTCCTCTAACTTGTAACCTGTCCCATGAATTGTACTATGTAAAACGGTTCGCCGTCAAATATCAATAAAGAAAAGTTCTATTATGTTTGTGAATTTGCACGTTTCTCTCCCCTCTTATTTAACCAATGGTTCGGAGTCCAACACTCGGCTCGACTTTACCTCCTCGGCTCGTCTCCGGACGAAACCAGGGGTAGATCGCCGTTCGGAATTGCTCCCACAGCCGTTGAACTACACCGATGGTTCGGAGTCCAACACTCGGCTCGACTTTACCTCCTCGGCTCGTCTCCGGACGAACCAGGGGTAGATCGCCGTTCGGAATTGCTCCCACAGCTGTTGAACTACACCGATGGTTCGGAGTCCAACACTCGGCTCGACTTTACCTCCTCGGCTCGTCTCCGGACGAACCAGGAGTAGATCCCCGTTCGGAATTGCTCCCACAGCCGTTGAACTACACCGATGGTTCGGAGTCCAACACTCGGCTTGACTTTACCTCCTCGGCTCGTCTCCGGACGAACCAGGGGTAGATCGCCGTTCGGAATTGCTCCTACAGCCATTGAACTACACCGATGGTTCGGAGTCCAACACTCGGCTCGACTTTACCTCCTCGGCTCGTCTCCGGACGAACCAGGGGTAGATCGCTGTTCGGAATTGCTCCCACAGCCGTTGAACTACACCGATGGTTCGGAGTCCAACACTCGGCTCGACTTTACCTCCTCGGCTCGTCTCCGGACGTGCCAGGGGTAGATCGCCGTTCGGAATTGCTCCCACAGCCGTCGAGCTCCAGCGATGGTCCCGGGGTCCAACACTTGGTTCCTAGTCCATCTAGAACACTCCGGTAGGTCGATGGCGGATCTTCGTTCGAACACAAAAGTCCAAACTCTCCTAACTACTAGCCGAAGACCGAAGACCCACAAATTCGGTCGGCTTCCGAGCAAGTGGCTTCCCGAGCGTGTAAACGGGGAAAACACACTTTCCCCTCAACTTTCGTACGTGATCTCGATTAGACGACTCAGATCAAGCCACCTGTGCAAAACGACAAGATAACGTTTTCTTGGGAACTGAGCCGCCTCGAGATTCGCACCTACGTTCGACGGCTCAGATCTCGCCACCTACTCTAAGCGACAAAATAACGCTCTCTTGGGCACAGAGCCGTGCCGTACCGTGTCAGATCCACTAAATGACAAAGAGCCGCACCCCTGGAGACCCATTCGGCTAAACAGACGCGCTCGCTTCAAAGATCGCGGCACGACCGATACGGTTACGAGCAAAGACAAACATACAAAGCAACGAAAGGGAATTTTATTAATTGTCGGCGCATAATACAAAACATTCCATTACAAAGTGTTGGCAAACAAAACGCACAATGCCCGACCCACTACCCTTGTCTCTCATATAAAAACATCCTCACTAAACTGTTCGTCCTCCTCGGCAGACAGCTCCTCCTTCTCCCCCCGGAGCCTCGCCATCACACCACGCAGATGCCACATCTCTGAGAGCAGGTCCTCCCGCTCGGCGACGATCTTCGACTGAATGTGCCGAATGCTTTTGACCCGAAGAGCGTTGCTGAATGCGGTCTGCGAGTCTTCATCCTCCCCTGCGAGGCTCAGTTCGACGATCTTATTCTCCAAGCATTGGATCTCGGATTCCCGGAGACTGAGGACCAAAGAAAGGTGGTCCCACTCACTCTCGGCTCGGCGTAACTTCATGTCAGCACTCCTAGGGCTCAGAACCACTGTTCCAGAGGTGGCCTCGGATTCAGAGTCATCATTCGAACGCTCGGAGTCCGAGCCATGGATCGTCACAACGAGCTGAAAAGAAGGGAAAGCAAATAACACGGTTTCAATACACTGCCGGAGTCTAACACTTGAAAATTTTTAGTGGAGACTATTTGCATTCAGACATAATAGTGTTACAGACGGTCGACCGACCCCACAACTAAGTTGTTACAACAATCAACAAAAATAGAAAAACGACAGAATCAGAGCCTCTTCGGAAGGGGGATGCTTCGGTTTAGGGAAAGACGAGGACGGCGAGGCCTGCCCTCCGAGCCCGACCCTAAACCAACGAAGCGCGACCCCCCTTCGCTGCTAGCTCTAACGGCGACGCCGGCCGAAGCCCCGCTCGACGAGGCTGCCGCGCTACTCTGAGCGTCGGCTGGACTCCCCCTGGTCAACGGCGAGCGCATCGCAAGTTCGTGAAACGTAATCCCCCTCTCGCTCTCTTCGCGAGTGCACGAAGTGCTGCGAACGTTAGCCCTGACCGGTGCCGGCTTGAGCGACGCGATCTCTTCCTCCAGTTCGATAATCCTATCCCTCAAGACGTCGTCCTTCGCCAACTTCTTCGGTCGAGGGGCTGTCAACGAGCCCGAGGCATTGGCATTATCAGTCGCGAGCCGTCGGTAGTGGGTCACTTCGATCCCCCTATCTATTGTGATCCTTCTGAGCCTATCGACTTTGGCCGATAACCTCTTGCGCTCGGTTGACGCTTTCTCCAGTTCGGAGGCCAGCTTCTCCCTCTCCGCCGAACGTTCTTTTTCCGCTAGCTCCAAGTATTGGACCTCGGCCAAAAGGTCGTCATTCTTCTGCTCGGCGGCAATAAGCTCTCTACGGAGGTTCTCTGCTTCGCCTTCTGGATGGGGAGCTGAAGAGCGCTTCCGGTACTGGTGCAGCTCGCGACCATACCTCCGCAGAGCCGCCTTCGTATCCTCCAGCCTGCCGAGCAGGAGATATCGCCTATACCGACTCTGAGAGAGCTCGTCCTTCGTTTTCACCAGCTCCTGCCGAAGGTATTCGGCCTCCGTGATCGGACCGAATCTCACCTGAAATGCAGAGATAAATCCGAGGCCCAACACTTGGAGAAAGTTACGCCAAAACAAACACTAAGTCCGAGACTCAACACTTGGGCAAATTTTGGCCAAACAAAACATTTTTTCATTCAAAATTCGAAGAGTTCTACAACAGCGGTGGCCAGTCCGCAGTTAGGCTTACAAAAACAAAAAAAAGAGAGAAAAGAAGACAACCGAGTCAGGGGTCGACCTTTTTGTCGTTCGGGTCCGTCGACCCCTCGGCCTTGTCCTTGCCCTCGCCTCCGCCACCTCCTTCGCTCCAGCTCTCCTCCTCGGAGTCGTCCTCCTTCTCCTCCTCTGCCGCGGCCTTCCACGGGTCCTCGACGGGTTCCGTCTCCCCCTCGGGGCCGATCAACCCCTCGGGGACAACCTCCTCACCTTCCACGAGGTCATAGAAGTTGTAGGAGGACGTGTCGAAGCCCGGGTTCTTGGCGACCACATGTTGCAAGGCACGGCCGTAGGCGTCCAGCATATTCTGGATCATGTGCATCGCAGCCTCCTCCTGCACGGCTTTCTTCACCCTCTTCACCTTCCTGAGGTGTTTGTCCTTGATCTTCTCGGCCCTCTTCCGAGCGTCCTCCGCCTCCGACCGAGCCTTGGCCAGCTCCTCCCTCAGGTCAACAGCCTCCTTCGCCGACGCCTCGAGCTTGGCCGCCGAATCCTTCAGCTCAGAGACCTCCTTCTCCGAGGCCTCGAGCTTGGCCGCCGTATCCTTTGACAGTTGAACAGCATCGGCCAGCTGCTTCTCCAGCCCCTCAACTTCGGTGGCCCTCTTCGTCGGAAGAAGCAACTCGGAATCGAGCCGCTTCGCGACCTTGACGCGTTCCGCCCTCTCCTTCTCCTTCTCCTGATCCTTCCTCGCCATCTCCTCGAGCAGGAAATTGAAGTGGCAGATGGTCTGAAAGAGAACAACAGAGTTACGATCCGAATCCAAGAACTTAGAAAATTTTCTAAGGAAGAAATTCAGATGAAGAAGAAATCAGCCTGCTTACCGACATGGTATCCCGGGCGATCTGCATCACGGCGTCCCCTGCCATCCCGGCCTTCAGGGTCGCTCGATCCTTCGGGGTCGGCAAGTGCCTTATCGCCTCCATGCAGATGTTCCCGTCGCCCAGGAAACCATCGGCGTTCATCACCTGCCAGTCGGGGACGAAGATCTGCTTGTGACGCTCGGTCAAGATCTTCTCCGCCTCGGCGGTGAGGGGCGGAACCTGCATGGACAGCGCATCCTTCACCCCGAACACATCGCTCGACGAACCCGGAGCGTCCGTCCCCGGGGTCGGCACAGGTGCATCCGAGGTAGGGGGATCGGAGACAATGGCCTCCCCCTGCTCGGCCACCACGACCTTCGTCGGAGGGACGAGGACCTCGATCTCCCCCTCCTTGAGGACCGCGACCTTCGGTTGGTCGGCAGTCTTTGCGACCGAGGGCTTCTTCGAAGCCCGGCTGTCCTGAGGCGCTGCCGACGGCCTCTTCTTCTTCTCCTGCTCTGCCCGGCCCTTCGCCACCAGAGCCTTGTAATCAGGCTTCATTGTCTCTGCAAAAGCCAAATAGGAAAACTTAGAAAATTTTTCATGAACTTTAAACAAGGAGTATAAATACCAGATGCATACGAGGGTCGATCGGACTGAGACCCCCACGGAACAGATGCTCCTCCGTAATATCCTTCCAGCTTAGCGCTGGCAGGGCGAGAAGCTTCCTCTGAACCTCAGCCTCCTCAGCATTCAGCGGGACGTCCTTCTTTGTACGCTTGGGCAGGCCGTCCTTCGCCCAAACTGTCGGTATCACCCACGGCGTCAGATTTCGGACGAGGAAGTATTTATCCTTCCAATGTTTGATCGAGTCCGGGTTCTCGATCAACTTAACTCCCGTCCGAGGAGAAAGGAAAAACCTCTGCTCGTCACGCCTCGGCTGGCAAGGTCGGAATAGACTCCGAAAGAGGAACATAGTCGGCTTGGCGTCGATCTCTTGACATCGGAGGAGGAACGCCACGACATGCCTCCAAGTGTTCGGCATCAGTTGGGCGGGACTCAGACCGTACCAGACCAAGACTTCGACCACGAACGGGTGTAGGGGAAAGCGGAGCCCGGCGATGAGGGAATCGACCGGGAAGACGCATATGTCCGGCGAGGACTCTGTGTTGGCTCGGAACCCCGGCCCAGGAAGAAGCAACGTATACTCAAGCGGGATCCGGAAACCCTCTCGGATCATACGGAGATCGGTCTCGGTGAGTGTCGAGATCCTGTGGTCGACCTCGAACAGCTCCCTAGGCTCGTTCTCCTCCACCAGTTTCGCCGTACCTTGAGTGACCCTCTCCAAGGTATCCTCGGCGTAATCCCGGACGCCTCCCACAGTCGATACAGCGATGAGCTGCCGACCGAACGCCCCCGCTCTCTTCGGCGTTTCCACTATAGTGATCACGGCCTTACCCTTTCGGGACTCCGCCACGACTTCCTCGGGCACTTCGGCCACTTCACCCTCTTTATCCGGACGAACAACTTCTTGCTCGCTCGGCTCCATTACTCCCTTCCCTCTATCCCCTCGGCCAACGGCTTGCTCCGAGGCGGGAGTCTCAGCCGAAATCTTAACCATGTTTTCCTAAAAAGAGAAGGGAAAGAAACTGACCTTGAAGTGACAGGTGCGGTCGGAAAGTTCGCCGGAGCTAAGAACGCTATCGCGACAGCTAGCAACGCAACCAAGGGAGCTAAAAACTGCGAAGCGAAGTAAAAACGGAAGAGAGAGAGTAAAAGTAAAAAGTGAAGACTTGGTCTTGGGGGGGTGAAGATTTATAGTAAAATTGGAACGCCCCTTGGACTTCCAATGAAACTTCGCGACTTTTGGGCTACTCTCGAAATGTCACGAAGGCCCATCACCACTACTCCTCTGACCAAGTCAACTGGCTCGGCCCCGACGGATCCAATTCCGAGCTACGAGCGACCCAAACACGCCGACAGTAGGGTCCGGTCGGAATCCGAGCAAGTGCCTTCCCGAGCTGGTAAACAGGGAAAACTCACTTTCCCCTTAACTTTCAAGCCCGATCTCGATCAGACGGCTCAGATCTCGCCGAGGGCACTAGACGATAAGATAGTGTTTTCTTGGGAGCTACGCCCGTCCTGAGATGCGCGCCATCATCCAGCGGCTCAAGATGCGCCACGTCGCTCGGACGATTGGACCCTCGGACGCCTCACCTACGCCTAAAGAAACCTGGGGAAAAGTTTTGATTCAGTTTTAAGGCGCCGCCTTCGGCAAGCGCCCCCCAGGTCCCGTGCATCAGTCGATATTCCACCGACCACGGGCCCCGGTCGGGAACAGATCGGCGCTCCTCTCGTCTCTAACTCCCCCGGGCTGACCTCCAACAGAAGCCATCAGCCCGGAAGGAAGACAGAGATGAGAGAAGGCCCATCAACACTCAGAGAACAGGAGAAACACGCCGTCCCGAGCTAGTTGTTTACAACTGGAAGGCACGGCTTGTCAGAGGACTCCAACCGCAGCGCCTTCACAGTTGCAAACAGCAAGCACGGACGGCCCAGAAGCCCGAGCTGCAACTCATGATAGAGAAGCGCGCCATCCCGAGCTAGTTGGTTGCAACTGGAAGGATCAGTTCGTCAGGGGATTCTGACAACGGCGCCTTCACAGTTGCAACAAACGGACTCGGATGGCCCGGAGATCGGCATCGGACATGGATCGTCACTCTCCCACCAAGACCTCCGCCTACTTCGGCACTCACTCCGGAGCAACCAAAGAAGGCAGAAGATCTTGGTGAGAGAACGACCACCCGTCCTCCCGAGACGGCCATCCCTCGGATCCGGACTATGGTCGTCACCACTCTTGCCTTATTCTCCCCCGCTCCTGACATCCACTTAGGGACCGTCCGGAACGGGAGAAGATAAAGGTAAGAGAGCGACCACCCGTCCTTCGGAGATAACTCATCCCCCGGTTTCGGACTACGGTCGTCACCACTACTACCTCGTTCCCCCTCGCTCCTGACATCCACTTGGGGGCCGTCAGGAACAAAGGGAAAACCAGGCAGGAGAGCGACCACCTCTCCGAACCTCAAGAGAGAAGCTACCCAAGGCAGATGCCTCCGAGGTCTGGAACTCAATTTGGTCGTGACTAAAATGACAAAGGGAGTGGAGTACTTATAGCCAGCCTCCTAGAACCAGCCATTATGACCCTCGGAAATCGAAGCGCCACATTTTAATTAAGGGAATTACTGATCCTCGGAAGTTGAAACGCCACGCATTAATTAAAGGAATTATCCTTAATGACGTCGGGAAGGCGAAACGCCACACAAGTCACGAAGCGCCATTAACACCATGGGGGACAGAGCCATCTCAGATTGCCAAAAACCACAGGCCCTCGGTCGGCTGCCGAGCAAGTGCCTTTCCGAGCGTGTAAACGAGGAAAAATCACTTTCCCCTCAACTCTCGTGTCTGATCTCAATCAGACGGCCCAGATCTCGCCGAGAGCACTAAAAGACAAGATAGTGTTTTCTTGGGAACTGCGCCCGTCTCGAGATGCGTGCCCACATCCAACAGCTCAGATAACGCCTGTCGCTCGGTCTGCCGAACACCAATGCCTTCGGTCGGCATCCGAGCAAGTGCCTTCCCGAGCTGGTAAATGGAGAAAAAAAGACACCGAGCTACGAGGACCGCTGGATCTCTCAAAAATTCGCGCTCCCAATGATGAAGAGCCCAGATTGCGCCACGTGCGCTAAAAGACAAGATAGTGTTCTTTTGGGAACTGCGCCCGTCTCGAGATGCGCGCCACCATCCGATGGCTCAGATTGCGCCACGTCGCTCGGAACGCCGAACCCTCTAGTCTTCGGTCGGCAGCCGAGCAAGTACCTTTCCGAGCTCGAAAACGGAGAAAAACGCTGCCGAGCGGTAACAACCATCAGATCTTTCCGAAGTTCGCGCCCGTCCACGATCGATGGCTCAGATCGAGCCACGCCATCAATCGGTATTTAAATTGTTTTTTATTTATTTTAATCGTTTTATTTGTTAAAAAATTGCGAGAAAATTGCTAAAAATTCGGGAAAATTAGCTAAAAATTCTGGGAGATAATTGAAAATTCGGGGACACACTTTCGGACCCCGGAGCGAACAATTATTACCCTGAATGCACCGCTAAAGCCCCCGAACGATTAGCAAACACATCGCAGAATTAAACAAATACTTCGAAAAAAGTAGATAAAAGACTGTCAGATACCCGACGCAGCTCAAGAACAGCACACAGCGTCAAGAGTTACCTCACTACCCCCTTTCTAGATTCAAAATCCCACATTTGGACTCCGATACAACTCCACCAGCCACTGAAACTGCTGAACTACTCCTCAAAGTCTGATCACGCTCAGCCTTTAGGAGTGGGGGGCTCGTGATATGGCTAAAATTGGGGTTAAATCGGGACCGTCCAGATCGAGCACGAATCTTGAAGCACGGGGGTAAAAAGGTAATTTCACATGCAGACGGATCCAAAACGGGTATTGGGCCTCCTTCTTACGAAACCAACCGCCCGCGAATAGATCCACTCCAACTGGGCACGGGTCCCGACCCGATACAAGCCCAGTCCACCAAGAGGAGAATCAGGGCACTGATTTGATTAAATCAAATCAACAAACTTGATTGGCTCCCACCAGGAAATCAGGGTCTAACTTCCTAAAACAGAATAGGAGGATTTTTCTCCTAACTGTTAGGCAGGAAATCAGGGCCCTAATCATTCCAGAAGGCGACTATAAATACAGCCCCTCTACCACCAAGACCAGGTTAATCACTTTTTCACCACTTAAGCTCTTTCTTAGTCTTTTACCGATTACTGACAAGAGCGTTGGAGGGTGCGTCGCCGGAATCAACCCCGGTGTCTCGCACTTCCCTGCAGGTTGCGGCGGGAGCAAGAAGGCCGAGTCAGCTGTTCAGGTTTTTCTCGGATCCACAAATTCTATCTGTTTGCCCCCACACCGAAATCAGCGGTAACAATAATAATTAAACAATTCATTCCAAATCATTTTACTAATTTAATTGATTCAAATAATTGCATATATGTACAAGTGTTTAAGAGCACGAAATCAAAAATCACAAATAATTACATATACGTACAAATATCTTACTAGAATGAAAATCTAAATTTGAAAAAAAAAAAAAAAAAAAAAAAACTTAAGTAGTAACGTAGGCACTGCAGAGGAATTTCCTTCACATTTCTTCTCAATGAAATCAGCTATTCTTTCGGGGCAGGCACTGCAGAGGAATTTCAGGTTTAGGGGTTAGAAGGGAATCGTCTAGACCCTTATTACTCTGTATTTACTCTCCAATGTAAATTTACCAGTAATTTAGAAAACAAACCACTCAATAAGTGTACTATTATTGTAGGATTAATAGTATAATTATTGTGAGATTATCTCCCGTCAATCTCACAACCGCATTTAACGGACGGTGTGTAATGAGTCGTCGGTGGTTTTGTTTTAAATTTTTTTTTTAAGGTGGGACAGCCGATTGACGGTATATAATGAGTCGTCGGTGGTTTTGTTTAATTTTTTTTTTAATTGGTGGGACGCTATAATACCTCGTCCTTCAATTTGATTTTTTTAATAATACAAAGGTCAAAATCAAAGAAAGGGCAAAATGGTATGAAGTCTTTGGTGGGACGCTGTATAAAAATCAAAGAAGGGAAAATGGTAATCATACAAAGGTGAAAAAAAAATAAAAAATTTAGGGACTTTTTCCGAAAAGCTTGAGACAGTGTATATTACATCGTCTGTTAATTTTTTTTTTTTTCCTATTTTGAAACGGTGTTTAATCCATCGTCCGAAGGCACTTTTTGTACGTCTCACCTGCGAGACGAAATTTTATCTTTCGTCTCTACTGACGGACGAAATAAAATACCTCGTTAGCTATATTTTGGTTTTTGCCAAATCGTCTGCTATATTTGGCAAGGCACTATTCATCGTACACCCAAAGTTTGGGTATTTGGACGACGACTGCAGCTCTCTTCTTCGAAATTTTTTCAAAATTTGGGTATTTAGCCCACGACTACAGATGCTCTTAATAGTATAATTATGTACACATAGAAGAACAGTACTAGTTGGATACATAAGGCGCATTAGTGAGCAAAGATTATATAGGCGATATGGGTAACAAGTTATTGATTCAACTGAGAATCAACAACATGGTAATATAAAAGAGACATGATCAACAATAAACGAGAGAAAATAAAATAAGAAATTGAATAAGATCGTAAAATTAATGAGGGAGTTTTGCAACATGAAGAATGATATAGAAAACTGAAGCAGTACAAAGGTACACAAGATGATAATGTATAAACCCAGAAAACAAGATGAAGAACTCATTGCTTCGATCTATATATATATATAAAACTAAGCACATTACGATCTCCACTTAATTTACTTGATGCAGACAAAATTAGCATACATGCAACTAAAGTTCATGCCATAATTGGCAAAGGGATTATTTGAGAGGTTGAACACTTTTTTTGGATTGCAAATCAGTTAATGCCACTATTTCGGACTCTTAGCTAATACAAACTGTTATTATGCTACTTAACTAGTTACTTGTAGTTTATTTTAAAAAATAATTATAAAATAAAAACTACAACCACGCACACCTTTCGACTAAATCAACATGGACCACTGATGTTTCTAGCCTTGCCATTCCTTGCCAAGCCACTTCAAAACAGTCTTTTTCCTGTACTTCTCTCTGCTTCACTACACTAGATACATGGCAGGGAACTGCCATCTACGGGTACATAAGAACTGCTACAAGAATTTTTTTAAAAACAAGTGAAGAGGTGGGAAAAAGAATGTAGATTAGCAAACAGCCTAAAATCCCTCTCAGCAATCTTAGGAAGGATGTATTCATCTGCAACAAAAACAGCAAGTTTTTATACATGCTCTTGCTATTTGAGTTCTGAAAGCTAGTACTTCATGAACTGGAAGAGAAATTTCATAATGTTAACTGTTTTATCAGGACTCCAACCCAAACACTGTTCACATATATGTTGAATTTGTGTTCTTAAAAGTGGTTGTCGAGTGCATACCCTGCAAGGCCCAATGAGTTCAAATCAACTAAGAATTCCTACTTTAATTTTAATTTGTATGAAGATGGTGATTAACATCAAATCTTACATAAGTGATATGGCTAAAAATGGGGTTAAATCGGAACCGTCCAAATCGGGCACGAATCTTGAAGCCCAGGGGTAAAACCGTAATTTCACCTACCAATGGGTCTGAAGCGGGTACGGGTTCTCCTCCTCGAAAACCCACTAACCCGCGAACGGATTCACCTCAACTGGGTGCGGGTTTCAACCCGCAGCAAACCCGGTCCAGAAAGGATAGAATTAGGGTTTCTGATTAATCTTAATCAACGGCCCTGATTCATATCTATCCTTTCACTGGGGATTAGGGATTACATTCCTAATCTGATCCCAGCGGCGCCTATAAATACCCCCCATCCATCTCTATTAAGAGGAAATCAATCTTTTGCCAGTTTTACGCTCTTTCATAATCACTTCTGATTACTGACTTGAGCATCGGAGGGTGTGTCGCCGGGAACAACTCCGGTGTTTTGCACTTTTTACAGGTGTGCGGCGGGAGTCAGCGTCAAACTCCGGCGGATCAGGTTTAAGGTTTGTTATTCAAAATTTTCCTAAGAATCCATAAATACTATCTGTTTACCCCCACACCAGATTCAGCGGCAACAGATTGGCGCCGTCTGTGGGAAAGAACGAATAGCAGCCTCCCCTCTTTCCGTTGGTCAGATCTTTTCCAGCCATGCCTCCTAGGAAAGCCAGATCCAGAGGGTCCAACCGAGGACCCAACCCCGATCAGCAACAGGAAGTCCCCCCTCAACCCGCTCAACAGCAGGGGCAACTTCCGCCTCAAGCCGAGGACCCTCTCCAACAGGACCTGCCTCCTCCTCAGCATCAACAACCTCCTAAGGGTCTCAACCCGCAGAAACAACCTCTCCATCCGGACCATGTCTCCATCCACAATGCCTCTTCGGATTCTATTGCCTCTCACAATCCCCGAGCTTCCGACCTTCGCAACACCGTCCTCAATCGGCAGAAGGATGAGGATCTTCGCCACCGTCTAGATGAAAAGTGGGCCTGAGAGGGAGCCTCCCGCCAGCAACGTCCGGATGAGCGATCTCCTCACCACCGAGACCACAGAAGGTCCCCTATCCGAAGGGGGCGGAGAGAGTCCCCCAAGCATCACAGGAGAAGACCTCATTCTCCTGCCGGTCGGCAACATCCTACGAGCGATGAGGCACTCATAACTCGTGCCGAGTTCCAGTAGTTCCAAGCAACCGCCCTACAAGCTCTCAATCTCCGTCCCAACACCAATGCTCCAAAGATTCCCTCTCCTCCTCCGGTCCGAAGTCCTCACCGACGGTCCCTAACCCCTCCTCAAGCTCCTAGCAACCCCCGACACATGCCAAGTCCTCGCCGCTCCAGGAGCTACCGTCGTCGTAGCCCCCGCTCTCCCTCGTACGAAGACGAGTCTAGAGGCTTGGCTGATTACCGTCGAAGGGATGACGCTGTTTACCGCCGTCTCCACGAAATTGAGAGGCGCTTGGGTCAGCTAGACCGAGAAGAAGAACTTAGAGGAAGGACCCTTCGCCCTAGTCGACCTCCTTTTTCCTGAACCATAATGGATGCACTCGTACCAATCGGCTTTAAGCCTCCTCAATTTGAGACCTATTCCGGGGAGACTGACCCCGTTGATCACATCGAAAGCTTCAAGACCCTCATGCTCATCCATCAAGCTTCCGATGCTCTACTCTGCAAAACCTTTCCCGCAACTCTCAAGGGTCCAGCTCGAGAATGGTACTCTCGCCTTGCTCCTTCCTCAATATTCTCCTTCGAGCAATTTGAGACCCTCTTCGTCACCCACTTCGTGAGTAGTCGCAGAACCGAGAAGACCAGCATCTCGCTACTCTACCTCCACCAGAAGAAGGGTGAGAAGTTGAGAGACTATGTGAAAAGGTTCACAGCTGAAGCCAGGTCCATAGCATCCCTCGACCAGTCGGTCGCTGCAGCAGCATTTCAGTCCAACATCCTCAACTCCAGCCTCCGCTCCTCCCTCGCCAAGAAACCCCCACAGAACTTCTCTGACCTCCTCCTCCGGAGCGAAAAGTATACTCGGGCCGAAGAAGCTGAACACCGCCCCAACTTGGAGGGGTCTTCCTCCGGGTCTAAGAGAAAGGGAACAGAAGAGGAAGGGGCTAAAAAGCTCTAGAAGGAGGGGGTGATACCTCCTGCACAAAAAATGAACACCCCCGGCAAGAAGAGAGATAAAGAGAAGTGGTGCCGTTATCACCGGGACCATGGCCACGACACCAATGATTGTCGGGCCTTGAAGAATGAGATAGAAGCCCTCATCCAGAGGGGGCAGCTGACCAGGTTCGTGAGAAAGGACCGAGCCGACCTTCCTCCCCCGCCTCGGGGGGCTAATAAGCGTCCTGAACGCGATGAAACGCCCGACTTCGAAGAGGAGCGTGTCTTACACCTTATTCATGGGGGCCCAATGGGGGGCTCCTCAAACTCCTCTCGAAAGACGTTCATTAGGGAAGTCAATTCGGTTCGCGCCACCCCTCCTCCTAAAGGCCTCGGAGTGCCCGTCACATTCTCAGACGAAGATCTTGAAGGTGTCCGCACCCTCCATTGTGACGCACTCGTCATCAATCTCCATATGGCGAACTTCAAAGTGGAGAGGATCCTAGTGGACAATAGCAGCTCCGTTAACATCCTCTTCCTTGCCGCTTTCAAAGGCCTCAAATTCTCCCGAGACAGACTCAAGCCCGCCGGCTACACGCTCCATGGGTTCGCGGGAGTGCCAGTGACTATTAAAGGGGTGATCACCCTCGACGTAACCGCTGGCAAAACTCCTACTACCCGAACGGAGTCAATGGACTTTATGGTCGTGGATGTCCCCGCAGCCTACAACGTCATTTTGGGTCGGCCCGGCCTTGCTGCCCTTGAAGCCATCCCCTCCGCCTATCACCTCAAGATGAAGTTTCCCATTCGGGCCGGAGTAGGGGAAGTAAAAGACAATCAGGAAACGGCCTGTAAGTGCTACATGACCTCTACCCTCGGTCCAGTCCTCTCCCTAGAAACTCTGGAAATCCCCTAAGATGTCGCCCGACTAACGTCCGAGCCGGTGGATGAGTTGGAGGAGGTGCTCTTCTCTGAGTAGGATCCAAGCCGAAAGTTCTTTGTTAGCAAAACCCTCCCATCCGCCCTATGCTCCGACATTGTCCAGTGCATCCGAAGGAACCGAGACCTCTTTGCTTGGTCAGCCATAGACATGCCCGGAATTTTCGATGAGCTCCTGGTCCACCACCTTAGCGTTGCTCCGGGGTCCAAATCGGTCCAACAGAAGAGGCGCAAGTTCGCCCCCGAGCGCCAGCTAGCTATAAAAGAGGAGGTGGACAAGCTCTTGAAGGCCCGATTCATACACAAGGTAAACTATCCCGAATGGTTGTCGAATGTAGTAATGGTGAAGAAGTCTAATGGGACCTGGAGGATTTGCATCGATTTTACCGATCTCAACAAGGCTTGCCCCAAGGACCCCTTCCCTCTTCCAAGTATTGACACTTTGATTGACGCCACTTCGGGTCATGAACTCCTCAGCTTCATGGACGCCTTCTCAGGCTACAATCAGATCCGGATGTTCCCCCCAGATATCCCGAAGACCTCATTCATGACCGACCAGGGCCTCTACTGCTACAGGGTTATGCCCTTCGGTTTGAAGAATGCAGGCGCCACATATCAACACCTCGTCAACAAGGTTTTCCAAGCTCAAACCGGCCGGAATATGGACGTGTATGTTGACGACATGCTTATAAAAAGCATCCGAGGAGCCGATCATGTGACCGACCTACAGGAGGCATTCGATGTTCTGAGAAAACACAACTTGAGACTCAATCCGAACAAGTGTGCGTTCGGAGTCTCGTCCGGAAAGTTCCTCGGCTTCATGGTCAGCCAACGAGGAATTGAAGCTAACCCTGAGAAAATCAAGGCCATATTAGACATGGCCCCTCCCAAGAACGTTAAGGAAGTTCAGAGGCTAACAGGCTGCCTAGCCGCTATAGGGCGTTTTCTCTCGAAGTCCAGGGAGAAATGCCTCCCCTTCTTCAAGGCCTCTAACAACGAAGCAGAATACGAGGTACTCATAGCCGGGCTTGGAATGGCTCGCAATGCAGGGACGCAACGCCTCCGGATCTTTAGCGACTCTCAGCTAGTCGTAAATCAGGTCCTAGGCGAGTATGAAGCGCGTGATGACCGAATGGTTAAGTACTTAGCCAAGGTCAGGAGCCTCATGGCCTTATTTGAAGAAGCCTTCATCCAACGGATCCCTCGAGAAGAAAATGCCCAGGCCGATGCCCTCTCCAAGCTAGCCTCCTCCTCCCTCCAAGGTCTCGAGCAAACCGTCTTGATTGAGGTACTCCTGAAGCCCAGTATAGAAGACGAAACTGCCGATTCTATGGAGTCTCTACCTGTCCTGCTTCAAGATGACTGGATGAAATCCCTCGTCGAATTCTTAAGGGACGGGATCCTCCCCGAAGATCCTAAGGAAGCTCGAAGAGTGAGAACCCGAGCAGAGCGATACACATTGATCGGAGGCGTCCTATATAAGCGCTCCTTCACACAGGTATACGGCAGGCCTTATTTGAGATGCCTCTCCCCCGAACAGGCCGACTACGCACTGCAAGAACTTCACGAGGGCATCGGCGGGGCACATTCAGGGTCCAGATCCTTAGCCCGCAAAGTGTTGAATTATGGATATTTCCGGCCCACTCTCCTACAGGACGCCGAACAACACGTTCGGCAATGCAGCTCATGTTAGAAGTTCTCCAACATCCGACGCCTCCCACAAGCTCCACTCACTTCCCTATCAAGTCCAATCCCGTTCGCAATGTGGGGGATGGATTTACTAAGGCCATTTCCACCGGCTCCCGGTCAGTTCAAATTCTTAGTCGTGGTAATCGACTACTTCTCAAAATGGGTAGAGGCCGAGCCCTTGGCCATGATCACCGAGAACAAGGTAGTTCAGTTCTTTTGGAAGAACGTAATCTGCCGATTCGGTGTCCCCCGGGTCCTCATAACAGACAACGGAACCCAGTTTACCGGGGCTACGTTCCGAGCTCTATGTGAAGACCTCGCCATCCAACACCGATTCTCCTCTGTTTCCCATCCCCAGTCGAATGGCCAAGTAGAGAATGCTAACCGACAGATCCTCTCCGGTATTAAGAAGAGGTTGGATAAGTGCTCTAAAGGCTTATGGGTCGATCAGCTCCCAAACGTGCTGTGGAACTACCGCACAACAAAACGGACCCCCATAGGAAAATCTCCATTCAATCTCACCTATGGGTCCGAGGCTATGATCCCCCTGGAAGTCGGTATACCCTCTCCTCGTCTAATGGCTTATGAAGAAGAACAAAACGCCAGAGAGCTCCGAGCAAATCTAGACCTGATTGATGAGATCCGAGAAAGAGCTGCCATTCGTCAACAAAGCTACCGAAGAAGGATCGAGTTGGCATACAATAAGAGGGTCCGTCCTACCGACCTCAAAGAAGGGGACTTGGTCCTCAGAAAGTTAGCCATCTCTTTTCCCGGATAGAAGAGCAAACTTGCTCCAAATTGGGAGGGACCCTATAAGATCGCCAAAGTAGTTCGGCCCGGGACATACAGACTAGAAGATCTCGAAGGCAGAGAGATCTCCAGGACCTGGAATGCCGACCATCTTTTGAAATACCAAGAGAGGGCACTAACGCCTCTCTAAGTATTCTGGGATGTCGAACCGTTCCTCTCCTATTACTTGTATTTTTTTTTATTTCTCTCATGTAATAACGGCTTGCAACTTTAGAAGCAGCCGACCATTAGTCATCAATAAAGAAAGCTTTTTCATATTTTACTTGTACAAATTGTTTACATCTCTCTGCTTTTACTCTTCACTCTAACGATGGTTCGGAGTCGAACACTTGGCTCGATTCTACTTCGCAGGTTCGCTCTTAAGCGAGCAAGAAGTAGGTCACCATTTGGAATTGCTCTCACAACCGTTGAATAACTCTAACGATGGTTTGGAGTCCAACACTTGGCTCGATTCTACTTCGCAAGTTCGGTCTTAAGCGAGCTAGAAGTAGGTCGTCATTCGGAATTGCTCCCACAACTGTTGAATAACTCTAACGATGGTTCGAAGTCCAATACTTGGCTCGATTCTACTTTGCAAGTTCGCTCTTAAGCGAGCTAGAAGTAGGTCGCCATTCGGAATTGCTCCCACAACCGTTGAATATCTCTAACGATGGTTCGGAGTCTAACACTTGGCTCGATTCTACTTCGCAAGTTCGCTCTTAAGGGAGCTAGAAGTAGGTCGCCATTCGGAATTGCTCCCACAACCGTTGAATAACTCTAACGATGGTTCGGAGTCCAACACTTGGCTCGATTCTACTTCGCAAAGTTCGCTCTTAAGCGAGCTAGAAGTAGGTCACCATTCGGAACTGCTCCCACAACCGTTGAACAACTCTAACGATGGTTCGGAGTCCAACACTTGGCTCGATTCTACTTCGCAAAGTTCGCTCTTAAGAGATCTAGAAGTAGGTCGCCATTCGGAACTGCTCCCACAACCGTTGAACAACTCTAACGATGGTTCGGAGTCCAACACTTGGCTCGATTCTACTTCGCAAGTTCGCTCTTAAGCGAGCTAGAAGTAGGTCGCCATTCGGAACTGCTCCTACAACCGTTGAACCACTCTAACGATGGTTCGGAGTCCAACGCTCGGCTCGACTGCGCTCACTCAGTACCCCGAACCGAGCGGACGAGGAACCGACCTCCACATATGGAGAAAAATTCTGCCGAACCAATTCACCGTTAGATCATCTCAAAATGCGTACTAGAACGTGATGAACGGATCAGATCGTGCCACGTATCCACAAAACGACAAGATAAAGTTTTCTTGAAATTGGAGTCTCTTGTCTCGTGATTCGTGCCACGATCATGATCAACCGTCCAGATTGAACCACTCTAACGATGGTTCGGAGTCCAATGCTCGGCTCGACTGTGCTCACTCAGTACCCCGAACCGAGCGGACGAGGAACCGACCTCCACATATGGAGAAAAATTCCGCCGAACCAATTTCACCATTAGATCATCTCAAAATGCGTACTAGAACGTGATGAACGGATCAGATCGTGCCACGTATCCACAAAACGATAAGATAGCATTTTCTCGAAACTCGAGCCTCCCGCCTCGTGATTCGTGCCATGATCATGACCAGCCGTCCAGATTGAGCCACGTGGCTCGGGTCTGAAATCCGAGCTACCACAGCGCCGAAGTGCCGAGTTGCCTCGGCATGCCCCGAGCAAGAGCTAAAGTTCTACAGCTAACGACTGAGTTCTGCGGCTAGAACGCTCGAAGAAGCTAACTATTGGTCCTTATAGTTCGACAACTACGGCACAACAATGGGCAGACGAACTTCGATTTCATTAAAACAACTTGATAAATTTACAAGGCAAAAAGTTACAGCAAAAAAGCAACTTGATAAATTTACAAGGCAAGAAATTACAACTTGTTCAGCGCCTCCTCGGAATGGGGGCATTCCGGTTCAGAAACAGTCGGGGTTTTCGTCTCTTCATCTCCGAGCTCGTCTCTAGGCCGACGAACTGGGACGCCTCTTCGCCGCTAACCCGAACAGTGGCTCCGACCGAGGCTCCGCTTGAGCTAACAGCTACACCGCTTTGGGCATCGGCCGCAGTCCGACCAACGACGGGAGCACGAGTCGCGAGCTCGTAAAAGGAGATCCCTCGCTCTCTCTCCTTGCGCGTGCACGAGGTGCTGCGGACGTTAGCCCTCACGGGCTAAGGCTTCAGACGAGCCACTTCCTCCTCGAGCTCAACGATCCTGTCCTTCAAAGTGCCGTCCTTAACCAGTATCTTGAACCGAGGGAGTTTCGCCGAACCCGGGTACTCGGCACTATCAGATATAATGCGACGCAAGTTAGTCACCTCGATGCTCTTGTCGATCGTGACCCTCTGCAGCTGCTCGACCTTCTTCACGAGCTCGTCTCGCTCGGCCAGCGCCGAGGCCAGCTCTTCCTCCTTCGTCGAGAGCTCCTCCTCGACTATCCGTAAGTGGTGCACCTCGGCCAGCAGCTCGCTGTTCTTCTTCTCCACATTGAGCGACATTCACCTGATCAGCTCGATCTCACCCTCGAGGCGAGCCTCGCGAGACTGCTTAAACAGTTCAGCGCGATGCCGAGCTGCTGTGGTATCTAGAGCATGTTCGAGGATCTGAAAGACGAGCACATCACATTCAAAGACCAAAAGTACGAGCCAAACACTTAAGACAAATTTGAAGTAAGAATTTCATTCATAAAGAAGAGGCGGTGGCCAGTCCGCAAAAAGGCGTTACATTTTTTAAAAAGAAAAAAAAACTAAACTACAAAAGAGGAGGAGATCAGGGGTCCACCTGCATTGTCGGCTCGACCACGGCGCCTCGCCGTATGGCCCTTCATTCCCCGTTGCCCCGGCCTGGGGGTCGGTCACCACAACCTCGGGGACCACCTCCTTCTCCTCGTCGCCTTCCTCCTCCTCGCCTTCCTCTTCTTCGCCATCTGCCGCAGCTCCGGGACACAACCTGTATCTGACCCGCTGAAAGCCGGGGACGCGGTCCTGGACGTGGTCAAGAGCCCTCTCGTAGGACTTCTCCATATTCAAGGCCATGTGCGCCTTCGCCTCGGCCTCGACTTCAGCCCGGATCACCGCCGCCACAGCGTCCTTCTCCGCCTTCGCCTCTGCCAGGGCCTTTGCCGATGCCGCCAGCTCCTCTGCAGCCTTGGCGACCTTGGCAACCTCTTCGGCGAGCCGCCCCTTAGCTCGCTCCAGGTCTGCCTCAAGGTCGGCGACCCGGACCTCCAAGCCGTCCGCACGTCTCTGCTCTGCTTCGAGCTGTCGAACCGCCCTCACCTTGTCCGCCCTGTCCTTATCGCTGGCGGCCTTCAACTCCTTCTCCTGTTCGGCGAACGCTTGAAGGAGATGGCCGAAGTGACAAGTGGCCTGCCGAAGGAAAAAGAGAATAAGAACAAAGTAAAAGCCGAACGGCAGACTTAAGAAATTCTCAAGAAAAGAGTATGCAAAACTTACCGACACGAGCGACCGAGCGACTTCATAGGTGTCGTCGCCAACCGTCCCTGCCTTCAGAGCGGCTCGATCCTTCGGGGTCGCCAAGTGCTTGACGGCTTGCATGCACATCTGCGAGTCCCCGAGGAAGCCGTCGTGGTTCTTGACTCGCCAGTCTGGGACGAACAGCTTCTTGTGCTGCTCGGTCAGGATCACCTCGGCCTGAGGGGTCAGGGGCGGAGCCTGGAGCGATAGCGCCACCGAAACGTCGAAGGCCTCACTGGCCGTGGCAGATGCAGCAGGAGCCGAGGGGTCGACGGCAACGACTACCGCTGGCGAGGGGACCTCAGCAACGGGGGGAGGCGGAGCAACCGCCGAAGCAACCTTAGAGGGCCGACCAGACGAAGCCGTCGTGCTCGGCCTCTTCCTCTTCCTTCCGTCGGCGACTTTGCCACGCTCGTTCATTATCCCCAAAAAGTCCATCTTCGGCGCTTCTGTTCCAAACAACGAACAAACAGCAAGTTAGCAAAACAAGCTAAAAACTTAGAAAAAATAATAATATATTACGAGATGTCAGGAGCGTACTCGGGTCGATCGGACTAAGGCCTGACCCGTGTATCACTTCCTCGGTCATTTTCCTCCAGCTCAACATCGGGAGGGCCATGATCTTCCCCACCACTTCCTCCTCGGCCGCAGTCAGTACCGGGTCGGCCCTCGCAAACTTTGGCACCTCTGTTTTCCACTGAGTTGGAATCTTCAGTATCGAGGGCTCCCTCAACAAAAAGAACTTCTCCTTCCAACCTTTGATCGAGTCCGGGTTCTCTATAATTCGAACGCCTTTCCTCGGCGCCAGGTAGTAGCGATGCTCGGTCTTGTGCATCCGGTGAACCCGATACATGCTCCGGAAGATCGTCAGGTCTGGCTCGACCTCGGCGTTGCCGCACTGCAGCAAGAAGGCGTTCACATGGTGCCAGGTGTTTGGCATGAACTGGGTCAGTGCAAGGCAGTACCACCCAAGGACCTGAAGAACGAAGGGGTGCAGAGGAAAGCGCAATCCAGCGTTCAGCGAGTCATAGTCGAACATACACATATCCGACGACGACAGTTTGGAGTTCGCTCGCATCCCAGGGCCGGGGAGAATCAGCTTGTACTCCGGAGGGATGGCAAACCCTTTTCTAATCCGGAGCAGGTCCTTCTCGGATAACACCGATGCAATCTCGTCCACCTCGGTGGTCTAAACCGGGTTGTTCTCCTCGTAGACTTCCGACCGACCTATGATCGCCTTCTTCATAAGGTCGCCCTCGTATTGCCTGACTCCGGCATGGCCGGACAGTACACAAGGGTACCGGCCCGACTCAGGGGCTTGCCTCGGGGTCTCAACAATCTCCTCGACTACAGGAGATCGGCCACTACCTCCTTCTTCTTCTTCTTCACCTCGGCCACAGACGGCTCGGCCACCTGCTTCCCCTTTCTTCGGATCTCCATTCGCCTCCTCTCCTCGGTGCCACTATCGCCCGAGGACGAGGCCTCACTCCCCAAGTCTACCCTTGACATCTCTAAAAAAAAGGCTAAGGCAAATAAACTGACCTTGATGTGACGTATCCTCGAAGTGACGTTCACGGTCGGAATTAGTTCGCCAGAAATTGCCTGGCCCACGCGACAGCTAACGCAACCGCCTTGGAGCTAAAATCACCGCTAGTAGAGCACACAGAGAGTAAAAGTGAAAACTTGGAGTGAAAAGTGAGAAATGAGCTCTGCGGTGGGGGAGTGAGAACTTATAACCACAATATGATGTTTGGGCTTCCTTGGGAATTTAAAAGCCCACTAAGAGAAGCCAAAGCGCCAAAACAGAAAGTTGCGACGTTTCAAAACAAAGACTCCTCAAATCGCTTAAGTCCATGACTCGGCCACCGGTGTGCCTAGCCGAGCTACCGAACAGCTTGGCTAAGCAACCGAGCTACTGAGTCGGAGGGTGGCGATGCTTCAAAGCCAGAACTCTTCAAAGCACCTAACTCCGTTCCTCAGCAAACAACACCTCGGTCTGCCATCGAATAACCGTTCTAACCGAACCGAGGGGACGAAGAACCGACCTCCACATATGGAGAAAAATTCTGCCGAGGCTGAATCACTATCAGATCGTTCCAAATTTTGTGTCAAAACTTGATGGACGGTTCAGATAGCGCCACGCTCACAAAACGACAAAATAACGTTTTCTCATGATCTGAATCCCATCCTCGTGATTCACGCAGTGATGGACGCTCCAGATCTGGCCACGTGTACCTTCCGAGCTTCCGGCCACCGGTGTGCCTAGCCGAGCTACCGAACAGCTTGGCTAAGCAACCGAGCTACTGAGTCAGAGGGTGGCGACGCTTCAAAGCCAGAATTCTTCAAAATGCCTAACTCCATCCTTCGGCTAACAACGCCGAGCTTCCGAACCGAGGGGACGATGAACCGACCTCCACATATGGAGAAAAATTCTGCCGAGGCTGAATCACCGTCAGATCGTTCCAAATTTCGTGTCAAAACTTGATGGACGGTTCAGATAGCGTCACGCTCACAAAACGACAAAATAACGTTTTCTTGTGATCTGAACCCCGTCCTCGTGATTCATGCAGTGATGGACGCTCCAGATCTAGCCATGTGTACCTTCCGAGCTTCCGGCTACCGGTGTGCCTAGCCGAGCTACCGAACAGCTTGGCTAAGCAACCGAGCTACTAAGTCGGAGGTTGGCGACGCTTCAAAGCCAGAATTCTTCAAAACGCCTAAATCCATCCTTCGGCTGACAACGCCGAGCTTCCGAACCGAGGGGACGATGAACCGACCTCCACATATGGAGAAAAATTCCTCCGACCCTCCTCAGCCGTTGGATCTTGTTAAAAAACGTGCTCGACGTGATGGACGGCTCAGATCTGGCCACGTTCACTAAACGACAAGATAGCATTTTTTGGGGATCCGCGCTGAGATGGATGCTCAGGATCTTGCCACGTAGTTCGGCAGATTCTGAGCTAAATGCCGAGCTACCGAACAGCTGGGCTGGACCACCAAACCCCTAATACAGCAGATAAGGAATTGAGCCACCGGAGCACTCAGCCGTGCTAACGAACAGCTTGGTCGAGCCTTCGGGCTACTAGGTCGAACCGAACGTCCTGTCGTGGCACTTATTCGGCCCACAATGCCGAATTGCCGAGCCGAGGGGACGAGGAACCGACCCCCACTTATGGAGAAAAATTCCTCCGACCCTCCTCAGCCGTTGGATCCTGTTAAAAAAACGTGCTCGACGTGATGAACGGCTCGGATCTTGCCACGTTCACTAAACGACAAGATAGCATTTTTTGGGGATCCGCACTGAGATGGACGCTCAGGATCTTGCCACGTAGTTCGGCAGATTCCGAGCTAAGTGCCGAGCTGCCGAGCCGAGGGGACGAGGAACCGACCCTCACATATGGAGAAACTATCTGCCGAGCAACATGGATCGTCCGATTGCCTAGAAATACGCGCTCCACGCTGATGGAGGGCTCAGATCGCGCCACGCCATAAATCGGTATTAAAAATTAGTTTTTATTTATTTTAATCGTTTTATTTATTTAAAAATTGCGAAAAAAATACTAAAAATTTGGAAAAATTAACTAAAAAATCTAGGAAATAATTATAAATTCGGGGGTATATTTTTGAGCCCCTGAACGAACAATTATTGCCTAGAACGTGTTGTTAAGATCCCCGAACGACCGGTTAACACATCGCAAAATTAAATAAATAATCTGAAAAAATGGATAAAAATCACCAAACATCCAGAAAAGCTCAAGAACAGCTTAGGGTACGAACAACTTGGAAAATCACAACACTACCTCCTTCGAAGATTCAAAACCTTCCATTTGGACTCCGATACAACTCCATTAGCCATTAAAACAGTAAAAATACTCCTCAAAGGCTGATCAAACTCAGTCTTCGAGAGTGGGGGGCTCGTGATATGGCTAAAAATGGGGTTAAATCGGAACCGTCCAAATCAGGCACGAATCTTGAAGCCCAGGGGTAAAACCGTAATTTCACCTACCAATGGGTCTGAAGCGGGTACGGGTTCACCTCCTCGAAAACTCACTAACCCGCGAACGGATCCACCTCAACTGGGTGCGGGTTTCAACCCGCAGCAAACCCGGTCCAGAAAGGACAGAATTAGGGTTTCTGATTAATCCTAATCAACGGCCCTGATTCATATCTATCCTTTCACTGGGGATTAGGGATTACATTCCTTATCTAACCACAAGGATTACATTCCTAATCTGATCCAAGCGGTGCCTATAAATACCTCTCATCCATCTCCATTAAGAGGTAATCAATTTTTTGCCGGTTTTACCCTCTTTCATAATCACTTCTGATTACTGACTTGAGCATCGGATAGTGCGTCGCCGGGAATAACCCCGGTGTCTCGCACTTTTTGCAGGTGTGCTGCGGGAGTCAGCGTCAAACTCCGGCGGATCAGGTTTAAGGTTTGCTATTCAAAATTTTCCTAATAATCCACAAATACTATCTGTTTGCTCCCACACCAGATTCAACGGTAACAATAAGTTTACCAGAACTAATGAATTTTGTGTTCACTGAACAAAATTTCAATGCTAGTCCATATTCCGAACTTCAAAGCTGTCCATTAGAGCATTTGTAGTCGTGGGCTAAAAACCCAAAATTTGGAAAATTTTTAAAAAAACGAGCTGTAGTCGTCGGCTAAATACCCAAATTTTGGGTGTACGAGGAACAGTGCGTGGCCAAATATAGCAGACGATTTGAGAATAACCAAAATATAGCTAACGATGGATTATACTTCGTCTGTTAAAAATAACGAAGGATTAAACTTCGTCTCGTAGGTTTGACGTACGAATAGTAAGCCAGACGAAGGATTATACTGCGTTGGTTCTTAAAAATAAAAAATAAAAAAAAAAATTGGGACGGACCATAATTACCCGTGCGTAAAGATTAACGGTGTATATTCTCCCGTGCGATGAAATTTAAAAAAAAAAAAAAAAAATCAACGGACGGGTAGTTATCTACCGTCCGATCGAATTAACGGTGTATATTCTCCCGTCCGTGAGTTTTTTCCTTTTTTTTTTGTCCTGTAGTGCACTAAAAGACAAAAAAAGAAAAAATAAATAAATAAATAAAACTGGGACGGTTGATTATCATCTGTCAATTTCATTGGACGCATCATTATCTCCCGTCCATATATATATATATATATATATATATATATATATATATATATATATATATATATATATATATATATATATATATATATATATATATATATTACTGTAGCATTTTTGTCTTTTAGTGTTAAAAAAAAAAAAAAACTTAGGGACGGACGATTATACTTCGTCAATCTAAATGGACGAGTAATAATCTCTTGTTCGGCTATTTTTTAGCTTCAAACGACTGCAGCAACATTCTCTTTTTCCTATTTCCTATTTGCTATTTACCCAAAATTTGGCATGAACAACTACAGATGCTCTTACAATGCAGACCACTTTACCTTTGTACAGCATCTGAGTCAGGTGAAAGAAATTTTGGATTTAGACATGCATTGATGACTGGCAATAATTGATCATCTGATCGTGTATTCTACACTTTTGTTGCAAGAAAAAAAGTACGACTAAGATATAACTGCTTAGAAACTTTATTGTCTTTCATTTTGATATAGTAAAGCTTGAACATATTATAGTCTTTTTATAGTGTGACCCTCAACTCGCAGTTCAGGAAAGTTGTGATGAAGATGTGTGTGTGAAGAAGGATTACTGATTAATGTTTCACTGTTTATGTTGACAAAGATATATAACCATGACAAAGATATATAACCAGATCATCCATATGGTTCTAACATGTTTGTACTAAAAGAAAAAAAAGTAAATTCTCCTCCTGAAGAAAAGAATAATGGACGCATGTCACTTGGGTGCAAATAAGGAAATCAAATGCTATGGAAGGTGAGCTTAGTGGGAATGTACAGTATTCTTTGCTGGAGTTCTGTTACTTTTGTAACAGTTTCATAAGGGGGTGTTTGGATTTGCATTTTTGGGGGAATTTTTTGCAAATTTAGGTAACATCCCCCAAAATTGTAAATCAACGGATACATCATAAATCGCCTATATAGTGGCAATTACAATAAATAGACTACTTCTTTTGGCTCAATTTAAAGTGCCAATAAACCACCAATTCAGTCCACCACAAATCACTGTCTTCAGCAGCCTCACCCCAACCATACAAACAGTGTTTTAAGAGAATAGCGTCCCCTAATTCAATATACAATGTATATATATATATATGTGTGTGATCACGGCTGCTGTTAAAGCATCTATTTTTGTGAAATTAGCACTACACCAAGGTAGCAAGGTAGCAAGGTAGCAATGTATCAAATATGAAATAAATAGCAAAGGCAATGGTACAAGAAAAATTGAACACAAATAATGTAAATTCTCTGACAAATATAAAGGATATTGTTTGACAAATTTCAAAAATACATTGTATGATAAATATAATTGTAAAGTAAAATAAAACATTCTTGTTTTTCTCAGTTCCAAACCTCTACGTGATCAATGTAGCGCCCCAAATTTTCAATAAATATGATTAGAAATACGTTGCATAATTTCTAGAATCAACTTCACTGTAATCATAAACATAGTAACCAAATACAGAGAAATTAAAAACTTTTTATTACATCAATTGTTTATAAAGCACAGCAGAAAATTAAACACATTGAATTACAATTTCTTTCTTTTACAACACATTATTTTGCAATTTACATAAGCCATATTATCATTCTACTACAAAGCATCCAATCCCAAGCTAACAGTACCTACCTGTAAAACATGAGGCTAGAGATAACCCTAACCCCCAAAACTACAAGGGTCAGCCATAACGGTATGAGTGACATAAAAAAAAATACAATATGAATAAAATATAAAGAATAAAGGCATAACCAACATATATCAACAGTAATAACAATGGAATATGAAATGACGATAAATAAAACATGAAAACATCAAGTGAAACTAGACTAAGTGTCAAGTGTAGAAAACAGAAACAACCAAGTCAAGAAAACATAAATGCAATATGACTCTCTAATGCATACTTGTTGGATTCTATGTATTCCATAATACATAGGTCCGGTACAAGCCCTTATCGTTCTCCACTTTATAGGGTTATATAGATCCCTCGTTATGCAACTAATCTCACTACAGTGATAGAAATAAGATCCAGAATACTTTGCGAATAGGCATCAAAACCCTCGACGCGCAAGCATCATGTAAGAATAGCTCAAAAATCGGAAAATCACCTCCCTGCCGTGTATCCCATGAATAGATTTGTGAGACCCTCGACATGCAGATACATAAGGTACATCCCGTGAATAGGCCCGCAGACCCTCGACACTCGAATGCACCCTGCATGCTCCGTGAATAGGCCTACAGACCTTCGAGATGCGAACATACAAATGTCCTCTCGAGACTGAACAACACACAAATCCTGGAACGCATCCGTTGGACCAAACCCCTAGAGCATATTCTCACGTTTCCCAAGTTCTATCACATCTACCATAGTGCATATCCTTAAGTTGGTTATTATAAAAAAAAAATACAAATTCCCTTCTCTATAGTTAGTGTATCCTGCCGGACTTAATTCCACAACAATAATCCCAAGATCCCACTGGTCTAAATCCACAAAATCTCATCTGTCGGTTCACAGGACTCCCACTCAACTCCTAAAGATTCACAAAATGAATATCAATACCAAAACTTCCAATAAAAACTCTTATGTTCATCAACAAAACGTTTATATCAATAAAAATTTCTCAAGTCAACAAAATCCAAATCCATTTTAATGTACTCATAAATTCCAGAACTGAAATTAAATATTAAGTCTATTAAATAACTGAAAATCATATTTTTGAAGTCGTAGAATATCAAAAAATATCAATTTCTTCAAAAACCATATGTATGTCACTTTATAAGGTCATAAGAATAAAAATTAAAATTCTATTATAATCAAAATATAACTCTTTGTAAAATACTGTAATCTGTAGTAAAAATATCATCTAAAACAGTAGATCAATAATTCATAAGTTCAAAGAAAAACGACGAAAAACTCACAAAACAGCCCAAAACAATGATGTCGGTCGACCTTGCAGTCGACCTTCATGACAGTCGACTTTCCTTTTAGTTCAAAAAATGGATAGTCTACCGCTAGCTGCTATACAGCTAGTTTAAGGTTTGTGCACATTTCGACTGATACATGACTCCACTTTGTAAAACCACAAATTTATAAAACCAAATTCCTGAGATGATTGAATATAACTTGTATAGCATATAGAAGTTTATAGAACATATCAAAATCACATTAAGATCATACAAAGCAATTTTCGTAAAACTCTTTAAAACAGGATATGAGATTATATATAAGTGTATATATGTGATTAAGCTTCAGTAAAACATCAAGAAACAACACATATAAGTAGTATATTGTTTGAATGTGGCTCAGCATCAAAACAACTCAGATTTCAATCAAAATTCCATAAAACATCAAAAATCAACTTCGACAACAGTAACATATGAGTATATATACATATAAGTGACTAGGTATGTTCTAGTATCAGTTAAAGCATCAAATCCATCAAATAGGAGTAGTATAACGTTTATATTTAGTCTCATTATTAAAACAAATCAAATCCAATCGAAATCATCACAAAAATCACGAAATCCAAGTTTCAGCCATACCCATCAGACCCGAAATCAATTACTCAAACCCTTACTTCAAACTTGATTCTTTTTTGTCAAAACCCTTCTTGTAATTCATTAAACGTGTATACAACTACTAACATCAGTTTACTCATGAATAAAAGCAATTATAACATGTATTTGTTAAGTTCTTCTTCATCGAAATTATCAAAACAGAGCATATGTATATACACACAGTGAAGAGCCCTACTTTAATCACTTTTGTGTAATTTACATCATACAACTCGTTATATGCAATCAAATCAGCAATAATATAATACAAAACATCATACCCATAATTTATATTAGGTTCTTAACAATATCAAGTCATCTATGTAAAAGTTTAATCATCAAAGGCACAGTTTTCATAAAAAGATTCAATTTTTAATTCATCCATCCCTCAAAATTCATTATATCTTCATACAATTCCTAACATGCTTTCTAATAGATAATTCATCACATACAATATGCATAGAACAATACAAAAACAAACATATGTCACTCACCTCATTGGAGAAATTAACCGAATTAATGAAGAATAAGAAAAAACCCTTCTTTTACAAAAAGTCCAAGATCATCGCTTCCAAACTCCAAGAAATTAATAGTAAAAATATATATTTATTTTTGCAGAGGAGAAGGACGGCTGTAGTGGCCATAATATAGGCCGAAATCTAGAGTTCTTAAGATTTTACAAGTTTATGGAAACATCCCTTCACAAATTATTACTTTATATTTATAAACCTTTCTTTAATAAAGTAGTCAAATAAGTTAAATAAATTAAAATAAAACCAAATCCATTTAATAATGATTTATCCAACCATCAAGCATAGACCAGGAATTAAAATTTTTAGATTTGTCCTCAAAGTGGTAATTTTGCACAAAAGCCCCTCTATTTGTAATATTTTCAAATATATCATAAAATATTCGTAAAAATCCAGAAAATTTAGAAATAATAACTACTAATACATATTAGATTTTCCAATTAAAATTTCTGACTTTTACTTTCCAAGAAAAATATTTGCACAAGATCCAACCTAAATTTCGTATTTGCAAAAATACCATATTTGTTTAAATCTTTACCAAATCAACTCTAAATAATTTAAATAGATTTTATTTTTAAAGATGACCATGGACAGCCCCAAAATCACTAAAACGATTTTTCATTATTGTTTGAGATCCAAATGGCTTTTTACATAAAAGACCCTCTCTTTCGAAGTATTTATAAAAATAGTTTCTTTATTCAGAAAAATCCCAAACTTTAGTATATACTTAATTATGAATAGCAAAACTTATTCAGAAATCTAAAAGTGAAGATTTGCAACCAAAAAACATTTGCACGTGTAAAATCGACAAATTCGTAAAATAGTCAAATAAACTCAAATAAATTGGAAAATTAAAATATCATAAATAAATAGGGAAAATAAATCATTAGCCATAACATTAAAAAATCAAAATTTCCTAACTTTGCACGTGCAAAAATTGAAATTTCAAGACAATAGTCAAATTAGTCAATTTTACTGATTTAATATTATTTAATCATGCAAAATAAATCATTTTATTTTGTGGGATGTCACAATAAATATTAAGTATATGCTCAACTTCTCTACAACCAGCACAAACCCAAACTTTAATCCTAACCCTAACATCATTTCAAGAATTAGAATTTCACGCAAAATTTTAGGAGAAAAGGTATTGAACCTTGATGAAGAAGAAGCCGATGAAAGCAAGGGCTTGGGGAACGGTGAAGAAGACGGAGAAAAGGGGCACAGCCGGTGCGAGCGGGCGAATGTGCGACAGGCACGACGACGATCGTGGGTGCGCATGGAAAGAGAGGGAGGATGGAATTGGGTTTGGAGAGATAATGAGGAATGGCGAAGACAGGGAAGGAGAACGGCGCGATTGAGCGAAAGAGAGGGAACGAGAGAGAGAGAGAGAGAGAGAGAGAGAGGGTTCAATGTGATTTGGAGGAAAATAGGGAAAGAGAGAGAGGGTTATTTTTTTCCATTTTTTTTTTAAGTTTTACCAGTTAATATAGTTCAGGGTTATTTTAGTCATTATATGCTAAATGTAACGACGTCAGTTAGTTTACTCGGCTCCTAACGAAAAACAATGTACAATAGGGCTTAATGCAAAAAAAAAAAGGAAAAAAAAACTAAGTAGGTTTATCTACCAAACTCTTAAACTCAGTAGGGTTATCTGAAATTTACCCTAATTACTGGGTTTTTTTAGGGGAAGGTGGAATATGGACACCTGTTTCATTAACTAGACATTAACGAAACACACCTAGATTACTGGGTCAATATACAAACTACAGACAAGAAAAAAAACTACTAGCAGTAAAAAACCGCCAATCCATGTTGACTCCTCCCTCTAGCACTCTCCCTCTCACCCACAATCAGGATCCCACACACATACAGAGCTCAACTGAAACATACCCCAATGAAGAGCACAAACTAAACACCTCTCTCACATACTCACCCACACATTGAACCCAATTCAAGTACAGAATAACTCTCTCTTCTCAAACAATAGAGCCCCCTAGCTGATCGGAAAAGTGTAATACATCGGTAACTCCAACTCCTCGGCATGGAAAGTAAAAAACGTTGGCATCTCCAAGTCCTCAATGTGGAACTCGACCAGCACGGCGGATCTACGGCGAGGCAGCGCCGGATCGACGGTGACATAAGGGTGACAGAGTATTTGAAGGATTGGGCCGGATTAGACGTAGCCATTGCAGCGAAGGCACTCTGGATCTGGATGGTGGCGACGGCGAACGAAGATGTGGTCAGTCTGGGTCTTCATCGTCGCTACGAATGTCGGCAGAAAAGATGAAGGTGCAGCTCGATGTAACCAAGAGCAACGTGGACGACGATCTCAACTCAGGCGTCAACGATGGGAGACGAGAGGCGGGAGGGATCGCCCCTCATCGCGCGATGAGCGATGAATGACGGGAGGGATGACGATAGAGTACGGTGGTCCTCGACCATCGACGATGGGAGACAGGGTGTGCGGCCGCAATAGGGAGCGACAGTCGGTGCTTGAACGGCGGAGCAAGTCAACGATCGCGACGGGATGGATCTTAGGCGGAAGTCGGTAAAGCGTGAGAGTAGGGGAAAGACGAAGGGGGGGCAGCGGCGACGAGGGGAGGGGAGGCGGCAGCAACGAACCCTAGCCGCCACCCCCAAGCTCAGATATAGGGTTTTAACCCTTTATTGTGTTTTTTGGGGGAGAGTTTCTCTCTCTAGGTTCTACCCTAATTACTGTTAGGCCTATAAATTTGTTGTAACTAATCCTTAACCCATTCTTATAATTTGGGACCCAAAAAAAAAACTCATTCTTATCATTACAACCAAAGCATTTCCTGCCAAATTCGTAGTAATCATTAACTTTTTAAAAAAAAATTCTTATTTTCTCTTCCCACTTTTGGAACAGTTTTTCCCACATATAATCAGTTGAATTTTTTTTTTGGTACAAGCAGAAATCAGAATCTCAAACTCTATGGAAAAGTTATAGACCAACCTCTCTAGTCATATCTATCCACCAAAAACACCCTCAGCCATGCCTCCGAGAAGAAGGCAGACAACAACTGCTGCCAACCGCCAGGGCGATCCTCCTCCCCCTTCGTCCTCCTCCTTCCAATGGGCCGCGTTAGTAGTCTCTTAACACCTTCGTCCTGAACCCCGTTGGGTCGAGAACCGAGGGTAAGTCCTCACATCAACCCCCTCTTCAGTGCCTGATGAATAATCAAATCTTCACGGTGTCATCAATTCCTGGCTTAAAGGGACTGACCTCCATCAGCGCTTAGAAGAGAATCGCACCCGAGATGGTGGTTCCCAAATGATTCCTTCGCCCCGGCAACATATGTCCCATCGGATGCCCTCACCATAGGAACGAAGACACTTGATGATCCCGACCCCAAACAGTCAGCGAGCTCTTAGGATCAACAAGGAAGATGAGGTACCCATGACCCGGGCTGAGTTATGAAACTTCACCGATCAAGTCCTTAGGGCCCTCTAAGGTACCCCGAACAAAGATCACTAGAAACGTGGCCTACTCCACAGGATTGAGTACGAAGAAGAATCCCACGGGTCAACCCGATCTGAGGGATGAGAAGATTTTGTGCTTTGTCACCTCCGGGTGATGGAGAACCTTTTTGATCAGATCGGCCAGGAGGAGGGTCACCGAGGTAGAGAATACCCCCCCCCCCCCCCCCCCCCGTCCTAGAAAACTTCAAGCCTTCCCCGTTTGAGCCACTCGATGGTGAAGCCGACCCCGTGGATCACACTGAGAGTTTCAAAACCCTCATGATGATATATAGAGCCTCCAATGCACTCATCTGCATGACTTTTCCAACTCTTCCTAATGCACTTCGTCAGTAGCCGCAAAACCGAAAGGACGAGTGCTTTCTTGTTGGAAATGAAGCAGATGGCAGGAACTAGGGAGCCCCTCATGGACTTCATCAGACATTTCGGTGTCGATTCTGGGTCTATTCCCACCCTTGACAGCGGTAGCACTTCTGCATTCCGACACAATGTCTGAGACACCTATTTCAAAGTGTCACTGGCCAAAAAGCCTTATAAAGGCTTCTCCTAACTATTGCAAAGGTATCAGAAGTACATCAGGTTCTTCATCCCAAGACCAAGGTAAGCCCTCGTCCGGAAACAAACGAAAAGGTGTGAGTGAGGAAAGACCTAAGAAATATGATAAGGACAGGTTCGCACAATGTCGTCCTCATCAAGTACCTTACTTTGAGAAATTCACCTCGCTTAATACCAGTGTATCGATAGTCCTCATGGAAATCGAGGAGGACTGGCTACTCTGCCCCTCTCCTAAGATGAACCCAGCAAACAGGAGAATGGATAAGAGCCAATGATGTTAATTTCATAAGGATCATGGTCATGACACAGAGGAATTCCCGGTCCTCAAAGATGAGATCGAAATTATACTCGCCGCGGTCACCTCGCCAAGTACTCCCAAAAGAACAAGGTTGAGTCCACACTGACCCAAGGAGCCAACAAGTGGGCAGAGGATGATCCTCAAGCATCTGAACATCTGGTCATTCTCTATTCCATCCATGGAGGACCTATCAGGAGACTTTTCCCAAAAGGCATTTATCAGGGAAATTAACTTTTTGAACAATGTTCCCTCCGCCAGAAGTTGAGAAGTCTTAATAACCTTCTCGGATGGGGATCTTGAAGGCATCCACACCCCTCACTACGATGCATTGGTATTTAACCTCTCCATGGTGAATCATGATGTACGCCGCATCATGTTAGATAATGGTACCCTAATGAATATTTTCTTCTTAAAAGCTTTTGAAGGCCTCAAAAGAATTAATCTCTCATTGATGTATTGTTTCGTCGAGATTCAAATCACGATGTCATTTTCTTGTTCTCGAATGGGTCCTTTCAATTCTTTATCTATGGATTGTCTAAAACCTGCTAGATACACCATCCATGGTTCTCTGGGGTTCCGGCCCAGGTTGAAGAGATTTTCACCCTTGACGTGACTGCCGACAAAGACCCCACTATCCGGACTAAATCCATAGACTTCATGATCGTTAATGTGAAGGCTGCCTACAATGCCATTTTGGGCCTCCATGGTCTTGCGGTTCTCCATGTTGTAGCTTCGGTGTTTCACATAAAGATGAAATTCCCGAAGCCAACTGGGGTAGGAGAAGTGAAAGGAAGTCAAGAAGTGACTCAGGCATGTTACACAACCATAATGGGGGGCTCTGTCCTCCCGCATAACGCCTTGGTGCACCCCTCGAAGAATGCATCAAGGAATTTGGTCATCTCGCTCGAATGCTCACAACTCCCTCACGAGAGGAATCAGGTTGTGCCCAAACCCGTTGATGGACTAGAAATATCTCCTTTTTCTCAAGGAGACTAGTCTAGATGTTTTCAAGTTAGCCAAGCCCTCATCATACGGAGTCAAAGAACAACTTATTAGTTGCATCAGGGAGAATCGGGACTTGTTTGCTTAGCACAGAAGACTTGATCATGCATAGCCTGAGTGTGAACCCAGATGTGAAGTCGGTCCAACAAAAGCGCGCCAAGTTCGCTCCTGATAGAAAATAAGGGGTTAAAGAAGAAATGGAAAAACTAATAGAAGCTCGCTTCATCCAGGAAGTCAGCTATCTTGAATGGTTGTTCAATATCATCATGGTGAAGAAGGCCAATGGTAAACAGAGGATTTGCATCGACTTCACTGACTTGAATAAAGCCTGCCCAAATGACCATTTTCCTCTTCCTAGTATTGATTCCTTCATTGATTTCACATATGGACATGAGCTCCTAAGCTTTATGGATGCATTCTCAAGGTACAATCAGATCTGAATGTTCCCTCCCAACATACTGAAGGCATCTCTTATCACCGACCAAGATATGATCTTGGATTATAATTCTTCCTCGGGCCTTCATGGTGTAAACTGTTTTCAAAATATTATTTTCCCATTTTGAAAAGTATGTGCAATATTGCACAAGGGTACACTAAGGTGCAATATGTGCAATATCGGTTAGATTTCTTTCTCTGGCCATCGTGGCGTCAACTCTTCAATAGGACTAAGAGATGATCTTGGATTGATTACTACACAAAATATATATCTTTTATACGAGAAATTTTATTGTTTATATATATATATATATATATATATATATATATATATATATATTCTTTTGGTAAAAAAAATAATGTAATCTAATTTTGTGATTAAAATTGTCAGTGTATTTTTATGATAACAAACTTTTTTGTATGTTATGAAATTCTTGGATCGGGATTATATGCTGCTTTTGTGTGTCCGCACGTCCTGCGAATGTGTTTTCAAAAGGTACAAAACAATTTTGTCTGCCATTTAATTTTGTGCATTCATTCACATGTCTCCTCAAAAGCCTATAAATTGAGGCATCTTCCTCTCATTCTACACACCCAGAAATTCTCCAATTTGAATTTCTCTTTGTCCTTCGTTGTTCTTGTGTTGCGCTTCATTAAGTTCGGAAGTGTAGCGCTGTGTTGTCGTTGATACTCCGCCACCATTCTATCCTACGAGACAGACGCCACTGCATTCTTCCAACACTGAGCAATTAGGCGAATCTATTTTAAGGACATTGTGTGACCTATAAGGCTCGGTTAGACTCGGTTTGATATTCATTTCTTTTTATTTTATTTTATTTTTGTACAGTTTTCATCCTACTCTTCTCATTCTCTGTATTTGTCTCTCTTGATCAAAGTAGTTTTACTATAAATTTCTCTTACATGTGTGAAAGTATGAAAGGACACTAATAATTATGGTAGTTCATAATGTTTTAATGTCTGAGAATAATTATAGCAATTTCTAAAAACACCTTATTTTATTTTAGAAAATTTGTGCGATACTGTACAAAGGTACACTAGGTTATCTTTAAAGAGATATATTGCAGGGTGTAATATTTTTTTAATTGTTTATGGAATTAACGGAATACCTTGCTTCAAAGGTGCACCTGCGACCTATGTGCTTTTAGAAATGTGTCATTAACATTTTACCCACCTCTACTTCTTTTTCTTTTTCTTCTTCTTCTTTTTCTTTTTTCCTTCAATGTTTTTAAGCCTACGTTATCTCCCTAATTTTTTTCTCAAGACCACTGCCAAGTTCCAACTATAGCTATTAAAGTAATTTCAACTGTATTAATAAACTAGGTTTGCCCGTTAACACGTGCCTACGGCACGTCTTCGAAATGGTGCATCTTGGTTGATCATATAAAATAATTTTGGAGGTCCAGCAAATTAATTGAAGTAGCAAACATATTATATGAGAAACTTTTGGGGGTCCAACAAAAAACATATTATATGATTTTTTTTTTTGAATTATTTTTAAAGTTTTTAAATTTTTAAAATTTTAAAATTTTAAATTTTTTAGTTTTTTAATTATTTTAATTTTTTAAAAATTTTAAAATTTTTATTTTCTTAATTTTTTGAATAGAAGAGGGAGGGAGAGAGAGAGGGGAAAAAAATAATTAAATAAATATAGTAGTTGTTTTGGATTGTGGATTTGAATTTGAGTTTTGGGGAGAAACTTTTGAGGGGAAAAATATGTTTTGTGAGGTTAGATCTAGGACTTTAATTTTTGGGGAAATTGGAGGAGAGCCACTTGATAGCTTTCTTTGTGTTTTATTATATAGATGTACTACAATTGTGTTACAGGGAAAAGGCATGTACAATCCATAAGATATTTCACATGCTCTATATTATATGGCTGAAGTAACATGTAAAGTTGTACACTAAGCATATTTCCAACTATAGAAAAGGGGTAAAAGTCGAGGATGGACTCAATTACGATCTCTTTGTCACACATGAGAAAACGGAAGAAAATGTAGTGTATGAGGAAAATTTTCTTATTTGGCATCCTAAAGATCTTACCTTCTTCCGAAATTCATAATTCACACCTACTAAAGTCTTTAATATGTCATAAGATATAAGAGATTAAAATATTATCAGTTGAAAATATTATTAGACATAAGACATATGAGATTAAAATATTATCATAAGACATAAGAGATTTGCATCGACTTCACTGACTTGAATAAAGCATGTCTGAAGGACCTTTTTCTCTTCCTAGCATTGATGTCCTGATTGATGCCACGTTTGGACTTGAGCTCCTAAGCTTTATGGATGTTTTCTCAGAGTACAATCAGATCTGAATGTTCCTTCCCAACATCCCAAAGACATTCTTCATCACCGACCAAAGTCTCTACTGCTATTGTGTCATGCCCTTTCGACTAAAGAATATTAGAGCCACTTATCAGTGGCTGGTGAACAAAGTCTTCAAAGATCATATTGGCTGAAACCTGGAAGTCTATATGGATGACATGCTTGTAAAAAGCTTTAAGTGGAATGGTCATGTGGCTGACCTCCAAGAGGGCTTCAATGCCCTACGGAAGCACAACATGAAGTTGAACTCCTTGAAATGTAGATTCGAGGTCTCATCGGGGAAGTTTTTAGGATTCATGGTTAGCCAGAGGGAAATTGAGGCAAATCTGCAAAAAATCCTGGCCATGCTCAATATGTCACCCCCATCCAACATCAAGAAGATGCAGAAACTCACAGGGCGTCTCACCGACATCGGTCGTTTCCTCTCAAACTCTAGAGACAAGTGACTCCCTTTCTCCCTTTCTTTAAGGCCCTCCAAGGTTAAATGGACTTTGAGTAGAGGGAAGCGCAGTAGAATACCTTCGAACAACTTAAGACGTATCTAACAAACTCATCTTTTCCAAGTAAGCTTGAGGCGGGGGAAATACTCTACCTTTATGTGGCCACTTCAGATCAGACCCTCAGTGTTGTTTTGGTAAGGGAGGAAGACAATGTCCAGAAGCCAATCTACTATGTCCATAATGTACTCTATGATGCAAAACTCCTTTATTCCAAAATGGAGAATATGTCTTACGCTCTGATAATGGCCACTCAGAAGCTCTGCCCATAGTTGCAGGTGCATTCTTTCTCAATCCTTACTGACCAAGCACTCAGGCAGGTACTTTATAAGCCACAAACCTCTTGGCATTCATAATGTTTTCTATCAAACTGAGTCAACACGACATTAATTATCAGCCGATGATGGCCATCAAGTCACAAGCCTTAGGCTAATTCATCGTCGAAAGCACTATTACTTATCTCCCTGAGGTGAGTGAAGATTCTCCAGCCTAGAGTGTCTATGTCGATGGCTCAACCTACATCGAAAGGAGTGGGGCAGGTGTCATCTTGCTCGTCCAGACAAGTTCACTCTCCTATGCTAGCTTTGTCTCAATTCCCGAGCCTCCAACAACGAGGCTGAAAATGATGCGCTAATTTTCGGCCTTCTATTAGCTCGGAAAGTAGGGGTCCGAAAGGTTAATGTGTTTAGCGACTCCCAGTTTGTGGTCAATCAAATCCGAGGAGAATATGAGGCCAGGAAAGACCACATGATCAAGTACCTGGCTTACGTTAAAAAGATGATGGCTACATTCCGAAAGGCAGAAGTCACCTGCATCCCCCGCGAGGAGAATGAGCAAGTTGAAGTAGACACTCTCTCTAAGTTAGTCTCTTCTTCCTTTGAAGAGCTTTATCACATTGTGCTTGTTGAAGTCTTAATCAAGCCGAGCATCGAAGAATAAGTTTTAGAGCTTGTGGTCGTCACTCCTCAAACACCCAAAGATAATCGGATGAAACCCTTGTTAGACTTACTTGACAATGGAATCCTCCAGCCAATTCAGAAGAAGTAAGAAAGGTCGGAATAAGGGCAAAAAGGTATACTCTTGTTGAATGTGTCTTGTACTAGCGCTCCTACACTTTGGTAGACGACATATTTTATTTATACCCTTCACCTCCATCAGACAAAGGTAATCAATATTTTATCCACTAAAACCTCTAATCATTATTCTAATGACTGACTTGAGCGTCGGAGGGTCTTACGCTAAAATAACTTTCGGTGAAGACTTTTTGCAGATTTTCAGGTGTTTTTGGCCAGTTAGATTCAAATCCTGATCGACATTTCAGATCACAGCTTTCTTTTCAATAAAAAAACTCATATCTGATTACAACCACACTAAAAACCTCCAAATACTACACGATTTTGGAATTTACATTCATCCCATCTCCACTCGGTATCAATGCAATTTTCAACAATCTCCCCTAACCAATTTAGTTTCAAAAGTGGGACCGTACATAACACATTAGGAATTAAGAATGTATAGTTTATTTGATTCAAAAATTATTTACTTCATATTTACTTTTTTTAAAACTTTAATCGACTCTTATTGAATTGTTGGCTTGATATTCACAACTACAATTGGCATATGATTCTTTCCCTTAATTTTCGGACACAGCGCGACAAACTCATAAGAACATTTATGTGCTACCAGATTTTGCTCAACTTCCATGGCTTCGACTACTACAAGTCATTTTAGTAGCATTAAGTGATCACATGTTTAATTAATTAAGTGCTAAATCTTAGTAATAAAAAATTTCTAAAAATTATCTGTACTTAGTAAAAGCATATAAAAAAATCTAAACTTGGAAGTTGGAGGAGAAAGGAACAGCGATTATGAAAAATGAAAGATAGAGAAAAAAGGGAGATGAAGAAAAGAAAAGGGAAGAAAAAAAGTGTGAGATTTTTTTAATTTAATATTTAGTTAGAAAACGAGTTCTTATATGAAAATTTTGCCGTACTGACCCACCTTTTGAAAATATTTGGCGTCTTAACCCACTTCCGAAAACAATTAGCGAACTGATCTAGTTATGGACACGTCAGCTACAAACGTTCTAGGGAAGAACAGCATAGGTCATTTCGATGCCGTTCTTCCCAATAACGGCATCTGTTTGAAAAAAAACTATCACGCCGTTATTCCAAATAACGGCATATGTTGCTTTTAGTCGAAAGAGCAAACAGTCTCAAATTTTCGCTGAGGGACAAGCGTGAAAAGAATTTAACCTAAGAGAACGGCATAGGTTTATACTGATGCCGTTATTTTGAATAACAGCATCAGTTAGTTTCTAATTTGCACAGTTACCTATACTCAGTGTCCCAAATTTTAGTATAAATACCCCTCCCCCCCCCCCCCGCCTAGTTATTCTTGCACTCTTCATTCTCCAAACCTATAGTAAGAAAATATAATTATTAGTAGTGAGTTATTAGTAGGAAGTGAGAATAAAAGATTGAGAGAGTGGGTTTGTGTGTGCTTGCAACAAGGAGGCCGGCTACTAGGAGCTTTCGGGTTGCACTTAGGGAGCATCGGTTAGCACATCAAGGAGGAGGAGGAGCACTCGTTTGGCTAGCTCACGAAGGACTCTTTCGTTTAGGAGGTGTTGTGAATCTTTCTCTCCATATAAGGTAGGTTGTTGTTACCGCTGATTTCGGTGTGGGGGTAAACAGATAGAATTTGTGAGTCCAGGAAACACCTGAACGATTGACTCGGCCTTCTTGCTCCTGGCACAACCTGCAAGGAAGTGCGAAACACCGGGGTTGATTCCGGCGACGCACCCTCCGACGCTCTTGTCAGTAATCAGGAAAAGATCAAGAAAGAGCTTAAGTGGCGAAAGAGTGATTAACCTGGTCTCGGTGGTAGAGGGGTTGTATTTATAGTCACCTTTGGAACCATTTGGGGCCTAATTTCCTGCCTAACAAATAGGAGAAAAATCCTCCTATTCTGTTTTGGGAAGTTAGGCCTTGATTCCCTGGTGAGAGCTAATCAGGTTTATTGATTTGACCAAATCAGTGGCCTGATTCTCTTCTTGATGGATTGGGCTTGTATCGGGTCGGGACCCGTACCCAATTGAAGTGGATCTATTCGCGGGTGGTTGGTTCTGTAAGAAGGAGGCCCAATACCCGTTTTGGATCCATCTGTATGTGAAATTACCTTTTTACCCCCGTGCTTCAGGATTCGTGATCGATCTGGACGGTCCCGATTTAACCCCAATTTTAGCCATATCACGAGCCCCCCACTCCTAAAGACTGAGTGTGATCAGGCTTTGAGGAGTAGTTTAGCTGTTTTAGTGGCTGATGGAGTTGTATTGGAGTCCAGACGTGGGATTTTGAATCAAGAAAGGGGGTAGTGAGGCAACTTTTGATGCCGCTGGCAGTTCTCTGGTCACATCGGGTGTTCAAGAGTTTTTATCTATTTTTTCGGACTACTTGTTTAACTTTGCGACGCGTTTGCTAATCATTCGGGGGCCTTAGTCGTACATTCTGGGCGATAATTGTTCGTTCATGGGTTCGAAAATGTGCCCCCTAAATCCCAATTACTCTCCAGAATTTTTGGCTAATTTTCCCGAATTTTTAACAATTTTCTCGCAATTTTTAAACAAATAAGACAAATTAAATAGATAAAAAATGATTTAAATACCGATTTATGGCGTGGCTCGATCTGGGCCGCTGATCGCAGATGGGCGCGAATTTCGGAAAGATCTGACGACTGTTGTTGCTCGGCAGCGTTTTTCTCCGTTTACCAGTTCGGGAAGGCCTTTGCTCGGCAGCCGACCGAAGGCATGGGGGGTTCGGCAGCCGACCGAAGGCTTGAGTGACGTGGCGTAATCTGGGCCGTTGGATGTTGGCACGCATCTCGAGACGGGATCGGTTCCCAAGAAAACGCTATCTTGTCTTCTAGCGCACGTGGCGCAATCTGAGCCGTTCGCCATTGGGAGCGTGAATTTCTGGGAGATCCAACGGCTGAGATAGCTCGGTGCCTTTTTTTCTCCATTTACCAGTTCGGGAAGGCCTTTGCTCGGCAGCCGACCGAAGGCATGGGGGTTCGGCAGCGTCGTGGCGCTATCTGTTCGGAGGCGATCTCGCTTCCGAGGGTATTAATGACGCTCGGGGTTTGTGCGGCATTCCCCTTCCCCAGGTCATTAAGAATAATTCCTTTGATTAATGCGTGACGTTTCGACTTCCGGGGATCAATAATTCCCTCAATTAAAACGCGGCGCTTCAATTTCCGAGGGTAGTAATGGCTGGTTATTGGAGGCGGGCTATAAGTACCCCATCCCTTTCGTCATTTTCGTCACAACCAAATTGGGTTCCAGACCTCGGAGGCATCTGCCCTGGATAGCTTCTCTCTTGAAGTTCGGAGTGGTGGTCGCTCTTCTGCCTGGTTTTCCCTTTGTTCCTGACGGCCCCAAAGTGGATGTCAGGAGCGAGGGGGAACGAGGTAGTAGGGGTGACGACCGTAGTCCGCACTCGGGGGATGAGTTATCTCCGAAGGACAGGTGGTCGCTCTCTTACCTTGTTCTTCTCCCGTTCCGGACGGTCCCTAAGTGGGTGTCGGGAGCGGAGGAGAATAAGGCGAGAGTGGTGACGACCGTAGTCCGGATCCGAGGGATGGGCCTTCTCGGAAGGACGGGCGGTCGCCCCGCTGTCTTGTTGTTTCCCCATCCCTCACTGCTCCGAAGGGGTGTGAGGGGTGGGGGGCAACAAGACAGTATCGTCGACGGCCATGGTCCGGACCCGGGGTGTGGACCTCTTTCGAAGGACGGGTCGCCGTTCTCTCACCAAGATCTTCTGCCTTCTTCGGTTGCTCCGAAGTGAGTGTCGAAGTAGGCGGAGATCTTGGTGGGAGGGTGACGACCCCTGTCCGATGTCGATCTCCGGGCCGTCCGAGTCCGTTTGTTGCAACTGTGAAGGCGCCGCTGTTAGAGTCTTTCGACAAGCCGAGCCTTCCAGTTGCAACCAACTAGCTCGGGATGGTGCGTCTCTTTCTACCTCTGAGTGTTGATGGGTTCCCTCCCATCTCTGTCTTCCTTCTCGGGCTGATGGCTTTTGACGGAGGTCAGCCCGGGGGAGTTAGAGATGGGGGAGTGCCGATCTGCTTCCGACCGGGGCCTGTTGTCGGGGTAATACCGACCGAGGCATGGGACCCGGGGGGCGCCTGCCGAGGGCGGCGCCTTAAAACATAATCAAAAAATTTCCAGGTTCCTTTATGCATAGGCGAGGCGTCCGAGGGTCCGATCGTCCGAGCAACGTGGCGCTATCTGAGCCGCCGGATGCTGACACGCATCTCGAGATGGGCGCGTTCTCCAAGAAAACACCATCTTGTCGTTTAGTGCTCTCGGCGAGATCTGGACCGTCTGATGAAGATCAGGCGCGAAAGTTGAGGGAGAAAGGAGTTTTCCCCATTTACCAGCTCGGGAAGGCACTTGCACGGATTCCGAGCGGACTCTATTGCAGCCACGTTCGGTTTGCTCGCAGCTCGGATTCTCGTCCCATCTTGCCGAGCTGGTTGACTTTGTGGTGAGCCTTCGAGATGCTTCGAGAGTAGCCCAAAAGTCGCTCTGGAAGTCCAAGAGGCGCCTCATTTTCACTATAAATCTTTACCCCCCCTTTGACCAAGTCTTCACTTTTCACCTTTACTCTCTCTCTCTTTCGTATTTACTTTGCTTCGAGGTCTTTAGCTCCCTGGTGGTGTCGCTAGCTGTCGCGGTAGCGTTCCTCGTTCCGGCGAAGTTTCCGACCGTAACTGTCACTTCAAGGTCAGTCTCTTTCCCTTCTCTCTTTAGGAAAATATGGTTAAGATTTCGGCTGAGACCCCCGCCTCGGAGCAAGCCGTTGGCTGAGGGGAGAAAGAGAAAGGAGTAGTGGAGCTGAGCGAGCAGGACGTTGTTCGTCCAGACGCGGAGGGCGGAGTGGCCGAGGTGCCCCAAGAAGTTGCGACGGAGTCCCGAAAGGGCAAAGCCGTAATTACTATAGTGGAGACGCCGAAGAGAGCGGGGGAGTTCGGTCGGCAGCCCATCGCCGTGTCGAGCGTGGGAGGAGTCCGGGATTATGCTGAGGATATCTTGGAGAAGGTTACCCAAGGTACGGCTAAACTGGTGGAGGAGAACGAGCCTAGGGAGCTGTCCGAGGTCGATCGCAAGATCTCGACTCTTACCGAAGTGGACCTTCATCTGGTCCGAGAGGGCTTCCAGATCCCTCTCGAGTACACGTTGCTCCTCCCTGGGCCGGGGTTCCGAGCCAACACTGGGTCCTCTCCGGACATATGCGTCTTTCCGGTCGACTCTCTCATTGCTGGTCTTCGCTTTCCCCTCCACCCGTTCGTGGTTGACGTCCTGGTTTGGTACGGTTTGAGTCCCGCTCAACTGATGCCGAACACATGGAGGCAAGTTGTGGCGTTCCTCCTCCGATGCCAAGAGATCGGCGCCAAGCCGACCATGTACCTCTTTCGAAGTCTCTTCCGACCCGTCCAGCCGAGAAAAAACGAGCAGAGGTTTTATCTTTTGCCCCGGCCGGGCGTGAAACTGATCGAGAATCCGGACTCGATCAAACACTGGAAGGACAAGTACTTCCTCGTTCGGAATCTGACGCCATGGGTGATACCGACAGTTTGGGCGGACGGACTACCCAAGCGCACAAAGAAAGATGTTCCGCTGAACGCTGCAGAGACCGAGGTTCAGAAGAAGATCCTTGCTCTGCCGACGCTTAGCTGGAAGGATATCACCGAAGAGCATCTGTTCCGTGGGGGTCTCAGTCCGATCGACCCTCGTACGCTTCTGGTATTTATACTTCTCTCCGTAAAGTTTGCATTCAATTTTCTAAGCTTTTTCGTTCGACTCTTGCAGAGACCATGAAGCTCGATTACAAGGCCCTGGTGGCGAAGGGCAGGTCCGAGCAGGAGAAGAAGAAGAGGCCGTTGGCAGCGCCTCAGGACAGCCGAGCTTCGAAGAAGGCCTCGGTCGTGAAGGCAGCCGACCAACCGAAGGTTGCGGTCCTGAAGGAGGGAGAGGTTGAGGTCCTTGTCCCTTCGGCAAAGGTCGCGGTCCCCGAGCAGGGTGGGGTCGTGGACCTCGATCCCTCGGCCTCGGATGCTCCTGCTCCTACCCCGGAGGCGGACGCTCCTGGTCCGTCGAGCAATGAGTTCGGAGTGGCTGATGCGCTGTCCCTCCAGGTTCCGCCACTCACCCCCGGCGCGGAGAAGATCTTGACCGAGCGTCATAAACAGATCTTCGTCCCTGATTGGCAGGTGATGAACGTCGACGGCTTTTTGGGCGACGGGAACATCTGTATGGAGGCAGTGAGGCACCTGCCGACCCCGAAGGACCGAGCGACCCTGAGGGCCGGGATGGCAGGGGACAACGTGATGCAGATGGCCCGGAGCACTATGTCGGTAAGTGTGTCGAACCCTTCTTCATTCATATTTTTCCTTGGAATTTTTTCTAAGTTCTTGGGCTCGGATTTTAACGTGTTGTTCTCTTCCAGACCCTCTGCCACTTCAGTTGGCTGGTCGAGGAGATGGCGAGGAAGGATCAGGAGAAGGAGAAGGAGAGGACGGAGCGCGTTCGGGTGGCGAAGCGGCTTGAGTCCGAGCTGCTTCTTTCGACGAAGAGAGTCGCCGAAGCGGAGGAGCTGGAGAAGAAGCTGGCCGACGCTATCCAATCGTCGAAGGATACGGCGGCCAAGTTTGAGAAGGAGGTGGCCGAGCTGAAGGAGGAGCTGGCCAGCGCTCGGTCGGGAGCCGAGAAGGAGGTCACCGAGCTGAAGGATGAGCTGGCCAAGGCTCGGTCGGAAGGGGAGACTGCTCGGAAGAGAGCCGAGAGGATCAAGGCCAACCACCTGAGGAAGGTGAAGGAGGTGAAGAAGGCCGTGCAAGAGGAGGCCGCGCAGCACATGATCCAGAATATGCTGGACGCCTACGGCCGTGCCCTGACCCACGTAGCCGCGAAGAACCCGGGCTTCGACTCGTCCTCCTATGACTTTTACGAGCCCGTGGAGGGGGAAGAAGGGATCACCGAGGGTCTACTCGGTCCCGACGGAGAGACGGAACCCGCCGAAGGCGATGGTGAGACCGAAGCCGAGGGCGAGGAGGAGGAACTCTCCGAGGAGGAGAGCTGGAGCGAAGGCGGGGGCGAGGGTGACGGCGACGGCAAGGCCGAGGGGTCGACGAATCCGAGCGGCAAAAAGGTCGACCCCTGACTCGGTTGTCTTCCTACTTTCAGTCTTTTTGGTTTTGTTTTCTTTTTGTAAGCCTTATTGCGGACTGGCCACCGCCTTTGTTTTGAATGAAAAGTATTTTGTTTGGCCAAAAATTTGTCCAAGTGTTGAGCCTCGGACTTAGTGTGCGTTTATTTCTCCAACTGTTGGGCCTCGGATTTATTTCCGCTTTTCAGGTGATGTTTGGTCCGGTCACGGAGCTGGTTTTCCTTCGGAAGGAACTGGCCAGTTTGAAGCGTGAACTTTCGGACAGCCGGCAGAGGCGGTTTCTCCTGCTCGGCCAGGCGGAGGAGGTCAGGGCAGTTCTGAGGAGGAACTGTCGCGAGTTGCATCAACTCCGGAAGCGCTCCCAGGGTCCTGGTTCCGAAAGGGAAATTGAGCGGCTTCGTGGGGAGCTTAAAGCCGCCGAGCAGAAGAACGACGATCTTTTGGCCGAGGTACAACACTTGGGGCTATCGGAGAGAGAGTGTTCGGCGGAGAGGGAGAAGATGGCCTCCGAGCTGGAGGGGGCTTTGGCTGAGCGTAAGAGACTATTGGCCGAAGTCGACATGCTCAGGAGGATCACAATAGATAGGGGGATTGAGGTCACCCACTATCGGCGGCTTGCAACTGATAGTCCCAATGCCTCCGGGTCGTTGAAGGCCCCTCGATCAAAGAAATTGGCGAAGGACGTCGTCCTGAGGGATCGGATTATCGAACTGGAGGAGGAGATCGCGTCGCTTAAACCTGCGCCGGAGAGGGCTAATGTTCGTAGCACGTCGTGCACTCGTGAGGAAAGTGAGAGGGGGATCACGTTTTATGAACTCGCGACGCGCCCGCTAACGACCAGGCGGAGTCCGACTGACGCTCAGAGCAGCGCGGCTGTCTCGTCGAGCGGGGCATCGGTCGGCGCGGCTGTTAGGACTAGCAGTGAAGGGGGGTCGCGCTTCGTTGGTTTAGGGTCGAGCTCAGAGGGTCGGCCTCGTCGTCCTCGCGTTTCCCTAAACCGAAGCATTCCCCTTCCGAAGAGGACTTGATTATGTCACTTTCCCTTTCTGTTGGCCGTTGTAATAACTTAGTTGTAGGGTCGGTCGACCGTTTGTAACACTATTATGTCTGAATGCAAAAAAATCTGAAAAACTTTTTAAGTGTTTGTCTTCGGCACTGTATTGAAACTGCTTTGTTCGTTTTTTCTATTTTTCAGCTTGTCGCGGCGATCCATGGATCGGACTCCGGGCGTCCGAATGATGACTCCGCATCCGAGGCGACCTCTGGGACGGTGGTTCTGAGCCCCAGGAGTGTCGATCTGAAGCTACGCCGATCCGAGGGCGAGTGGAATCACCTTTCGTTGGTTCTCAGTCTCCGGGAGGCCGAAACACAACGCTTGGAGAGCAAGATCGTCGAGCTGAGCCCCGTAGGGGAGGACGAGGACTCGCAGACCGCATTCAGCAATGCTCTTCGGGTCAAAAGTATTCGGCACATTCAGTCGAAACTCATTGCCGAACGGGACGACTTGCTCTCGGAGATGGGACAGCTGCGGGCGGAAATGGCGAAGCTTCGAGGAGAGGCGGAGGAACCGTCTGCCGAGGAGGGCGAACAAGATGGAGAGGATGCATTTTTATGAAAGACAAGTGTAGTGGGTCGGGGGTTGTATGTTTTGTTTGCTGACACTTTTGTAATGGTCTATTTTGTACTGTACGCCGATATTTAATAAAATTCCCTTTCGGTGTTTTGTACGTCTGTCTTTGTTTATAACTGTGTTGGCCGTGCCGAACTATTTGAACTGAGTGTGTCTATTTAGCCGAATGGATCCCCAGGGGTACGGCGATTTGTCGCTTAGTGGGTCTGACACGGCGATGTTCTCGAGAGTGCTATTTCGACGTGGCGAGATCTGAGCCGTTGAATGTAGGCGCGGATCTCGAGGTGGCTCGTTTTCCAAGAAAACGTTATCTTGTCGTTTTGCGCGAGTGGCACGATCTGAGCCGTCTGATGAAGATCAGGCACGAAAGTTGAGGGGGAAGTGTGTTTTCCCCGTTTACCAGCTCGGGAAGGCACTTGCTCGGATGCCGACCGGATATGTCTGCCTTCGACCCTCGGTTGTCAGTCAAGAGTGGTCTGGATACGTGTTCCGGACCTTAGGCATAGTCCAACGGCTGCGGGAGCAATTCCGAACGGCGATCTACCCCTGGTTCGCCCAGAGACGAACCGAGGAGGTAAAGTCGAGCCGAGTGTTGGACTCCGAACCATCGGTATAGTTCAACGGCTGTGGGAGCAATTCCGAACGGCGATCTACCCCTTGTTCGTCCGGAGACGAACCGAGGAGGTAAAGTCGAGCCGAGTGTTGGACTCCGAACCATCGGTATAGTTCAACGGCTGTGGGAGCAGTTCCGAACGGCGATCTACCCCTTGTTCGTCCGGAGACGAACCGAGGAGGTAAAGTCGAGCCGAGTGTTGGACTCCGAACCATCGGTATAGTTCAACGGCTGTGGGAGCAATTCCGAACGGCGATCTACCCCTGGTTCGTCCGGAGACGAACCGAGGAGGTAAAGTCGAGCCGAGTGTTGGACTCCGAACCATCGGTATAGTTCAACGGCTGTGGGAGCAATTCCGAACGGCGATCTACCCCTTGTTCGTCCGGAGACGAACCGAGGAGGTAAAGTCGAGCCGAGTGTTGGACTCCGAACCATCGGTATAGTTCAACGGCTGTGGGAGCAATTCCGAACGGCGATCTACCCCTGGTTCGTCCGGAGACGAACCGAGGAGGTAAAGTCGAGCCGAGTGTTGGACTCCGAACCATCGGTATAGTTCAACGGCTGTGGGAGCAATTCCGAACGGCGATCTACCCCTTGTTCGTCCGGAGACGAACCGAGGAGGTAAAGTCGAGCCGAGTGTTGGACTCCGAACCATCGGTATAGTTCAACGGCTGTGGGAGCAATTCCGAACGGCGATCTACCCCTGGTTCGTCCGGAGACGAACCGAGGAGGTAAAGTCGAGCCGAGTGTTTGACTCCGAACCATCGGTATAGTAAGAGGGGAGGAAAAAAACAGGCAAATTCAAAAACAAAATGGAGCTTTCTTTATTTGATATTTGACGGCGAACCGTTTTACATAGTAGAATTTATAGAACAGGTTACAAGTTAAAGGAGAGGAATGGCGCGACACCTCGGATTACTTAGAGAGGCGCCGGGGCGCTCTCTTGGTATTTCAGGAGGTGATCGGCATTCCAGGTCCTCGGGAGCTCTCTACCGTCCATGTCCTCAAGTCGATATGCCCCAGGCCGAACAACTTTTGTGACCCGGTACGGCCCTTCCCAATTCGGAGCTAGCTTGCCCTTCTGACTGGGGAGGGATATGGCTAGCTTTCTCAACACCAGATCTCCTTGCTCGAGATTGGCGGGCCGGACTTTCTTGTTGTAGGCTAGCTCGACTCTCCTTCTGTAATTTTGCTGCCGAATCGATGCCCTTTCCCTCAGTTCATCTATCAGGTCCAAGTTTCCTCTGAGTTCCCTGGCATTCTGCGCTTCGTCATAGGCGATGAGCCGAGGGGAAGGAATACCGACCTCGAGGGGTATTACGGCCTCGGCCCCATAGGTAAGGCTGAAAGGGGACTCTCCAGTGGGCGTCCGCTTGCTTGTGCGGTAGTTCCACAACACATTAGGGAGTTGGTCAACCCACTGTCCTTTGGAGCACTTGTCCAACCTCTTCTTGAGCCCCGCAAGGATCTGCTTATTAGCGTTCTCGGCTTGTCCGTTCGACTGGGGGTGCGAGACGGACGAGAAACGCTGTTGAATGACGAGGTCGTCGCACAGGGTTCGGAATGCTGAGCCAGTGAACTGGGTCCCATTATCTGTCACGAGGACGCGCGGGACGCCGAATTTGCATATAATGTTCTTCCAGAAGAACTGCACCACTTTGTTCTCGGTTATCGTGGCGAGGGGCTCGGCCTCGACCCACTTCGAGAAGTAGTCGATAGCTATGACTAAAAACTTGAGCTGACCAGGAGCTGGAGGGAAAGGCCCTATCAGGTCCATTCCCCACATCGCGAAGGGGATAGAGCTCGATAGGGAGGTGAGGTTGGCTTGAGGGAGGCGTCGGATGCTGGAGTGTTTCTGGCAGGAGCCGCACTGCCGAACGTGTCGCTCGGCGTCTTGGAGAAGCGTCGGCCAGAAGTACCCATAATTCAGAGCTTTTCGTGCCAGGGACCTAAATCCCGAGTGTGCCCCGCCGATCCCTTCATGAAGCTCCTGTAGGGCATATTCAGCCTGATCCGGAGAGAGGCATCGTAGATATGGTCGGCCGTCTATTTGGGAGAAGGAGCGCTTGTATAGGATGCCCTCGATTAAGACATAGCGCTCGGCTCGGGTTCTAACTCGGCGTGCTTCTTTGGGATCTTGAGGCAGAACTCCATCCCTTAAGAATTCCACTAGTGGTTTCATCCAATTGTCCTGCAGCGCGACCGGCAATGTCTCCATCGATCTAGGCGTCTCGTCTTCGATGCTCGGCTTGGAGAGGACTTCGATCAGCACGGTCTGTTCACGACCCTGCAGAGAAGACGAAGCCAATTTGGAGAGAGCATCGGCCTGTGAGTTCTCCTCCCGAGGGACACGCTGGATGATGGCTTCTTCGAACTGACCCATCAGACCCCGGACCTTGGCGAGGTACTTAGCCATTCGCTCATCCCGGGCCTCATACTCGCCCAAGACCTGATTCACAACTAGTTGGGAGTCACTGTGAACCCGAAGGCGCTGCGCCCCAGCGCTTCGTGCGAGTCCGAGGCCAGCTATGAGGGCCTCGTACTCCGCCTCGTTGTTCGAGGCCTTGAAGTTCATGCGGATCGCATACTGTAGGACGAAGCTATCAGGGCCGTTCAGGATAATGCCGGCGCCGCTTCCTTCACTGCAAGAGGATCCGTCCACAAAGACTGTCCAAATGGGGGGTCCATTCGGGACGTGGCCGACCTCAGGGATGGTGGATTCTACAATGAAGTCGGCGAGGGCCTGCGCCTTAATTGTCGTCCGAGGCTGATAGGAGATGTCGTGCTGACTCAGCTCTATCGACCACTTCATCAGCCGGCCTGAGGTTTCGGGCTTATGGAGGACTTGCTTGAGCGGTTGATCGGTGAGGACGATGACTGAATGAGATTGGAAGTAGGGCCGAAGCTTTCTTGCTGCCATGACGAGGGCGTAGGCTATCTTTTCTATCCTCGGATAACGGAGCTCGGCATCCCGAAGTACCTTGCTCACGTAGTAAATAGGCCTCTGGGTCCGGTCCTCTTCTCTGACCAGGACAGCGCTCAGGGACTGCTCGGAGGCTGCCAAGTAGAGGAAGAGAGGCTCGCCTGGGACCGGCTTACTGAGCAGAGGGGGGTTCACCAGATAGGCTTTCAGCTGGTCGAACGACGCTTGCTGTGCCTCGCCCCATTCAAATCCCTTAGCGCCTCGGAGTGCCTTGAAGAAGGGAAGGCACTTTTCCCCTGACTTGGAGAGGAACCGACCAATGGCTGCGAGCCGACCGGTGAGCTTCTGCACTTCTCTGACGTTCCGAGGCGGGGCCATGTCTAATATGGCTTTGATCTTTTCGGGATTAGCTTCAATCCCCCGCTGGCTCACCATGAAACCGAGGAACTTGCCAGAGGAGACTCCGAACGCACACTTGTTCGGGTTTAGCCGCATGTTGTACTTCCTCAACACGCCGAAAGCCTCTTGGAGGTCGGCTACATGGTCGGTGCCGTGGATGCTTTTGACGAGCATGTCATCGACGTACACCTCCATATTTCGGCCGATCTGATGCTGAAAGACCTTGTTAACGAGGCGCTGGTAGGTGGTGCCCGCGTTCTTCAAACCGAACGGCATTACTCGGTAGCAGTAGAGGCCTTGGTCGGTGACGAAGGAGGTCTTCGGGATGTCCGGAGGGAACATCCGGATTTGGTTGTAGCCCGAGAAGGCATCCATGAAGCTGAGGAGCTCATGGCCCGAGGTGGCGTCGATTAGGGTGTCGATGTTCGGGAGAGGGAAGGGATCCTTCGGACACGCTTTGTTGAGGTCGGTGAAGTCGATGCATATCCTCCACGAGCCGTTGGACTTCTTGACCATCACAACATTCGACAGCCACTCGGGATAATTCACCTCCTGGATGAACTTGGCCTTCAGCAGCTTATCCACTTCCTCCTTGATTGCCTGCTGTCGCTCGGGAGCGAACTTTCGCCTCTTCTGCTGAATCGGTTTGCACCCCGGCTCGACGCTTAGGCGGTGGACGAGCAAGTCTTCGGAGATGCCGGGCATATCCGCGGCCGACCAAGCAAATAGGTCGCGGTTACCCCGGATGCATCTCACCAGGTCGGAGAATAGCACGGTCGGCAAGGACTTGCTGACGAGGAATTTTCGGCTCGGATCCTCGTCGGAGAAGAGTACTTCTTCTAACTCGTCTGCTGGCTCGGATGTTGGGCGAGCCTTCGGCTCGGGGATCTCGAGTGTCTCGAGCGAGAGCACTGGTCCCCCGGTGGAAGTCATGTAGCACTTCCGAGCTGTTTCCTGGCTTCCCCTGACTTCCCCTACACCCGACCGAGTGGGGAACTTCATCTTCAAGTGGTATGCCGAGGGGACAGCCTCAAGGGCGGCTAGGCCGGGGCGGCCGAGGATGACATTGTATGCTGCCGGGACGTCAACGACCATGAAGTCCATGGGCTCGGTCCGGGTAGTAGGGGTGCTCCCCGCAGTAACGTCAAGGGTTATCACCCCTTCGACGGTTACCGGGACCCCCGTGAACCCGTGTAGAGTGTATCCGGCCGGCTTGAGACGGTCTCGGGACAGCTGGAGGCCCTGGAAGGCCGAGAGGAATAGGATGTTGACCGAACTCCCGTTGTCAACCAAAATCCTCTGCACCTTGAAGTTGGCCATGCGGAGGTCGATGACGAGGGCATCACAGTGAGGGGTTCGGACTCCTTCGAGATCAGCGTCGGAGAAGGACACGGGCACACCGAAGCCCTTGGGGGGAGGAGCACTGTGGACCGAGTTCACCTCTCGGACGAAGGCTTTCCGAGACGTATTAGAGGAGCCGCCCATGGGACCCCCGTGGATCATATGCAGAACCCTTTCTTCTTCGAACTCAGGTGTTACTTCGCGCCGCTCAGAGCGCTTGTTAGCCCCCCGAGGGGGAGGAGAGTTCCGATCTGTCCGATCGTTAGCCTTCACGAACTTCGCCAACTGCCCCCTTCGGATGAGGGCTTCGATCTCATCTCTCAAAGCCCGACAGTCATTCGTCTCGTGCCCGTGGTCTCGGTGATACCGACACCACTTGTCTTTGTCCCTCCTCTTCGCCGGTTTGTGCATCCTCGGAGCTGGAGGGAGGACCCCCTCCTTCTCTACCTCCATGAGGATAGTGGAGACATTAGTTGTGAGGGGCGTGAATTTCTCGAACCTGGGGGGAGGACGACGCTGGCCGCCTCCGTCCTTCATCGTCTTCTTGGCCCCCTCTTCCTCCGTTGCCTTCCTCTTCGAGCCGGAGGAGGGTCCTCCGAAGTTCGGGAGGGACTCGGCCTCCTCGGCTCGGATGTATTTCTCGCACCTCAGTAGGAGGTCGGCGAAGTTGGTAGGCGGCTTCTTTGCTAGGGACGAACGGAGGTTGGAGTTGAGGACGTTCGACTGGAACGCCACTGTCGCCACGGATTGGTCTAAGGAGGCGATCGACCTGACTTCTGCAGTGAACCTCTTCACATAGTCCCGCAGTTTCTCTCCCCTTTCCTGCCGGAGGTTCAGAAGGGAGAGACTCGTCTTCTCGGCCCGTCGGCTGCTCACAAAGTGAGTTATGAACAGTGTCTCAAACTGCTCAAATGAAAAGATGGAGGCGGGGGCAAGCCTGGAATACCATTCCCGAGCCGAACCCCGAAGGGTGGCCGGGAAGGTCCTGCAGAGGATGGCGTCGGAGACTTGGTGGATCAGCATCAGAGTCTTAAAACTCTCGACGTGATCTACTGGGTCGGACTCGCCTGAGTACGTTTCAAACTGCGGAGGTTTGAAACCCCTCGGTATCCAGCTTCCATGATTGTCCGAGAGAAGGGCGGTCGGTTCGGGCGAACAGTCCCTGCTCTGGACTCCTCTTCTCGGTCCATACGGACAATGCGCCTCTCCACCTCATGGAGGCGGCGGTCAAAAGCATCGTCCCCTCGCCGGTAACCGTATGACCCTTCGGACTCTTCCTCATAAGAGGGAGAGTGCGGACTTCGGTGCCGGTATCCCTCGGATCGGCGGGGACTGTACTGTTGCTGACGACTGGGAGCCTGGAGAGGACTTCGTGACCGGCGGCGAGGACTGGGAATCCGAGGGGGTGTTGGGATCCTCGGGGGGTTTTGGTTGTTGGCACGGGCGTTCAGGGCCTGCAGTACAGTTTCCTGAAACTGGAGGAATTCGGCAAGGCTGATAGGTACCTCACGGTCCCTTGTACGATGCCGATCCTCGGGGGAACGCGGCCTCCTCCTCCGGTGTTCGGGAGATGCCGCTCGGCCTCTCCGGTACGGGGATCTCCGCCTGTCTCGGCGACGAGGTGACCGCTCACCCTGACACTGTCGGGAGGCTCCCGCTCGGGCCCGCCTCTCGTCAAGGTGCGTGCGGAGGTCGTTCTCCTTCTGGCGGTTCTGGAGCGTGAGGCTGAGGTCGGGGTTATGGGAGGCCATCGAGTCCGAGGATCCGTTACGGACCGAGACATGGTCCTGGATGGGCTGCTTCAGCTTCTGGCCGTTGAGACCGGCGGGACCATTGTTGGGTTGTTGCTGAGGATGATGAGGCTGGACCGGTTGGGCCGGCGGAGGAAGCCCAGATTGGGGAATTGGATTGACGGGGGTATCCTCCGTAGGGTCGGCGGGGTTGGCCACCCGGTTGGATCCTTTGGATCTGTTCTTCTTCGGAGGCATGGCGATGGAAGGCGAGGAAGAAGAAGCTGAGGTCGTTCGTGTGGTGGTTTCCCACAGACGGCGCCAATCTGTTACCGCTGATTTCGGTGTGGGGGTAAACAGATAGAATTTGTGAGTCCGGGAAACACCTGAACGATTGACTCGGCCTTCTTGCTCCTGGCACAACCTGCAAGGAAGTGCGAAACACCGGGGTTGATTCCGGCGACGCACCCTTCGACGCTCTTGTCAGTAATCAGGAAAAGATCAAGAAAGAGCTTAAGTGGCGAAAGAGTGATTAACCTGGTCTCGGTGGTAGAGGGGTTGTATTTATAGTCGCCTTTGGAACCATTTGGGGCCTAATTTCCTGCCTAACAAATAGGAGAAAAATCCTCCTATTCTATTTTGGGAAGTTAGGCCTTGATTCCCTGGTGAGAGCTAATCAGGTTTATTGATTTGACCAAATCAGTGGCCTGATTCTCTTCTTGATGGATTGGGCTTGTATCGGGTCGGGACCCGTACCCAATTGAAGTGGATCTATTCGCGGGTGGTTGGTTCTGTAAGAAGGAGGCCCAATACCCGTTTTGGATCCATCTGTATGTGAAATTACCTTTTTACCCCCGTGCTTCAGGATTCGTGATCGATCTGGACGGTCCCGATTTAACCCCAATTTTAGCCATATCAGTTGTTTTTCTATATTTCTAATTAGATACCATGTTATGGGTGATTGAAATGATAATGCATGAAAGAAACTAATAAGAATACGCTTAATTGGAAAAAGGACTTGCTAGTTGATTAAATTGATTGCTTGATAGATTGCATGTTATCTTGTCATGAAGCTTAAGTTGTATGCGAATTGTGGTATAGTTATGGAATATATGAATTAGAATTGTTGTTAATATCAAAACTAAGTACAAAATGCTAGTAGATGAAATTGTTTGTTTTGTGAGTTTAGTTGGACTTTCGTGATATTGTTTAGAATGAATAAATTATAATATGTTTTTATGAAAGAGGAAAAAAAACAGGAAATTGATGTAGAAAATTTTTATACCAAGTTGTGTTCGAGAAATGTCAAACGAATTGTGAAAAGAGTAGTACACATTTTAAATTATATTTGGAGAATTGAAAAAAAAACCCCGCAGTACAGTCGACTGGCCATATGCAACGGTCGACTGCCCTGATCATTGATTCCGAGTTTAAAATATCGCAGGACAGCCGACTTATTACATTTAACAGTCGACTTCCCTGACCTCCTTATTTTCAAAATTTTGCATTATTACGGAACAGCCGACTGGCCATATTCGACAGTCGACTTTCCCGAAGCTTCAAGTAAATCTGCCTTCTTTTGTGAGAAAATTCTTATGACGTGTGGCCTAGTGTAGATGAGTACAACCTCTGAAAATTTATTTGGAGTTATTGGACTAAAATAAAATGTATTTGAGGTGAAATTGTACTTGAAACTATTGTTTTCTTATAATTATATTTTCGTAAAAATGTGGATTTTCATGAGGTGATTAATGTAAATGTTAAAAAGCAAATTGATGGAAGGAAAATATAATTGTGAAGTTTATATGAGTTATTCTTATTAAAGAATAGTGTGACAGTAGTGAGTTTGTGAATATTCACTTTGACTAGATATCTTGTGATATAATTTTAAATGTGGAAATAAATGTTGGTTATGAAATGCATGATATATATTTGAACTCCATGTATGATTATTGACTCATGAAAAGATTAGAAATCATGTGATTGAAAAAGAGAAATGTTCTTGAGTATGACAACTTAGATTGTGAATTTGTGAATGGAAATTGAAAATTAGGGTGAAGCCAAAACTCATACCGGCAAGTGAAAAGTGATGAGATATAATAATTGAAATTGAAAAGACCAAGTTTGGGTCAATATGAAATAAATAAGACCGGTAATAGTGAGAGGGCTAACCCTAAGAGATTGATTTTGTTCATGATTTCATTAAATTAAGGATTAGTTACATAGTGAAGATGTGATGAAAGTAAGAGAAAAATATTGAGTATGAGGGCCATTGGATTGGCGGCGAGAGAGTATTCCCAGGATGTCCCATGATGAGTCATGATAGGGCGTGAATACTGCTCCAGAGTACCGTCCCAATGGAGACGCTCGTGGGGTGTTTGACGACTGCGAGTGGGGTCATGTCTATGGTAGGAACTGAATTACCACAGGATACCTGCATGATGAGTCATGTGTCAGTGCATTGGGATTCCCTCTAGGGCGCCTAGACATGAGTTCGTGGGTCAGAAAACATCTAGGATACTTACCGTAGTTACAGCAGTAGATTAAGTCACGACGAGGGATTGAACCTTACAAGATGAGGAACGATTAAGAGGCTTGCCCTCGGACCTATGTAGTATGGGATGCATAGAATCCGAACAAGTGCACATTAGTGTCATGTAATATAAATAATTGCATTAAGGACTAAGTGCACAATCACAACACGGCATCAATAGGGTATTCCCCTTAGTTTGATATGTGAACAAGTTTGTGTTTGTTAAATATGGAAAATCAATTATACTGTTTCCGGCATAGAGAGGATGGCCGTGTATAATATTCGTCGGTTGAATAAACTGACGTACCCACAGTTTTGTATGCAGGATAAATGTCATGATAAAGATTAAAGAAGAACTGATGCTTAGAGATTATTCAAATGTTGTTGTACTTGTATATAAATATTGTAAATTTGCTTCCGCTGTAAAATGTAAAGTGTAAAGACTTCTTGTAACTCTGATGTAAAGTGAAAAGTTTTAAATTCCTTATAAAATTGTACGAAAGAAGTGTAAAGATCCTGTGGAACTCGAATTCAGTTGTATTTTAGAATTCGGGGTGTTACAACCGAGCTTCCAACTCAAACACCCCGAACAAGTGTTATTCGAGCACCACCTCCACCACCACGAACAGCACAAGAACAAGAAACTCCTGCATCACCACCACCACGACGAAGTAAGAGTGTTCGTTTCCCCCCTACGGAAAGATTCATGACAGATAAATATCTAATACTTAAATGTTCAAAATAAAAGTACATTGCATCAGAGGTTCATCAAACAAATATCTCATATTTAAATGTTCAAAGATTCATTACAAACAAGCTCTCTAATTCACAATAATTTAGGGACAGATTTTACATCATCAATCTAATAACGGGCTACAACTTCAAGTGCCAGTAGATTGGGATGTGCCGACATTCTGTACGTTCTTACAACTCCGTCTATTGTGTCCACTCACTCCATATTTTGAACAAACTTTTCCGGTGCTCCGACCCTCTCGAGCATCCATGTCATTGCGAATACGAGTACTCTTTGGTCGCCTTTTCACCCGACGAAGACTAGAATAGGCTATGAGTACCGGTCTACTTTGTGTCGGCCAATAAGATTCGTCTGGAATATGATTGAAAGTTGGTTACCATGTTTGTGCTAATGAACCGGTAGAGTAAAATGCATCAATGTAGGATTGATAATCAATCGCACGGGAAGCACAGGCCACTAACACATGAGAGCACGGAATGTGATATAGTTGGAATTTTCCACAAGTACAAGTACGGCTCCCGAGATCTACCGTGTGCCAGTGTCCACTCTTTTGATATCCACTATCCATTCTAATGCCCGTTTTTACCTCAAAAATACCAGGCCGATTATTAAACATTATTGCCTCATGTAAATTGGATTTTTCACGGCGTACATCAATAATATCCTGAATGCGTGGTGCCCATAATTTACCTTCACTGATAAGCGTCTGCGCGGCTTCACGATGATCAGTGAAATACTTGTTTAGACGAAAAAAAATATTTCTACAATTGCGATAATAGGCAAGCTACGCACACCTTTTAGAACCGAATTGAAAACTTCCGATAGATTTGTTGTCATTATATCATATCTACAACCTCTATCGGCAGAAAGTGCCCACTTCTCAATCGCTTTCTCCTTCAACCAATTAGCCCCATCAACATTGGTCGCTTCAAGTTGTGTCATATTTTTCTCAAACTTCTTCAACTGATTTTGACACGCGATCACCTTCAACTTACTCATCAAAAACTTGCAACCAAATTTTTTATGGAAATTACTAGCAAAATGCCGCATACAGAACCGATGATATGCAAATGGTTCCTTCCATGTTCCGAACTCATTTTGCATTGATGATAAAATACCTGCATGGCGATCAGAAATGACACATAGACCTGCACGATCTGTGACGAAGCACCAAATACAATTCATAAACCATGTCCACGTCTCTATGCTTTCACTGTCAACTAGTGCAAACGCAAATGAGTATCGTCTACACTTATAACTGGTCTGCATGTCTTAAATTTCTCGATGGAAGGCCCGAATGCCCAAAAAACACCCTTAAAAGTTTCTTTGTCCCGACCGGACGCAATCTTCGCCCAATGTACAGCCGTACCCGGATTTGAAGCTTGAATTGCTTTGAAAAGATACGGTAATTTAGTGTAAGCTTTTTCAAAAGAACCATATAGTCGCTCAATTGCTTTATATTTAGCCTTCCAAGCTTTCCAATATGAAATTGTGTAATGGAACTTATCCTTGACTATTCCAATTATGGCTCTTGGTGTTATTGCGAGTTGTGCCTTCACAACATCCAATATGACCGTCGATACAACCATGAAATCAATTTTGTTGTGATCCTGAGTCAATGTAGGATTCACACATGTGTGTGCACCTTCAAGCTTCTTTATCACGAATTAATTACGGCTTTTTGGGACAATTGCACGCAACCGCCAAGGACAACCAACTACATTTTGAAGTGTCGAATTTTCTGCAATGTCCTCGGCTGAATGGTTGATGGTGCGTATTTATAGTTCACATAGTATAGACCGGAGGTCGATTTTACCGTCACAAATTTTCTGTGGTTCTTCACGGTGTACATCTTCACTTGATGTTGTAGAGAATCTTTGGTTGGAAATCTTTGACCTATGAAGAGTTCATCCAAGTTGGAAGAGCCAACGGAAGACTGTCCATATTCATGTATGGTGGCACGAGACATCCATTCATTCGATTGAGATTCATGTATAGCTGCACTTGTGTCCTGACTTGGCAACACACGGACATTGTTAACTGGCACATCAATATTGACATCATCAACCGGAGCTTCATTGGCAACCTCCTCATCATCATCTTGAAGACCGCATTCCTCATCTTCTTCCTCTTTGACCAAATCGTTATTTACAATGGCGTTGTCAAAGTCTTGCATTGCCATGCCGGCTCCGACAATATTTTGTGACAATATCAGCGGATATACCTGCTCGTATTCGAAGGTAATAGGTTCCGTTGGAGTTGTGCTAGTATCTTCTTCTGTATTTGATATTCTTGCATGTGACTCGGCAGATGGTTTCAAAGTGCGTGCGGGCCTTGGACTTTCAATAACAACTTGTCTAGTATTTGGAAACCTCGTTTGGTCGATATATAACTCCACTGCGTTCCAACTATAATTTGGATCAAGTGTCCTACCCATCATGGACCTCAGAGAATTGTCATTGTCTACGGGTACCAACATGAAATATTTCACATCCCCTTTACCGACAGCATAACCGGCTTTGATTTTCACACTCATTTCACTTCTATCCCAGTTTTTGACTTCATATATCTTATATATTAATTCTGAGTACATAAAGTTGCGGGGAGCCCAAATAATGACCGGTTCAACATCACTATAAGAAAATCCAATCTTGGGATCTTTAATTACTTCACACCCCAAAATATAACCAAATAGTGATATCATATTCCATACCTAAGCATAAAAATTCAAACATGTTCAAGTCATTCACTACTCATAAGCATAATATGGGAATACATATCAAACATACGGTTAAAATAATAATACCTTCAAATTAGACCGTACTGTCGATAGCTTGAAAATTCGTTGTGGATGAAGAATGAAATGAGAGTGGAAGTAAGGAGGTAGGATATATGAAATTTGAGAGCCCTCCAATGGTTGGGGTTTTTTTATTTAGGGATGTAGGGTTTGTGGGTTACGGGAGTGAAGAGAGAGAAAAAAAATGAAGTACAAAGGGGTAGGAGAAGAGTTGGGGGCACTGATTATAGATAAGTGTGCAAAATAGAAAGTAACTGATGTCGTTATTCAAAATAACGGCATCAGTATAAACCATGTCATTCTCTCAGTGAACGGCATAGGTTAATTTACTTTTACAATTTTCTCTCAGCTCACAATTGAGACTATTTGCTCTTTGGACAGAAAGTAATATATGCCGTTATTTGAAATAACGGCATGAAAGATTTTTTTTAAACAGATGCCGTTATTGGGAAGAACAGCATCGAAATAACCTATGGCGTTTTTTCCAATAACGTTTCTTGCTGACGTGTCCTAAATTGGGTCAGATAGCTAATTATTTTCAGAAGTGGGTCAAGACGCCAAATATTTTCAAAAAGTGGGTCAGTACAGCAAAATTTTCTTCTTATATAAGTCTAAAGCCACAATTTGGAGTGAGATTTTATAGAGAAAATGAAGGTTTTAAAAATTTCATTCAATCCAAACAAGGTTCGAAAAAAGTAGACAAACATAAAACACGCCATTTTTAAATAAGAAGTGTTGTTGGGCAATTTTTTAAAAAAATGGGCTAACAAACAGAAGTTAGTAAAGTGATATAATTATTTTACGTAAATAAAGATAATGGAGGAAAATGACAAAATTTTAGAGTTTTAATATTCCGCACATAAATATAAATTATGTTATCTTTAATATCATAACTCATAACATCTTTGAAGTATATATCTCTCTAATATTATAATAGGAGAAGGTCTTAGTGTCATTAATTTGTAAATTTACCAATGCATGCATTGCACGCGTATAACTAATACGAAGGAGGTCTCAGATTTGAGTCTTCACTATGTCAGATTTTTTACTTTAATTTTTTAAAAAAATATATTAAATGTGCATCACACGTGAAAATTATTATCTATCTATCTATCCATCTATCTATAATATAATATATAATCTCTATCTCTACTATTTTAATGGGAGAGTTGGAATTTATAACAAACAAACCCTAACTTTGTAACTATATAAACATGTATAATACATGTCCAAACTATATCCAACAAATATAAATGTGCACCGCACGTGTTTCCCATATCAAAACATTCAAATATAAACTTTTTTTTCTTAACAATATATATTCATTTAATTTGATGACTTTACTTTTTTTAGACGTTCATCGCACGTACATTATACTAGTATATATATATGGGGAAAATGGGTATAATATATGGGAAAATGGGGTATAATTAACTTGTAAATGAGCAATTGATGATGTGACATGCATGTGATTGAAAAATTCTAAAAATGGTTAGTTGTCCAATGTATCACATTCATGCCACATCATCACTTGCTCATTTACTAAATGAGCAAGTTGCATATATCCCTTTTGGGAGCCCTTCGGTTGAGAACTAATTTTGGTGAGAACGCCGTGAGAACTTACGGAGTTAGACCCCCATGAAAAATCCGAACTGACCATCTCTTTCTACACGCCTTAGATAGCATAACATAAAGTAATCAAGTAATTTGAAGTTCATTTGCCCATTCATCAAATGGAGTAGAATTTTCAGCCATACAACTTTGTAATGATGTAAAACATGGGAAAATGAACTTCAAATTACTTGATTTCTTTATGTTATGCTATCTAAGGCGTATACAACGAGATGGCCGGTTCGGATTTTTCACGGGGGGTCTATTCTGTGAGTTCTCACGGAGTTCTCACCAAATTAGTTCTCAACCGAAGGGCTCCCTATCCCTTTTACTATATATATATATATATATATAGAGAGAGAGAGAGAGAGAGAGAGAGAGAGAGAGAGAGAGAGAGAGAGAGAGAGAGAGTCCCCTTCGGTTGTGCAACCAAAGTAGTGTGCAACAATAAAAAATCAAGTGTTGTGCAACCAAAGTAGTGTGCAACGATAAAAAATCAAGTATATATAGGGAAATGCTCCATTGAAAATGGTTCGAATTTTTTATAGGGTCTCTAGTTCGTGAGTGCTCACGGAGTGCTCACCAAAGTAATGTGCAACCGAAGATTTCTCTTCTCTCTATATATATATATATATGATATCAAAATTAAAATAAGGTAAAATTAATATTATTTAAAGAATGCCTAGTTTTTTTTCTTTCCTCACAAGGACCTATAAATCTCAGCATCGGCCTCGTGCCCCATACATTTCTTTAGCCAACATATGATAATGCTATGTACACAAGAAAATGCGGTTTTTACATACACGCATAATATATACTCATACACCTAGTTGACACAGTAGTTTTTTCCGTCGGTGGGCTGTTGGACTGAAGTATGAGAATGCCAGCCATACGGCAAATAGATTAGAGGGAACCGCGATCTTGGTTTGGGCGTTCACACGGTGATTGGAATAAATACTCCTATACAGAAGAAGAGTGGACCTCGTTTATGACGCGTCTTAGGTCACATGACGTTTACCGCAAATCATGTGCCAACCATTAAAGTGAAGTTTGGTGGTACTTAGCTATTAGCGGTGCATGGTCAATCAGTTGGTGTCAGGGAATTCATTAATTTGGAATGGGAAAAAATAATGTATTAGAGATGAGGATGACTATGCGTACATTTGGGATAAAAACTCATATATGTCTAGCATTTTGCAATACAGATATAGGAATCAGTAGGAAGACAACTTGAGAGGAAGATAGGGGAGAATGTAGATGTGTGTAGATTTAGATTAGGCCACTGCGGGGGTGCTCTGTTACATGCAATAAGTTAAACGACGTACTTTATTTCGGCATAAAATCCTCCGATGCTGAAGTCAAATATGATCAAGTACAACTAATAGATGGGTGGAGGTATATATATAGGCAGGGCTTGCCCTGAGTTTCCAGAGATTCAAGGTGAAAAACCCAAATAATTATTTTTGGAATTTCTAATCAGAATATAATTTTTTTACGAGCAAAGTACGTACCTATATTTATGAGAGAAATATAAATTTAAGGGTCCTTAAAATTGCAAAAAAATTAGGGGCTTGAGGCGACCGCCTCGCCGGGCTCAAAGTAGGGGCTGGCCCTGTATAATACAGGCTAAGAATAAATTAACCTGCTAAAAGAAAAGAAATAGTAACTAATATCGATCTACTGGAATTTGAACCTTAACAAACTGACTCAATCAAGATTACATGTGGGACTTAGTTACGGGTTTCATGTTGATGAGCTTTTATACATCGCACTTTGCCTAGATGATATGTTGTTTTCTGAAACTATAATTTTCTTTTCTTTTAACTTTAAAATACATGCAGGAAATCTTTTTTTTGATAAATCGAATAGAGTCTGTCGACTCCAGCAATACCAAAAAATATATTAATCAAAACGTCAATACTACATGCAGGAAATCTTAATCTCTCCAATTATCACATACCAATTGTAATTAAGTAATGATTTTGATAGTTAGCAAGCAAAAAAACTTAGGTTAGAAAATAAAATTTTGTGGGGTTTCTGAGTTTTACTCATCTAATCTGGTGATCACGAAGCTGTATAATTTGAATCATTCACGAAACTTTGATCATTTTAATCACTCTATTGGTGAGAAAAAGCCATCAAAATTTTGTAATAGTATTTATTCTTCATATTTTTTATGATTTACATCACATATATCGGTACTGAAACAGATATCAAATGGAAACACAAAAAACAGGGAAAAAAAACAATTAATTACAAAAAACCCTACGTAACTATAAAATGATTTTGCAGACACATTACATCTGTCGATAAGGCCCTCGTCATACTCCTTTTTCATGATGTGCATAATTAATGAATTGACAACAAAATTTAGTAATAAAAAGAGAGGAATTTATGTACGTGTACGCAACAACAAAGCTAACAATCTATGATTGTATGAATTAATTCCGGGCCCTGCCGATGGACACTACTAATCATCGTAACAGAAGGAGTAGCGACAGTAGAAAAGGGACAACAAGGAAAATAGACAGCACGAACATGAAGCCATGAAAGTTGAAAAGGGAGAAGCATAAGGTTGATTGCAGTGGGTACACAAAAAGCATAGTAATAAATTGGTGGGGATACAACTCAATTTGCCAAGATGACCGCAGTTGTTGACGATGAAAGCCAAGATGTGGAAGTGAGACCCACATCTTAGTACTCCTCTCTACCAACTTGTAGTTATCTTCTTAGAAAATAAACTTGCAATGTTTTTTCGAATTTTTATTCGGTACTGACCCACTTTGTAAAAATATTGAGCCACCTGAACCCGACCCAGTTTCGAAAATATTTACCCAACTGATCCAATTTTGGACACGTCAGCATTAACCATTACTGAAAATAAATGTATAGATTGTGTCGTTCTTCCAAAAAACAGCATCAGTTTAAATTTCTTTTAGCACTGTTTGGAAAAACGTCATCGATACATTTCTTATACAAGTGTAAATCTTAGGGGTGGCATCCGGTTCCACCGAGCCGGGTCTGGTTGAAACCCCACGGGTTTGACCCAATCTCGGGCTCAGGCGGGCTGGGCTGGGATTTTCACGGGCCAGGCCGGGCCAAGCTAGGGAGCGGAAGAAGAGGCCCGGACCTGGCCCCTGGCTCGAAGTCGCGCCGGTTCAATGCGGGTTCGCGGGTTAGGCGGGCTTTTCTTCTCCAGCGCACTAACCAAAAAATCCAACCTATAAAACTATATTTCATTAAAAGTTTGATAGTATAGATTTATATAATTAAGACAATTTGAAGTAGAAAATTTTTAGTCCCACATTGGTTAGATTAGAGAAGTGAGGAGGTGGAGTTGGCTATAAATAGCTAGGGTGAGGGTTGGCAAATTGAGTAATGAGTAGTGATCAGTTAATTTTGATGTCTACACTCAATTTTATAAAATTTTGAAATATTTTACTATATATCTATATGTATATATACATGTATACATATATTTTGCAGTATATATATACTTATATACTTATATTTAGCACACAAACCCAATTTTTTAAATAAAAAAAATCTAGAAAAAAAAATAATCAAAATTGGCCAATGGTCAGCCTTCGGGCCAGCTCGGACCAGACCGGGCCTGTTCAACCCTGTCTCGGGTCTGGCCGGCCTGGATTCGGGTTTTTTTGGAAAAATTGCTGACCGGACCGGACCGGGTCATTGGGCAGGTTAGCCCCGGTTCAGCCCGCGTTTAGGCGGACCGAGCCTGGCTAGGCCGGACCCGGGGTAGCCCGATCGTAATGCCACCCCTAGTGAATCTTCTGACTTGAAAAAATTTTCAAGTGCTGAAACAACTTATAAATAATGTTGTTATCCCCAAGAATGACATTTGCATTACTGATATCGTTGTTGGAGATAACGACATCAGTTGTAAACTATCTTCATCCACAATCGTTCTTCCAAACAACGGCATGAGATAACTGTTTTCGTTCTTAAAACCAACGAAAACAGTTCACAGAAATAGATTAGCCAAGTATAAGTAATAAAATGAATTATTGCCGCTATTCCAAACAGCGACATCAGTTATCCCTGAAAACGAATATTATAACTGATGCCGCTATTCCAAACAACGGAATCTGTAATGGTTTTGTCGTTGTTCCAAACAACGGCATCAGTCATAGGATTTTTTCGCACTTGCATTTTTTTTAGGTCAGAGAGAGTACACGATTAGGAATAAGTTAACTGATGTCGTTTCTCCAAATAGCGGCATGCAAAAAAAAATTTAACAGATCCCGCTATTGAAAACAACGGCTTATAAATAATATTTGTTGTTAATTCCAATAACGGTTAATGCTGACGTGTCCATAACTGGATCAGTTAGATAAATATTTTCGAAAGTGGGTCAAATCGCTAAATATTTTCAAAAAGTAGGTCAGTACGGCAAACAAATCTGTTTCTTCTGACTAAAAGGGTCTATGAGGGAAAGGCCAGTGGTTTAGCTGGTTTTGATGTTACTAGTTGCATGTTGTAAGGCTTTCCTGCCTTACCAAGATATTTTTTGTTTGAATTGGAGGTAAGACATGTCACAAGCCATTATTCTATTAGAAAGTAATAAGTTTTGGTACATCCCAAGCCATTTTACATTTTGGAATAATTATTTTTGTGTCATGTTTTTCAATCGCCACCGAATGATTTTATACGCATATTTTGTACGTATTTTATAAAATTATTATTAAAACATTTAAATTTCATATAATAAAATATTTATATTAAGACATTTAAATTTCATTTCATTAAACAATCTAAAAATAAATAAATTACATGTATTATTTACACTAAGGGGTTACATAATCATCATAAAACTTGGGTCTATAAACCTCATCTCCATCATTTTGGTTAAAGTCGTAACCACTGTCATGACTGAGCACGATTACGAATTATTTTTCATTGTTATTCATTTCAAAATGCGGTCTTATTGGGAGTCATTAAAGTGGTGTCATATAGCATTACTCGATCCTCTCTAGATTAATCACCTCTTCGCTTTTGTCTCCTCTGCTTTGCCCTCTCTAGCATTGTCACATTTACCCGATACCTGGATCCGATCCAGATCCGGCATTGGACCGGAACCGACCCGATCTACATGGGTCCGGATCCAGTACCTAAAATAAGACCCGATGCACTTCTGGGTTTGGTCCGGATCCGGGTCCGCTCAAAATAGAATGACCCGGACTCGGACCCAGACTCGGACCCGAACCCGTTAAGAAATACCCCCAAAAATATGAAATTTGAATAATAGGGTTATAGGGATATACATATAAATAGTAATTGTTGAAGATAGATGTGTAAATATAATATTTATTCATGTACTTAAGTGCAAAAGTAGTTGGAATCGTAGGGTATTGGGGGTGAAAAAATACTTAAGTGCAAATATTTATTCTCCTCTACCGAACCCAACGAATAGATTTTTTTAACTAGAATCCTGACCCGGACCTGGGTTTCGCAAGTTCGGGTCCGTGTCCAATTTTTGGACCCGTGAGGTATCGGGTCCGGGTCTGGGTAGTGGAGGACCCGGCTCGATAAAACCCGATAGCAGCTTTTGCCCTCTCCAATTGTATCGACCAGCCACAAGTCATTGGTTCTGTTCATCTCATTCTTCGATCATTCAACTAATTTTTTGATCGCCTCTGCAATTCGACTACGTACTCTCGCCCGATAAAGCTTTCCTTTTCTTTCTAGCTACCTTTTTTTTAGCCTTCCTAACCGAATGTCTTGCAGAAGTGGGTATCGACACTAGTCTAGGATCGTCGTCACAAGTCAAATCTTGGAGACTTTCTTCCATCAAAGTAGCTTCCATTAGAGTTGCTCCAACTAGAAACTCTTGACTTCCTCCAAATCCAGTTTCAACCGGATCGTTGAATGTCTACACCATTGACTATGTCCCAATAATCATTTAAGGGAATCTTCACCCATCTGATTCTTGTACCACGCTCTGACATCTACAATCTAACATTGTACCACCCTGATTTTTGTACATTAGAAACTTGTGACACATACACAGAATCTTTACTTCAAATGAGTACACAACATAGAAAATTATAGGAAATTTTTAACCGGACCCGAACCCAGTTATCATGGGATGGGTCTGGGTCCAATATTTGGACCAGTAGATAATCTAGTCCGGGTTCGGTAGCACAGGACCCGACCTGACTGACTCGATAACAGCGCTAGAGGTAAACCCCTCACTTGCTCTTTATCCTTACAAATTTAAACTAGAATCATATTTATTAATCAATTCTAAAAATATTGTAATATTTTATACATGTTATTATATATATTTTTTTTAGTAAAAACACTTTTTTATTTTATCATTTTTGAAAATTCTCCCTTTCCTGCCCGACACCACCCACTCACCTCTAGCCGGATCCGATGGGTGGCATTTTTTTAACAGGGCCCGATCCCAGTTGTCACGGGTCGAGTCTGGGTCCAATATTTGGACCAGTAGATAAGTAGGTCCGGGTTGGGTAGTACATGACCCAACCTGACTGACTCGATAACAATGCCAGAGGTAAACCTTTCACTTGATCTTTATCCTTACAAATTTTAAACTAGAATCATATTCGAACCTAAAAATATTGTAATATTGTATACATGTTATTATATGAATTTTTTTTTTAAAGCTTTGTTATTTTATGTCACGCCCCGCTTCCCAAAAGAGATTACGGAATACGGATACGCGACAAAAGCCCAGCAAATGATTTTCATCATCCATAAGCTGTTCAAGAATCTTTACAACATTCACAAGAATCATCAGAGTCGGAAACAAAAGAATCAACCACATGCATATATGAACCAAAATACCAATAAGAATACTTGAAATAAAATATATTAATCTCAAATAGTCATGATCTGAATAACACAAATATCCTGGGTCACATTGCTCAAATACAAGATAAATATCAAAGTAGCAGATACAATTATTCATGAATAACAGAAAAATAAATAAATGTAGCAAGAGCTCCAGTAACTAAGATCTCATCTCGCCTATTCTATCTGGCAGCTGATCTCCAAAATCTGCAATTTAATAAATTGCAGGAAAGAGGGAAAGAGAAAACAAGGTACCCGTCAATTGCAAGTTACGGGTCACTTATAATGCAGGATACAAGTACATGGGATAGGTAAATCTAAGTAACAAACCTAGCATGGTATAATCATGATAACAGGATATAAATCATAGTATGGCAATATGAGCAAGTATAATAGTATGTGTCGAGTGTTAAGTAATCAAATATCATGTAAACATGCATCAAGTATTACGTAATCATGTATCAAGTGTCAAATATCAAGTCTCAAGTATCATGTTCAAGTCTTGTAGTGATTACTATCTATGTAGCACTTCATGCATCCATCCTTTTATTATATGATTGCTACAGTCAATGCAATTTTGTTTTAGATTTTATAGGGAACCATACAGGGCAGTGTACTTGGGTATTCACAGAATTACAGAACCAGATCGGTAAACTTGATCGGTAAACTTAATCGGTAACTTGATCGGTAAACTTGATCGGTAACTTGATCGGTAAACATATAATACAGGAAACACAAGTCTCCTTCCGAGTACACGTTTCTGCACTATCCACTACTAAATCTTTCTCACAAACCCCGGCTTGGTTACTTTTATTATGGTCATCAAACAGGCATGAATGTATACGGAATAATGTTAAACAAACATGGTATAATCATTATCAGGTCTAAGGTAACAAATAAGCATGCATAGATGATAGACAGTCACATAAACGAGCAAAATAGTGCATGTTCATATTCAGGACAGCATGACAGTACAGTACTAAAACAGTGATTTCCGTTACTACAGAAATCCAAATTTGAATCCATCAGAAAATCTAGAGAATAGACTTCCACCCAAATCCGGCGAATACATATAAGTCATATAGTGTTTCACAAAATCACAACTCAAAACTGAATCTAAACCAGAAAATGCGTTCAGTCAGAAATCAGAAAATTATATTCAAGTACAGGAAAAAATAAGAAATCATCATAATAAATTCCAAGAAAAATCTGGGGTATTTCCCTATATGTCTAGCATCAAAATATAAAGTTTTATAATTTTCCAGCAAGAATGGTTTAGTCAACGAAAATCAGAAAACATTAAGAAACGGTAGTTTGGCAAATCTGGAATTCCCAACACTGCTGTACGAAAACTGTAATATCTCGTAAACCGTGAAACAAAATCCAAATCCTCCAAAGGGAGATGAAAATAGACAAAATATATTAACTTTCATATTTTACAAATATTTTTCATACAGTGAAAGAAAATAGGGTGAAAATACGATTCTTTACAGAACAGCAAGCAAAATATGGCAAGTATAATTTTTATAAACGAGCATGAAACGGCATCTAAAAATCATCAATAAAATACACCAAAATTCTAAGTAATCCCTAAGTAGATATGGAAAAACTTAACAAAGTTTCAGATCAAAATAATATGTGTAGCACAGTTATTAAAATGATTTAGTCATCAAAAATACCAAGAAATGAAATATGGAAAAGATCGACACCTCTGTAGTAAAACAGTCATAACTCACACATACGAAAACGAAATCAAGAAAGGTCAGAGGGATTTGAAAATAGACAAAATTCTCTAAAACTCATGTTTTATACCGAAATTAAGTTACTGACTTCAAGACAGTCCAAAACAGCAAACAAAACAGATCATCGACAAAATACAAAAATTTTCCTTTAACAACAACTCAATATATATCATACAAAACTTGTTCAAAACACAACCAAACATAAAATTGAGTCTACCAAGTGTCCAAACATCATAAATTAGGGTATCTAGCATGTCCACACCAAGTATATCACATGGGACTCAACAAAATAACGAATTCTTACAAAAGTCCCACATACATGATCAAATCAAGAACGGATAAAACCTAAGTTATTTCATGTCAAATTTTATGTCATGAGTCATCTATGGTCAAATAGTACTATAGAGACAAAATCCATCAAGAATAACACATACAAGAGTCGTCTCTAGATCCAACTACACTATAGATGGTATTTTTGACTTGTATCATACAAAGTAATTTGAGTATAAGTTACTTGCCTTAACCGGAGATGAAGGCAACGAAAATCAAGAACACCAAGAATAACGGGAACGGATCCCGGCAACGAACGCTAACGAACGGAAAGCATGAACTGAACTTGCAACAACGAACCCAACGGACCGACGAACACAACAACGAATGCATGAACACCACAAGAACTCACAACGGCAGCACTGCGGTACCACGACGTCGCCGTCGTCACTGCGGTCGAGAGAGGGCGGCACTCGCGTGCTTCCTACTGATATCGGACAGAGAGCAAGGCCGAGGGCGGTTTGCTGCGGCTGTTGGAGTCGCGGAAAAAGAGAGGTAGAGGGATCGGGAAAGATGCAGGTCGGGAGATCGGGATGGGGTGAGGTGAACGGCCAGGGAAGTCGATGGGGTGCAGGGCGGCTAGGAGCTTCGGGAGACAGGGAGGATGGTCGGGGTTCACGGAGGGTTGTCGAAGTCACAGAGGGAGGATGAGATGAAGGTCGGGAGAGACAGGGGCTTTGCAGGAATAGTGTAGGGGATGGGTTAAATGGGAGGTTAAAGTGGAAGGGATAAGCGGCTGCATGGGGAAGGTGAAGAGGCAGGTTGGGTATAGTATATAATGAGGGAAAGTTAGGGTTATAATGCAGGGGAAAAACCGGTTTGGGTGGTAGCCGGGTTTGGGTATAAGTGGGTTAATAACATGGTAATGGGTTTGGGTAATTGTATTGGGTAAAAAGAGTTAATGGTATTTTGATAAGATATAGGTTTTAAAATAGGATTTAAATAAAAGATCAAATCGAATAGATAAAGTAATAAATAAAAGTAGGATTATATATCAAAATATATATTGATCTACAAGATAGAAATTATTTGAAATACTACAAATACAAATATCAATAGAAATAGATTTTTAAATCAACAATCAAGAGTAAAAGATAAAATAACACGAATAACAAAAATAACAATAATAATAATAATAATAATAATAATAATAATAATAATAATAATTAAAAAAACTCATAAACATAAACATAATAATCCAAAGCATAATAAAAATATTTGTATTATAAAAAAAATATCATTGGGAACTAGTTATAAATAAACTGTTGATTAAAAATAGGTTTTAACAGAAGATCTAATAATACATTTTAACAAAGAATTTGAAAGCAGAAAAATTAATTTACAAAAATTTTAAATATAGAAAAATACACATAAAATACGGGTTTGGAAAAACAGGGGTTACATTTTATCAGTTTTCAAAATTCTGTGCAATATTGCATAGGGTTATACTAGTATTTCATTGTTGAAACAGAACCTGATATCCGTGAGAACTCTAGAAGTACGGGGTTTCGTGTACGCAGATCGAGGTGGAATTCTATTACTTTGGAAAGGTTTTCATAAGGTGATAAGGGGAACAAGGGGTGTTCAGCACAACATCTACAAGCTTTGTGGGAGCGGGAATACTCAACCGAGTGTTTTGAAGCTCATCGTTCCTAAGGTATCATCTAGTTTTTCGCCACTAGAATCACCGAAGCGAGATCACAACGTTTGAATATCATTGGGAAGTGGAGGATGGTAGGTGAAGTTCGTGCGGAATGTAGTGTCTTCGTGTTGACGCCTACTAGGGTATACCCTTGAGGAGCATACAATTGAAGAAATAACATGTGGATGCATATTCAACTAGCAGAAGAAACAATTTAGTCATATTATTTGCAAGAGGAGAAAGGAAAGAGTCCAGAGCCAATTAACCACACAGGTGTGGAAGCATGTGTATCCAATCCAATGCGAAGATTTTTGGATTTTTTAAAGCATACTAGGTTCGTTGTGGAGAGAAAATGGTGAAACGAGAAGATGTTCTAAGCAGATATTGGAAACAAAGAGTTACTGTATCTGTGCAGGATTGAAGTTTATAGTCGGCTGCTAATATAGCGGTCGACTGCAACCTAGGTGGTGGGGGCTCAACTTCTATGACAGTCGACTGCCCTTGGGAGTAGTCGACCGACAGCAGCACAACAACATTATTAGGCCGGTTCTGGGTAAAACTGTTTAAGCTCAATTTCTTCTCTAAGTTAAAACGTACGGCTCATATTGTGTGTCTTTCTCTCTAGGGTAAATCGGACGGTGATTATATCAAGCATACAACCTAAGGTTTCTCTAGAACTCTATATAATATTGTAATGGGCTCCATTAAGAGGTGTGCCAAAAGCACCAAGTTATGCATCTGAGAGTTTTCCATTGTAACAACATAGTATCTTCTAGTGAGGCCTGAGTGACATTGATTTTTTGTGAGAGTGATTGTAACTCTTATATCTTTTCTAGTTAAATAATATTTCGGTTATTTTTTCCTCAGATTATATTCGTCCGAACCAGGACAAAATTGTGTGCTTTGTTTGGTCTACTTACTTAGTTAATTCGTTGTGATCGGTTAATTATCGATCTATAACCCTGTTGCGCTTAATTCCCTAACAACCTACATAAACCTTGAGACAATGATCATCGAATCAAATTTTTACTAGGCCCGGTCCTGAACTTGTGTGACCACACAAGGCCTACAAATCAGGAAGGCCTCCCTCGTTGTATTGTCTATATATATATATAAGTTCCAACATCTACAATTGTCTAAATAAAAGTAAAAAATTAGTATTTGAATATATAAAGAAGCTTTATATTTTTTTCTTTCGCATAAGGCTCTGTAAATCTGAGGGCATCACAGGACCGACATACATGTTTTTGACGATACTAGTACGGAGGATAAAATTCTCAATAAGAAAAAAGAAATACAGGAGAGAATCCAAATTTTTGGGGAAAAAAAATCTCTATTACGACATAATATTTTATCTCTTGCTATAATTGATGTGTTCCTCAGATCTGCTCCCCCTCCAGCTTGTTACTTCACTGCTTACTTTATTCGTTGCTGTTGGCACTTCCTAGTTCCTACAACATGCATGCACTAGTCAATTGGGTAGGACACTTGCAATTGGAACTTTATTTATATTTACTCTGCCATTTTCTTTGTTTGTTTTGACCCTACAGAGTGGGGTAATATTATTAGCTATCTAGTGTCGAATTGGAACAGTCTCAGAACTGCACTTTTTACTCTTTTTAGAGTACACAAACCGTAACAAACATAGTTAGTTCTGTCTTCTTTGTCTCAATGTTGGTACAGCGTGTTGAGTACTCTTTAAGCTTTAGGACATGCACCTAACTAATATCAACTGGAAAAGTAGAGAATTTTTTTTGCCGTACTGCCCCACTTTGAAAATATTGAACTATCCGATCCACTTTCGAAAATATTTACCAACTGACCTAATTTTGGACACGTCGGCATTAACCGTTATTGAAAATAACGGCATAGATTATTTATATGTCGTTGTTTTCAATAGCGGCATCTGTTAAAAAAAAATCGCATGCCACTATTTGGAGTAACGACATCAGTTAACTTATTTCCAATTGTGTACTCTCTTTGACTTAGAAAAAAAAATGCAAGTGCGAAATAATCCTATAGCTGATGTCGTTATTTGGAACTGCGACAACAGCATTACAGATGTCGTTGTTAGGAATAGCGGTATCAGTTATAATATTCATTGTTAGGAATAACTGATATCGTTGTTTGGAATAGCGGCAACAGTTCATTTTATATTTTATACTTGACTAATCTATTTTTGTGAACTGTTGTCCTTGTTTCTAAGAACGGCAACAATTATCTTATGTCGTTGTTTGGAAAAACGATTGTGGAGGAAGAGAGTTTAATGAATATTATAACTGATATCGTTATCTCCAACTGCGGCATTAGTAAAGCGAATGTCGTTTTTTGGGATAACGACATTATGTATAAGTTGGTTCAGTACTTGAATTTTTTTTCCAAGTCAGAAGATTCACAATTTATATAAGAAATATACTGATATCGTTTTTTTAAACAGTGGCATGCTAAAAAAAAATTTAAACTGATGCCGCTTTTGGAAGAACGGCACGGTATTAACCTATGCCGTTATTTTTAATAACTGTTAATGCTAACATGTTCAAGACTCGATCAGTTGGGTAAATATTTTTAAAACTGGGTCAGATTGCCCAATATTTTTTAAAAGTGGATCAGTGCAGAAAAAAAATTTACAAAAGTAGAGGTAAAGGGTACCCAAGATGGGTTAGGTTTAGCTGTTGACTTTGAAGTTTAGAAGACACCCGAAAAGAACTGAAATGTGGTCGGGATTAGTTTCACATTATAAATAATGCGGAGTAAATTATACGTTGGTTTGCCCGCTTTAATAATTAATCAGGAGGTCTTACTGTATTATTGGTGTCTTTCTAGTCAACTCTTTACTATTTCCTGCTTCTTTAATTAGGTTCGGTTTCATTTGACCAAAATTGCATTGCATTGCATTGACCAGATTCGAGAATCTCTACAAGTTGTGCTTCATCAATGCTCGAGTAAATATATTTTGCAAAACTGAGAGGAAGCGTGAGAGAAAGCTACATGCCTTTAATTCGTTTCAAAATCATATATACCTCCTACATAGCACTAGCTCAAATGTCAACTTATCAAAGATAAATTAATTTTCATTTTCAAACATATAATTAGTAGCATACTTTAGTGAATAAATTTTGCTGATTTGTGGACGTACAAATAATGAAGCTCCTATGTTTAATTTATAACACAAACAATTTGTTCGGTGTCACTGAATATATCAAAGATTAGTTGTATTTATTAATCCTGCATATCTCTAATATTATAATGGGAGAATATCTTAGTATCATTTGTTACAAATTTGTAAATCTACTAACACGTGCAACACGTGCGAGGACTTAAGTTTAAATCTTGACTACATCTAAATTTTTATTTTAAAAAACTATATTTATTAAAACGTGCATGGTAACGTGTAAACTACTAGTATAAGATTAAAATTTTCGGATCCCCGATCGGTACCCAAACATTTTAATTCTCAGGTCAAAACTCTTCAATTCGCAGCATCTCGATCCCGTCATCTCTCACATTCAAATTAAAACCGTGTGAGAGAGAGCCTTCATTATTAGTTATTAGTAACAGTAACAAACACTAACAATTAGTAGATTTTACTTGAAACAAAAACAAAAAAAAACACATGTAGTAATGCATAAAGGATAGGGCCTTGCCGTCTTATGTAGGGAGGGTGCTTTAAGATGCGCGCACATGGCATCGAGCGGTGGACATCGTAGCATACAAAGCGCAACGTCTATGGGAGTTTTTGTTGTTGTTGCTTTCTGATCCCATGTTATGATCATTAATCAAGTCGGTTAGCGCGGTGGCCATATCGCTGATGGTCGATCGTAATCATTTATGGGTTGCCTTCCCATGTGAGAAGTGGGGTCCTTTTCCTCATCTTATTTGATAGCTAGCTGCACGTCATGTCTTTGTCGCACTAAACCTTGGTATCGATCTAGATCTTAAAACACTGATGAGGAAGCGGTTGGTAAAAGTACAGCACGTGTTTGTATAATGCATGTTTATTAGGTGTGTGGATTTATAATGGTTTTGAGCCTAATTTGTTGTGTATGGGAGTAATTATTACGACCCATTAATATGTATGTCTTGAATTAATTATTTTTTTCTCCAACTAGGTGTATGGACTAGTTTTTAAACGTTCAGTTTATTTAGATTTTTGCTATTCAGTTGTGACTTGTAATTATAAGTTGTAGTTAGTTTAATTGAGCTCTTAGTACTATGACTTTCCACTTGTGTTCATACTATTATTGGCAGTGGCTCAGATGCAAGTGCTTTTCAATTATGAAAAATCCTGCTAAATTATGTGATTGTAAAAGTAGTACTTGTATGAATATTTTTCTTTAAAAACTTGTATGGAAAAGTTCAGAGCCATTTCTTAGAATAAGGTCGTAGCCACAAACCTATTCTTCACACCGAATATATATTAATTGAAATTTTTTTGGTACATGCGGATTTTGTGTGTGTGTCCGAATATATATTAATTGAAATTTTTTTGGTCAATTTTTTTGGTACATGCGGATTTCGTGTGTGTGTGTGTGTGTGTGTTTGGTCAATTTTTTTGGTACATGCGGATTTCGTGTGTGTGTGTGTTTGGTCAATTTTTTTGGTACATGCGGATTTCGTGTGTGTGTGTGTGTGTGTGTGTGTGTGTGTGTGTGTGTGTGTGTGTATAAAATAGGAGAATGCCTTGGTGTCATTTGTGAATCTACCAACGCGTATGATGCACGTACATAACTAATATGAAGGAGGTTTCAAGTTCGAGTCCTTACTATGTCAGAGTTTTTATTTTAAAAAAATAATTAAGACGTGCATTGTCCGTGCATAACTAACATAAAAGATGTCTCAAATTTGATGTCAGACTATGTTTAAATTTTTACTTTCAAAATCTATATTTATTAAGACATGCATTGCACGTATAAATTATTGTAATTATTAATTACAAAAGTGTTACTCATATAAAATAAAAGTTTGTGCCACTATGGGTAATTTGTAAAGAGTATGTGATGAGTAAAGGGAGGTCTCAGGTTTGAGGCCAGATTAAGTCTTATTATTTACTATATTTAAAAAAAAAGATTAATTAGAACATGTATGACACGTGCAGATTACTAGTGTATATATATATATATATATATATATAGAGAGAGAGAGAGAGAGAGAGAGAGAGAGAGAGAGAGAGAGAGAGAGAGAGAGAGAGAGAGTTTGTGTTTGAAACTGACGATGATAACCATTTGATAGAAAATTAGTGTGATAGATGAATGGTTGTCCAATATATACAATATATTATGCTAAGAGCATCCACTATCGTTGTCTAAAACCTCAAAATATAGCAGTTGATTTAGAAAATTCGCTCACAGTCATTTGCTAAAAACCTAAATATTATAATAGGAGTGAACTGTCCATCGCTGAACTTAACAGGCGCTTTAGCGAAATGCTAAATATAGATTACAGATGAAGTTCATCCATTTGAGAAAATAAATCGAACAGACGGATGAAGAAACTCCGCCTTTATCTTTTTTTGCTTTTTAATTTTTTTTTAAAACAGAAAAAGGTCGGACGGATGATCTTGCACCGTCCCAAAAAAATTTGAAAAAAATTACAAAAATGCCTCCCATTTAATTACGAAACTGCCATTTTAAAATTAAAAAAAACCAAAAAATGGTGGCACGGATCATCTTCATCAATCCCACAAAATTTTTCAAATTTTTTTATACCAAAATGCCATCCTAGAATTTACGAAACTGCCATTATACAAAAAAAAAAAAAAACAAAAAAAAACAAAGCATTAGACGGAAGATGTTCTTCCGTCTCTTCTAAAATTTGGCTTTTAACGACTGCAGCGCTCATCTTCGATTGCTATTTCCTGAATCCTATATATGCAAAATTTATAATGAACGATAGTGAATGCTCTAATACAACTTTTCATCCGAAGATTTTTTTTTCATTTTGTTCATTTTAAAACATAAGAGGGAAAGCAAGGTAAGAGGCAATCCTCTACTATTTCTTCATCCAAATTTTGAACTGAAATCATCTCTCTTAGTCAATCATAAAAAGTCGTACCATATTGTATTGAGAGGTTATTAGATAAATTTTTTCAAGTAGTTTTTTTATTTTTTTGTTTTTAAAAATTTTGTACAGTATTACACAGTATTATATATACTAATATTAATAGTAATGATGTTATAATAAAAAAGAAGAAAATAAAATCCTAACACTTAGGATTAATTCGTTTGGCTAATGAAGTTATTAATTTTAGGACTATGATTTATGAAAGATAATATATACCACTAATAATATAATGCGTCACGTACATGCTACCACAGAAAGCAAAATCAAACCTTCCAAATACCAATACTTAGGCTAAATTATAAATCAAACCTTCCAAATACCAACACTTAGGCTAAATTATAATTCAAAATACGAATACTTAAGCTAAATTATAAAAAACTACTCTATACTTTTAGTCTTTTTTAAAAAACTAGAGTAACTATACTTTATTTTACGTAATCTGAAAACAATTTTTTACTCGTAGAAAACTATCCAAAATATTTTTAAAAAATGCCCTCGGTCAAATTTCCCCCCATTTTTCATTTTTTAATCTTTTATCTATTCTCTTTCACTCATTTTCCCTCCTTATAATCCATTTCATGTTTTTCTCGAATTTCACAAACCTTAATTTCTCTACAAAACCCAACTTTTTTCACAAATCCGAATTTCCTCATGTTTGTGAAAGAAATTGGGTTTGTGAAATAAAGATTGACCAAATTAGAGTTTGTGAAAAAAATTGAGTTTTGGGAAGAAAATATGATTTGTGAAATTTAGGAAGAAGATCAGATGGATTAGAATGGAGAATAATAAGCGAGAATTTTTTAAAAATAAAAAAGTGAAGAAAAAAGGGAAAACTGGACGGAGGGATATTTTTGTCATTTATGATAGTTTTTTGCCAGTAAAAAAAAGTGTTTAAAGTTATGCAAAATAAAGCATATTTATGCTAATTTTCTAAAAAAGACTGTATAGACATTTTTTAAAAAGAGGTTAACCTAATAGTTCTATTGGGCTTGGTGCTTATTGGGTATGGATTCTTTTCTTAAAATGGGCTTTGTTGGAGATCGAACGGCTTATGTACTGATTCTCAAAAAGAAATTTTTCCATGGTAGGTCTAAGAAGAGGCCCATCAAAAAAACTGATTATGAGTAATGAAGAGTCCATTAAAAAAAAAGCACAAAGTTGTCAAACCTTGCAAGCCGAAGTGGTTAATCTCATTCATCATAATGTTTAGAGCATGATAGAGGAGTTCTCTATCACCTCTTTGCAACATATATTCCATGAGAATAATTATTTTGCCAATCATCTGACCAAGGAGGGAAGTCTAATAATGATTTGAATTATTTATCAAAATGACCCACTTTTGAAAGTATTTATCAAACTGATTCACTTTCGAAAGTACTTACCAAAATAACCCACTCGCTAACTCAGTTAGCGACCCTAGTGAAAACATGGTCGCTAACTGAGATAGCGAGTGTATACTTAGCTTTTTTCTTCAGGTTTCACCACTTGAGAAAAAACCTGAAGAAAAAAGCTAAGTACACACTCGCTATCTCAGTTAACGACCATATTTTTACTAGGGTTGCTAACTGAGATAGCGAGTATCGATTAGGATTCACTTAATACCACACTCGCTATCTCGGTTTCTTCTTCCCTTATCTATCTCCACACTCCTTCTCCAACTCTGAAATCCTAGTGGCCCAAATCTCATTCTCGTTCTACCCAGTATTCTTCTGGTATTTGTTCATAACTTCTATTTGATTTTTGGTTAACTTTGATGTAGGGTTAGATTTAGAATTATAAGCTAATTTGAGATGTGTTCAATAATAAATTGAGTAATTTGGTTATACGAATTATGCCTACATTGTACTAAGTGTGGATGATTCGTACTAAATTTATTTGTGTAATTAACCTAAAATAACCTATATTGTACTAAGTTAGTTAGTGTTATTCGTGTGTTCGTACCACACTTTGGAGAAAAAGTAAAGAGAAATACTAAGTTTAGCCTCGCTATCTCAGTTAGCGAGTGTGTTTGTACCACACTTACTAACTGAAATAGCGAGTGTATTGGCTTGAATTTTAAAAAAATATTGGGTTTAGACTCGCTATCTTAGTTAGCGAGTGTGTTTGTACCACACTCGATAACTGAGACAGCGAGTGTATTAGCTTAAAGAAAAATATATTTTGGTTTAGACTCACTATTTCAGTTAGCGAGTGCGTTTGTACCACACTCCTAACTGAGATAACGAGTCTAAACCCAATTATATTATTCTTCAAGTCAATACACTCGCTATCTCACTTAGAGAGTGTGGTACAAACATGCTCACTAACTGAGATGCGAGTCTAAACTTGGTATTTTTATTCATTTTTTCTATACAACCATACACTCGCTATTTGAGATAGCGAGTGTGGTACAAACACACTCGCTAACTGAGATAGTGAGGCTAAACTTAGTATTTTTCTTGACACTAATATTTCACGAATAGCACTAACTAACTAAATACAATATAGGTTATTTTAGGTTAATTACACAAATAAATTTAGTACAAATCATCTACACTTAGTACAATGTAGGCATAATTCGTATAACCAAAACACTTAATTTATTGATGAACACATCTCAAATTAACTCACAGTTCTAAATCTAATCCTAATCAAAACTAATCAAAAATCAAATAGCAAGAGTTATGAACAGATGCCACACAAATACTGGATACAACGAGAATGAGATTTGGGCCACTAGGATTTCGGAGTGGGAGAAAGAGTGTGAAGAGAAATAGGAGAAGAAGAAACTGAGATAGCGAGTGTGGTATCAAGTGAATTCCCAATCGACACTCACTAACTCAGTTAGAGTTAGCGACCCTAGTGAAAACAGAGTCGCTAACTGTGATAACGAGTGTATACTTGACTTTTTTGTTCAGATTTTTTTCAAGTGGTGAAACCTAAACAAAAAAATTAAGTATACACACGCTATCTCAGTTAGCAACCATATTTTCACTATGGTCGCTAACTGAGTTAGCAAGTAGATCATTTTGGTAAATACTTTCAAAAGTGGGTCAGTTCGGTAAATACTTTCAAAAATTGGGACATTTTGGTAAAAATTCTAATGATTTTTACTTGTTTTGAATAATAGTTTTGAATTATCTGCCCTTGTCAAAGTCGACCATCGGGGGCGCTGCGCGTGAAGATTTTAGTTATTTTATTTTATCATATTTTTTTATTTATCTCTAATCTCTAATCTCTAATCTCTTATCTCTTATATTATAATGGGAAAAGACCTCAATGTCATTAGTGAATCTACCAATGCGTGTATTGCACGTGCATAACTAATATGAATGAGGTCTTAAATTCGAGTTCTGACTCCGTCAAATTTTTTACTTTAACTTTTTTTAAATATATTAAATGTGCATCACACGTGTAAATTATTATCTATCTATCTATCTATCCATCTATCTATCTATCCATCTATCTATAATATAATATATAATCTCTAATATTATAATGGGAGAAGGCCTTAGGTTCGAGTCCTCACTACGTAATATTTTTTAATTTAATTGTTTTTAAATATATTAAATGTGCATCACGCGTGTAAATTATCTATTTATATATATCTATCTATAATTAATATAATAAAACACAAAGAAAGTTATCAAGTGGCTCTCATTCAATAGGATTAAAATCAATGGAGCATATCTAACCTCACAAAACATATTTTCCCGTCCAAAAGTTTTCCCCCAAAACTCAAATTTAGATCCCCTCAAAACAACTTCTTCATTTATTTATTTATATCTCTCTCTCTCTTTCTCTCTCTCTCTCAATTTATTAATAAATTTATATTTTCAGATTTCAGGTTTATAAATTTGTAGATTTTTTATACATTTTTATTGCTCATGTTACATTGAAAATAGCAAATATCTCATCAACAGTTAAATTTCATCATTCTTCACACTCAAAGTTCTAAGAAGTTAGATTTTACACCCCAATTTATAATTATTTTTCAACATATACTAATGGAAACATGGACTTTTATTTACAACTAATTATTGTTTTACTATTCATACTTGAGCTACATAATTGTTGTTTTACTGTTTAAAAGACTTTCATATGTTGTATCGTTCCGAAGACATGTCGCAGGCACGTGCCCACGGGCAAATCTAGTCTATATAATAAAACACAAAGAAAGCTCAAGTGGCTCACCTTCAATCCCCCCAAAATCAAAGGCACAGATCTAACCTCACAAAACACATTCCTCCCCCCTCCCCCCCCCCCCCCCCCAAATCCCCCCCAAATTTCAAACCCCAAAACCAAATTTTTCCCCCCCAAAACAAAAAACCTCATTACTTTATTACTATCTCTTTCTTCTCTTTTCACTTTTTCATATTTATCTTTCTCTCTCTCTTCCTATCTCTCTCTCTCATTCTTTCTTTATTTACTTAGAAATTTAGATTTTAAGATTTCAGTTTGTAAATTTTCAGAATTTTTATGTTTTTTTATTGCACATGTTATATTGAAAATAACAAATATCTCTTCAACAGTTAAATTTCATCATTTTCCACACTTAAAGTTCTAAGAAGTTAGATTTTACACCCCCATTTATAATTATTTTTCAACATATGCTAATGGAAACATGGAGTTTTATTTACAACTAATTATTGTCATACTATTCAAACTTGAGCTACATAATTCTTGTTTTACTGTTTACAGGATTTTTCGTGTTTTGTATCATTCCAAAGACGAGTCGTAGGCACGTGCCCATGGGAAAATCTAGTTTAATATATAATATGAAGGATTTCTCAGGTCCGAGTCCTCACTACGTCATATTTTTTTTACTTTAATTTTTTAAAAATATATTAAATGTGCATCACGCATATAAATTATCTATCTATATCTTTCTATTTATAATATAATATATAATAACTATTATAATGGAAGAGTGGGAGTTGTAAATCTACCTACGTACGTGCAACGCACGTGCAACTCCAACTCTCCCATTATAGTCTTCACATTAACTTTTAAAAATATACAGTCTTATTTATTAAGACATGCATCGCAAGTGTAAATCAGAGTTTTTACTTTAATTTTTTTTTTAAAAATTAATACGTGCATCGCACGTGTATATTACTGGACGGAAGAGTTGGAGTTGTAAATCTACCTATTTACGTGCAACACACGTGCAACTCCAACTCTCCCATTATAGTCTTCACATTTACTTTTAAAAATATATAATTCTATTTATTAAGACATGCATCGCATGTGTAAATCATAGTTTTTACTTTAAATTTTTTTTAATAATAATACGTGCATCGCACGTGTTTATTACTAGTAATATTATAATGAAAGAAGGTCTTAGTGTCATTTGTAAATATATCCACGCGTGTGATGCACGTACATAACTAATATAAATGAGATTTCAGGTTCGAGTTCTCACTACGTAAGAGTTTTTATTTTTTATTTTTAAAAAAAATATTAAGACGTGTATCGAACACGTAAATTACTAGTAAAAATAATTTTTAAAAAAACACAAATTAAGCATAGTATGTTTAAATAAATGGAAAACCATTATACTTTGAATTAATTTTTTTTATAAGACATTTTTCGAAAATATTTGCAAAAATAGGACATTTGGTCAAGTATTTGCGCTCATGGACTCAACAACTAAACTCGCCATTCCCAACGACGAGTTTAATTGTTTCATCATCGCCATTGAGAAATAGCGTGTTTAGTGCTATTTTTAGTTCAAAATTTTCAAACAAGACTCGTTGTTCCCAACGGCGATGATATTTCTACTAGACTCGCTGTTAGGGAACAGCGAGTTTAGTTGAAAATTTTCAAAGAAAACTCGCTGTTCCCAACGGCGAGGACATTTACACTAGGCTCACTGTTGAGAATAGCGAGTTTAGTTATAAAAATAATATATGGAGTTTTTTTCAAAAATTCACTAAGTCCAACAGAATATTTCACTCTCTGTAAACGGCGAGGACATTTACACTAGACTCGTTCTTGGGAATAGCGAGTTTAGTTTTTAAAAAAAAAATCTATGGAGTTTTTTTCGAAAATTCACTAAGTGTAATACCCCTAAATTCTTACAATATATATATATATATATATATATATCGGGTAAAAGGGATATGAGCAACTTGCTCATTTAGTAAATGAGCAATTGATTATGTGGCATGCATGTGATACATTGGACAACTAACCCTTTTAATGTTTTTCCAATCACATGTATGCCACATCATCACTTGCTCATTTACTAAATGAGCAAGTTGCTCATACCCCTTTTTTCCATATATATATATATATATATATATATATATATATATATATATGCATTGACATTACTATTATTAATTTTTCCATACGCTATACTATTTATTTTATGTTAGTGTGGTTAAATTTTTTTTAAAAGCCTAATTTGTTTTCTTCTAAAAGGCCCACAAAATCCAACCCAATAAGGTTATTTAAGGCTTAAGTGCAATTTCATAAAGTATAAGGGGTTATGTGCAAAAAGTAGGGACACCTAAGCTATTCTACACCCTTCCACACCTCTCTCCTTCTCTCTTTTTCTTTCTTTCTGCAGACAGCCAGCAGCATAACTGTGCCTTCCTCCCCCTTTTTCTATATATACACATGTATTAACCCCTACTACTCCATTTACTACTACTACTACTAACTACTCCTACCTTTTTCTCCTTCTCTCTTCTTTCTTTACTGCCGACAGTAGCAGCAACCTTCTTTTTCTTCTCCCTTTTTCTATATATTTATTACTACTTGCTACTACTTCAATTACTACTACTTACTACTATTACTACTACAATTACTACTACTACTACTTCACTACTTCTTCAACAACTACCACTTTTACTACTACTATATACTACTCCAGCAGTACTACTACTGCAGTACCACTACTGCAGTACTACTGCACTACTTCTACTACCACTACTGCTGACTACAACCACTCCTACTACTTCTACTGCTGTCCTAGTGTTGTCTATTACTTCTTCAACAACTACCACTTCTACTACTATCATTTCTACTACTTAGCTACTACTACTATTATACTACTATTGAAACAAGAAGACAAGGAAGAATCAATGAGCAAGGAGGAGAAGATAGCAACTTGAAGCTTGCAAACAAAAGAAAGTGGGTATTCTCCATTCCTTTTGTGTTCAAATTATAAATTTAATAATTGATGCTTGCTAGAAATTGTAGTGGGTGTTCTTCCTCCTTGTATGCTTCTTTAAGTTTTATTTTTGTATTTGATTGTTTGATTATTTGATTGTATAGTAGTTATTTATAATTTGTTATTTATATTTAAATAATTGTATAATAGTTCATTGACTTGATTGTGTAGTAAAAGGAAATTGTTGATAATAGATTATTTAGTAGATGGTATAGATTGCTTGATAAATTAATAGCACGAATTGTTATTGGTGGTAAACATTAATAGTAATGATTGAAAATGTATTAAAGTGCTAATGGTGATTAAGTGTTAATAGATTAAATACAAAAGGGTACAAATGGTTATGCATGCATGCTTGGGTGTATGGTTGACATGGCCGGATTAAGGAAACAAAGGAAATGAAAAAGGACAAAGTAGAAAGGATAGAAAAGAAATGTTTGTGTAGATAATTACACAATTTCGAAATTAAGTAAATGGGTATTTGGTTGTTCCATGAATACAAGTTCACACTTGTGCTTGCCTAAACATAATATGGAAAGGTAGTTGAGAAATATGTATGAAAGATGTTCACGAAATTGTTGTATGTGTGAATGTGAAATAGATTGATTACACTAAGGCGTTTACCATTATGTGGATGTGAGGTAGTACATACACATGCGTGCAATATCCTAGTATGGAAACAATTTTTTATAAGCCTGGAATGCGGTGTTAGATGAAATACGGTTATGCATGGGTATGTATATAACCAATGCATGCTTATATGCGTACTTGTTGTGAAGTGTGGTGCACAGTGAATGCAATAGTTTGGTGCAGGTGTGGATCAACTCTAAGCATAATTGGAGGCTAGGTTGAACCCTAACTAAATCTAGAGGAGACTTGTTGAGTTGGTGAATTGAGAAATTAAAATAGGATAATTGGTAAGGACAGGCACTAGTTGGGCGTTGTACTCTCCTGTCAAGGGGACACGTGCGGCGTGGTCTCGTCTGGGACACGTGCGACGTGGTCTCGTCTGTTAATTTTTGGGATTTAGTGATAAGGACTGTATGGTGGAAATTAGGGAATGGACCCTCCAAATCCACCTAAGGTTCTATGTTGTTTAATATGAACCAGGAGCAAGAGTATAACTCTAAGTCTGTGGGCGGAGTAGGGGTGGCCCTATCGATTCGCCTTATGTTCATAATAACTTTGGTAGGGGCAGGAGTGGAGAGGGACCACGATCCTGTCGGAGTGGAGAAGGACCATGATCTGAACGAACAGGGTGATCACTGCCGTTCAGAGTGGAGAAGGACCACGATCCGATTGCAGGAGCGGAAATGGATCGCATGTGCTGTAAACTCTACCAGTCACTAGATGAATGTCAGAAACAGGAAAGAGTACAAGAGTGGGATGCATGACGAGGGATTGAACCCTATTATTTGGAGAATACGAACTCGATTTGGGGAGTATGTAGTATGGGATGCATACGTTTCCAAATCAAGTTTGCATCAGATTAAGAGCATGATGTGCATATGAATTGTGCATTAGAATCTAGATCATGACATACACCAACACTTGTGATTTGACTTTCACGTTTCTTTTCTTCTGCATTAAACATTGATTGTTGAGGATTTTGGAAATTGTGGTTTTTATCCGTGTTGCGTCAGTTGTATTCAACTGACGTGCCCACAGTTTGCTAATGCAGGATCGCTGATCGTGGAGCAGGAGACTCGAGCTGCAGAAAGCATTCAAGTGCAGGATATAGTTCCTTGTGCAATGTAAGTTTCTAATTTCCTGTAGTTTTCCTCTGTTGTGTACTCATTGAAGTAAAGATTCTAGGTAAGTATCACGAGCTCCCAGCGTGTGGAACTCGGGGCACTACACTAAGTCCAACAGAATGTTTCGCTCTCTGTAAAATTTTCTACATCCTCGTCGTTCCCAACAGCAAGTCTAATGTAAATGTCTTCGCCGTTGGGAACAGCGAGTCTTCTTTGAAATTTTTGAACTAAATTCGCTACTCCCAACAGTGAATCTAGGATAAATGTCCTCGCCATTGGGAACAGCTAGTCTTCTTTGAAAATTTTCAACTAAAAATCAGCACTGAACACGCTGTTTTCCAATAGCGATGTTGAAACAACTAAACTCGTCGTTGGGAATGGCGAGTTTAGTTATTGAGTTCATAAGCGCAAATACTTGGGCAATTGTTTTCTTTCTGCAAATATTTTTGAAAAGTGTCTTATAAAAAAATTAATTTTTATACTTTGGCCCAATTACAAAACCCATTATAAAGTCCAGCATTTATTCAATGGATGCAATCCACTAGAATTTTTTACCAATATCCCACTTTTTGTAAGTATGTACGAAATTATCCCTATTTGCAAATTTAATACCAAACATCCCTGTCGCTAACTGAGTTAGCGCGCCTAGTAATTTTCTTCGCGCTAACTCAGTTAGCGTGCTGCAGGGGATACAATTTTTTTTCTCTTGTTTGGGTGTGGCAAAAAACTCACCCAACGTGCGTGTTTAAACCACTCGCGCTAACGGGGTTAGCGTTCGTAGATGGGACAATATTGGGCACTACCAAGGCCGTTAACTGAGTTAACGACTGTGAAGATTTCAAATTTCCAGAAAGTTGAAACTTTCTGGAAATTTGAGATACTCACACAGGTTAACTCAGTTAAAGTGTCTATTCTTACCAAGGTCGTTAACTGAGTTAACGAGTGTGAAGACGCGTTAACTCAGTTAACGTGCCTATTCTTACCATGGCCGTTAACTGAGTTAACGAGTGTGAAGAAGTTTTCAGAAAGTTGAAACTTTTTGAAAATTGGAGAAACTCACACACGTTAACTCAGTTAACGTGCCTTGTTTTACCAAGACCGTTAACTGAGTTAACGTGTATGCCTATCGTCACAAACAAACAGACATGTATATTTTGTATATAACAAATCACTAGTTAACGTGCTTATTATTACCAAGGCCGTTAAGTTAGTTAGCGACAGAAATATTTTGGTATTGAATTTGCAAACAAGGATAATTTCGTACATACTTACAAAAAGTAGGATAGTTTGGTAAAACAATTCAATCCACTAACAGTGAAGACGTTCCGTTCCCAAATTAATGACCTTTCAATTCCGGCCTTTCGTCTATCCACAAACACACACACAAAAAGATAAAGAGTAATGCTTTAGCCACTACCAATTTCACTACCATTTCATTCACTACCTTAGGTGGCATACTCCTATTGGAGAGTTCTCCCACCTACTCTATCATTCCCTACCTACTAGAGTGTGTCACCTAAGGTAGTGAAGAAAAATGTAGTGAAATTGGTAGTGAAGAAAAATATAGTGAAATTGGTAGTGGCTCTAGCATTACTCAAAGATAAAACTAAAAAATAATAATTAAAAACAAAATTATGTCTCAATTCTTGAATGATTATTTTCCCACCTTCACTTATTGTTCTATTTTATTTTATTTTTCTGGCTAAAATATTGTTGGATTGTTTAACCCAAGTGCTTATCAATATAAGAACCAGAAAAAACTGGTCAGGTTTGAGAATGACACATGCCCAAAAGTTTTTTAAAATTCTAGTTGACTCGTGAATCCGAACTGCATAGAAGCAGGCAAATTCGAATTTCCAGGTAATTCTTTTGTAGGTTCACTTAGGTAATGTTCTTTTTCTCCTCTTATAAAACATTTACTTCTTGTAAGAGATAGTCCACCTCTTACAAGAGTTTTTTTAGTTTTCTTTTTTTTACCTCTTATAAGACATTTTTCTCAAAATATCTTATAAGCCTAAAAGACTTCTAGTAGCCTCTTTCAAATTCTTATAAGACTTCTATCACTTAAAAAGTCTATATTACCCCAAAATCTATATTATAATTGTTACTAATTAAACTAGTTTATATATTAGTCTATAGTAGCCCGGAATATACTATCCTAGAAAAAGTGTAATCATATACGTAGTTGACTGTAATATGCTATCCTAGAAAAAGTGTGGGAATTCATTCTTCACAATCTCGAACAATTATATTAGGGATGCTGTCGAAACACTGATTATTTAAAGATATATATATTTACATCCAGTAAGTACATTACTTGAGTTGTGGCTAGTTGATTTGTCCTGTTATGATGCCACCATGTTCAAATCCTGCAGCCGGTCAGTTTTTTTTTTTTTTCCTTTTCTTTTTTTTACAGCTAAGGGAGAATTTATATTAGCCCATTGACCTTAATTTTTTTTAATCCAACTTCTTTGAAACAAATTATTTATATTTATACATACTAATTTTCATATTAATTAAAAGTCTATATAAGCCCGGAATTATAATTGATGATTTACACTGATTTGTGAATTTAACTTGCCATTAAACTAGTTTATATATTAGTAATTTGAACTTATCTTTTCTTGTCCTTTATCTCACTATTTTTATACTTTGGGGTAATATAGACTTTGGGGTAATATAGGCTCTTGTAAGAGGTGAAAAAAGAACATAAATCTCTTATACGAGGTTCTTATAAGAGGTTATTTTTATATAAAAAGAACATCTCAAAGAGGCTCTTACAAGAGGCTCTTACTGTAAATCTCTTATAAGAGAAAAAAAAGAGAACAGTACCTTAGTTTTTCTAATAGGTAAAGTTCGAATTTACCCCCAAATACGAGGTATTTGGATTGAAGTAAAACATCATGAACGTATGGATTCTAAGTTTTCATGTCTATTTTTGTATTATACGAAGAGAAAAAAATATTGAAAAACTTTGTCACTGTATAACATGACATTTTTTTATTAAATATTATCTCCTAAAAAGTGTAAAATATTTTGAAAAAAGTTTTAAAACTCATTTAATATTATTAATATAATAATTATTACTGTTTATTTATTTTCTATTCTCTTTTAATTTTCAAAAAAACTGTTTCCAACCAACAAAATTTTTTTTTAGGAAAACCCTTTTTTTCTCTAGACGCAACCTAGGGATGGCAAACGACCCGGGTTGTCCCGTGCGGGTCGAACATTCGAACCACGTGGGTCGAAAGGCTACAAAAACAGCCGTTTTTTTTTGTTTTTGTTTTTGTTTTTGTTTTTGTTTTTTTTTTTTTTTGGGGGGGGGGGGTATTTTATCCCCTATAAATACCCCTAATTCAATCTAAAAATTTCACGCCTAATTCTCTGACCCTTTCTACTACTACTACTCAATTCAATCTAAATACAATAAAAAAATTTCAACAAAGAAGTGCAAAATTCCGATGGTATCGAATTCAACTCTCAACTCATCCACTACAACTCCTCCAACAAAGAATCTCTATTTTTCTCTCTTTCAACGACTACCGGACGGACCGACAATCAAAATTTTTCAACAAAGAAGTGCAAAATTCCGATCATATCGAATTCAACTCTCAACTCGTCTACTACAACTCCTCAACAAAGAAGCTCTATTTTTCTCTCTTTCAACGACTACCGGACGGACCAAACTTCTACTTCTATTTTTATTTTCTCTCTCATTCCTATATATACCGATTATCCGCGAAGTATGGTATTAAAATTTCGCAACCCTCCTATTGTTTTGATGTTGTTTAGTTATAATTTTTTGTAACATATTTGTTTGTTGGTTTTTTGCTTTTCTCTCTCTCAACCCTCCTATTATTTTTTAGATTTTACTTTTTGACATATATCTCCAATTTTATTTTTTATTATTTCACATACACTAGTAACACACTAGAACTCATTTTTTATCACATATACTATTTACTATTACCAGATCACGAGGTTGCGGTCGTAGCCAAAGTGGACAAGATTCCACATGTACTTCACGTCGGCCTCCAATAGTCCTACAAACTGAACCCGAATTTACACATAATCTTATGGTAGGAACTCATGATATTCCTAGGGCTGTAAATCGGAACAGACGGGATCAGATAACCATATGTTCAAGCTCGGACCAAAATTCTACTCGGACGGGCTTATGTTCGGCTCGGTCTACGTCAGACAAAAATTTTATACTCCAGACTCGATCGGTTTGATAAAGCATCGGACCGCAATAATACTCAGACGGACTTATGTCCTACTCGAGCTCAGTAAAGAATCGGATCTAATAATTTGCTCAAGTTCGGTTCGTATAACAGTTCGGACGGTCCACGGTCGGGCCATTTTTCAAGCCGGACTCAGACGGACGACGAACTGCCCTGTTCATTTTACACCCCTAGACATCCCTACACACGAAATAGAAGATGAAATGCATGATGTTGACACACAAACACAATAAACCGAACCCACTAGTAGTAGAAAAACTATGGGAGAAATAAATGATTGGCGCAAATTTTATGACCATATCCCCGATGAGAATAATCCGGGTGTAGAACATAAGAAGTGTAAATATTGTGACAATAGTTACAAATGGAAGAAAGGTGGGGGAACGGGTATAATACGACACATTTAAAATGTACACAAAGATTTAGTACAAGACCAATAAGGCCAACAAAAAATCAACCATAGGACTGGACAAATAGATAGCCAACCCTATAATTCCGAATTTGATTGTCGGGAAATTGCCTGATTAGTTATTAAGGATGAGCTACCTTTTTCCTATTCCGAAAGTAGGAATGTAGAGTTTTTCAATCAAAATGCACTACATCCATATTTTAGAAGAATCCCTGGAAACACATTAAAATCAGATTGTTTTAAACTTTACAACGAAATGAGAGATGGTTTAATTGCACTCTTGTTTTCTTTAACTTGTAGAGTATCGTTAACTTCCGATTGTTGGAAAGGTTGTAACGATATTCCGATGATGTACTTAAGTACATGTCATTTGATAGATAGTGATTGGATGATTCAAAAGAGAATCATCTCACTTGCGGCTTTACCGTATTTCCATAGTGGTTTAGTTATTGCACATCGTATTTTAGAAATTTGTGATATCTTTCATATTCGTGATAAAAATTTAACTATTAGTTTTGATAATGCATCTAACAATAATGCTTCAATTTGTACATTAAAAACACAATTAGATCCTCCATATTTAGAAAATTTTCATATTAGATGTGTGTCATATTTTAAATTTATGTGTACAAGATGCATTAAAAATAGTAGATCCATATATAACTTCAATTAGAAATTGTGTACATTTTATTGCTTTGAGTAGTCCTAACTTCAAAATTTTAAAAGATGGTGTAAAGCTAGGGAAATATATTTTAGAAAAAATTCTAAAGATGTTAAACACCGATGGAACTCAACTTTCAATAGCAAAAAACATGGAAAATTTTCAAATGACTCCCGAATCATGGTATTTTTCCGAATATTTATTACGATTTTTTGAACCTTTTAAAACCGCAACTTTGAAGTTTTCTACATTTTATGATTCTATTTCTAGTAGTATTTTTATTTCAATCATTACTATGATGCAAACTCTTCAAGATATGATTACGAACGCCTACATTATTCATATTGTTGATGAAGTATTTTAAGCATCCTCCTATGTTATATTGTATTGCTATTGTTATGAATCCTCGTATTAAATTTGCGGGTACGAATAGTTTGATTGAAATGTTTTTTTTTAAACAACTAGCATAGTCCTACTTCTAGAGGTAAGGGTAAGAGTACATTAGAAGATGCCACTTTTAATTTACTGTAATGCCCATGCCCCTAGCTCAGACAATTTATACAATTTAGAATACAAATTAGATACTATGTAGTACAACTGCCCACCACAGGCTGCCTCTCAAAAGGTGGTTAACCGGAATGATGACTCTTGATCATAGGCTTTAGTGTTTATTTATTATTATATTATGTTCAACTCCCGATATGGGATTATTTTCAATCTCTTTTCTTTTTAATTCCCGCCGAAATCAAGACCAAAGTTCACATCCTCTGCTTTTTGTCCGAAATCAATACAGGTGGGCCCCCCTTTACCATGGTGACACGTTACCATCTCACAAACAGAGCACACAACGTGCTGTGTTTAACCAAACCGGTGCCCCCCCTCCCCCCCTTTTCCATACATTTTATATAATCCTTCCTATAGAAATCTCTATAGGCAACAATCACATTTTCCATATATATATCTATATATATTATACTCTTTGAAAATTACGGGGTGTTACACACACCCCCCTTCGGGAATTAGCGTCCTCGTTGAGCACGGGGCATACACAACCAGTGCAGGATCTCCTTTCTAGCTGTTGTGGAGTGGTGTCCTCGATCCCGATAATTTTGGAGACTAGTTGTAACGCCCCAAATTCCAAATAAGACCGAATTCGAGATTTCACAGGATCTTTACTTCACTTCGTACAATTTTATAAGGAATTTAAAACTTTTTAACAACATCAGAGTTTAAATACATCTTTGATTTGCACAGCGGAAGAATGAAAGATTACAACATTGAAAACAATAATATAACTTGTACAACTTCATCAAATAATTCATCGATTTCATCATAATATCTTCATAGCAAAGTCCATTACCTGCATATCAACCTGTGGGCACGTCAGTCACTTACAATTGACGATAGTGTTATACTCGGCTATCCTCTCTATGCCGTACATATAACGATCTCATTATTTTAACAAAAATAACAAGAGATTGAATGAACAAATAAAGTATTAAATTGTGACTACGCTAAACATGTAAGTGTATGTCATGCCTTAATGCCTAATGCACACATTTTTTTTATATACTAGGATGACACTAATGCACACGTATTCGGATTCTATGCATCCCATACTACATAGGTCCGAGGGCAAGCACCTACGTACTCCACAATAAAAGGTTCGATCTCTCGCCATGAAACTACCCAGTAATAAGATAAGGTTTAGATAATTCCACGGATATGGATCTCAGCCTTGCTGGCTATTATATCGTGGAAATCATCCCGCAGGTGACCCTCTAGCCCCGATATACGTATATACATTGGAGTATGGCAAACTATCCGCCCGACTAATCAAGATCCCGAAGTCCACCGCTGACCCGTCCTCATAGTCCCGGATTTAAATATAAAATTTCGTCTCCCACGGAGCAACCTCAGTCCACCAACTGGGTCTATAGCCACAGAGATCCACCGCCGACTATATAGAGCACCCCACTTACGTTTGTCCAGGTTTACTATATCTTCACTTATTTGTCTAATTATTTAGTTCAAGACATGAATAAATTTTCAAGCCTAGAATTAGTTTTACCTCCTACCGGGCTTTATCAACAAATACGAGATAGCTTCACGGCCATATCTCAAAATATATCTCAACTCTTTTCAATTCAATAGTGCCGGTACCCGAGGTCTCACTAACTCTAAATCATAACTTTTTCATGTACAAGAATCCATGGGTACACATACCCTTTCATAAACATGTCTTAAACTTAGATAATTTCATCTTCAACTTATTCACAATCTGATAAATGTCTTGTTTAGCATCATTCATTTGATTCATTCACTATCTTTCAAAAGCAATAAACTTATAGCATAGATCAAATCTCATTTAGGAACTTAATCACATAAAGATTCAAACATAGAACAAATAATTCCTTTCTTGGACAAAGATTTATCCCCAGAAATTCTACTAACAATTTAAGTAATTCATATCTTAATTCACATTCTCATCATAAATGTTTATTTACACAAGAGGGATTCATAACTTGTCACATATCTTTCCTTCGTTTCAAAAGATCTTTTACCCAAAATAATAATTTTTTGGAGTTAAACCCATTTAACAATCAATATCTCATTTTTTATTTCTAACAATATATAATAAAATTTCCATAACAATCTCCAGTAGTTTCCATTTTATCTTTTAACCATAATAAGAGTTTATTCATACAAAAAAAAAGGCATCCTAGTCTATTAAAAACCAACCAAAAATAAAAAAGGGGCTCAGGTCTTGATGAACCCAGCACCAACCGAAACAGAGCCCAAGCCCAGTCCCGTTAGCCATAAAGTCTAATTGGACTTTGTGTCAAAATTGCAACAATAAGCTCCATATATTCAGGGTACAGATTCGGATTTTTAAAAAGGGATTAAAAATAAATGTAACCATCAAGTTTCGAACCTGAGACTTCTTACAAAGGGTGCACTAGCTAACCAGTAAGTCCAAGTGTATTTTCTATTTAAAAAATATACTAATATACTTTTGTTTATACTACTCTGAATTTGGTTCCTTTTAACAAAACTCGTTTACCCAATAATCCAATCTTTTAGGATATTGGAATAAACTTTTCTTTTGGACTGAGATGAAATCTTAAAAATAATAATCAACAAGTTCAAACTTAATTTTAGAATATGTCGTCATTTTCTAATAGATTTTTTCCTTTCTTTATAAAAATTTACATTTCTTCTCAAAACTCGAAAATATAGAAATCATGTTTATTAAAAACTAGTTTAAGTCCATCATCATACCAATTAAAATTTTTGCGCTGAAAACCAAATGTGTCTCTAAATCAACCATGGATATCTCAAGGGTTTCTTTCATGCGAAAACTTGTATTTTTAACCTATGTCGACATGTCAATAATAACATTTATTTTTCTCTTTTCTTTTTCTTCTTAAGCATCATGTTTCTAAAGTATATGATATAATATTCTCTAACAATTACTCATACCTATCACACATTTGACAAACATAAATTTGCAAACATTCTAACATGGTCCATATGATTAATTCTTTAGTTGAACTCCCTTTTTAAATAAAAAAAAAATAGCATGGTAACAAATTGTTCACTAAGTCCCAACAAAAATCATTACATATTATGCTAGCATGGATTTCTACATATATCTCATTTAACTCATACTACTCATTTAAACTATTTAGCATGTAAATCCTATTTTAGAAAGGAAGAGATCACCCACCTTAATTGAAGTTTGAACAATGAAAAGAAAGATGGAACACCACTTCTAGATCCAAAGCAACTCCTTCTTCTCCTAGCAAGATTTCTCCAAGTAAGAACTCTCTACTCTCTTTCTTTTCTTTCTCTTGTTTCTTTTAATTTTTTGGTGTGTGAAATGAGAAGAAGGAGGGTGCTGTTTATAGGATAATATTGGGGTTCAAAGTGCTGAATTTAATACCTAATAAATTATTAGAGTTAATTTTCCAACTCCTCATTTTCCTAACTCTTAAAATCTCCAACCTTTCACTACCCCATCTCTTCAAAGCTCAGCTCCCATCTCTTCCTCTTCTAAAACTCCTCAACTTTCTCACTTCTCCTATTTTCTCCCGGGGAACAGTGGAGTCCACGTCAGCCTATGTATGACGCCAACAACCAAAGAGCAACAGCATGTAGGCCCACATCAGTCACTTATTCAAGATAATTACCAATCATGCATTATTCATGCATACATTTCACTTAACAGCCACTTTATAATTTACCATTTTCAACATATATATATATATAGAGAGAGAGAGAGAATTTTAAAAACTACGGGATGAAAACTACGAGATGTTACACACGCTCCGAAATTTATTTTGAAAACAAATACGCTTAAATACGTTTACCGAAAATACGTGCGTCGCACGTAAAATACCGAAGTACGAAAATTAATTTTATCAACGGAAAAATGTTAAACATGAAAAATACAATATTAGAAAATATATTTATTAATTTTACGACGTAATTGCTACGTACGTAGAAAACACGTGTATTTCACGTACAAAATTATTTTTTTATCAAAATGGAGAAAAATGAACTTCCGTTTATAAAACGAGTTCGAACACGAAAAATAAATAATCAATACTCATAAAAATATCACACGTAACGAAAAAAAATACGTAGTTGATACGTGCATCGAAACACAAAAAGCACGTAAAAATATAGAGATTGAAATATTATATTTTTATTGACTCAAAATAGGGTAAAATCAATGCGGAAAAATGCATAATTAGTCGGTAATCAAAACACGCGGTGAAAATACGTTACAAAATACACGTGCGTAACACACAAGGGCAAAATTATCATTTTCAATTTTGCGGGGTGTTACACTAGTCCCACACCGCAGATAAGGCGTTGAAAGTCGGATGTGATACCTTTTGTAACACCCATACCCCTAGCTCAGACAATTTATACAATTTAGAATACAAATTAAATACCGTGTAGTACAGCTGCTCACCACAGGCTGCCTTTCAAAAGGTGGTTTCTTTTTAATTCCCACCGAAATCAAGACCAAAGTTCACATCCTCTGCCTTTTTTCCGAAATCAATACAGGTGGGCCCCCCTTTACCATGTTGACACGTCACCATCTCACAAACAGAGCACACAACGTGCTGTGTTTAACCAAACCGGTGCCCCCCCCCCCTTTTTTTCCATACATTTTTTATAATCCTTCCTATAGAAATCTCTATAGGCAACAATCACATTTTCCATATATATATCTATATATATTATACTCTTTGAAAATTACGGGGTGTTACATTTACTTACTTGTATTCAATCAAAAAACCCTAGGACTAATGCACCTAATGAATTAAATTGGTATAATCAACAAGATAGTGAGAGTTCTAGTACTAAAATTGAAGTGCTACAATGGTGGAAAGAGCATGAAAATCTTTTTCCTATTCTTTCACATATGGCTAAAGATCTACTAACTTTTCATGTCTCCATAGTTGCTTCAGAAAGTACTTTTTCTACAAATGACAGTTCTAACAGATTTCAGGAATCGCCTGAAGCAGGATTCGTTGGAGATGTTCGTCTGCACTGAAGATTGGATAAAGGCGGAAGACCGGACTCAAGGAAAAGCGACATCTACATCAACAAGTGGTAACAACTTGCCTAAAGTCCAACAACAAGATTAGTAAACAAAAAACTTGTGTTTGAATGTACAAAACTCGTAAACAATTCATAGTAGTTGTAATTTTTTTTTAAAGTCAAGTTGTAAAAACAAAATTATAAGAAATTTGTACAAATTACATACAAGTTGAAATAAATAATATATACAATTTTGTTTTATTCTTAATCTCTTAGACTCTTAAACTTATTGTACATTTTTTATTTATTTATGTTTTAAGGGTTAAAAGAGAGGAAAACAAATGTATTTAAATAATATATACAATTATATAAAAAGTCATAGTAGTTGTAAATTTTATTTTAAACTGAACGTGTAAAAAAAATTAATTATAAAATAAAAACTTTTAAAAATTTCGTACAAGTTGAAATGAATAATATATACAATTTTGTTTAATTCTTAATCTCTTAGAGTCGTATACTTGTTGTACAATTTTTATTTATTTATCTTTTAAGGTTAAAAGAGATGAAAAAAAAACTAGTATTTGAATGTAAAAAACTTGTAAAAAATTCATAGTAGTTAAAATGAATAATATATGCAATTTTTTAAGTGAATTTGTAATATTAAAAAAAAAAAATCTAACCCGGCCAACCCGCGACCGGGCCTGACCTGACACGGGTAAAGCCCGAATGGGTTCGCGGGTTGGCCAGGTCAAAGTTTTTACTTTCGAACCCGGCCTGATTAAACCCTCGACCCAACCCGGACCCGCCCATTTTCTTCTTGAACCCCCACGGGTTCGACCCGGCACGGTCCGATCGACCCCATTGCCAACCCTAATGCAACCATAATAGATTTTCCTGGATAATCTTTTCAGTGGAAGATTTGCTAACTATTCAAACTCTTACATCAATGTAAACGGTAGATGAAATTTTCAAACCAAATTAACTAAATCATCTATCAATTAACTTTTTTCTCATACGAAACAACCATTAAAATCACAACGTCTGCAGTTTTCTTCTTGATATGAACATGCGTGTAGCAACGAAAGATATATAACCTAATCTTTGTGTTAGATTCTTATATTATATATAGAGAGAGTATAAGTAGGGCCGGCCCTAAAGGAGATGCGACCTCCTCCGATTTTTTGTCATTTTCAGGGAGCCCAAAAAATTATTTTTTATACCTATATATTACTTATATATATACTAGATTTGCTTCTAAAAATTAATACCTATATATATATACGAGTGCTTCTAAAAATTAATAAATTTTACCGATTATATATATACTAGATTTGCCCGTCACCTCGTGCCTACGATACGTCTTCAGAACGATACAGAATATGAAAAGTCTTGTAAACACTAAATCAACAATTATGTAGCTGAAGGTTGAATAGTATGACAATAATTAGTTATAAATAAAAGTCCATGTTTCCATTAGTATATGGTGAAAAATAATTATAAATTGAAATATAAAAGTCTTTGTTTCTATATATATACTAGTAATTTACACGTGTGATGCACGTTTTAATAATTCCAAAAAATAAAAATTAAAACTCTGACGTATGGAGGATTTAAATCGAAAACCTCATTTATATTAGTTAGGGCAAAAACCAAAGTACCCCCTCAACGTTTGGCCCGAGTACAAAATGCCCATACAACATTTGAAAAAGTACAATAAACCCATTCTTCCGTTAACTTAACCCTATCCGTTAAGTTATAATTATTAAATTACTTTTTTACCCCTTACTCTTTTATAATCAAATCTCTTCTTCTATGATTTCATCTTGCCTTTTGAATATTTCTTATATGATCATGTTCAGTTACTATCCAAATATACTCTTCAATCTGCTAGCAATTGACAAAAATAATAGTGAGAGTTTCTAAAAAAAATAACCAATATTTAACTTCTTTTTTTAATTTGGAGTAGCTAACCTCATCTTACCCATCTCAATGCATCTTAGCAAGCCAATGGCTTCGATAAACATGTGTTTAAATGGACTGTGTTTGAGGGCCTATTAAAAGCCACTAAGATGGACAAACTGATGACACTATTTTCTTGTCAATTGTGAAGTAACTACCATTAATTCGTTAAGAAATTTAATATTTCTTATGTAAGAAACCAGCTTGACTAGGTGAACTAATTTTCTAACATGAGCAGCAAATATGAACTTATCATTTTTACAAGATTACAAATAACAATAATAATTTATGCTGACATCTCCGATATAAAAAATATTTATATGAAAGATAATAGAAAAAATAATAACCACAAGAATTTAACGGTGGTAACAACTATAAGAAAGGCATCATTTTTAATCTTTGTGGGCAGCCAAATGAATCATTCTCTTTCAACTGCAAATTCAAAAATATCAAGTGCCCAGTTGACGGTCGTAGTTGGATCAATCTGCAATCCCTTGTCATTGATCGGTCTTAAGAATGAATTCCTCTCAATTAATGCTCTCACGGTGAAACAAAAGAACAGCCACAGGCAAACTAAACTAAAAGAAGGGTTTACAGGTATTCCCCAAAAGCTAGGGTTTATTCTTTATTAAAATCAAACCGGTTCATTTACTATAGATTTTGGGGAAGAAAATTGAAAGGAGAGTTGAGAATCTTACCATTGCTGACCTTGCCGACCCCACCTTGCCGAAATCTACCATTTTGCTACCAAAAAAATTACGAATGAAGAAAAAAAGAATAAAGGGAAGAACAAGAAAAAATTAAGAAAGAAAAAATGAATGAAGAAAGGGAGAAAGAGAATGAATATGAAAGGGTAAGGGTAAAAGAGTAATTTAATAATTATAACTTAACGAATAGGGTTAAGTTAATGGAAGAATGGGTTTATTGTATTTTTTCAAACGTTGTATGGGCATTTTGTACTCAGGCCAAACGTTGGGGGTACTTTGGCTTTTGCCCTATTAGTTATGTGCGTACGTTGCACATGTTGGTAGAATGACAAAATGATAAATGACACTAAGGACTTCTCCCATTATAATATTAGACAAGTAATTTTCACGTGCGATGCACGTTTTAATAATTTCAAAAAATAAAAATAAAAACTCTGACGTAGGGAGAATTTGAACCGGAAACCTTCTTTATACTAATTATGTACATGCGTTGCACATGTTGGTAGAATGACAAAATGACAAATGACACTGAGGTCTTCTCCCATTATAATATTAGAGATTAGATATATATATAGGAAAAAGGGGTATGAGCAACTTGCTCATTTAGTAAATAAGTAATTGATGATGAGGCATGCATGTGATTGAAAAATACTTAAAAGTGTTAGTTGTCCAATGTATCACATGCATGCCACATAATCACTTGCTCATTTACTAAATGAGAGAGAGAGAATTAAATAAATAAATGAGTTGTTTTAGGCGATTTGAATTTGAGTTTTGGAAGAAAACTTTGGGGAAAAAATATAGTTTGTAAGTTTAGGTCTGGACCTTTAATTTTGGGAGAATCGAAGAAAAGCCGTTTGATAGCTTTTTTTTTGTCTTTTATTATATAAGTAGGAGTAGGAGGGAGAATGACAGAAAGAGAGTTTGCGTTGGGTCCTCATGAGCTAAGGGCCGGTCCCTTGGTATAATCTTCAACTGCTCAAGCAAAAATTTGCACTACGTGGATGAGAATCATCGGAATGCTAATAATCTAACCTGAGTGCAGCTGCAGCTGCAGCTGGAGCTGGTTAACTTTAGAAACAATGAACATAACAAAAAAGTCAAAAGAAAGCGACAAACGAAATAATATTCATAAATAAAAAATAAGATTTGACCCGTAAACAAATTATTCCCAGCTACTCATCTCTTCCCCCCACTTTGTTTGACCCCCTCTTTCCATCACTTTCCCCATCCAACCGCACAAATCCATCACCTTCCCATCCGACGGCTACAATCCACTTTCCCCAAACCGGTCAATAAATCGAGGAACCGGTTGCTGACCGGTTGGACCGGTAGAGGCCATCGAACAAAAAGGAGGAGACATCTATCTTGTGCCTTCCACACACACAAGATTTTCCATTCATATTTCCAGATTTATTTCTTGTTCCAATTTCGGCACTCTTCGCTTCCGCTTCTAAATCTCCCATTTTTTGGTAATTATTTCTCTCTCTGCTCTTTTAATTGGATCTATCTCGATTTGTAATCTGATTCCGTTTCAATTTAGCTCATCTGATTCGTAAAGGCATCGAATTTGTTTCGTGCATTTCTAGGTTTTGTGTTGTAATTTAGGGAATGGATTGTTTGGATGATTTTAGGGTTTTGGGCAATTAGTAATTTTTGATAGGGAATAATTTGGTGGGTGGGTGGTTGACTCTGTAGATCGAATGAGTTCATCATAGAAATTCGATTAATTCTCTGTTTGTTTGTTTTTTTAAATGTAAATTTCAGTAGGTTTGGAATCTTGAATTGCTTGAATGTGATGCTGTTGTGACTTTACATGATTATGATAATAGAATTGATTTTCATATCGCGCTATTTGATGCAAGCTGTATGATTGGTTAGTGGGTAGCTTAAGTATATGTAGAGCATGAATCGGTCGAGAGTAGAATGTGCCCTGTTTGGATATTGGTTTTAAACGGGTAACGGGTTTGTATGTAATTTTTATGGCAACCCTTTTTCGTTTTTTCCTCATTTTGGATGATTTTTTCTAGTGTAGGATAGGATTATGTCAAACCCATCTTTGTGCATGGGTTGCTAGACCTCCACCTTGGCACTATTTAAGAGATGGCTGATGTTAGGTTGAGCGGAGGTTGGAGAAGCCTTTACAAATATTTTTGGAGGTTTGGATTAAGAGAGCCCATTTGATTGGTAGCGACGGTGATGGTGGCACTGAATCTTTGTGGGTTTGGTGAGGTATCTGTTTGAAGTTCATTTAGATGGGGGAGGAGGTGAGATTAACTGAATCTGAGGAGGAATGATGAGTGATAACTTGGTGATATTGCATTAAATTTGGTTGTATAATAATAGTTGGTTAGTTTGACGAGGATAAAAAATTTTGCACAATGTTTACGAAATGTTTTGGGTGGAAGTATGATTCTGAATTGTGGAATTTCACTGGAGATCTCTGTTATCAATTGCTAGCAATGCGGTGACGCGGAATTATGGTTTATTTAATTACTCTTCTATGTTTAATAATGCATAAATTTCATTGTTAACTGTTTTGACTACCATTGTGAATGATTAATTTGGTCACCTGCACGAGCTCTTTGGTTGAACATTTACCATGATATAAATCACATACTTGATTCCTTGAAAATTGATTTTCAGTCTATTGCTTATTGTTGCATTCTCCTGAATATCTTTGCTCTGTGCTATGTACAGGTCAATATACTTGAGATGAATTCCCATATTGGAAACTTTTTCAACTGCCCCGAGGATTCATATGCTAATCAGGACATTGGCAGGTGCCCGTTTCTAAGGAACATCAATGAACCCACCAATTTTTCCTTCTCCTCCCTCAACTTTTCCGTGCCTGTAAGTTATTCAACACCTTCTCAACTTATTAGGAATGTTTAAATTTGTTATGATTGATAATCTTGTATATTTTCCCCAGGTGCGAGGAGCAGCTAAGGGTCCAATCTTTGAAGAGGGGCCAGATTTTGATATGGCATTCAGACTTTTCCATGGACAAGATGGTGTTGTCCCCCTTTCTGGAAGATCCTTTATTCCGCATGAAAGTCCAGCCGAGCCCAAACAAGTTTCTCAGTTTAATCCTTTAGCCGCAAAGGCAGCAAGTATCAGTCTCTCATCTTTTGGTGGCCTTTTTGGATTTGATTTCTTTAACAACAAATACAAGAAGTTGAGGGAGCAAAATCAAAAATCCTCCAAAAAAGGGTCTTCTTCTCAGGTAGTCATCATCTTACTTTTCCAACTGAGCACAATTTGCGGTAGATTTTGAAGCACTAAACAATTCCTTTTAAATTTAACTGTGTATATCAACTAATTTTTCATTCAATTTGTGCCTTTTGGTTATCCTAGTACAATTTTGAGTTTGTCGAAAGCCCCTTTGCCTTGCCAACTTTGGAAGTTACACTTCATATTACTCACCTGTGGATTATTTTTTCCCGTGATTTTGTGAACAGAAGGGAGGCAATTCATCTCATGAGGCAATGAGCAATGAATGGCTTGAAACAGGACAGTGCCCGATTGCAAAGTCTTATAGAGCAGTGAGCGCCGTTTTACCTCTTGTTGCCAAGGCTCTACAGCCACCACCAGGTATTAAATTCAAATGCCCTCCTGCAATCGTGGCAGCTCGTGCGGCCCTTGCTCGTACTGCCCTTGTGAAGAACCTCCGTCCCCAACCCCTTCCCTCAAAGATGCTAGCAATAGCATTACTTGGAATGTCAGCAAACATACCCCTGGGTGTGTGGAGGGAACACACCCAGAAGTTCTCGCCTCAATGGTTTGCGGCAGTACACGCTGCTGTTCCGTTCATTGCAATGCTTCGGAAATCCGTGCTGATGCCAAAGACTGCCATGGCATTTACCATAGCCGCATCAATTTTGGGGCAGACAATTGGATCTAGGGCGGAGAGGATGCGGCTGAAGGCAGCAGCAGTAGGTTCAGGTTCTCTTGTTTGTGAGGCTGTTATCAGTGACAAGAAGACTGGGCATTGCGGTGAAGAAAGGGTTTGGGACCCACTTGTTTTCAAAGGGGATGGTGGTTCGGGCAGTACCAATGATCTGGGAGCGCCAAAGGCAAACATATGTTTCTGATGATAATGAACTTGATCAAAAAGTTGAATAAATGTGTCATTTCGATGTCAAAGACTGGTTTGTATTCATGTACTTTGCATCCTTTTCTATTAGCGTGTTGAAAGAAAAAGAAAAAAAGGCATTGTGTGTTGCTACCTCCAACCTTGAATCTAGAGGGAGGTGAGAGTTAATAAAATGTAACTAGGATTTTCCTGTTAACGTGTAATTGATGAGTGTTATTTGAAATATGGTTTGTGTGTGTTTATGCAATCAACTGGAGTTGGGTATAGAAATACGTGGCATGCATTTTGTGATCATATTGAGAGTTGTACAGATTTCTGGCGCCTGTTTAAATGCTGAAGCAAATTGTATCGCAAATGTTTTAGGTAAATTATTATCTGAACAATTGCCACCGGAATTATTTCGGTGTTCCAAGTGATGCACTAGAGCAAGATTTTTGACCAGTTTTCAAATAGATTTGTAAAATTTACTGGGTTATTTCTTTCTCTTTCATGACCGATTATTTAGATGCATGACATACATGACTGATATTCTTGAGAAATTTTTTAAAGAAGATTCTAACAAAAAGATGCTGGTATTTCAATCCACAAATCATGCCAGAATCACAGCAGATTTAGGGAGTGACCATGACATCAACTTGTGACTAGTCTTTGGTTAAACTACACAAGACTAAACTTGTCATACGATCACCTAATCCCCAATCAGATGTGAATCGGTGCAATTATTTCAGCAAACCCATTAAAATAGATTACTTCAAGATAACAAATAATGCAACAATCTTACAGTTAAGCTAAATGATAATGACAACAACAATAATGTTAAGATGATACAAGAGATGGACGTATGCGTTTCGGCAAATTCATCACATGTGCTATTATATTTTTCATCATGAAAGGGAACAACCTCCCTGTTTCTACCGACAACATACACTATCTTATTCTAAATGACAGTCAATATTGGTTATCTACCTCATCAAAGAAAAAATGAATATATTGACTCTCCAATTCGTAGTCAACAGAAGCAGCTGAGAATTATTGAATTCCTTGCCATCCTATCCTCTGCTTTAGTTGAATATTTCCAACCAGAACTGAACAGTATTGTCAAAAGAAATTGAGCATGTTAGTGAACCCACCCATCCACCAAAAAGGCATCTCATTTTCACATCATATATTTCTGTATTTATCCTAATTTACACTTGACCACTAATATTTATGTAATAGTACAAATCAACTAAATTTCGAGTCACTCTGCACACAAAACATACATAACATAGTTACTTACATTTGTCAGCTCCTTATATCATAGACTCATCTCCCCAAAAGATTAGACATAAATATTGGGAGCTGTTTCAACCAAATCAACCTGACATACTCTACTATTAACCACCCTCCAACTGAGAAATATGTTACTAGAAAACACAATAGCAGGAACCGAGATGAAAAGAGTCGGATCAGCAGCTTCTTCCTGGCTTTCCACCGTCTCCAAAGGATGAGAACTACAGACTGGCAACTCTTGAGTAAGATGATGGAACACATGCCGCAGAGCATGCCTGACACGGTACCTGCAACTATGTATGATACATGGTATTCGGAATTCTCATTATTGTCGAAGATAGATGAGCGCTTGAACCTGATAGAATTGGAAGACATGAATTATAAACAGGAGCGGGAAAAGGTAGTCATAAGCATAACATGGAAAGCAGCTTTCTTTGGCTTTGTGATGTATTGTTAAGATCGAAGAGTGTTTTTATTGAGAGGACTTGCAAAAAATATGTAGTTTACTTATGGTTTTCCTTGGAGGGACAAAAACACATTTGGAGGTATGGCGGGAAAAGGGGGATTAACTCCATTTTCGAAAACGTGTTTTGGGCCCAACACACTCAGTGTTATGCCAACATTTTTTTGAAGGACAAAGTGCTTTAGATCACGACGAAAAGTTATATACAGCATTTTACAGACTTGAACATATAGCAAAATGGTTGCAACACCTTCAACCTATGATAGAATTGATTTCTTATTAACAATAAACATTATCGAGATTATTACTGTACTATTATTCTATGTAAACAAAGTGGCATACGAGAAGAAAACTGCTGACAGTTACTTGACAAATTTAACCACATGACTATTACAACAAACATTTCAGATTAGTATGCAGGAACAATTCTAACACTATGTAAATATGCAAGGAGGTACTACTCTTTACGTCCAGTACAAAGGCTCATAATGATCCACAGTCAAGTTCCTCGGTATACTATTTTTCTTTAAAGTTCCTCCATAATATTAATCATTTTTCCTTCAATCAAATTGATTACTCACAATCATTAATTTGACGCGAAAGATGATCTGAATATTGTTGCCTTAAGGAATCAGTTTGTTTGCTTTTAACTTCAAACTTCCCATCCAATTCTTCAATTTCCTTGTACAATTGTAGGCAAAACCACCGTAGCACATCACAGCTCTTAGCATCTCACATTAAAATAAATAAATAAATATATAAAAAAATCCAAATCCACCATTAAAATACACAATTAAATCACCCACTGGAGATTGGCCCTTCATCCCACATGGCAAACAAGTCATAATTTTCACTTTACCCTCTAAAGCAACTTCCCTAATGATTTTAAAAACAGGTATTGGAGTGATGTGTGACCATCTCCTCTTACTATTCTTCCTCTATACTTATTCAGGCTTACAGGTGAATTTTATTATGTTAATTTTATTATGTTATTGCTAGGCTCCGTGTCTCCATGGAAGGATCTAAACACTAGTTAGAGCATCCACAGTCGTTTGCTATATTTGCCATTTTCACATATTTTGAGAAAAGACGGCCTGCAGTCATTTGCTATTTTGCCATATTTTGGCAAAATCGCTGCAGTCGCTTCTCATATTTGAGAAACGAAATGGTGATTCTCAAATTATAGGAGACAGAACATGTTGTTCCATCCCTTTTTTTTAATTTTTTAATGGGATCAGACGAAACATGTTTCGTCTAACCCTTTTTTTTTATAATGATGAACCAAAAAAAAAAATCAAAAATCAAAAATTCGACAAACGGGACATGTTGTCCCGTTTGAAGCTATTTTGGCTTGGACGGGACATGTTGTCCCGTTTGAAGCTATTTTGGCTTGGACGGGACAACATGTCCCGTCCAGCCAAATGGGGTAGTTTATTTAAGTGTTAATCATAGGTTTAGTTAATTAAGTAGGTAGTTAGTTTATATTTTAATATTTAATTTATCTAATTAATCTATTTTAATACTTAATCATTAGTTAATTAAGCGTAAATTTTTTTAAAAAAATACGGACGAAACAACATGTTTCGTCTGACCTCTTTTTTTATTATTTTTTTCTCATATTATAGCAAAGCACGACTGCAGCAGATTGCTTGTTTTGCTATATGCTATTTTGCCATATTCTCAAATATGAGAAACACGACTGTGGATGCTCTTATATTCCCTAAAGAGGAGTGGAAATTATTGATGTAAGGTCGAAAATAATTATGTCACAAAATCTTAAATTTTTTACAGATCAGACAATTAATATTACTATAAAACACACAATAATTCAAAGCAAATTACCAATCATGACACACTAAGAGCTATTATAGGAAGAAGAAAACAAAAGACAAAAGTAAGATAATACGGATGGGACAGATGATGCACTATAACAGCATGCAATAATTCAAAGCAAGTTAACCAATCGTGATGCAATAAGTGTACTATAAGGAATAAAAACAAACCAAAATGTCAATAACAAAAAGATATCAATTACATTAATAGTGAATGGGGATAAAATGATAAATATTTCAATTGATATCCACAAACTTAAGTTGATCTAATAATATAAATAGCTAAATTATACAAAATCGATGAAGTTCAGCTTCTTGCAGGAAATCAGGAGCTTTTTTTTTAAAAAATATTGTAACTGCCGTAATTATGAAGTTATTTGCAGCTAAATACCTTCACCTACTCTGTCATCAAACTTTGCACCTGACCCTTTATTGACAAAAGCGCCCTCATGAATATAAGAAACTAGCATCTTCCACTAAACTTTTGTTTTAAAAAATAATTTTTTGTTCAATTATTTTTCATTATGTATGAAGGGGCAATGACCATATTTAGAACCACCACAGGAGAAAGTAGTGAATTCCCTATTACAGTAAGTTTACACCAAAATTCGGCTTTAAGTCCCTACCTATTTGCTTCGGTGATGGATGAATTGACGTGAGTAATACAAGATGGGTGCCTTGGTGTATGTTTTTTGACGATAACGTCGTCTTAGTAGACAAGGCTAGAGTAGGAGAATCCATGTCAAATTAGAATTGTACAGAGAGACTTTGGAAAGTAGAGGCATTAGAATAAGCAGAACTAAAACAGAGTATATGGATTGTAATTTTAGCGATATTCAGAACACAAAGGAGGAAGTAGTGAAGTTTGATGGTCCAAAGATACCTAAGAGAGACTGTTTCCGATATCTAGATAGACTAGGCTCAATTATACAAAGAGATGACGAGATTTGTGAAGATGTTATACATAGGATCCAAGCAGGGTGGTTTAAGTGGAGAAGCGCTAGTGGTGTTTTTATGTGACAAACGTATGTCTTTGAAGTTAAAAGAAAATTTTCATAGGACGGCTGTTAAACCAGCAATGATGTATTGAGCAGAATATTAACAGATCCAAAAAATGTGTCGCGAAGATGAGGAGGCTAAGATGGATGTGTGGTAAAACCAAGAATGATAGAATTAGAAATGAGCATATACAATATATGGTCATGATAGCTCTTATCTAATATAAATTAAAAGAGAATCGTCTCAGGTGGTTTACACGTCACAAGTAGACCTAGTAGTGCCTCCACTAGAAAGAGTGATTTGATAAATATTGGGAGTAAAGTTAGGGGTAGGGAAAAACGGAAAACCTAAACTTACTTGGGTGAAAACTGTGAGTAAAGATTTGATAACTTGTGAGCTTACAAAAGATATTACGCTAAACCAAGGAGAATGGAAAACCAGGATTCTTGTAGCCGACCCCAACTGGTTGGGAAAAAGGCTTTTGTTGTTGTATTTTTCACCATCTACCTCAGTTATTCAATTTTTTTCTTTTTGTGTTTATAACTACATAAAGCATAATCAATTTACTCACACTCCTATTTCTTCTTTGACTGTTTTCTTCCCCTATTTGACTCTTGTGAAATCTAACAGCATTTTGTGGTTCAAATGTCTTTGTTTCTCTTTTCAGGGTTGAAATGCCTTTGGTTAGAATGTACAAGAAACAAAAGAATTGTTGGATTGAATTATTTGTCATCACATATTTCTTATTCTTTCTATCTTATTTTTTTTCTTCTAATCACAACATATCTTTGATGTTTTAGTTTTGGAGGGTTGAACAATATGTCACTGAAAATGCCAGAACCCCTACGATCCGCGAATTGGAACGCATTCCAAAAAAAAGGTACCTTAGCAATTTGGAACTATAAAATGAATGTTCCGAATCTTTAACAATGCATTTAGAGCAATCATATGTACATCTGTGACTTGTCTTGCATTTATTTTCGTTGTTTAATTAATACCACATCACCATGATTTGATCTCACTTCATGTAACACTTCATATAACATACTATAGCGTTCTATGTGTACTAAATTATAATCTATATGCACACCTATGCAATCCTATAAAAATCACTTTATATTCCATTTTGAGTAAAGACCTAAAGAAACCTAACCCCGCATAAGACGTATTAGTGCAGGTAACAATCTAGGCAGTTAAAATCGGTTTTTGAAACTAATCGGTCTAGGAGCGATTAGTGATTAATCGGTTAATCGGAAAATAATCAGGGATTAAATCGGAAAAATCGTTATATATATAAAATTAAAAAAAGATATATCCTAATTATGTAGCAACCCTAAATCTTAACATAAAACTATTATGAGATAATCAAATATGAATATATAGTTATAGAAAAAAAGAAGAGAGTACTTAGTTTGAGTTGAGTTTGGATCCTAGATATGGATCGGGTCGGGTTTGCTGGTCGGTTCCATTAAACAAAAATAATCGGGGAGGAGGAGCAGTGCGAGCAACAAAAGGTGGTGTAGCAGATGCGGGTCGGGTCAAGTATGCGATAAGACGAGGGAGCAACGGCGGGTCGGGTTTGGGTTTGCTTGAGGAAAAAGAGAATCAGTTTGGGTTAGGATTTGAATTTGGGTTTACGTGATGAAGAAGAAGAGCGGCGATATGTAGGGTTAGGATTTGCACGAGGAACAGAGGAAATTTGAATATTGAATTTGGATTTTGGATTTGGGTCGGATTGAGCCCAGATAATGCAAATGAGAATAAAAATCAGAGGAGGTGATTTAATCGGTTAATCAGCCACTTAAAATCGGCCGATTAACCACTAATCGGCCGATTATTTCCGATTAAATAGCTAACAATTGAAATATTATAAATCGCTAAAAAAATAATCGTTTGGCCTCCGATTAGCGATTAATCGGAGATTAATCGAGCATAATCGGGAATTTTAACTGCTTAGGTAACAATCCACATTCCACGTCAAGGTTTTTTGTTGCGTGAAGCGAAGCGGAGCGATCCAAAGACCGATTCACGCTTCCTTGCTTAAGCGGGCACTTCACTACTGCATCACTCGCTTATTTTAATATTCTAAATTTATCTATTTATTTTAAATATGGTTAAGAGGAGTCGAGGAGGTGTGCGAGGTGAAGTTGAGGAGTGTGAAGGAAGAAGAATGCAAGAGGAGTCAAAGCAGAGGTGGTGGTGGAGTCGTGATGACAACATTGGAGGAAAAGCGCAATCTGGACTCTCTGAAGGCCGAGAAGGATTTGGGAAATTTTCTAGGGTTTTTTCCTTGCTAAAAAGTTATAAATTGGGTTATTGGATGCGGGGTATACCCAAAACTAATTAAACCATCACTTTTTTGGTCCAAAAACCCATTTTCAGCTAGCCCGCTTCATTGGAGCACTTCAAGCCCCAATGAAGTGGTGAGAGCAACGTTTCCGCTTAAGTGGGCGCTTAAGCAGATGATGCTCCCGCTACTAAAAACACTGTTCCACGTACTGAAGCGCTCCTCAGTCCTTGTAAACTTGGTTGAACAACCACTCTATTACGGTTAGTAAAATGAAACAATATAGTAACGTATATGATTGGACAACGTCACTTTTCTATCTTTGACATTTCGTTACTTTCTGCCAAATTTACCACTTTTTTAAACTTTGTAATATCTTTTGACATTTTGTTGCTTTCTGGTGTTACCCTGTTTGTTATTATTATTACTGCTTGTTTAGTTGGTTATCATGATAAATGTTAGTCAAGCTATAACACTACGTTATTTCCAAGCCATGAGACAGTACCATGCAACTGCATCAACACCTGAGGTTCAGTGGTTCACCGCTCAAGACTCACACTTCAGGATACCATGACTGGATTTCTTATGGAGAGTTTTGTAGGAGTTAACATGAAGAAATCTTCTTTACATGTAGAAGCATAGAATGTTGTGCGAGCTCTTACTAAAAAGATGAATCACTAGGATGCATATTGTTAAGAGTGGCTTATACCCTGACTAATATCAAATGCAACATATATAATTATTCTACAAAAATAATAATATTTTAAGCATGGATATTACTAAACCACAATATGCAACAGATCCTACTTATCACATTTAATATAACAATGATGCAGCTCTATGGATCATTTTGATAGATATTTCAATGCAATTCAACCAAAATAAGCATATATGCCATAAGGTAACAAGGAAAGTTCTCAAATGACAAATAGAGTTGCTGAGAAAGCACAGCTACATTGCAGAGAAGTTTCATAATCATTTCAAGATGCATATTTGATTTTTCTTCTTTACCAGGTTCAACAAGCAATGGTAGATATAATTTTAGGCAGCTTTCGCATTTAAACTGACTACGTATAATGGATACAAAATAGATATAAACATCAAGGGGAAAACAAAATCTGAAATGTACTTACAGTATGAAGAATCTTCTAGCCATCTCTCCTAAGGATGGATCTTTTGCTTCACAATTGAAGAGATTATCAGAGTATATGTCAGCTTTTCCACTTCCCAGGGTGTATTTGCAGTTGTATGTTTCATTCACCTACAATATAGGAATCATATCTGGTAAGCCTTGAAGTGTACTAGACAAATATAAATAATAGATTAAACATACTGGTCCTACCAGGGTGTATTTGTATACTAAGTGAAATCAGAAAACAAATAACCACTGGACAATTTGTGTTAAGAAAACAAATTTATAAGTCCAATTATTTTCTTCCTAAGTAATTATGAAAATAAATTCGCCGGGTTTGACAATGCTTATAAAGATCAACTGGACAATTTGTGATCTTCAAGGAAGTACTGACTGGGTTTGCATAAAGTTCGAACCCAATCAGATTCAGATTACAGCAGAGCATCATTCTGTATTTACAAAGGAGATACAAGACAAAGTGATGCATTCTCATACAACAGGTTTTTGATTGTCGTACTTGACAATTAAAAAACTTTTGTTGATTATTCTTGCCATGATTGACACTCTTGAATAACAAAATCAGGAATATCATTTTTTGCATTTGATAAACATACCTTGAACTTCAGTTTTGTTAACCATGCAGTGTCAAAAGTGGGCCTGCATTCATTAGGAAGGGCCTCTTTAGGGGCCTCTGCCACAGCATGAAGTACTTTACCAGAAAAATACTCTTTGTACTCTACCTGCAAAAATAAACAAAACAAAACAAAGTTAACTGCAGTGCAAACAGTATCTAGCTGGTGGAAAATAAGCAGTCATAGGTCATAAAAGCCCACTAACAATAGTACAAGTTACTAGTAGACTAAAAGTGCATATACAGAATTACTTACTATTTTTTTATGGGCCAAAGAAACGAGATAAATATCCAACAAATTGTGAGCCGAGACCTGGACAATACGCAGCCGTATTTTTTCAAAAAAATCCGCATTTAAATTGCGAAGCCGGTGGGATTCGAACCTAGGTTACTCTAATACCATGCGAAAGTCCTTGCCACTAAGCTAAAACTTCGAAGTTGTAGAAGGGTTGAGGGAAATTGCATTTGTATTCTAACATGCTAAAAAACTCTGCAGAGAGGTACAAAGATAAACTAAAGTTGGGACTAAAAGAACGCTTTATAGGGTTTTTCACAGTAGTGACCTTAGGCATTGCATCCCTATGGTTTCTTAATGAAGGTATGTGTTTTTAGGTAACAGTGCATATATTTTTCATCCTTTTGTACCTTATTTTGTTCTTTCCCACCACACTACCATCTCTATCAACACTGCATCAACTATTACAGTTGACATTGTCATTGTTGTTGTCATTATCACCAACTTCATCTCCATTTAGCTACCATTACAAGCATTGTTTCCGCAACCGCTTCTACTGTCCTGATGATTTCCATGTCTGTCACAATAACCATAGCAGGTACAACTACAGCAACAATGTCACCACCAATACCGCTGTCATCAATTTATATATGCGGGTATTCCTCCAAAAACAACTATCACTGCTGCATTACTTACAATTACATATTTACATTAATACCCTTTCTGCCACCAATGCACTACCATAATCATCACCGCCTTTATCTCTCTTACCACCACAACCACCTTGGACATAATTGTTGTTATTGTTACTATCATTGTCATTTTTTTGTGTCAGTACCAAATCAACATCAACCATCATCATTGACTCTGACCCTGCCACCATACTCCGCACCTTCATCATTACATCAATAATTGGCGAGGTTAATAACGTAAAAATATGCTCAAGAATTTCAGTTGTTATAAGAAAAAATTGCAACTGCCAAACAAGGGGATATTGTCTGTATGTCAAAACAGCTCAAGAAGGCTATACGAACTATATTTGTCCTTGTCAGATCTCACTCAGACTCTTTCAATTGATGCTCTTTACAATTTACTTCCAATTTACTTCCTAGCTTTCGAACCTCTCAAACATGATTCATATGAGCACCAGATAGATTTTGTCTTCCCTCTCTACTCGAAGGTGATACAAACTATATTTGTCCTTGCGAGATCTTGCTCAGGCTCTTTCAACTGATGCTCTCTACAATTTACTTCCTAGCTTTCCCATATTTTAAACATGATCCATATTAGGACTACATAAGCGTTTGTCCCTCCCCCCCCCCCCCCCCCCCCCCTCTCTCTCTCCAGTATCCTATGCATAATACAAATACAACCTTATACAGAGAGGCGGTTTCCACAACAGAACTCATGACCGCTAAGTCACATTGATCAACCTTTTAAGGATAATGCTCACTTTCTAATAGATCTTCCAAGCGCATCACATTTTCATGTAACATCTAAGCGTAAACTACATAAGCACTTAATCCATCCAATGAAATGAAATCCCTCTTCCATTGCAGTTAGGTCTTCCTCTTTTAATGCTTCCACATTTACGGCTTACAGACTCATTAGGAAGACCTCACATATTTGTTGTACAATAGAGCACAGTTTGTCAATCCTCCACCATTACCTTCCAACAGCAACAAATTTTAGATGTGTTGATAGACAGGACACTTGATTTGAGCAACACTTAAGAAATCAAATAAGAATAGACCTCTGTATATAAGCAGACCTCAGTGGCTCAGTGGTTGCAGACAGAATTTTGATAATATCCTTCTCAGTATCATCTAATTATAATCTCATTAATCTCAGTCAAGTTGTCAACTAGTGCACAGAATTTGAATTTAGGAAAGTCAAATTAAAAACAGATAAATTGTTTACAACTTGATGGTCGAAGTGACAACAAATTTGTCAACCCATATAAGAGGTGCCAAACCATTGACCAAGGCAATTATAAGCAAATTATATTAGTACTATAATATGGAGAGTGCCTATTGTACTATGTAGAAGGATGCAGCAATACTTGGCATGTGAAGATCATTCATCAATCAATACAATTTTCAAAATGTACCTACTAACATTTCTATGACTATGATCTTCTTTTAGTCACATAAAATCTATAGGATAATGTGTCTTCTTCCTCAGTGCAAGGTGTCATGTATATTAGAAATAGGAACCTGGATAAATGGACCATTACATTTCTTGGATGAAATCTGATATTCAATATAATATTTATGGAATTTATTCAGTATGTACGGACCCTCTAAAGGCCATGAAGTGGTTTCATCCATGTCATGTTGATACCTATTACTCAACAGCGCTTCGTATTAATAAGTAAAAAAAACAAAGAAAAATAAAAATATATCACTAAAAGGTACTTTTCGGTATTCAAGGTAATCAATTCAATACATTAGTGACACAAACACAAGTCGGCAACTTTTGAGTGTAGGAAACAACTAGAAATGTAGAGAATTCTTCACAATTCATTTGAAGTGACAGTAAAACATACACAAGATGGCTAATCACCTCAAAAATTGAAGCCCAATAGTAATCATTGTGACACCGGAATTTTTTGCTCCCCTGAGTCAGAGGATAAAATACATGCTTAGCCTTGTAATTCCAAAGTCCAAGTTCACAGACGTTGGAGGATTTAATATCTACACCTGTAAAAGATTTAATCAGGCTAAGTTCAATTCTGACATACAAATATATACAAAAAGAGGGGAGAAATTGGAATGAAAGAAACAAAATCAAGAGCTCCACACTTGAATCAAACATATTCATTGTGAACTCGTTAATGTGGACGCTTTCATATCTCAGAAGAAATCTAAAACAGATGGTATTAGAGCTAGAAACACTTGTGGTAAAAGAGCAAGAAACACTTTTAACATATGTTATAGAAGTCTTACTTTGTTAGATAAAATGAGCCAAAAGAAATCTACAATCAGAATGAATTGAAACTAATTCCGAAGTTGAGAAGTTGAGAAATTCAGTGGGATTTTTACATGTTGAAGAACCACAGTTAGCTGAAATCTATGCCAACAAAAAAGTGGATGGTTCACTATTCTTTAATGTAATGACGACCTGCATTTTCCTTTCGAGAATATCATTTCTAGGGAAAATAGGTAAGTCACCCTGTTGCGGTTACTGGGATGTGCAGGGCAGAGTTAAAAATTACTGATCAGCTCCTATTATCTAACCAGTAAACAGTGGTGGAGCCAGACAAATCAAAATGGAAATTTTTTCCGGCATTGACATGATTGTTACCGAAAATTCCTTACATTATTTTTGTTTTGAAAAATTGAAGTAAATGGATCAAAATAAAATTATAATCGAAGTAAATATTCGAATTCATGTTCTTAGTATCATGTATTTTTTGCACTTGTACGGTTATACTCTAAATTTAATAAGAGTAATGCTAATCAATAATCATACTACACTATTTACACTGTTATAATACTAGAAGCTAGCTAAGAGATACGACCCAAATGAATAGATATACTTGAACTTGTGTACACACTAGCTTCTTATTCAAAATTTTATCTGAGGATCATACAGATCAAATAATAAACATCACTATTAATTTTTAGTCCAAAGCCCATACCACTATTTGAGCCTTTAAAAGGTGGATTGGGCACGGTGGTCCCAAAAAAAATTCAAATGGGGGGGGGAATAAAAATTCTGGTCTATATAAGGGGGTTTTACAAACTTTTTGGGATCTCAATTGTCCTCCCTAGGCTCTTACTCCCTCCGCTCCTGCCAGTAAATGAAAGCATCTCTAACAACTAAGAAAATATGTTTACTACTACAATTAATAAATTATTTTGTAACCAAAAGTGAAAACTCTTTCAACTAGGTGCTTTGTTCCTTAGCTAAAACCATCCTCCCTAAACTAGATAAACATATGCATCTGTCACCTTTTTCAAAAAACGCTGCAAGAATTACATCAAAAATTAAACCCTTCCCTTTTCCTAATTAACTCAACCTCAACAACATGAGTGATAAACAAAAATTTATAGTTCTTTTCTTTCTTAGAAACCCAAAACCAGCTTCCCACACCCACTTGCATCCAATATCAAATTTTGGTGTTCATTGAAAGTCAACGCAAGACCAAGGTAGGGATGCTTTCAGATCAGATACGGATCGGATATTGGCTATACCAACATCTGTATTCGGATTCCAAAGATGGATTCGTATACGAATACACATGACTAGGAAAAAAAATCATATCTATATCAGCAAAATTCGGATTACGATGCAAATCGAATACAGTCTACCGGATAATGGATACGAATTCGGGCATCAGACAAATAGTTTTTGCTATATTTTGTTTCCTTAACTAGTACTTATGATGAGGACATCAATTCTATTTAATTTAGTATTTTATTTCAGTACCATATTTGTTTTTTGGCAATTATAGCCATATGTAATCTTTCTTTTTTCCATTAGAATATTTTTGAGATTTTAGAATCTTTTGAGATTTTAGAATCTTTTGAGATTTGTATCAAGATTTGTTTTGAACCTATTTATAGGCCCTGAGATTAATGAAAAAGATATGTCATTATTGATTAAAAAAATTATTGTATTGAGTTTTGCTCTTCATCGTCTCCTTTGTGTGATACAAGTGAGATCCAATTATTAGGATTTGTGATAAATCCTAATATAATTTTAGGATTTGTGATAAACTCTAAAATCTACCCCAAATTAAAAAATCCACCCCAAATTAAAAAATTCCCAAATAAAACCAACCCAGACCCTAATCCCCCTTCTCTCTCCATCGTCTTCTTCCTCCTACCCCCAACCCCGACCGAAACCCTAGCTTCCCCCCACTTCGTGACCTCGTCACCACAACCCCCTGCCCTTCCAAAATCCTGTCACCATTACATCCGACCCCTCCTCCAGTCCCTATCTCCCTCACTCGACCTACATCTTGCTTCGAACCCATCGCCTTCCACCCTCAGCTTCTCTTCCCTTCCGCAGTGCCCCGCCCTGCGCTCTTGTCGCACCGCCAGCATCGCGACACCAGCCAGCATCGCAACGCTCCTTGCGCCGCCCCTGGCCCCTCCCCCTACCACCTTCAGTCCTGACTGCAGCAGCGCCAGCCGCCGCCAGATCCAACGACCAGTCCTTCTACCAGTGGCTTCACCTTCGATTGTCGCAATTGTTCTTCGAACTCTCGGTATAGTCTTTCCACTTTTAAATATTTGTGTTCTACTGCTCTATTATCTATTATATTATCTGATTTGCCTGTCGTTCACAAAAATAATTGAGATTGAGTGTTCCACATGCTTGATTAGAGTACGAATCAATATTGAATCTTGTACTTGCTGAGAACACTTAGGGATTTAATTATTGATTGTTATGATTGAATTATTAATTGGGATTGTTAAACGTGATTCAATTCTTGAAAATTCATCAAACCAATTAACTGTTTAAAATTTCTAACTTTGATTCGCACTACGTGTTGGTAAAATTAATCTATTAAGAATCTTGGAAATTTCAATTTAGAGTTAGTTTTACATCATTTTGGTATCAGAGCGAAGGTTCTTAAAATCCTAATTCTTCATCATTTAGGCATTATTTTGCATTCATTTAGAGTCTTTACTTTTCTTTTGTTCTTTTAGATCATTTCATATTTATTTTTTTTTAGAACAAAAAAAAAGTACACACACGACCCCTAGTTTCCCCCTTTTGGTAAATGCGTCTTCACAGCACCATCACAGATCCTGACGAGCCTTTCTTACCCCTCCCAAATCACCCAATTAGAAACCCTAGACCTTCTCGACCTGAAATGGACAACTCTGATATTTCCGATACCCTAGCTGTCATTTAAGCAACTTTTACCAATATCAATAATATCAATCAGAGACTTGAGAAAGTAGAATTAAATCAAACTATTGTCCCTGAGCTTCATTCTAATCGTCAGATCCCTCAAGAAAATGTTCGTGACGAACGACATCAAGAACGTGACCCTGACGAACAATAAAAGAAGAATGTTAAGGCTGACGTTTCCCATTTTGAAGGCCACATGGAACCCCAAGCTTATCTCGATTGGATCCGTGCCATGGATCACTACTTTGTGTGGTTTGACATGAGCGAAGCCATGAAGGTTAAATTTGCCACAATAAAATTGACGGGTAAAGCTCAACAACATTGGACCAATCTTGAACATGCCCATAGAGGTCGAGGTCTGGCACGTTAATAATTTCAAGGAAATTAATGAGAATAATTTTAACTACACGTTAATAACAGATACAAGAAGAAAATTTAAAACTCTTGATGTTGGTGATGAAGTGATGGTTCGGATTCATCCGGAAACGGTTTCCATCTGGATCCGTTAAGAACTTGAACATACGTATTGCAGGCTCATTTAAGATTCTACATATAATCAATGATAATACCTATATCGTTGACCTTCCTGAAGGTTTTGGCATAAAACTTTCAATATTGAGGATCTAGTACTTTATGAAGGCTCAAAATTCAACCCTAGAAAATTTCTTTTAGATGAGCCTACCCTGCAGCCTAATAGTGAGATTCCCACATTTACCCATCTACCTGATACTATTCACCAACCGACAGAAGAATTGAATAATATTTTAGATGATCAAATAATCTCTACAAGAGATGGTGGTATGCACAAGTATTTGGTGAGGTGGAAGAACAAGCCGAAGTCGAATGACACTTGCAGTGATCGTAAGGAGCTCCCGCAACTGGATCCAGATCTTTTGGAGCACCATGACAGGATCACTTGTTTTAACTCGACTGGATCGAGCTCTCTCCCACCCGGAGAGAATGATGAGGACATCAATTCTATTTAATTTAGTATTTTATTTCAGTACCATATTTATTTTTTTGGCAATTATAGCCATATGTAATCTTTTTTTTGTATTAGAATATTTTTAAAATTTTTAGAATCTTTGAGATTTGTATCAAGATTTGTTTTGAGCCTATTTATAGACCCTGAGATTAATGAGAAAGATATATCATTATTGATTAAAAAAATTATTGTGTTGAGTTTTGCTTTTCGTCGTCTCCTTTGTGTGATACAAGTGAGACCCAATTGTTAGGGTTTGTGATAAATTCTAATACAATTTTAGGGTTTGTGATAAACTATAAAATCTACCCCAAATTAAAAATCCCCAAATAAAACCAACCGAAACCCTAATCCCCCTTCTCTCTCCATCGTCTTCTTCCTCCTTCCTCCTACCCCAACCGAAACCCTAGCTTCCCCCCACTTCGCGACCTCGTCACCACAACCCCCTGCCCTTCCAAAATCCTGTCGCCATTACATCCAACCCCTCCTCCCATCCTCATCTCCCTCACCCGACCTACATCCTGCTTCGAACCCATCGCCTGCCACCCTCAGCCTCTCTTCCCTTCCGCATCGCCCCGCCCTGTGCTCTTATCGCGCCGCCAGCATCGCGACGCCAGCCAGTCACGCCACTCCTTGCGCCGCCCCTGGCCCCTCCCCCTGCCACCTTCAGTCCCAACTACAGCAGCGCCAGCCATCGCCAGATCCAACGGCCAGTCCTTCCAACAGTGGCTTCACCTTCGATTGTCGCAATTGTTCTTCGAACTCTCGGTATACTCTTTCCACTTTTAAATATGTGTTCTACTGCTCTATTATTTATTATATTATTTGATTTGTCTGTCGTTCACAAAAATAATTGAGATTGAGTGTTCCACATGCTTGATTAGAGTACGAATCAATATTGAATCTTATACTTGCTGAGAACACTTAGGGATTTAATTATTGATATAATTGAATTATTAATTGGGATTGTTAAACGTGATTTAGTTCTTGAAAATCCATCAAACCAATTAACTGTTTAAAATTTCTAACTTTAATCCGCACTACGTGTTGGTAAAATTAATCCATTAAGAATCTTGAAAATTTCTATTTAGGGTTAGTTTTACATCAACTTAGATATGTATATCACTGAATTACAGGTATCAATTTTCAAGCATCCATCACTCTTGAACAAATAACTATGAATTGTGATGTAGCTACAATCGTAACTTGAATCAGCGAATTAGACATGAGAAAACCCAAATACCCAATTATACCAATTCAAATTCAGAATCAACAAAAACCAAAATTCAAGAATCAATCAAAATATTCAAATCAAATACTAACAAATTACTGACAAAAAATCTAAATATTGAAAACCCAAATCAAAGAACTAAGAGAGTAAAAAAAACTCACATCACTCCGAAAAGATCCCCATTGCCATCAAAATTATATACCAATAGAACTTGTCAAAATTCATGGTAAACTAGATATAAATTCAACCTTCTAATCTAAACATTTAACAACTTACCAAATTTAATCATCTCCAGTTTTATCATCAAGTCCATCAATCAATAGCATTGAGTTTTAACTATCAACCCATTAAAAATACGAACTTTTAGGTCCAAATAGTCAAGAACACATACAATAATAACTATTTTCATCAAAATTTGTATACAACAAATGATGAAAGGAAGAAGATGATAGTGGGATACCCAGTTCGAGTCTCTAGGGTTTTGGGGAGTTGGTATGTGCAGCGAATATCCGTCTCTGTATCCGATCCGGTTTTTTAAAGCATATCCGGATCTGGAGCCAAAAATTTTTGGATTTGGATATCCAGATCTGTATCCAAATTCATATGGATTTTTCATATTCGTATCTGCAAAAATTCTAAATTCGGATATCGATCGGATCGGATATATCCTTATCTGAAAGCATCCTTATCAAGATTACTAACAATGAGGACCGCTTTAGTAGTGGAACACAATTAAAACACGATATTTTATGGGTAGGCTTTTTCACTTTTTCTTAATAGGAGCTAAATATGTTTATCTCGAACATGGAGTAACTTTTAAGGTTGCAAACGAGTCGTGCACAAGGATTACATAGACAATGATTATTGAATATATTAAAAACATTATATTTTGATCTATAAATGCAAATCCCCCTTAAACATTACACTGTAGTACACTATGATTACATCTTGTGTCTTTCACCATAGTTGCATACTGAATTTAATACTGAGTAATCACAAATGTGCATATGAATTACTCTCGTCAGAAATATAGTGAAATCGTCTTTCCCCCGAGAATATGATCTCTGACCGCGTGCCTGTTGAAGAACAAAGCCTAACAATTGTTCGAGCTCCCTATTCTTAAGACAGATCATCTTTCGCGGGCTCTGGAGTGAGTGAAGGAGTGCCCCAAAGTACAGTTTGAATATTGCCCATATGTAATCCTTTGTATAGACGTTGAGGCTAATTGCTATTTTCTCTTTCCAAAATGATTTCCAAAATGATTTTTCCCCCGAAATAGGCCACTTTTTTAAACTAATTCTCTAAATAGACTACTTTCAAAACTAATTCCGAAATAAACCAATCGTCATAGGCCACAGTTGCGAACTGCGGCATGTTCGATTGTGAGGCCGCAGTTGCAACTGCGGCATGTTCGATTATGAGGCCGCAGTTCCCAACTACAGCCTCTTCAAAAATGAGTTTTTTCGAGACAACAGTTTCCAACTATAGCCTTAGTTCATTTCATATTTAAGCTAGAGAGACTCGGAGACTTGGATAAAAAATTTTAAGTAAAAAATTGCTAATTATAGGCCGCAGTTCCCAACTGCGGCCTAATTATAACAGAGGCCGGTTATATTTTTTTCTTTCTTCTTCTAAGTATTAAAAAAATTAAAAAATAATAAATAATAAAATAACTACCCAACTGCGGCCTATATTTAGCCCTTCTTTACCTAGAAAAAAATTATCTAGGTCTCCAGGTCTCTCTAGCCAAAATATGAAACGAACTAAAGCCGCAGTTGGGAACTGCAGCCTCGAAAAAACACGTTTTTGAAGGCCTTAGGCCGTAGTTGTCTATGCCGACCGATCTATCTTCGGAATTAGTTTCAAAAGTGGTCTATTTTGGAAATTAGTTTTAAAAAGGTGGCCTATTTCGGGAGAAAAGTCTTCCAAAATTGCAAGCATGCCACATTTCACAACAATGTTCCATTTTCATGAATCATAAGGGTATGGTGTTTTCCAGTAACAATTCTCACAACATTGGATTTCCATTTCAGCCTGTGAAATCAAGATTTTCTTTATGTTTTAGTTTTCAACTGTGAGATATCAAAATGTTGGACAATCGAGAAACATATTCACGATATGAATGCACATATAAAACAAAGAGAAATAAACCTAATTAGATGAATGCCTCTAAAACCCTAAAAATAGATAGAAAGAACTCACTGCTTGATATGATTCTACAGAGCGCGGGAACCGAAACCGGAGACTCGCTGGTAAAGTTTCCGACGGCGATGGCGATGAGACCGAAGACGAAGGAGAAAAAGAAGGAAACGCCGATCGCTAAGATGATGGTGAATCCGCAACGAGCCAAGATCAGAACCGCTTTCCTTTTCCCTTCGGTTCCACCTCCTCCTGCTCCTCTCTGTGAGATTTCAGGAGGATCCGGATCCATTGGCGAGATCAAGCTACTCGAAATCCATGGAGATTAAGGGTTTCGGATTTGGGAATTTTTTCCTTTTTTTGGCTGCTTTGGATTTTTGAGATTTTTGTATTTAGTTATGGTCGGAATCATGGACTGTTTGTAAGTCTCTTCCCGGTCTTCGTCGTCATCTTATCGTGTTTGTTATGATGGACTTGCAGAAGTTCTAGCTTAACATGCTCCACTAGCTAGCAATAGGTTATCTTCATTTTTTTCTCCGGATTGTAGCTCGAAAAAATTGAGATTTGAACTTAGACCTCTGGCTTAGGACTCAGAAGCCTTAGAGCATCCACAGTCGTTTGCTATATTTTTCATATTCTCATTTTATGAAAATTTTATAAGAAAGAAGCGTTGCAGTCGTTTGCTATTTTCTTATAAAATAGCAAACGAACTACAGTGGCTTCTCAAATATGAGAAACGAAGTTGCGAATCTCAAATTATAGAAGACGAGACATCATGTATCGTCTCAATATTTTTATTTTTTTTTTAATATAATCGGACGAGACAACTTGTCTCGTTCCGTATTAAATTTTTTTTAAAAAAAAAAAAAATAGGATCGGACGGGACATGATGTCCCATCCCTTTTGGTTTTGTTTTTTAAAATTTTTTTTCCCTTTTTTTTCAACTAATCCAACGGATGAGATCTTATGAGAGGAAAAAAAAAAAAGTAAAAACCAAACGGACGGGACATGTCCCGTCCAGGTTTGGAGGGATTTTTTTAAATAGGATTAGGTTGTTTAAGTAGGTTTAGTAGATTATTAAATAGGTTTAGGTTAATATTTTAATATTTAATTTATTTAATTAACATATTTTAATACTTAATTGGTAATTAATTAAATCTTCAAAAAGGAAAAATTACCGGACGAGACAACTTGTCTCTTCCTACTCAAATTTTAGCAAAATATCGAAAACAACGGCTGCAGACCTTTCGATCTATTCTATTTCTATACTTGTCATTTTGCCAAAAAATAAGAAACGCCATTGTGGATGCTCTTAGGTACTTTTTTTTTTTTTTTTTTTTTTCCGGGCCTCTTAAGAGATTTACAGTAAGAGCCTTTGTAAGAGCCTCTTTTGAGATGTTTTTATATATAAAAATAACTTCTTATGAGAGATTTCTGTTCTTTTTTCACCTCTTACAAGAGCCTATATTATCCCAAAGTATAAAAATATTGAGATGAAGGACAAGAAAATATAAGTTCAAATTACTAATATATAAACTAGTTTAATGGCAAGTTAAATTCACAAATCAGTGTGAATAATCAATTATAATTCCGGAACCGAGATAAAGAAGTAGAAACACAGGAAAACAAAACTTGAAAAAAATAAAAGGAAATTTACAAGTTGCGAAGTGGCTTAAGAATATGCATCTGTCACTAAAGATGAATGCAGCTAAACAAAATGATCGGTAAATGTTGTCACTAAAGACCTTTTTTTTTCATTTGGACAGAATTTTAGTTTATTTAGAGCCACCAGAGTCCTGACTGCTACAGCCCTGTCTGTCGTGAAGAACTTTTAAAAAATCAGATTGGCACGGAGCCCTTCAGATAATCTTCCATAGATAATATCTTTCATCAAGCCTGACAAATTAAAAAATAAATAAACGAAAGAACATGTAAATAAATGTATGCATTACCTTAGATATGTGGACCCCAAACTCCTGTGAATCCCAGAACACTGCATGCAAATAAAGATCCCCAAGTTCACACTAGCCCATCGTGGGGCTCTGCAAGAGAAGCACAACATTAGTTGACAGCGAATTTGCTAAAAAACAGATACAAGAAAAAAGTCTGAAGTGGTAAAACAAACACACCATTTGTTTTTTAAAGACATAATTTATCCATCCACAGTCCAATGATTTCACTATATATATCTCCTGATACATTTTCTCTACATAATTACTATTCCTGACTTCCTATCGGTAAATGTTGCAAGCACTAATTATTTTAACAAACAAGATTCATTGAGGTCTTACTCTGTGCAAAAGAATGCGAAAATTTGGAATTGAAACTTGTAACAATTATAATATAGACTTTGGGGTAATATAGACTTTTAAAGTGATAGAAGGCTTATAAGAATTTGAAAAATGCTACTAGAAGCCTTTTAGGCTTATAAGCGATTTTGGAATAAATTGCTTATAAGAGGTAAAAAAAAGAATGCAAAAAACTATTGTAAGAGGTGGACTACCTCTTGCAAGAGGTAAATCGCTTATAAGAGGAGAAAAAGAACACTACCTTAGAGCATCTCCAATCCAATCGTTTGCTATTTTAATAAAATAGCAAAAAATTTAGCAGACGATTGCTACAATCGTTTGCTACTTTATCAAATTTTAGCAAATGAGAAGCAGTGTTTCGCCCAATTTGATAAACGAATTTGGAAATTGTCAAATATAGCAAACAGAACAAGATGATTCGTCTTAAATATTTTATAATTTTTTTTATTGATCGGACGCATCATGTTGTTCCGTCTTCGAGATTTTTTCTTTTAAATAAAAAAGATCGGCCGGTACATGTTGTACCGTCCCAAAAAATAAATAAATAAATAATAAAGTAGGTCGGACACAACATGTTACCCTGTCGCTATGATTTTTTGCATTGGATGGGACAACATATTCCATCCAAGGATTAAGGGGCCTTTCTATGATTTTTTTTCCCAAATGTGTCTCACATTTTATTTTAAAAAAAAAAGAAAATTAAATTACACTCGAATGCAAGATTATGTACGGTCGGATCATTTTTTAATATTTTTTCTCAAATTATAGCAAACTAGTAATATACACGTGCGATGCACGTATTATTATTATCTTTTTAATAAAGTAAAAACTTTGATTTACACGTGCGAATGCATATCTTAATAAATAGAATTATATATTTTAAAATGTAAATGTGAAGACTATAATGGGAGAGTTGGAGTTGCACGTGCGTTGCACGTAAGTAGGTAGATTTACATATCCAACTCTTTCATTATAATAGTTGTTATATATTATATTATAGATACATATAGACAGATGATAATTTACACATGTGATGCACAATTAATATATTTTTTAAAAAAATAAAGTAAAAAATATGACATAGTGATGACTCGAACCTGAGACCTCCTTCATATTAGTTTTGCACGTACAATACACGCGTTGGTAGATTTACAAATGACACTAAGGCATTCTCCCATTATAATATTAGAGATGACGATTGCACGGAAACACTCGAATTGCCATTTGCTATCATAAACGATCGGAGATGCTCTTATGCAGGCCTTCATCTTTCTGCCAAACTATTATTTGGTGTGTTGATTTGACGGAGCTCATGGACCATGTACATAAGCCCTTGTCATATGGATTTGTGGATGTTTGTTTAGAGCATCCACAATGGTGCTTCTCATTTTTTAGAAAATGCCAGCTACAGTAATAGAAAATATGGTATTTGTCTGCAGTAATTGTTTGCTAAAATTTGAGAAAGACGTGACATGTTGTTTCGTCCGATTTCAATTTTATTTTTAACCATTATTTAATTAGTTATTAGATATTAAATAGGTTAATTAAATAAATTATATAATAAAATATAACCTAAACCTAATTATTACACACTAAACTAAGCTTGCTTTGGCCATAACCTAATGGCCCTGACTTGCTAGACGGGACAACAAATTTTGCTTGAAACGGGACAACATGTCTCGTTTCAGCGTTTTTTTTATTTTTTTATTTTTTCAGACCGTCTGATCATTTTAAAAATAAAAAATAAATTTGGGACGGAACAAGTTGTATCGTCCGACGTTCTAAAAAAATATATATATATTGGGACGGAACATGTTTTCACGTCTCTTATAATTTGAAAATCGTAAATTGATTTCTCAAAAATGAAAAACGACTGTAGCTGTTTTGCCATAAAATGATAAAATAGCAAACGACTGCAGCACCAACTTTCTCAAAAAATGAGAAATTGACAAATATAGCAAACGATTGTGGGTGCTCTTGGGCCACACAAATAGAAGCCAAAACTAATGAACCCTTCACAGTGCCATCAAACTGACATTGTCGATGACTAAATAAATTATAGTGGTGACATGCACTATCTTAACCACTATTTCATAGAAGAATGCACTAGGTTGATTAGCTTAAAAGAGCCAAAAGAAGGTTAGTGTCTAATTGTCTAAGGGCTTGAAAGAGAAAAACAACTCACCAATGCATGTCTCGAAACTATAGTTTGCCTGATTTCGAACATTGAGATAGTTAAGGATGGCGAAAAAGAAACCATAACTAGAGCCATGTTGTATACTTTCACAACCAACATCAAAAATTTATACTTTGATTTGGTAGGGGTGCACCAAGCCCAAGCTGTAAGCCCGAAATGTAGTACAAGACACGAGAGAAGCGTACGGGCCCAAGCAGCAAGCTGCTGGGAGTGAGCCCATCCCTGAGAAAAATTAATTTAATATACAGATGGGCCGATAGTCCATTATCATTTATTAAACTGACTACACTTGATCTTAGCCAAAAGGCCGAAAAAGACATAAGTTCAATGCTTCCTCTAATCAGATCTATAAATTTGCTACATCTTCTCTTAAACAATATAAACAATACTTGGACGATATGGGACAAAAAATAAGCTTAATTGAGGAATCTCTATTAAAGCGAACCTAACAATAAGTCCAAAATTCTCAAAAGCGTAGGTGGGTTTTGTTTTTTCTTCTCTAAATTTGATCCCTCTAAATCCTAAAAACATAAGTATTTTTTTAAATTTTATTTCAACTTGTATCCAGCTTGGACCTCTTTGTAAAAATCACAAAATCGATATCTACTTTAATATCTATATAATAAAACACAAAGAAAGCTATCAAGTGGCTCTCATTCAGTAGAGTTGAAATCAATGGTCCAGATATAACCTCACAATACATATTTTTCCGCCCAAAAGTTTTTCCCTAAAACTCAAATTCAAATTCCCCAAAACAATTCCTTTATTCCTATATTTATTTATTTATTTATTTATTTATTTATTTATTTATATATATCTCTCTCTGTCATTCTCTCTCTATTTACTCAGAAATTTATATTTGCAGATTTCAAGTTGTAAATTTTCCTATTTTTTATGCATTTTTTTATTTCTCATGTTACATTGAAAATAGCAAATATCTCATCAACAGTTAAATTTCATCATTTTCCATACTCAAAGTTCAAAGTTCTAAGAAGTTGGATTTTACACTTCCATTTATAATTATTTTTCAACATATACTAATAGAAACATAGATTTTTATTTACAACTAATTATTGTTTTATCTTTTCAAACTTGAGCTACATAATTGTTATTTTACTGTTTACAAGACTTTCATATACTGTATCGTTTTGAAGACGTACCGTAGGCACGTGGCCACGGGCAAATCTAATCTATATAATAAAACACAAAGAAAGCTATCAAGTGACTACCATTCATTTGGAAGAAAATCAACGGTCGAGATTTTTTCTTCCAAAATACATTTTTCCTAACAAATGACGTCCCCCCCCCCCCCCCCATTTTCTCCTTTTTTTCATAATTCTTTCTCTCTTTTTTCATTTTTTTTACTAGGGTATGTCCAAAAAAAAAAACATTGATGCTTCTTTTTATTATTTCAAACTTTTAATTATGTTTTTTTTCGGATGATGCTTTCATAACTCAAGAACATTCACTTCCATTTAATTGCTTTGAATTACCATATTTGATCTGATTGTATTATACTTCACTGAGTAATTGTTTTAGATTAGAAATGCTTCACTGAGTTAATTTTGATTAGAATGCTTTTTTTTTATAATGCAATTTTAGATTATGCTTTTTTTTAGTATTTGGACATTTGCTGCTTTGAAAAATCGTTGCAAATTCTTTATTTGACTCGCTTGATCGTGCTTTTATGGACAAATCCATGCTTAATCCCTGTATTTTGGGTTTTTGTCCTACAAAGTTGTATATTGATCTGCTTTGCTGCAATTTCACTTCACGTATACATCACAACATAATTTTTCTTTTAAATTCATACATGGTTAACTACATAAAAAACAAACAAGGGGGAACTAACTCATGAAGTTTGAGGCATTAACCGTAACTCATGCAGTTATAAAATAAATTGCTACTTATGTTAGACTTCAAATCAAAAAAGAAATATCTTATGCTCAAGTCACAAGTAGCAAGGAATTTCCGATTCATTACTGTTGTAGAGTCACAATACTATTTTTGAATCTCGAACTGCTGACAGATAAACATTAAGGTTACTTCATAATCCTACTTCTAAGTATATCAATATATCAACGTCTACTGACAAATAAACATCTATATAAATCATCTATTACTGTTACATGATTTTTCATATGTTTTATCGTTCCGAATACGTGCCGTAGTCACGTGCCCACGGGCATACCTAGTTCATCTTAGTGTTATGATTGAAGATATATTTTCATTAGGAGTGCCTATCTAGATGTAAGACAATGGAATATTTTCTTCTCGGCGTGACTGCATTTTATGTTTTTTACTTTTTTATAAATAAATAGAGTCAAAAGATTTCAGTCTAAAATACATCTATACAATAAAACACAAAGAAAGCTATCAAGTGGCTCTCATTTAATAGGGTTGAAATCAATGGTCCAGATCTAACCTCACAAAACATATTTTTCCGCCTAAAAGTTTTCTCCCAAAACTCAAATTCAAATCCCCAAACAATTCCTTTATTTATTTATTTATTTATTTATTTCTCTCTCTCTCTCTCTCATTCTCTCTCTATTTACTCAGAAATTTATATTTTTAGCTTTAAGGTTTGTAAATTTTCATATTTTTTATACATTTTTTATTGCTCGTGTTACATTAAAAATAGCAAATACCTCATCAACAGTTAAATTCCATCATTTTCCACTCTCAAAGTTCTAAAAAAGTTGGATTTTACAACCTCATTTATAATTATTTTTCAACTTATATTAGTGGAAACATGGACTTTTATTTACAACTAATTGTTGTTTGGGTAAAAGTAGGGATGGCATTCGGGCCATTCGGGCCGGGCCGGGCCGGGTTTGACCGGGTTTTGACCGGTCCCGGGCTAACTCGGGTCGGGCTCCTCGAAACCCGGGCCGGGCCGGGCCGGGCTGATGGTAAGGAACCCTGGCCCGGACCTAGCCCCTAGCCCCTAGTGTGGGGGCCGGACCGGGCCGGTTCGCGGGCCAGGCCGGGCCTGGCCCTTGTATGATTTTTTTTTTCATTGTTAATTGAAGTACATGAATTTGTAATTGTATAACAAGTACATGAATTAGTTAAAGAACAAGTATATGAATTTGTAATTGTATAACAATTGCAAAAAATAAAATTTCATAAATAATTGAAGTACATGAATAAATAAAGTACATGATTAAATAAATTTGAACTTCTCGAATAAAATTAAGTACATAAATAAAATTCATACAAATTTGTCTATTTAGCTCAAATCATCAAATTACAAATCAAGGGAATTACTTGAATTTAAAGATCGAGATGGCCTCTACTTAGATTGAAAAGAAGGCATTGGACTATTGTCGTGCACTTCAACTTAACCTAAATATAGAATCTCATCACTATAAATTTTCCCATTAATTACAATTAATTGAACAACATTTTAATGTAAATTAACCAAATTTAATCGTTCATTCATCGCTACTTGTTGATCCACCTCCAGCTTGTGCTTCAAGTAAGTCTTGGGTCCTCTCTTCCGCTTTCATCCAATCTTCGGTGCACACTAGCATCTCCAAATTTTTGGCTGTCAATCGGTTCCTGCTCGGGCTCATTATCCTGCCACTAAGAGAAAAAGTACTTTCCGATGCAACAGTTGACACCGGTGTTGTTAGCAGATCTTTAGCCATACGGGAAAGAATATTAAAAATTGCTTCATTAGTCTTCCAATATTGTAATACATCTTCTACATCTTCAAATGCACATTGTGCATTATACCAGTTCAACTCATTAGGTGAATTGGTCCTTGCCTTTTTCGATTTAATAAGATTTAAAACACCAATACTAGCTTGACCCTTTCCCTTTGCTAATATGGAGGAAGAAGAAGAAGAAGATTGAACATTTTGTGTTTGTGTTTGAATAGTGTTAGCTGAATAAATCCTATCATAAGAATCATATAACCTAGTCAAAACATTCTCAAATTTACGAGTAAAAGCAATATGATCAAAATCTAGTATTGCATCGTGTGGGGCATAAATGTAGAAAATTTCGATTAAATTTTTTGTTCCGTCTAATTTAATCATTGGATTCATTACACTAGCTACACAATATAACATAGGAATTGGATGAAAATATTTCAAAAACTTAACATATGCCGCATTAACCATATCTCCAATAAAAGGGTCATTTTGTAAATCTTTAATTGTTGTCATCATAGTCACAATTTCAAGTAAAATACCGCTAGATGTAGATGTATATGTTTTCGAAAATTGCAAAGTTGCATCGTTAAAAGGTTGTAAAAATTTATATAAACTATCGGCAAAAAACCAAAAATCATCATCTAACAAACAATTTTGCAAATCCATTGCGACACAAAAATCTCTAAGATTAAAACGATAATGAAGAACAACACCTAATAATTCAAAGGTAGAATTCCAACGATGTCGTACATCTTTGGAAAAACGTCTACATACAATGCCCCTAAGTTTACACCAATCATGAAAAGCTTGATAAATTGGACCACTCAATGTAATATAATGTACACAATCTCTCATAGCTTCTAGTTTATCATTTTCATATTTTAGTGCATCTTGCACACAAAGATTTAAAATGTGACAAGCACACCTAACATGAAAATTTTCGGGTTCCACAGGATCTAAAGTAATTTTTAAACTCTCAATTGCCCTAGTGTTATTGGATGCATTATCAAAACCAATAGCAAACACTTTATCATGAATAAAAAAATGATTGCATGCTTCCATAATGTGTTCGGCTATAATTTCACCCTTATGTGGGTACCTAACATATCCAAAAGAAATTATTCTCTTTTGAAGTAACCAATCTGAATCTATCCAATGACATGTTACACACATCATTGGAACCCCGTTTACTCCTACCCACCCATCCGATGTCAATGAAACTCTAGTGTTTAGTGATTTTAGTGTTGCTATCAAAAAATCCTTACTCTCATTGTAAACTAATTTACAATCACCCTTAACAACATTCCTAGCAATTTTTTTAAAATGGGGGTTGAAGGTTTCTTGTACAAAATCCTCTACATATTTTTGTTCACCAAACGAATATGGCAATTCACCCCTAATAACTAATTTCGCGATTCCCTTACGAACGTGTTCGTGATCATATGTATGACTATCTACTTGACCGGTTTTAGGATGTATTTTTTGTTGTGTGAGGTTATCTTTCGAAAATTGTTGTTGACATTTATTTAAGTGACGTTGAAGTGTACCCGTACCCGATCCTACTTTAAACTTATATGGGGTTTGACACTTCTTACATATTTTAAGTCCTACACTCTTATCATTTTGTGAAGGGACAAAATTGAAAAATTGTGTACTTCCGAAGTAGTCCCTCTAGTTTTCTTTGAGGTTAGAGAAGGACCTTGTTCCGATGGTTGTGGTTCTACATGATCTTCTATTTCTATAGGATTTGAGTGTGTTTCATTCAAATCGGGAAAACTATCATAATTAATAAATGTGTCTTCACTATCTATATATTGGTTAGGAATGGAAGGAATGTGATGACTAGTAGATTCTTGACTACTATGCCTACCACCACCGCGTGATCGATTAGAGGCCATTTAACTATGAAAAAATAAAAATGAAGTAGTGAGTGAGTAGTGTATGTTTCTTTTACCACTTTACCAAAATTTAAAATAAAATCTAAAAAAAATGAGAGAAAGAAGATCAAGAAAACACAAATTATATGACAATAAAGAAGTAGTATGCTATGTTAATTCTACAAATTAAAATTATACTAAAATGAGTAGTGTATGTTTCTTTTACCACTTTACCAAAATTAAAAAGAAAATCTAAAAAAATGAGAGAAAGAAGATCAAGAAAACACAAATTATATGACAATAAAGAAGTAGTATGATATGTTAATTCTACAAATTAAAATTATACTAAAATACCGTAAGAAAGTTGAGACTTGAGTTGTTGTTGTTGAGGAAGTTGAGACTTGAGTTGTTGTTGTTGAGAAAGATGAGACTTGAGTTGTTGTTGTTGAATGAGTTGATCACTTTGATTGTTGTTGATTTCCTTCCTTCAAATTTGATCTTGATCACTTGAAAGATTGTTGAAAGAATAGTAGAGAGAAAGATAGTTGAGTGAATTGGTGAAGAGAAATGAAAGGAATGATGTTGTATTTATAGAAAATGTAATTTTTTTGATTTCCTAAAGTACCCCCCAAAACTAGCCGTTATAAATCCGTTGGGAGGTATTTTGGTAATTTAATTTTTTTTTTATTTTCTGGAAAAAAAAAAAACAGCCAACGGTCGGCCCGAGCCCGTACGGGCCGGTTCAACCGATCCCAGGCCTCTAGCGGGCTGGGCTAGACCGGGCTGGTTTGGAAAATTAAAGGACCGGCCCTGAACCGGTTCAATGGGGGCCGGTTCAAGGGCTGGACCGGTTATGAGGGGGGCCGGGCCGGTCCCGGGCCAGCCCGGCCCCGATGCCATCCCTAGGTAAAAGGGATATAAGCAACTTGCTCATTTAGTAAATGAGCAATTGATGATGTGGCATGCATGTGATACATTGAACAACTTACTTATTTAGTAAATGAGTAATTGAAGATGTGGCATGCATGTGATACATTGGACAACTAACCACTTTAAAAAATTTTCAATCACATGCATGTCACCTCATCCATTGCTCATTTACTAAGGTAGTGTTCTTTTTCTCCTCTTATAAGAGATTTACCTCTTGTAAGAGGTGGTCCCCCTCTTACATGAATTTTTTTAGTGTTTTTTTTTACCTCTTATAAGACATTTTTCTCAAAATATCTTATAAGCCTAAAAGACTTCTAATAGCCTCTTTCAAATTCTTATAAGATTTCTATCACTTAAAAAGTCTATATTACCCCAAAGTCTATATTATAATTGTTACTAATTAAACTAGTTTATATATTAGTCTATAGTAGCCCAGAATATGCTATCCTAGAAAAGTGTAATCATATACGTAGTTGACTGTAATATGCTATCCTAGAAAAAGTGTGGGAATTCATTCTTCACAATCTCGAACAATTATGTTAGGGATGCTGTCAAAACAATTAGTTGACTGTAATTTTATTTATTTTTTATTTATTTACAGCTAAGGGAGAATTTATATTAGCCCATTGACCTTAAATTTTTTTAATCCAACTTCTTCGAAACAAATTATTATTATTTATATTTATACATACTAGTTTTCATACTAATTAAAAGTCTATAGTAGCCCAGAATTATAATTGATGATTTACACTGATTTGTGAATTTAACTTGGCATTAAACTAGTTTATATATTAGTAATTTGAACTTATCTTTTCTTGTCCTTCATCTCACTATTTTTATACTTTGGGGGTAATATAGACTTTGGGGTAATATAGGCTCTTGTAAGAGGTGAAAAAAGAACAGAATTCTCAAAGAAGAGGTTCTTATAAGAGGTTATTTTTATGTAAAAAGAACACCTCAAAAAGAGGCTCTTACAAGAGGCTCTTACTGTAAGGTAGTGTTCTTTTTCTCCTCTTATAAGAGATTTACCTCTTGTAAGAGGTGGTCATCCTCTTACAAGAATTTTTTTAGTGTTCTTTTTTTACCTCTTATAAGACATTTTTCTCAAAATATCTTATAAGCCTAAAAGACTTATAATAGCCTCTTTCAAATTCTTATAAGACTTCTATCACTTAAAAAGTCTATATTACCCCAAAGTCTATATTATAATTGTTACTAATTAAACTAGTTTATATATTAGTCTATAGTAGCCTGGAATATGCTATCCTAGAAAAGTGTAATCATATACGTAGTTGACTATAATATGCTATCCTAGAAAAAGTGTAATCATATACGTAGTTGACTATAATATGCTATCCTAAAAAAAGTGTGGGAATTCATTCTTCACAATCTCGAACAATTATGTTAGGGATGCTGTCGAAACACTGATTTATTTAAAGATATATATATTTACGTCCAGTAAGTACATTACTTGAGTTGTGGCTAGTTGATTTGTCCTGTTATGATGCCACCATGTCCAAATCCTGCAGCCGGTCAGATTTTTTTTATAATTTTTTAAATAAATTTTTAAAAATTTTTAATTTATTTATTTACAGCTAAAGGAGGATTTATATTAGCCCATTGACCTTAAATTTTTTTAATCCAACTTCTTTGAAACAAATTATTATTATTTATATTTATACATACTACTTTTCATACTAATTAAAAGTTTATAGTAGCCCGGAATTATAATTGATGATTTACACTGATTTGTGAATTTAACTTGCCATTAAACTAGTTTATATATTAGTAATTTGAACTTATCTTTTCTTATCCTTCACCTCACTATTTTTATACTTTGGGATAATATGGACTTTGGGGTAATATAGGCTCTTGTAAGAGGTGAAAAAAGAACAGAAATCTCTTATAAGAGGTTCTTATAAGAGGTTATTTTTATATAAAAAGAACACCTCAAAAAGAGACTCTTACAAGAGACTCTTACTGTAAATCTCTTATAAGAGGTAACCTCTTATAAGAGGGAAAAAAAAGAACAATACCTAAATCTCTTATAAGAGGTAACCTCTTATAAGAGGGGAAAAAAAAGAACGGTACCTAAATGAGCAAGTTGCTCATACCCCTTTTTCCCTTGTGTTTTTTTGTTTGCTTACAAGACTTTCATATGTTGTATCGTTCCGAAGACGTGCCGTAGGCACTTGCCCACGGGCAAATTTAGTATACATATATATACAGAATTGAGAGAAAACTGTACAAAAGTACAACCATTTTACAAGATGTAAAAATGAAAAGGAAATACATGCAAAATTTACATAACCTTACCTAAAAGATTCATAAAATTTACATAAGTGGCTTGACTGCATTTGAAAATGGAAAATTTACATAACTTTACCTAAAAGATCGTCAATAAGTTGTCATGCCTCCGTTAATTTCAATAATCGGTAAAGTATTTTTCTGCAATTACAATTCAACTTGTTTTAATAATGATTAAGAAGTTTAGCAGAGAATGAAAATTAATTATTTGAATTGTTCCTATTATGAAAGGGAAAAACAACCCTTTTAATGACATCAGCACTCAACTTGTTCATAAGTTGTCAATCTCTAATCTCTAATCTCTAATAATACTATAATGAGAGAACCCCTTAGAGCATCTCCAACCACGCTAGCTATTTTGGCTAGCTAGAATAGCCAAAATAGATAACAAATGGATAATTTGGCTAGCGAAAAAAGAATACACTCCAACCATGCTATGTATTTTGGCTAGCCATAAATGTTTTAATTTTTATTTACTAAAATAATTAGTTACAATAATATATTTTTAAAATGACAATATTTCTATTCCAATATATATAAGCATTCAATACAACTCTATCCCAAATCTAGAATTGATTTGGCACCAAAACTCCCTGATCCCCTGAAGCGCTTTTAACAAGTAAGGTGATGATGCAAGGTACTACAAGCATAAAGACTGAACTAGTTGATAACCAAGAAGAAGTTGGTGGAGGCCGACAATTTAAGACCTCAAAGAAATGTCTTACTGAACCAGCACCACTGCTTGCAATCACAGGTTATCATAACAACATTAGATATAAGCTTAATCAAGTCTATATAAAATCTTTGCCCTTGACCATCGCAGTCAATGTAATATGAGCAGATTCAGATTGACTACAAGTTCCAGTGACTCCTTAGTCCACGAACCTGATCAGCCTGCATGTGTGGCCAGCGCAGATAACCTGGTACATGATTGGCCCTCTTATCTTCCATATCCCTATCAGCTGAAGGTATAAAGTATTAGAAGATGCGTCTGAAATTGCATGCTTTCAGATATTAACAAGGTTTAAATATATCATGCGGGCATACATGCTAGAAGAGAGAAGGAACCAGATCCAAGAACCGTTGGAACATCGGCTGCGTTTGGGGAGTTTCCTCCAACACTGACATGCAACTGAGGTGAACAGCTTATCATCAAATGCTTAAGAAGCTTTATTAAGTGATCTTTTTCAATATGAGGGTACCTACAGAGTTCATTTATGAAGTGAAAATTGGAGCTGATATATTTTGGTGAACATAATGCATTATGACCATACATACAGAAGCTTATAAACTGTAAAAGAGAAAAAACACTAAGCTCAACAACAGAGATATAACAATACATGCAAGATTCATGCAAGATTCAGACTCATTAGCCTCCTCACCTAGAACTGCAAACTACCCATTTCAACTTTTTACCACATGAACAAGGCCCTAGGAGTCCGATAATAAAATAAGACCCAACAAAAGTTTTCATCTTTCACAAAAGACCCTTTGTCTATAATTATAAGGTTATTGTCTGCAATACTAAAAGAATAACACTCATAAACAAGGTTAATCAAGGAGAAAGTGTATTCTAAGAGTTTCTAGACAATTGCTGAACCATGGAGATCACTTCTCCTTTAATCATGAAATCAAAACCTCTTGATAAAGGATAAGGTATATTATGTCAATAGTAAACCCAGTAAATTCTTCAATCCATTTTGTGGGTTACAAATACACAGGGGTACTTTATTCAACAAGAGAGATTATTCGACAAGAGAGAAGGGCATTAAAAGAAATACTAGGTAAAACCATGACCTTACCAAGGGAAGCTAGTTTGCACAAGATGGTACATTATCATTCTAAAAACTTGAAGCAAGCAAATAATAACAAATTCCAGATAACAAGGGAAAACATAGACATCTGAGGTAGTGGAAGAACAGCAGGCACAAGAACAACAACAAATCCATTAAACACAGCAGCCATATGAGGGCATACTGTTTGATCTATGAATTGGTAACTTCATAGATCAAACAGTATTCTTGCTTCCACATCGTTATCAAACAATATCATATAGAGAAGTTTTCCCCATTACTTCCACATCGTTATCAAGTCTTATCTTCTACGGTTTGATGTGTCAACATGCAGGTTAATTATAAGTTTATAACTGATGAGACTCTTAATTATAAGTTTATAACTTATTAGACTCAAATATCAAAATATATATGTATCTGATATAGACATACTAAAGGATGGATTAAATAGACCATACTGATATATATGTATCTGATATAGAACATACTAAAAGTAGATTAAAGGACCATTTGAATGCCTGTCTGTAAGGTATACCAAAATGTCCAACAATTTCATGTCATGTATACAAAATTTTATTTTATTGGTATAATTAAGAATTGAGTTGAAGAATGTATTTAGAACAAGTCTTAACTTATTGAAAAGTAAATGTGTGTAAATGAGTTTTAAACTGTATGCTTTAAGATAATGGAGCATAGAGAACTAGTGTACACCTAATCAGAGTCGTTTAGTAAGACTGATGGAAGCACATTTTCAGTGTGTGTTGATAACAACATATACATAAACATTATGAAAAATCAACAGAAAATGAAAAATCAATCAACTGATAATAACATAAACATGATAGCAGCACAAAATTGTATTGTCAGTGTGTGTTGATTCTTTGCAATCAAATCTACATAATAGCACCATAAAAATGTAGATTTTCAGTGTGTGTTGATTCTTTGCAATTCTAATAATAATTTATGCTAATAATAATTTACCAGCAACATCACCTTTCTTCAACTTTCCTCTCCCTCTCTCTCTCTTTCTCTCCTTCCCCAAACAGACACCCAACTTCAATGTCCTAAACCTCCTTCCGCCACTCCTCCACCTCCTTCCGCCTCTTCTCAACCCCCTCCTCCATTGATTCCGCTCTCCCCTTCTCCCACCCCGACCTCTCCCTCACCGCCTACGAGATCCTCATCTCCGTCTCCCGCTCCACTGCCTCCAAACCCCACACCTACATTCCCAACAACTCCCCCTCCTCCCGCTTCGACAACGACAGGGCTGCTTCGATGAGGGCTTCGATGACGACGACATGGCTTCGACGACGATAGGGTTTCGGCTTCGATGAGGGCTTCGACGACCACAGAGCTGCGATTTCGATTTGCTCGCGATTTTGGAGGAGGGCGGGGACTTGGAGGAGGGCGGGGACCTGGAGTAATATGGCGAGCGGATCCCGCTCGCCAGATTTGGCGAGCGGATCGCGAGCGAAACTTCAATCGCCAGGATAGCGAGTAATATGGCGAGTCCGTTGGAGATAATTTTCGGGAATATATTCGCTATTTTGGCTAATTGGGAAGGATAGCGATTAAGGTTGGAGGTGGTCTTAGTCAGTAACCCAACCCGTGCAGCGCACGGATTGGGTTCTCTAATACTATAATGGGAGAACCCCTTAGTCAGTAACCCAACCCGTGCAGCGCACGGATTGGGTTACTTTGGTAAATATTTTCGAAAGTGAACCTGTTTGGTAAATATTTTCGAAAGTGGTTCAGTTTGAAAATTATTTTCTTTTTTACTTATGGACTAACTTGGGTAAATATTTTCGAAAGTGGATCTGTTTTGTAAATATTTTCAAAAGTGGATCGGTTTGGAAATTATTTTCTTTTTACCCTTTCCATTATCCTTCAATTTTTTCCACGTGCACGTGTGCACGTGTATGATACTTGTAAAAATAAAGTCAAGTAGAGCTTAGTTAAAAAAAAATTATAAGACAATTTTCGAAATTATTTACAGAAAGAGAACAGTTGCCGAAGTATTTGCACTTATGAACTCAACAACTAAAATTATCATTCCCACCGACGAGTTTAGTTGTTTCATCATCGCCATTGGAAAATAGCGTGTTTAGTGCTAATTTTTAGTTCAAAAATTTCAAAGAAGACTCGCCGTTCCCAACGGCAAGGACATTTATAGTATACTATCTATTGGGAACAGCGAGCTTTGTTCAATTTTTTCAAAAAAGACTTGCTGTTCCCAACAGCGAGGACATTTACTCTAGACTCGCTGTTGGGAACGGCGAGGATGTAAGAAAATTTACAGTGAGTGAAACATTCTGTTGGACTTAGTGAATTTTCAGTAAAAAATTCCATAATTTTTTTTTTTGAACTAAACTCGCTATTTCCAACAGCTAGTCTTGTATAAATGTCATCGCCGTTCAAAAGAGCGAATCTTGTTTGAAAATTTGGTACTAAATTCGATGTTTCCAACAACGAATCTAGTATAAATATCCTCGCGGTTGGGAACAACGAGTATTCTTTGAAAATTATAAACTAAAATTAGTACTAAATACGCTGTTTTCTAATGACGATGATGAAACAACTAAACTCATCGTTGGGAACGGCGAGTTTAGTTATTGAGTCCATGACCGTAAATACTTGCACAACTATTCTTTTTCTGCAAATATTTTTGAAAAGTATCTTATAAAAATTAATAATTCAGTAGAGCTAAGGGTCGAAGTAGAAGTTGAATAAAATTTAGTGCTAAAAGTTTGAAAACATTGAGGGTTCGGTAAAATTTATCCATATAGGCTACTAAGCTACTCGACTCTTTTATTCCTTATTATGTACTACTAGTAAAATTCCGATGTGAAAATGCACGTAAAAAATCACACGTGTGGAAGAGGACTGATTAGCAATGTATGGGGGAAAAATTATACATGGGGCTGCCACATTATTGTAAAAAGGTAATTTGATTCTTTGTTTAAATTGGGGCGGACGAAAAAATTAAAGTCGGGGGCTATCTGATTATGCACAAAATATTTGCATTATCTCTAATCTCTAATACTATGATGCGAGAATTGGAATTGTGTAATTTATAGATGAATTGTAATTTTTAGGAAACCAACCATTTAATTCCAATTACTTATTTTATGTGGAGTTATATTAATCATCAATTTACTCAATTATTGTCAGTTACCATAATACCTTCAAAGTTTAAATTTATTTACAAAATAATTATTTACAAAAGTGTTATTAATATAAAATAAAAATTAGTATCACTAAGAATAATTTATAAAGAGTATGGTAAAGATTTGAGATGAGTAAAGGAATGTCTCACGTTCGAGGACATACTACATCAGAGTCTTTACTTTTAAAAAATATATATATTAGGACGTGCATTGCACGTGCATATTACTAATCTTTAATCTCTAATCTCTAATATTATAATGTAACAGTTGGGATTGTCGTTTGTAGACATTCAACCATCTAATCTTAACCATTTATTTTTAAGTAGGAGTTATATTAACCATGTATTTACTCAACTATTGTTAGTTACCATAATACCTTCAAAGTTTAAATTTATTTGCGACATAATTTTTTATAAAAGAGTTATTCATATAAAATTGAGGCTATCAAAATATAGATTATTTGTTTTCTATATGAATTGTTGGGCGATGTTCATTTATAACAACTAGTATTTTTCACGTGCGATGCACGTTTTAATAAGAATTGGAAGATTTTCACGTGCGATATATGTGTTAAGAAAGAGTTTTGAAATTGAACGTGCGTTGCACATAATTGGAAAAAAAATATTTTGAAGAAAAAGCTACAATTTGTATGTGCAATGCACGTATTTATAAGTATAATTTGAGTTATACGTGCAACATATGTGTATGTTTAGTATTTAAAAAAATTATAAAATTATTTTGCATGTGCGTTGCACGTTTTAAATTGGTGGATTTTTTTTGTTTGTTTTTGTTGAAATTAATGAGAGAGTTAGAGTTGAACGTGCAGCACACGGATTTGTATGTTGACAAATGACAACCCCAACTCTCCCATTATAATATTAGAGATATAATATATATTTTGTTTATTTATTTAAATTGGTGTTGTCAAATTAAATGTTATTTGTTTCTATTTATATATTTGGCCAATTGGCCGGTTAAATATGTGAACATAATCTTTTGTTTATTTGTTTAAGTTTTTAAAACAATATTAAGATAGTACAAGAATCTTTTGTTCACTATTACATATATTTTTACTACAAAATTGGAAGTAAAATATTTTGGTTGTTATTTTTAGGTTTTAAATTATAATAAAATGAATGGTCAGAATTTTCTAATGACAAGTAGAAAAATCTCTACTATATTAATGCGAGTGTTGGGGAGTTGGGTTCAAATAAACAAATATTTTTTTATTATTTTCTTGTTATCAAACAAACTCGTGCGTTGCATGCACACTTCTATCACCATTTATTAATACGTGTATTATGCGTGCAAATCAAAGTTTTTAAAGTTTCAAACAAACAATCATTTTTTAAATACTTTTTTCACCAATCAAACTCGTGCATCGCACGCGCACTTCCATCTCCATTTACCTATTTATTAACACGTACATCGCACGTGCAAATCAAAGTTTTCAAAGTTTTTATTTGATTTTTTTTGGAATTACGTATATCACCCATTTAACTCCAACTTTTTCAAATAAAACACTACTTTCTCATCAAACAAATCTGTACGCTACGTACAACTCCAACTCTATTATTAATACGTGCATCACACATGCAAATCAAAGTTTTTTCTTCAACATCATTTAAAACGTAATAGTATTGCCCGTTCAACTCCACTTTTTTTAAATTAAGAAATTCATCTCGCGTGCTGATTACTACCAACTTACGTATATCGCACGTTTAATTCCAGGTCTTTATTAAAACGTACATCGCACGTAAAACTTACTCGTTAAATATAGGCTGTTGGATCATCTAAACTCGTACTTTTTAGAGTAGTAATAGATTAAATTATTAAATAAATTAAAAAATTGATCAATCTCTCTCGAATATGTGTACTATACATGCCTCTCCCTTTTTATGTATACTAGTATGATGCACGTGCGATGCACGTGAAGGAGGAAGGAAAAGGACAAAAAAAATCTCTAGTATGATGCACGTGGAAGAGGAAGGAAAAGGACAAAAAATAAAAAAAAAACCTACCAACACGTGCGCTGCACGTGTTTGCACACATACAAAAAACAATAAAAAATTGTTTATTTGTTTGGAACCCCATCTCTCCCATTATAATAGTTACTAGTATGCTGCACGTGCGATGCACGTGGAGGAAGAAGGAAAAAAAAAAGAGAAAAAAAAAAGGAAGGGAATGAAAGTATTTACCAAACTAATCTACTTTCGAAAATATTTACCAAACTAATCTACTGTCGAAAATATTTACCAAACTGATCCACTTTCGAAAATATTTACCAAACTGATCCAGTTTGTTAACAAACATATTTACCGAACTGAACCCCATCTCTCCCATTAATATAGTAGATTATTATAGATATATTTATTAATCGTAAACGATATTGGATGCTAAAGACGACATTGAATGAGAACAATACATATACTCCCAAGTGTCAGCCAGTCCAATTGGTATACAGATTGTACCATGATAATCAATGAACACAATAGCATTAAAGCGCTACCCATAAACCAATTATTTGACCGAGTATATATAAAGACGCAAACAACAAGCCTAAAAGTTGACATCCACCTTAACCTTAGGTAGTGTTTTTTTGGCCTCTTAGGTAGTGTTTTTTTTTTTTTTTTTTTTTTTTTTTTTTTTGTCTCTTATAAGAGATTCACCTCTTATAAGATTCACCTCTTATAAGAGGTGGTCTACTTCTTTTTCCATAATTTTTAACATTATTTTTTTACCTCTTATAAGCAATTTTTCTCAAAATCGCTTATAAGCCTAAATGGCTTCTAGTAGCCTCTTTCAAATTCTTATAAGCCTTTTATCTCTTAAAAAGTCAATTTTACTCCAAAGTATAAATAGAAAAATTATATAGTAAGAACAAAAATGTGTAAAAGTAGAGAAAATGCTCTTGTAAGAGGTGAAAAATGAACAGAAATCTCTTATAAGAGTTCTTATAAAAGGTTATTTTTATATAAAAAGAACACCTCAAAAAAGAGGCTCTTACAAGAGACTCTTACTGTAAATCGTAACCTCTATAAGAGGCAAAAAAAGAACAGTACATATTCATCACGTAGTTACATATGCCGGCCACTCAAAAGGTGCAACGGTAAACAGACTTACTAGGATTGTTCAAGTGGTGCAATGGAAGACCAACTCATATATATGAACTTTTTAATATACATTTTGCATTAGATTACATACAACAAGATTTTTTGGCCGAAGAACATGTAGAGATAATATGCATGATAGAAAGTGTTGATGAGCCATCAAAATGACTTGATTCAAAAGTCGTTAATTTAATTGGATGCAAGGTGGTGAAAAATTAATGTTTTACGAGTACTTTTCACCTACCTTGTACTGGGGCTCAGTTGGTCTAATTGTATTTCGAATTTGGAAAGTTTTCTAAGTTCATCCAATCTCTACTACTATCTATAATGGGAGAATGCCTCAGTGTAATTTGTCCATCTACCAATCCGTGCAACGCACATACATAATTATTGTAAATGAGGTTTTAGATCAAACCCATACTACATATTAATTTTTTACTTTCAAAAAAATTATATTTATTAAGACGTGCATCGCACGTGTAAACTACTAGTGTCTGTTAATACGAAGTCATCACATCAACACATTTGAGTAGTTTCGCATTTGTCAGAACAGCCGCCGACAACAATTGTATCACGATATTGACTATTTCTAATACCCTTTCTTTGTCTCCTCTCACTCTTTACGTAACTTGTTCTTTGATTTTTCACCCTTTTACGTGCAATCATGTGACTCTTCCCTGGACGGTTGAGTATTGGACCCTAAAGATCTAGGAATTTCTAATTAACTAGTTGAAATTTACCGTGCATCAAGTGCACATGGCTTAGTGCACATAAATATTAAAAATTTTATTTAAACATACTTGCAATTAGTACACCCATATTCTTCAAACTACAAATTTGACTAAGTCAATCATCTTAAAATGCAAATCATGAATTTCAAAATTACTCCAACGACTACAAGTTCAACGAAATCAGATTTGAAGTAAGCATCAAGAACCAAAGTTTAATCAATTCTAGCACAATTCCAATCAAAACAAAGCACAAATGTATCAAAATTCGAACAATGTAAGAGAGAGCTATATGCATAATAGTTTCATCTAAAACATAAAGATATAATCACTGTAATTTTCATAAGATTAATCATCATTTTTTACTTTAACTTTCTTGAACTTAAAACTGATATTAAAAAAAGATATTAAAAAACACAAATTAGTAAATCCTAATTAAACTGATATCATCGTATTTTTCATAAAATCAATCATCACTTTCGACTTTAACTTTCTTGAACTTAAAATTGCTTGTAATTTCTTGTTCATCCTTTTTAATTTTGTATCATGTCAATATTCTTGTAGTTGTTTTTCCATATTTGACATCTTGTGATTCGATAAAAAAAAAAAGTATACTCATCTCAAATGTATTTCTTGGTCCTTCTATCGAATTCTTCAATATTTTTTTCCTGCATATAGAATTAAGAAATTAGCTCTTAACTATTTTTAACACTGTGAGAATAACATATTATACCTTATTCTTAATATCTTCCAGATCTTTTGCGGAAAAGCTGATGAAGCATCTTACTTTCTCATCAAATAAAGTCAATTCTGCTACCACACTTGTATCTTTTATTGTGATTTTGAATACATATCTGAAACCAGTTATTCATAGTTTATTTTTTATTTTTTTTAATAATTTGATTTTAGAATGGAAAGATGGGAAACTAACAATATGGTGTTTTGTATACCTTGGCTCATATTCAACACTATACTTTTTTACATTTTCAACAAATAAGTTTCATTATTTTCAACATTGACTTTTGTGGAACAAATTTTGCATGCAATGTACCATGAATCTCTAACGTCTTTGACACTTTTGATCACAACTTTGCAATAGTAGTATTTTGCCTTGAAATATGAAATAAAATTTGAAGCATCAAAATATTTAGAGAATAGTTTCACTTCTTTCACGTCCATTACTTTTCTTTTGTTTATTTGCAAGGAATTACTTTTAAACCAAATTTCATTACATTTTATCCTGAAACAAACAAACAAAATTATGTTAAATGATATTGTAAAAGGCAACAATTAAAGGATTAAATATAAAAAATAAGTTATACCATTCTCGAATTTTATATGCTTATGGTTCATTTGGATTTATCTATATTGTAGTGTTGTTTGTTGATGTGAGAGAGAATCATATTTTAAAAAAATCAATAATAAATAAATAAATAAAATATATAATAAATAACATTATTAATTTTTATTGTATATAATTACCTTCAAAGTTTGAGGTTTTATAGAGGTAATTGCAATAATTGGCATGTTTGGTGATAACTCTTTCAGAGCTTTTCCTTCCTTGATTGCTAGTTCTCCTCATAATGTAAGTAAGATTGGTTTTAACCTTAAATTAAGATAAAGCGTATGAATCACAAAAAAAATTTGTAAATAATTATACAACTTAATTAATTGATATTACCTGAATCCTACCACTGTAAAATTTTACTTATCTACTTCATTACCATATTTTGAGTCTACCTTATCTACATCTCCTGTATTAATTACTACTAAAAAAAGATTTGTAGTTCAATGCAATTAGTGTTTTATATCATGTATCAAGAATATGCAATTATATATATATATATATATATATATATATATATATATATATATATATATATATATATATATATATATATATATATAGTAACATAATTTTTTTACCTTTAAGGACAGTAGAAGATGTACTTTGAATTTTGTCTACAGTTGCAAATTTGTATTTATCCTTATAATTGATAAGATCTTTCTCAACTTCATCTACAATACTTCCCAACTTCAAAATGATGTCAAATTTATTGGGCACTGGGTTATATCTTTTATCGACATTTTTTTAGTATTCCATTAGAAATTAAGTAAGGTTTATACTCCTCAAGCGTATGTTGGAACGTTCCACCGCTTCATTAAACATTATCGCCAGTATCCTAGTTCCCTACAAAAGATAAAAATTTAGTATTAATAATTATTTATGTATGTATATGTACGAATATTTTAACAATATTTAAAGTATTTTACCTCATCATCCATAATTTCCACTTTTGAGATTTTTCCTTTGCCTTTGCTATTTTTGTATTCTTTCACACCATAATGTTTCGTAACCAAAACTTTAATAGTCCACAAATGTTGTTTTTCTTGCAAGGAATTGAAAGAGGAGTATTCATAGTAGAAATTGTCCATTGATATAGATAATATGCAAAAAGTATAATTATTAATAAGTTTATTTTTGTTAAATAAAATTTATTAATAAGTCATCCGTTGAAGTTTTAGTTTCAGCATAATCATAAATCATATGAATGTAGAATTTCATAAACAATTTAATGATGATGAATAAAATTAAAGTTTGGATCAAGAAGCAATAATTTCATTATGTATCATAAAACCTTCGAAATTTTGATTTGAATTAACTCACTTATACTCTTTGATTTCATTACATAGTATTGTATTGTTATAATTTGTAGATAATAAATCAAAGAGTATACGTAAGAAGTATATTATTAATAAGTCAGCAATGATTTCCACTAATATATCATACTATGGTTTATAGTTAAGTGGGTCAAAATAAAGAAAGTATTATCTAAACACTTGCATCGAGTATTGCCACGAGTCACAACCACCATATAATGCACATGGCTTGGTGGACATGCTAGTTAAATATTTAACAATATTTTATGTTGTTGAAAAATATTAAACAACATTTTACCATAAATAGTTTGAATTTCGCTTAAGAGAAAAGTAATTATTGTGGAGATCACATGGCAAAGAATGGGAGGGTTGCTCTACATAGCTTTCTTTGTGTAACTATTTATGATGTAGTTTTTTTTAGTTGAAAAAGTGATGGTGGCCACCCTGTTCGCTTATACTATGGCAATAACCAAACATACATCAAATCAAGTGGGCCTAACAAGTAGGCCCGAAAAGTTCAAAAGAAAGAAAGAAAAATCGAAAAAACAAACATGCCCACCGATTACAAACAAAAACCACATACAGAGCAAAACGAAGCACAAGTATTGCAATAAGATGCTAAAAAATCAAACATAGAAACAAGAAAGAAAAGCTACTAAAAACAGAATATAGAAAAAGGGGAAATCGTTGTAGCGAGGGGCAGAAGAAAGACGCCCTTAAACCGATTATTAGAAAACGATGCTCATGGTGTTACAATGGTGTGTGGGTTGCAGTTTCTCCCATTTGCTTATTGTTTCTTTTTCCAGATTATCATAAATATAAAAGAAGAGTAGTAGTTACCGTATCAAATTCCTGTCTATCAAACTCTTTTATACATTAGAAGCAACTCCTCGGTTCACTTTGTAATAACCAGACCAACCCATGGTCAAGGAAGAGATTAGTTTTGACTGAACTTATAGTACCACAACAATTAGTCCCGAATTTTTTTAATATCAAATATATGTAAAAACATAATGATATTGTAATTGGTCTTTGTTTGATTAGTCTGGAGGGTTCTCTAATGATACATAATTAACTTACCACTTAAGCAAAAGTGAATCTATATAAATAATCAAAATCAGCATCATTAACGAAGAATTAATCACCTATTGATGGCGATTGTTTTTCCTCTCTTTTGCTGTTCCACGGTCCACCAAGAAGAAGAAGAAGAATAAGAAGAAGAAGAAGAAGAGGATTATGGTTATGTGCATTCAACGCCTAGTCCCATATGTTACTTTTATAGGAGAGTAAATTGGCAAGAAAGAAAGTTGTTAAAAATTGTAAAACAAATCTTTTATTGGTTGAAAAAACATTCAACCAATATATATCTGAAAACTTTAAACTATTTTAAATACTAAAACTGTTAGTTCATTCAAATTCAATTTTTTTTCTTATTTATTAATAAAAACTTTATTGTGTAATAAGTCAATACACCATCCAAGCAAAACTATCAATCTCAAAACAAGTTTATAATGCATAAACTATAAAAAGATAATCAAATAACCTTCTTAATTATCATATTTTAGGATATATATATCTTCTATTCTTAATTATGTAAAGTGCTGTGGATTTTAGTTCAGATTTATCTAAGACAACAAAAATAAATATTTTCTTAAAGGTAACAGAGAGTTGTATAATGTTTGACTAAAAAATATATATATTTCTAGAAAACACACGTATAAAAATTTGACAGAAAATTTTTTTTTGATCAATTAAAAACTATTAGTTCATTCAAATTCAAATTTGTTATTTTAACTAAAAAAACAAAAACTTTAATGTGTAAAATAAATAAAAATTCAAATTTCTATAGTTTTATTTAGACTAATATAAATATAATTACATCTGAATTGTGCATATATTAATCTGTATTACTGAGAAATAACCACATTCGCAAAAAGAAACTTATATTTCTTATCACTATCGTGACTCTTGCCTTCTCATGATACTTTAAAATCCATATCTATATAATAAAAACACAGGGCAATTCAAAAAAAAAACTATCTATATAATACAACTACTTTTTTTCTGAACGAGATGTAAGCATTTTTGTAGTCTGTAAATGCACTGATGATACATTATTATTGATGAACATGTTTCTATTTTTTGTGTTAAACTTGTTTGTAATTAAATTTCTTTGTGAAAGTTATATTGCTGGGCATTAGTTTTAGTAAAACTTCATTGCCATTTAAGTTTGATCTTCTTTCCTCCAGTTTGTTGGTTATAATCGCATATAAGTCCACCAAAATGAGACTATTACATGGCTCTTTCAGCCAGGTGGTTTTGAAGCATTAAGGATTTGAAAAACTGCATGATGTCTGTAAGGATCAAATTGCTCATCAATAGGATCAAATTTATCCACACAGAATTTTCTAAACACCTGAAAACAAGGGATACCTTGTAAGCTTCTCAGTGATGTAATAAACAGAGTAGATAAAGTTTCGACAGATAAATCTTGCTTAGCTGTGAACTCCCATAAGCATTACAAAGTCGGCTTGATGTTAGAGGTGGGATCTGAAGTGCAAAAAAGCAGTTAAAAATATAATATTTGGCCTTATGGTTAGTGAATGTAAGAAGTATCCAAAAAAAATAAATTAATATCGATCTTTCAGAATGTAAGAAGTATCCAAGAAGAATTTGACTCTGACCACAAATAGAAAGGACAATTTAAGATTAAGAATATCTTATTTGCAAAATTCAATACTGTATTGAAGTAGTTCACTAAAGGCTCAAAAATCATTATCAGCCCTCATAACTACAATTTAAAAGGACAGATTCCAATAACATAGTTTATAAAAACCATTTTGTTTGAGTCAATCTACCAAGAAATATTGTATTAGTCCATAAATACTTCATCAATGAACATATTATACAATTGTTCAAAAGATAAAATTTATATACATGATTTAACTAAGCCACAGGTAAATCATGTATATACTATATTAAAGTCGAAAGAACTGAAATTGATATAATGTATTTAACTAAGCCACAATTTATATACTGTATTAAATTGATGACTATGATGATGACGAAGATGATATATTTAAATTTAGAAGAAAATATTTTACATGTATCTTTGTGGATAATTTTGGAAAAACACTTGAAACTTTTAGTGAAGAAAAAACTTAAATTATCTATATCTATGGAGGAAGAGATGTTGTTTGATCCTCATTGCATAAAGGAAGGTATGCTATCCTATTCTTGGGAAAATAATAAATTTTGTCCATGCAAATAGAACTTAGTGATAATTTAATAGATGAGTCGAACAAGATATACACCATCGAATGGAATTCGGTTAAATAAGCATTATAGGGAATTAATGATCCCAAGGAAATAACTATGTAAACAATTTTCTTAATAGGTAAACTTTCTTACACATATGGTGAAGATTAAATGTTAACCTAATCGAAATAATAAGTTTCCACTTTTTTGTCATTTATAAGTCAGAACTTGGTCTAACCTTCATTCTGCGCTCCCTTAGAGCGAGCAAACCAGCTTCAGTACAAATCGCCTTTATGTCGGCTCCAGAGAAAACTCATCCTTAGTCATGACAAATTCTTCTAAATTGACATCGTCCGCTAATGTCATCCTTGATGTGTATATAGAAAAGTGAAAATAGATAAATAAATAAATAAAGTAATTAGATTTCAAAATTTTAAGTTGAAAGCATAGCCAATATAAGGTACGATCTAAAAGGGTGGAAGAAGATTTACATATCACACACACACACACACACAAGAAGATTTACATATCCCCATAACACACACACACACACACAAAGAAAAGATAAAAAGAAGGGAGAAAAAAACTATAAAATATGCATCCATCTCCTATCTAGGACACTGAATTCGTTATGGAAATATGATTAATACCTGGAAAATGCTACACCTCATTTTTAATATCTGGAAGTGGAAATTCAATCTTTCTATCAATTCTACCAGGTCGAAGCAAGGCAGGATCAAGACTTTCAATCTTGTATGTTGCAAGAATAACCTTAACATCTCCTCTTGAGACAAAACCATCTAACTGGTTCAGCAATTCCAGCATGGTTCTCTGTATTTCATGCTCTCCTCCTGAATGTGCGTCGTACTTACACAGTCCATCCAAAATCACCAATTAGCAAATCTTGTCAATAGACAAACATAACAGTGTCTGTGTTTATGTCGAAAAGATCACTTGGCACATGTAATGCACTCAAACAGAAAAGGACAATGTCCGTTTGAAATGTGTTTTCTTAATAATGATGATAAAATAGGCAACATACTCCTAAATATACAAAATAATATTGCCATAAAAGCACACTAACTTGTATAAAATTTTTATAATATGAAAAAGAGATGTTTATTAGTGTTTATAAATGCGCCACTATGAATCAAAGAGATTGGCTTAACAAATGATCCAGCTCTCCTAGAGGCACATCACATATCGAATTGTTTGATGGACATTGATAAAACGAGGATAGATGTCAAAGAAAAAGAAACAACTTGCAATATATTGCAAATTTATAAGTGTGAAGTTTACAATAGATAGACAAAGAGATTGGCTTAACAAATGATCCAACTCTCATAGAGGCACATCACATATCAAATTGTTTGATGGACTTTGACAAAATGAGGATAGATGTCAAAGAAAAAGAATCAACTTGCAATATGATAGATAAACAAGCATTTATTCTCATAACTTTCTCAAGATGGTGAAAAACAAATGCCTATGATCAAGCTATTTACATAACCAAGCATAAAAAATGCATAAAAATTAATGGTAAAACAATTTTGAGGCCCACATGAACATGCATAGGTCCCTACAATTGCATCTAAGAAGCAAGCGGATACATATGATAACACTATATATAACAGCCTATGCATGTCGCCTCGCTAATTCAACCAATGCACCAAAAATAAAAATAAAGAAACAAACAAAATCAACAAAAAAAATCCCCATAGTTTTCTCCAGAGAAGTATTACGCACCTATTTATTTTGCACTGATCAAACTGTATGCGTCTCTTTATTGTTCTCAATGATAAAATGTATGGGTGAGATAAGTTTAGTCTATGCACTTTCTTAAAAATTAGTATTCTCATTTGAGGAAAAAAGTACAATGATATGTAGTATTTAATGGTGTAATAGTTGAACTACTACTATTTAATGATAATTTAATGAGGTATCATTAGAGAACCCTCCAGACTAATCAAACAAAGATCAATTACAACATCATTATGTTTTTACAAATATTTGATATTTTAAAAAACTCGGAACTAATTGTTTGTGGTACTATAAGTTCTGTAAAAACTAATCTCTTTTCAATAGTTGTTCTTCTCGTAAAGTATTCATTGTAATTAGTAGGTACATTATTTTTAATTATTCGTTTCGTATTTAATTTTAGTAATTTTTGTTCGTAATCTCTTTAGATCTGCATTAAGCTTTAAGATTTGTGTAGTTCATAGTTGGTTGGATCTGTAGATCTATTGTAGAATGTGGGAAATTTGATGGGAATTTGAAGGTTCTTTCTTCAAGCTTTTACGGGTTTTATCTGACAAGAATGTATACATGAAAGGAACGAGCAAACTTAAAATTATGATACACAATCTGCAAGCAATAGTGTAAAAACAAAAAAAATCATTCATTTACAGTAACAATCAAGAAGCATTAGATACACTCAAAAGTTAGATGACCCCTACTCATCATTTTTTACAGCATTACATAATTGTTAGGTCATCAGTTGAAACTGCAATGAAGACTTCAGGAACTACTTAATTGTCCAATAACAAGGAGAGCATGACGAAATGTAGACGACATCTTGTAAACAAAATTTGAACTTAATACATTATATGCACAAAGCTGGTGGCATAGGTCAATATCCTAAATAAAAATTAAGGAAACACCACACATTTCTAACTAAAACACCCAAACAGATAAAAAAAGCATAAAATGCTTACCCCTTAGCATCAAGGTCAATGATATTTATTGCTTGCAACTGTTGGAGGATGTGGTGAGCAACAGCACCACTACTCTTGCAGAAATGTGGTGGGCGACTTCCATTCCTCTTACGACCATCATAGATTTTATGGAAGCCACCTACCCCAAGACCCTGCCACAGATAGATCTCCCTTGCCATGGAAGCTATACAATTCAAGTTATTGAACTAAATCAAGGCCCAGGCAAGAAAGGAGTACAAAATCTCTGGCAAAACCAACATGAGAAAAGACAAGAACTCTTACCAGCTCTAATGTAGTACCAATCCGCATCATAGGGAGCAAGCTCCTTAAACCTTCCAGTCTTGACAATATCAGTCCAGTGAGTATTTCAAAAAAAATATCAGTCCAGTGAGGAAGCTCCATCTATTTAGAGAAAAGGACAAAATTACCTAAGTGCATACTCAAAAACCAGAAGAAAAGATTACTTGGAGAAACTATACTATATATTCGAAGGACTATAACAATTACAGAATTTTAAACAAGGGTGTCCCAATCAACTATACTGCAAAATTATAAGTGTGAAATTTATAATAGATAGATATATTTAGAGTTTGGAATAACAAACAATAACCAAAAAACATGAAACATAAAAGAAATGCAACTGATCTCAAAGAATAGATATGATCATTCAAGAAACTTACCTTTTTCTTCAAGTACATTTGGCTCATCAGCATCATAAAACTGCATATAAAAAGTATGCACATCAATGTCCTCCTGTGTTGCTTTATCTGCTAAGAAAGAGACAGAGAAAGCAAGTCTTTAATAATCAAGAATGCATAATTCTGGAGATGTAAATCTACAAATTCCTTTGCCCCTTCAATAAAGTGTGTACATCTTCATAAGGAATAAGATATTTAAGGAGCGGGATATGGATGAGCTACATGATCAGTGTTGAACCAAACAACATACAATGAACTTTCGACTAACGACTACTAATCAGATATCGACCCACGCTCCGACGCCTACGACGACTCGGAGGCCTTCTCACACGACTTCTTAAATTGGTAAGGTATTATTTCATCTCATGATAGTAGGATTTAAATAAATAAAGAAAGTTTGTTAATTTTTAAAATCGGTTAATTAGGGTATATTGGGAAAATATTGATCTTTTCGACAAAATATAGTGTTTTTGCTTGTTTGATAAAAAGAGGTAATTTTTATTAGTAAAAGTTAGGTTCTTTAAAAAAGTTTGACTATTTTAGAGAAAACGTACTTTTATGATAAATCGGATCTTTTTAATTTAAAAATACGAAGCGAGTCTAATTACAAGGATTCATTCACCATCTACGGTATAGATTGTACAACGTATAATTAAGAGATACATAATTCAAGTGTTTTCAATCATAAAAATCATCTTTTTCAAACTTTAGTCGCTGTTTTGGTTGGAAAAATATTTCTTTTCAATAGTTAACATATAAAAATTGTATTTTTATTAAAAAACAAACATACATGCATAGATATATTCATGAAAATCGAATTAAACTTGCACGTGCACACGTGCGTCATCCCCTACCTTTATGAATATACAAAAATAACCCATGAATTTATCTACTATCACATTTATTCTCTCAAATTCTCAACATAATAAACGTTCAATCAAGCCCAGAAACTTAAATATGATCATAAACTGATTTCAATTTATCAATAAAGAATCATAAAAATCGAAACTTTTTGTTCATGCACCCATTAATATCAATCAGAAATAAAAAATTTTAAAAAGAAGAAGGAGGAGGATACCGATGTTGGGGGGTTGGGGGTTGTCAGCGTCAGGCGTTGAATGCGGGGAAGTGTGGCGGCACGCGGATCGAGGCTGCGGAATGTGGCGGCGTGCGGTCAAGGCAGCGGAAGGAGGGAAAAGGGGGTCTTCAAATTGGATGTCGGGATTCTAGAATTTCGGGGCTATAGATGGGAATATATATAGAAGAGAGAAAGATAGTAATTGCACGTGTAATACACGTTCCCATTAAGTTATTTAATCTCAGCCTTTAATCGGCTAGATCATTACAGTATATGAACGGCCAAGATCGTCTCCTGATAGAATATATAGAAGAGAGAAAGAAAGTAATTGCACGTGTAATACACGTTCCCATTAAGTTATTTAATCTCAGCCTTTAATCGGCTAGATCAATACAGTATATGAACGGCTAAGATCGTCTCCTGACAATTTTTTTTTATTGTGGCTTTTATAATAGAAATAGATTATACTAATAATACACACATGCAATGCAACATATTAATTTTACAAAAAAAAATTAAATTAAAAACTCTGATTTACACGTGCGATGTATGTCTTGATAAATAAGATTATATATTTTAAAAAGTAAATGTGAAGATTATAATGAGAGAGTTGGAGTTGCACGTAAGTAGATAGATTTACAACTCAAACTCTTTCATTATAATAGTTATTATAGATAGATGGATAGAGGGATAGATAGATAGATAATAATTTTCACGTGTGATGCACATTAAATATATTTAAAAAAATTAAAGTAAAAATTTTGACGTAGTGAGGACTCGAACCTGAGACATCCTTCATATTAGTTATGCACGTGCAATGCACACGTTGGTAGATTTACAAATGACACTAAGGCCTTCTCCCATTATAATATTAGATATTACCAGTACATAAAAATATTCGTCGTTACTAAGTCGGTCCTCAAAAAAGCCAAATTCATATATCGGGCTTTGATCATTCTGGTTTGGGGTTCCTTTATTAACGACAATATATCTACAGCCCTAAAATGGATCTCAACTCCGTCTCCGGTATGTATCTAACCAGTCAAATTCAGAGATAAATCATACGCCACTCAAAGTGGGGTAACAAATTTCAGTATACATACAATATGCAGCAGCTTTATATATATTTACATAGTGAAAATGTGAAGGAAAAAAGTGACTCGGATATTCGAATATAACATTAGAACAGTACATTTAATCCATCATTTATGATATTTGCAATAATAATGTTAAATTGCTTTAACCAATATTGATTAGAACGATCAGAAACTAAAAAAGGCCAGGGATTTTTTAAATCGCTTTAGATTTTTGGGATATGGCGACTTCAAAATCCCCACTCACCCTCAAACCCTAACCCTCATCTTCTCCCGCCCCCCGCCTCCCGTTCCCCCACCCTCCCCTCCTACACCCACAACCCTAACCCTTTCCCATCGCTCCACTTCCTCCCTTCCTTCAGCCATCTCTTCTCCCGCCGTATCCCGTCGTTCCACCTCCTCTCCTCCCGTCGTCCCACCTCAACCACCTCTCCTCCAGTCCACTCTTGTTGCCTCCTCTCATCGCTCATCCTAGCCAGCCAACCACCACCCTACCACCACCTACATCACAAACCACCCGGATCTAAACCCAAACCCCCTCCAAATTCGAACCCTCACCTCTCATCCGCCATCCTCGTTCGGATCCTCCTCTAAGTGAAGGTTTAGGGAGGGGAGGAGGTCGTTGGCTTCTCCCTCCTCCCTCCCCCCACCAAATTGTTTCTCTTAATATTCAAATGACTGCTTCACTGATATCCAAATTACAACCAATTTATAATAATCAAGAAAACGAATCATAGTTGTTGTGGGAGGATGGTAATCAAGCAATTTAATAGTTTGTGCTCAACTTAGACATATTCAGGTCAAAGTGAGGGGGTGTTTGGGGTCTATCTCATGTCAGAGGGTTTGGAAAGGGCATTTGTGTTACCGTTGGGGAAGATGGCCGTTACGAGTGATACTGGAGGTGACGGAGAACGAGGGACAAGCATTGTAATGAGAGAAAGGGTCTCAATTTGACCTATTCAAGTTGAATTTGGTGGGTTTTCTCTTACCATGGAGCTTGGATGGCGTTCGAGTTACCATTGATGTGACAACATGTTGTGATTGTGGGTCACAGTAGACAATTGACAAGTTAGGTAGTGAGAGATTAGCCTAATATTTACCTATTCATGTCGTACTGGAGGGATGTCTGTGGTTTCTCACGTATCTATAGGCTTGAGGTAATGTTTGTGGAACCGTCAGGGGCGACAACAACTCTCGTTACGAGGTGACGGTGATAGTCAACAGTGATCAAGCAAGATGATGAAACCGAGGTCTTACTTTGGACATGATTATGTCAGATTGGTGGGTGTCTGCGGTGTTTCTCGTGTTCAAGAGCTTGAAATTGATGTTTGTGTCATTGCTGGGGGCGACGACGGTTGTGGTTGCGAGCGCCGGACAAACAGTGTACAAATGAGGGAATGATTGAGAGAGTATGATCTCAAGCTGGCATGAGAAACTTGTTCTGGCAGGGAAGGTCGACTAGCAGGATTAGATTTTGTTGTATTATTTGTTTGTTGGCTGTGGAGTATGAGTTTCATGACACAGCCTGTTGGGTTTCATGAATTTCATAATCCTTATTTTTTGACTGTATATTTTGTTAAATTCTTTTTAATAAAATGCGCATGAGGAGATAGTGCATTGAGAGGTTTTGAACCATGTCCGGCGTAAATGAAGATTCTGTGGGTTGGGGAGTCTTGTAACAAGGAATCCGATACGAGAGATTGTTTTTTCGGTATTCGTGCTCTATGTGATTGGCGGAGCACATCTTTCATGAGCCTATGAGGGGTGGTTGGTGCACTCCACGTTGTGGAGTGACGGAGGTGCTCTTCAGAGAGTGGGGAGTACTTGGGTCTTCCATGAAAGTGGAAGATTGGCAGAGATAATGCGATGTAAAAATTACAATTACTTTGAAGCGTTGTGTATTTGGTCCAAGTGGGAGATTGTTAAGAACGGAGTACTTAAAGTTTGAGAAGAAGATGAAAAGACGAAGACATCAAGAGAAGACAACAGCAAGTAGAAGAATGAAGCTGGAGGGGTTGCGGTCGACTGACCGAGAGTGCGGTCGACCGGTCCTGGCTGAAAGGAGTTCTTCGAGTGTACATGGTTCAACAGAGAAGAGGACAGTCGACCGATCATGTTTCGAGTGTGGACTTCACACGTTGCGGTCAACCGATATCGGTACTGTGTGTTATTTGGACTAACGAATTTAACACCCAATAAGCTATATTTGTGTTTATCTTTTAGGGTTTACTTGAGGGCTATATAAGTGGTTGTAGACTCTAGGGTTTGTATCCATCTCAAAAGAATAGATGAGAGAATTGATGAGCCGTTATCATTGTTCAACTTCAAGAGGGGATTGTGCCGAGTATTTCAAAGGTGAGAGAAAGATTGAGAGTTGTAATCTCTTTATAATCTTTGTATTTCTTGAGAATAAGAAGTATTGGTTATCTTGCATATTGATTGTGTTTTTGTGAGACATTGCATATATCGTGGTGACTTGTTCTTGGTCATCTAGTTCTTGGAAAGTTTCTATTACTTGTGGTGTGTGGGTTCCGCTGTTAGCACTGTGAGTTGTTGGTAGAATATGCAACATATACGTCCTTCCGGCGACGAAGTGTGCAAAAATACAGGTAGAACTGGTATCGGGTCCTCCATTACCCGGACTCGGACCCGGAACCTCACGGGTCCAAAAATTGGACCCAGACCCGAACTTGCAAGAACCGGGTGCTGGTCATAGTTAAAAAAATCAACCTATTGGGTCCAGTAGCAAGGAATAAATTTTTGCACTTAAATATTTTTTGCACCCGATACCCTAAGGTTCCAACAATTTTTTGCACTTAAGTACATGAATAAATATTATATTTATACATCTACCTTCAATAATTAATTTTATATGTATCCATATAACCCTATTATTCAAATTGCATATTTTTGGGGGTATTTTTTAACTGGTCCAGATCTAGGTCGGTTCTATTTTGAGCGGACCCAGACCCGGATCCGGATCTGAAAGTGCATCAGGTCTTATTTTAGAATATGGGCCCGTATAGATCGGGTTAGTTCCGATCCAATACCGGGTCCGGATTTCGGGTAAATGTGAAAGTGCTAAACCCGGAAAAATAAAACTTAAAAGATTCATCAGTTTCAGAATTTCAAAATGAGCCTTTTCATCCATAATCAAAGAGAAGTTCTCAAGATTTTTCCCGTATAACTTTTCGTTGTATATTTAATCAACATTATTTAAAGACCCGAGACATGGTTCAACTTAAAATTTTAGAAAGGGAGAAATATGCATGAAAACCCTCAAAATTTTCAGGCGTGAACTGCTGAAGTTCAACACTTATGCAGAATAGTCAAAATTCAAGGCAGTATACCAAAATTTATAAAAAATAAAAACCCTGTAAACACCTGTACAAAATAATAACCTTTATCTAAACCCACTGTATCACCCATAACCCACTGTATCACCCATGTCTCTCTCCCACATTAATTGAAAAACGAAAAAAAATAAATTAAAAACACTATTATATTCCCCCAACAAAAAAAACTTCTAATTATTATCAAACAAAACAAGTAAAAAGATGCTCATAATATTTCAGATTCCCAATCCAAATAAGGAAAACATTTAGAAAATATTTACCTTATATCTTCCTAATTCCTAAACCAAATCCTATGGTCCATATTCAATCAATGAACTTGAATAAAAATAAAATATAACAAAAATGTCAGTAAATCCCCTCATATCTCTTTACTCTGAAATTTGGCATATTTGAAACAGGTGGGTAACGCAGAGACAGACATTAATAGTTTATAACTCACCTTAGTCCTCTGTTTCTTCACTACCGAATATTGCCTTCTTGTTCTCATTTTCTGCCTTCTTTTACTGGGTTCAGCTCAAATATTCAACCTTTCGTCTGGGATTTCTCAAAGCTTGTTAGTAAGTATCTAAAATCATTAATATTATATTCCTGTTGTTCCTCATTGTGAAATTTGGTGGCTATTGAGCTGGTTAGCCGTAGGATGAAGTTTGGTAAAAACTTGTGTTTTAGATTATTTGCTTCGTGGGTCTTGCTTATTGTGATGTGTAATCGTGGTTTGTAAGTGAAAGATTGAGTTTTTACATTCTTTTTGAGTTGAGAGTTTCGACCATTAATGAGCATGGGTTTTGTTCATATATATTTTTAGGTTATGGGTTTTTGAAATTTCGTTTTTTTTCCTTTTTCTTTAATGTTCTTAATGGGTTTTTTCTAATTAGAATCATGGTGGTAGATTTTGATTAAAATGGTTAAAGTTTTTTGGGGTTTAAGCTGGAAATTTCAGGAGTTGAGTTGTTTTTGGGTGATTGTAGAGGGCTTTTTTCAGTTTTCTTGGTGCCCAAGCAAGCATTGTAAACCGTAAACAATCCTTTTTTGATTTTGTTTGTACTATATACAGTCCATTTCCTTTGCATTTTCTCTTCATTTGCTTGTTTACCATTATCTCCAAGATTAGATTTTTTTCTTTTTTTCAAAGATTATTTAGATGGGGTTTCATAAGATGGTATATAGTGATGATACTTAACTGAAATGTGGATTTCTTTTAGCTGTGAGTTTAAATTTTGTGCTGGTTCTTTGATAGTTTACATTGGGTTTTTATTTTTGTAGAAGAAATAGATGAAAATAAATGATGTTTTTAATTTTGTGGACAATATATAAATCATATTTATAAATGGAAAAAAAAAACCCTTAATTATATGACCCGTTTCTTAGCTGAGACCTACAATTTTCTTCAAATTTTGCAAGGAGTACTGAAACTCATCTCTTGTGTGTTTCATGTTAGTCTTTTCTTTTGTTTAGTGGAAGGTTTGAATTTTTTTATTTTTTCTCAATGTGGTTTGTGGGTTGGCCCTTTGACATAAGGATATATACATACTCTAAGCCCATTCTTTCATATAGACTGTCACTAATATTCAATTTTGGTCGTGAGCATAAATTTTGTTAGAAAGAGGACCTAGCTCCTGACCTACATTGGAATTTATTCACTAGTTTGTAGTTTGTAGATACTTTTTTCAAGTATTACAAAAACATTTTTAGGTTTTTCGGTTTGAACTGGTCTTCATTTTTAATTTTTTTTCCCTACAATCTCAAGGATAATAACTGGTTTCACCATTTACTGCATGTAATCTTATCTACATACTGGTTTTTCCAGCTGATACTATAGATAAGTAATAACCAGTAGAAGAGTAGAAGACTAGTAATGATCCTTCCAAATTATAAAATATTGGGTTTTTTTTTTATAAAAAAATTTCAATCTTTATCAATCTTATATTCTCATCAAAATTTGCAGCAACTATGTCTCCTGTAACCAGAAAGGGAAAGAAGAAAGCTCCAACCAAAATTACTGCCAGTGTCATCTCAGTTGACAGAGCCGGACTTCGGCTCAAATTCAAACTCCCAAGGTCAGGAGATAACAATGAAGAAGCAGCCTACAATCATACAAGAAATTACATGAAAGGTCAGTCCTTGCCGGCGTCTTCCTCCGGTGTGTTGTCTTCAGAACTGAACTCTAGAGAAAATTCAAACCTGAATATCGTTGAAGGGAAAGTAAACAGCGACAACTCTGAAACTTCAGAAGGACCTCCAACTTGTGAGGTATGTGGTAAAACCTTCCCATCCATGAAATCTCTCTATGGCCATCTTAGGTCTCACCCTGACCGAGATTATCGAGGAGCAAAGCCACCCAAGCCAAAATCCACCATGCGCACTACTTCAGATGAAAATCAATCCCGGGCTAAGAGAAGCCAAAGAGATGACTGTCTACAAGCCAGAGCGTACCATGCTCAGACTCTGATTATGATGTCTCAAAATATACGAGATTCATGGGGATCAGTCTATCATACACATGAAGGACCTATAGAATCTGATAATAAAGCAGCTGATATGATTATTTATCAGTGCAGTGCCCGTGGCAGGACGACGTGTAACTCTCATCAAGCACTGGGAGGGCAAACAGCAGGGAGCCATAAGAAGCAGAAGTCGAATTCGGATGACATAGTTCATGATGGTCCAAGTGGTTTAGTTGCGAGAGGTGCAGTTACTACGGTGCATAAGTGTAAAGAATGCCATGAGACATTTGGTTCGGGTCAGGCACTAGGCGGGCATATGAGACGGCATTGGACTGGGCCTTCTTCTTCTTCTTCAGGTTCAGGAGTTGTGTTAGGGGAGGAGAAGAATGGGAGGGGACGAGGTTGTGATCATGCTAGACCGTCTCTTTCAGTAGTTGTAGGATCAGGGGAGGAGGAGAACAGGATGGGCCGAGATCGTGACTTCACTGGGCTACCTGATTCAGTAGTACCTGTATCGGGGGAGGAGGAGAATGGGAGGGGACGTGATCGTGGTTTTGACCTGAATCAGGCTGCACAATCTGAAGAATGAGAAAGAGAGATATAGGATGGGAATTTTGAGAGCATCATGATAATCATTTTGCTATGTTAGATTAGAGTAGATATGAGTGATGGAGGGAAATCTAAAAATGAGGGAAGACTTGCAGTGTCATAGTGTACAACTTCCTCATTTGCATGTAATCAAATCAAGATAATGAGGTTAATTACTGATTCTCTTACCTGCAACTTTTAGCAGATTTTTTTTTCACCCTCACAAAGACAGAAGAACCCTAAATATGATATCATAACATCATTCAAATGCCCCCAAAAAAATAAAAAAAATAAAAATAAAAATGATCAAAAAACATCATTCAAATGCGAGCACTACTTTGTTGTTGGGTTCACCTCTGTTTTTTGGTGTGCGCCTCTCGGTGATGGAGTTCGGCCTCCTGCGGCTGCCTTCATGCTTCAGGTCGGCTGTGATCGGAGGGTGTTCTCGTCGTTCTGTTTGTCGCTTGGCTAGTTGTTTCAGCTGTGTTCTTATTGTGCTTGCATTTACTATCTGTTGTATGGCTGCTGTTTTTTGTTGTTCCCTAGTTTTACACCTTGTAAAATTAGTCATTGTATGATACTCTTTTTTATTGTAATTAATTTTTGGCTGAAGCCGTAAGGCTCTATCCATGTTATCAAGCCTACATTCAAATGCGAGCACTACTTGGCCGCCTACATTCAAATGCGAGCACTACTTGGCCGCCTACATTAAAAGTTTGCGTGGGAACATTTTCATTTAGAGGCTCATTTCAAGTTTTTTTCCTTTCTTTATCCACCACTTTCACTTTCCCTCAACAAGAAGAATTTTTTTATATGCCACTTTTCAAAACTATTTGCACTAAGAGGACAGTTGTCAAAGTATTTTCGCTCGTTGACTCAACAACTAAACTCATCATTCCCAATGGCGAGTTTAGTTGTTTTATGTTCACCGTTTGGACACGGTGAGTTTAGTGCTAATTTTTTAAGAAACTCGCTGTTCCAAATAGCGAGTTCAGTGCAAAATTTTCAATAAAGACTTGACGTTCCCAACAATGAGGACATTTATACTAGACTCAATGTTGAGAACAACGAGTTTAGTTTAAAATTTTCAATGAAGACTCGTCATTCCCAACGGTGAGGATATTTATGCTAGACTCGTTGTTGAGAACGACGAAGATGTAGGAAATTTCATAGAGAGTGAAACATTCGGTTGGACTTAGTGAATTTTCGAAAAAAAACCTCCATATATATTTTTTTGAACTAAACTCGTCGTTCCCAATAACGAGTCTAGTGTAAATGTCCTCGCCGTCGGGAACGTCGAATCTTCATTGAAATTTTTGAACTAAACTCACTGTTGGGAACGGCAAGTTACAATAAAAAAAACTACACCTGCCGTGTTCCAACGGCGAGAATGAAACAATTAAACTCGCCCTTGAAAACGGCGAGTTTAATTGTTGAGTCCACAAGCACAAATACTTTGGCAATTGTCATCTTTCTGCAAATAGTTTCGAAAAGTGTCATTTAAAAAAAAAAATCCAACAACAACAACAAAAACACAAAAGAACAAACAAAGTAATAATCCACCACCATCACCCATAAAACATAATTCATAGTTTAAAACTCAATGTCATCAATTTCTCATGATAATTTTGATAGAGATAGAGAAAGTGAAATCTTATCTATCAGGATATGCAACCAACTATATTTATGAGTCTATACATGATAATAAACACGCGTCATACACGTACTAAAGAAATTTCGCCTGAGAATTCATGAAGAAATCCGTACATCAAGCTTCGGAAGGCACATAATGAAGGAATGTGACCTTAGGAACACGTTCCCGAGTGAAGAAAATATTAACACCAATATATTTAGTAAGCTCATGCTTGACTAGACCCGAGGCAATTATGATGATACTAGTATTGTCATAAAATATGGGAGTCGATTTTGAAACAATACCAAAAATCTCAAGTAACCATCATAATCATTATATTTTTTGTTGTGGTTGTGTAGCGCCCCGAATTTTTAATATGATATCTTAGAAATACGTGGCACAATTCCCAGCATCAGCTTCAAAGGTAATATTAAACACAGCCAAAAACCAATAAAAATCTTCAACTTTCATTACATTAATCTTTACAGAGCACAGCAGAATACAATACACCTTGAATTACAATTTTTTTTTCCTTACAACAATTTCTGTTACAAATTACATAACCTATTACACCACTTTAACTCATGCATATAAATCCCAAGCTATAAGTAATCACCTGTAAAATATGAGGCTAGAGATAACCCTAACCCTCAAAACTAAAGGGGTCAGCCATAATGGTGTGAGTGACATAAAAATAAACAACATAAGTAAAGCATAGAATCATAAATGACATGAAATATACAATAATACATAAGATATGACATAGCAAGGAAATACGAAACATCAAGTGAAATTAGACTAAGTGTCAAGTGTAGAAAACAGGAAAACACATGCATGAAACCAAGTCAAGAAAACACAAATCTATATGATGACTCTCTAATGCGTACTTGTCGAAGTCTATGCATCCCACTCTACATAGGTCCGGTACAAGCCCTTAACATCTCCACATTGTAGGGTTTAATCCCCGCTATGCAACTAATCCTAACACGATGACTACTATGAGATAAAGATAAACTGTAAGTATTAGCCCATGCCCCGATAATTCCGGAGGTCAATCTCTATCCACAGATAATTCCGTACACTATTTCACTCACATCTGGGAATCTTCGAGAATACCCACACCGCAAGCGATGGAACCTCATCACACGAATACCACATGTGCGTCGCCTCGACCCCGATAATTCCGGAGATCAATCGCACACCACAGGCAATTCCGGAGACTATTTCACTCACACCTGGATAATTCTGGGAATTATCTCACACCGCAAGCCATACTGAGGTCCATAACCCATGTTCTCGTTTATCATATCACCACTAGTGTCTGTCCTTATCATTTAGGTTATTTGATTACTTTACGAATCTCCTAGAGTTGGTGTACCCTACCGAACTTAACTCAATAACTGATCAACTAAAATTACCTCAATAGGCCCAAACATAAATATCTCAACTGCCGGTATACTAGAGTCACACACACCCTCTAGAGACTCACACCCAATATCCAAACTAATCTTCCAATATAAATTCCTCAGTTAAACTACTTGAAAACATATGTTCAGTAGGAGTAGAGAATAGTAGGTTATAGATTAAAACATTTAGAGAATAAATCATTTAACAGAACAAGAACATTAAAATATGTATAGATATATCAGTATCAGTCGACTACAAAAGCCATCGGTCGAGTGTCTAGAGAGAAAATCCAATAGATTTGAGAAGATAATTCTAAGTATTATAAGTCGACTCAAAAAGGTCATAGGTCGACTGTCCAGAGCGATAAATCCAATAATCTTTAAGAAAATAATTCTAAGTATAGCAGTCGACTGTAAAAGGTCATCGGTCGACTATCCAGAACGAAATTTTAAGAAAAATTAGAAATCACAGCAGCCGGGTCGCGACGGTCGACTGTAAAGTCACACCAGTCGACTGTCGACCTGCAGACTGCAGATTTTGGTTGTGCATATTTGAACCGATACATAATTTTACTTTATGAAAACAATTTCTACAAAAAAGCATATTTCTTATTTGATCAAATACAACTTGTAGGATATATAATAGTCCATAAAAACTAAATCAAAACTACTTGAATTTATAAAATTAGCAATTTGTTAATTTCTTTCAAATAAAACATAAATTGTGCATATAATAAAAAAATGGAGTTTCTTAAAAATTAATTGTTCATTGAAATAGCTTCGTATTCAGATCTGAACCATATCAATATCAAAATCCAAAGAAATCCCCAATTTGGATATATTTCCTCAAACTCAACTAAATTCCCAATTTCGATTTCCATGACATGATCTATTGATTCATACTTTTCCATTCAAATTTCTCAAAACTGAGTTACCATTATAACTCATAACCATAATCCATTTATAACATCACCATATCAAGTTTCATTCAACCAATACTCAAAAGTAATAAAAGTCTCATCTTTATTAGGTTTATGCATAAAAATGTCCACAATGTTCAATAAATCCAACATTAATCCAAAAGAAATAGCCTACCCATGATCTCCAATAGGTCGCTCATCAATCTCGAATTACCCACATACAATTTAATTCATAAACAACTAGGGTTTCACAAGATCCAATTTTAATTCATCAATCCATCCAATCCATCATGTACATTTTCATGCTCAAACCCTAACATGCTTTCTAGTAGATAAAATACCACATACAACATACACCAAACAAAATGAAACAAAACAAGTCACTCACCTAAATGAAGAAGTCCAATCGAATTAATGGAGAACAAGCAAAGTCCTATTCTGCGAAATCCAAGATTCCCTCAATAATTCTCCAAGAAAACAATAAAACCTTTGTGTTGTGCAGCGAAAGACGGCTGCACTCCACTTCTTTTAAATATTCGGAATAGGAGAATTAGGGTTTTTAAACACATTTGCAAAATAACCCCTTTAAATATAACTTTACATAAATAAATTCCTATACTTGGAAACTTGATAAAAACAATTAAATTGAGATTTAAAAGAAAATTAAAATCTTTATTTCCAACCGGTACTGCTTGAAAAGTCCAGTAAGTAGTTTTGCACTTTCATCCTTCAAAATGACAATTTTGCAAAAGTTCCTTCTTTTTCGTAATATTTACAAATAGGTCTAATAAATATCAGAAAAATCTAGAAAAATTATAAATAATCTCAAATAATAAATAATGATTTTTCACAAAATAATTTTGCCTTTTGAACCTTCCAAAATATTTGCACGTGTAAAAAGGATAAATCTTATGAAAATATTTATTAAATCTCCAAAAAATCATTTTGATTCATTTATAAATATTTAAAATTATATTTAAAAATACGGGGTACTACAGGTTGTGACAAGAGCATGAAGTTCAGCCTCTAAAATAGAACATAGACTGTAGTCTGCTTCTTGGACTTCCAAGAAATGAGAGAAATTCCAAAAAAGACACAATAGCCCATGATGGATCGCTTATCATCAAGATTACTAGTACAGACATAGGAGCAGACACAAAATAGCTCAGAACATGGACCACATGAGAAATATCTGGTCGGGTAATTGTGAAATAGACAAAACTACCCACAAGATGTTTGTATCATTATGCCCTTCGTATGAGGGCAACAAGCTTGTGCTATAGTGAAATACATAAGTGGCTCATATGGGCCCTAGCAGCTATCAACCCACATGGGTAATGCTACACCTACAATATTTTCTTACAATATTTTCGTTTACAACTTTAGGTGGCACAATCTTATTGAAAATGTATTATAGAGTAGGTTGTAGTGGGTTGTACACATCTCCAATAAGATTGTGCCACCTAAGGTTATAAGGCTGTAAAAGTTGTAGGTGTAGCATTACCCCAACCCTTATAATAACTTCAGAGTTTTGGTCTACTTGTAGGAACTTTTACATGATTCAAAGCAGTCGAAGTTCGAATTCCACCAGTTGCGCAATATTAAACACGGAATTTTTTAAAAAGTACCCCTGTTTATAACTCAGATCTTGGCCCACAAGATGACCTTCAATCTACGGGAGCATGTGCCCACCCCCGCGAAAGATTAATTTAACAAAAAGTGGGTCAATGACCCAATTTCATATTTAATTAATAAGAACAATAATATTTATCTACGTCAGTAGATGGAGAAAGACAGACTTTGGTTGATCGATGCCTATGAGCCAATTTTAAAGCCGATGCTTCCATCAAAATAGATAAAGAAGTTGGCATGGGCTTAGTTCCAATGTTTATGCTTCTTCTTGTTAGATATTATATTATGTATTATATTATGACAGAGATTAGTCTAGTCTCACATTTATTATGTATTAGTTTAGTATTCCCTTCTATCCTACATATAGGATACATATTGTACTCAGTTTATTCAATTCAATAATCAATAATAAATCCAATAATTCTATCATGGTATCAGAGCCTATAGTCCTCTAGGGTCTATACTATTTTCTATCATCAAGGTGGAGCGATTCTCATCTTCATCGGAATCACTCCACCTCCCAACATTTCTTTCCCGATCAAGTCTCCGAACACCCTAGCCATCATCAAACAACAAGATCCAAAAACCCTGGTCGTCAACAAACTACAAGATCCAAAAACCATAGCCGTCATCAACTACCTCTACCAAAACCCTAGCCGCCATTAACAACAACAACCCATCGGCATCAAGCTCCAACTTCTGGCAACACCATCAACATCATCAACTCTAACTCCGGCAACCTCTCAAAACCACCCAAATCCTGACGACCAAATCCCCGACGACCAAATCACCAATTTTAATAGCAGTCTGGCATGCACTCCTGAACCCTAGACGCCACCTCTAGCAACAGCAACATCAACGCCAACAAACCCGACCTCCGTCTACAACACCCCGACCTCGATAACCCCCCAAATCCCAATCTTCCACACAACTGCAACACCCCGACCCCCGACAACCCCCAAATCCCAAATCTCCACTCCCCGCTGCATCTCCCCCTCTCGACCACAACTCCTCCTACCTAAAAACAGACGACCCCGCTGCAACTCTCGACCATAACTCCTCCCTAAATCCTAACGACAATCTGACCATCCAACCAGTGGCCGCTCCCTCTTCCCCTTTTATAAATTAAACAAAACCTCATCAATCAAAATCCCAAAATCCCCAAAATGAATAAGAAGAAGCCCCGATCTGAAAACCCCACCATCAAAGACACATGAGAAATATCTGGTTGGGTAATTGTGAAACAGACAAAACTACCCACAAGATGTTTGTATCATTATGCTCTTCGTATGAGGGCAACAAGCTTGTGCTATAGTGAAATACATAAGTGGCTCATCTGGGCCCTAGCAGCTATCAACCCACATGGGTAATGCTACACCTACAATATTTTCTTACAACATTTTCGTTTACAACTTTAGGTGGCACAATCTTATTGAAAATGTATTATAGAGTAGGTTGTAGTGGTTGTACACATCTCCAATAAGATTGTGCCACCTAAGGTTATAAGGCTGTAAAAGTTGTAGGTGTAGCATTACCCCAACCCTTATAATAACTTCAGAGTTTTGGTTTACTTGTAGGAACTTTTAAATGATTCAAAGCAGTCGAAGTTCGAATTCCACCAGTTGCGCAATATTAAACACAGAATTTTTGAAAAAGTACCCATGTTTATAACTCAGATCTTGGCCCACAAGATGACCTTCAATCTACGGGAGCATGTGCCCACCCCCGCGAAAGATTAATTTAACAAAAAGTGGGTCAATGACCCAATTTCATATTTAATTAATAAGAACAATAATATACTTTATCTACGTCAATTGATCGAGAAAGACAGCCTTTGGTTGATTGATGCTTATGAGCCAATTTTAAAGCCGATGCTTCCATCAAAATAGATAAAGAAGTTGGCATGGGCTTAGTTCCAATGTTTATGTTTTTTCTTGTTAGATATTATATTATGTATTATATTATGACAGAGATTAGTTTAGTCCCACATTGATTATATATCAGTTTAGTATTCCTTTCTCTCCTATATATAGGATACATATTGTACTCAGTTTATTCAATTCAATAATCAATAATAAATCCAATAATTCTATCATGGTATCAGAGCCTATAGTCCTATAAGGCATACACTATTTTCTATCATCAAGGTGGATTGATTCTCATCTTCATCGAAATCACTCCACCTCCAAACATTTCTCTCCCGATCAGGTCCCCAAAAATCCTAGCCGTCAACAAACAACAAGATCCAAAAACCCTAGCCGTCAACAAACTACAAGATTCAAAAACCATAGACGTCATCAACTACCTCTACCAAAACCCTAGCTGCCATCAACAACAACAACCCATCGGCATCAACCTTCAACTTCTGGTGACACCATCAACATCATCAACTCCAACTCCGACAACCTCTCAACACCACCCAAATCCTGACGACCAAATCCCCGACGACCAAATGACCGACTTTAACAGCAGTCTGGCACGCAGACGCCACCTCTAGCAACAACAAGATCAACTCCAACAAACCCAACCTCCGTCTACAACACCCCGACCTCCGACAAACCCCCAAACCCCAAACCCCAAACCTCCACACAACCGCAAAACCCCGACCCCCGACAACCCCCAAATCCCAAACCTCCACTCCCCGCTGCATCTCCCCCTCTCGACCACAACTCCTACCCAAAAACAGATGACCCCACTGCAACTCTCGACCACAACTCCTCCATGAATCCCGACGATAATCCAACCACCTAACCAACAACTGCTCCCTCTTCCCCATTTATAAATTAAACAAAACCTCATCAATCAAAATCCCCAAAATTAACAAGAAGAAGATCCCAATTTCTGACCACGATCAGATCTCGACCCCAACCTAATAATTCCTCCCTGAATCCCGACGACAACCCGACTTCCCAACCTGGCGCCACTTTCCCACACATCTCAAACCCTAACCTAATACCTTACCCTGTTATTTCCATATAAACCCAAACCTATATCTGATTCCCACAACCCGACCCAAATTTCGTTTTTCTTACCCAAAACCCTTATACCCTATTAATCTACACGCGGAGCCACATACCCTATTTTCCAATACCCCAAACCCGACCCGACCCAAACCCACATCCAAAACCCGTTTTTTCAGTTTTTCCAAAAAAAGAAAAAAAAGAAAAAAAATTCTTGCAGGTCTTTCAGCTTCTGCAGTGTTTGTCATTAAACTCACACTGTGTTTGAGAAGGGGAGGTATCAACATTATCACAGTTCTCAGTTCAGTTTAGGGACAATTGTAATACCCCGCAAAATAGCATATATTGCTATTTTGCATTGTAATCTATGTACAATTAAGAATTGCGTGCGATTATGTATTTTTGTATTGTTCGTATTATTAAAGAAAAGAGTTGGAATTTATTTGAAATATTTTGGAGATCTGGGGGCCTATTTGTAAATATCCCTTTATAAATATATATTTATATCATATTTTTTTTATATAACCCCCCCCCCCCCCCAATTCCCTTCCTCTTCCTTTTCTTTCTTCCCGTCCTGTCTCCATCCCGACCCCAAAAAGAACCCCATCGAAACCCATTCGGCCGATGATCTCCCCACCCAAATCCATCCCATTTCTTTGTCGTTTTCAGATTAATTTGAGGGGATTGCTAATTGGAGGGTGCTCTAGCTCGTGGTAGCATCGGTTTTTGGAGAGGACTTCGGAAAGGTATACCCTATTTTATTTTATTGTATAAAATTAAGTGTGGTCAATTTCTATTGAATATGAATATAATGGTAGGGAGATTTGGGGATGTTAGGAGTAGTAGAGGCGAGAAATTAGCAAGTTATTAGAAAATTTGTAAGTTGCTAATAAATTAGAATTTTGGGTTTATAAAGGGGGAGCAAATAGATGAGAATTTGTCTCTTTTATAGTAATAGGAATTTTGTTGAGACATTAGGATATTTTGGGGGTGATTCTAGTTATTGTTTGGGGGGATAAAAATCCCGTAGGATTTTGAATATCCCGTGCTTCGCACGTGTGTATCCCAGGCGTTCAATAGAATGTCTGTGTGGTATTGGGGTTAGTATTATTATTTTCTCCCGTGACTGGTTTGGATGTTTGAGCCTTGATTGCTTTGAAATTTTGATAATAGGAGTTGGCAGCAGCTTCAGATGCGGGATGGAGAAGTGGGGGTTCGAGTCTACGCGGAATATTTTGTGAGTATGAGCTCTTTTGTTTTATGTACATAGTGTGTTATGAAAATTTTAAATTACGATTTGCTGTGTATTTCCGATTTGTATCTCAATATAGCCTGAGTGTTTTGAGCTAAAAATCTTTGTGGACACTCTTGTATGTGTCCACAACTATAGTCTAAAACTTCATAATTTTTTGAGGTCGTTTGATACCTCAAAAATTTGTGGAGTGCAGCTGGTCTGAAAGGGCATAGCTGAAGCTGATTGCTTTTGGACTGAAGTCCAAAAGGTCATAACCAGTTGTGTATGCATGATCTTGCTATGAACTTTTGGGAGTAGCTTTTGGTATGAGTTTATTTGATGGTTCTCAAGTTATAGAATTTTTAAAGGATCGTTTGATGAGGTTCCAACAATAAGTCGTATACAGTGGCAAAAACCCTGTTGAAAGAGTGGCTGAAATTGTGTGTTATGTTTGAAGAGTCATAGCTCATTGTGTGAAATGAATCTAAATGTGAATTTTGGACACAATGAAATGGTATATGTGTAGATTAAGAATCTCAAATTTCATGAGCATTAGACTCAAGGTTGATTTATTATTGACTTTCAAAGTGGGCTATGTTCAGCCTAGTACAAGTTGACTAGTTTGTGTAGATGAGAAATTTGGGAACTATTGTACGTTAAGAATTTGGGAAATTGACGAACCAGAGAGTCGTAGTAGGGAGTCATAGCTTTCTGACCCATCTGGAGTTTTGTAATTCCGTTTATAGGTTGAGAGTCATGATTTTCCAAAGATGAAACGAATCCAGTCTTACTTAAGGTATTATTGGCTAAGTAAACCTGTTTCTCCCTGCTGTACACCTGATGGAACTTAGTGTTTTCGAGAACTCAAATCATAGAATCTGAAAGAGGTGTTCAACTAAGAAGTTAAAGTAGACACTCCCCGGAATTGAGAATTTCCAATGAGTGAGTAAACTTTTATGATATTGGAAAGGTGCAGCGGGTGCAATAAGAATATACTATTGAGAGTATATGAGGTTTTATAGTATCAAGTAATTATGTATTGCGTGTTGAAAGTTATGAACGTTACAAGTTAGCAACCTATTGTTTAGACTAAACTTCAAGTTTAAGTTGACTCGGGGACTAGAGATCTATAAGAATGTGAGGGAGTCATCCACTGGGGGATTGCAGTGGATCTCCCTACCCTTCTAGAAATTCTGAGAGTGTTGGTTTCCGATGAGTATAGTTTGGGTTACAGTACTGCTATTTCTTGAACTGTTTTATCGAACAATTGATGAGGAACCCCCTCTGTATACCGCAGTGTGGTGATCATGAGTTATCGGGTTTTTAATGATGTTTAGCATTTCATTTGGAACTTAGATAAGTTCATGTGCTTAGTACTCATGGTGGACATGAGTAAGTTGGGATATAGCTCTGGTCGGTTTGTATTTGGTGTCTCGATGCCTGGGTCTGTTAATGGTCGAGAATTGATGGTTATGTGTGAGCTTACCTTCATTAGATTTGTATTGCATCCTCGGGGCACCGTTGGACCACTCGCTGAGGGTCACGGGCCGAGATTATTTGGTCGCTGACCTGTGAAGGTATTAGGATTTAGTGGATGTGATTCCGTGATGGTTGTTACTTTGACAGACTAGTCAGGCTCGATTTTGTTGATCGACACCGAGTGTGATTTGAATAACAACATATTTTCAGTAAACTGCATTGATTAGGTTTTCTTTTATTGTTTCGCTTGAAGACCGAATTGGTGTTAGGGGTGATTCTCTATAATCCAACTCGTTCTGAGAGTTAGCACTAGGTGGTGATACTATGGGGTTGTCTCTTCCTGTCATTAGGGATACGTGCTGCGGTGCGTACCTTGCACTGTTGATTTCTGAGGTACCATGGTAAGAACGGGATGGGATCCGGGCACATGCTGGTGGATACGAACGGGTCGTATGGGCTGCAGTCCTGTAAAATACGACACCATAGGTATGCTGCGGTATATCTTTAAGTTCGTCATGGCTGTTGAATGGGATCTGGGTACATGCTGGTGGACACGAACGGGTAGTATGGGCTGCGGTCCTGTGAAATACGGTACCATAGGTATGCTGCGGTATATCTTTAAGTTCGTCACAGCTGTTGAATGGGATCCGGGCACATGCTAGTGGACACGAACGGGTCGTATGGGATGCGGTCCTGTGAAATACGGCACCATAGGTATGCTGCGGTATATCTTTAAGTTCGTCACGACTATTGAATGGGATCCGGGTACATGCTGGTGGACACGAACGGGTCGTATGGGCTGTGGTCCTATGAAATACGGTGCCATAGGTATGCTGCGGTATATCTTTAAGTTCGTTACGACTGTTGAATAGAATCCGAGCATTTGCTGGTGGACACGAACGGGTCGTATGGGCTACGGTCCTGTGAAATACGACGTCATAGGTATGCTGCAGTATATCTTTAAGTTCGTCACAGCTTTCGAGGAGGGTCCGATGTGACAATTATGGGTGACAACGGGGTAGCACCCTGAATTATGTCTTTTATTTACACCTCCTCAACCATGTCATACTATCAGGAACAGGAAGTAGACCGAATTAGAATGCATTGCATAGCGAGGGTTCAAATCCCTGAACTGGAGAAACGGATTGATCTGGGCCACATGTAGTATGGGATGTATGTGTGTCCAGAGTCTTGCTGACATTAGATTAAGTGCACCTGTTCTATACTATGTATTTTTTGCATTAAACTCAGGTCATGGCATACACGAACACTAGGAAATCAGGATACACGTTTATTTTCCATTCAAGATGAACTGTGAGTGTGATAGTTGAAGTATATAATGAGTGTGAAAGTGATGTATTGCGAGACGCGATGACATATGTTGTAAGAAATGAATAAATGCTTTGTTATGTGATATGTGATTGGGAAAGAATATAAGTTGTGAGTCTGTAAATGCAAATGAATGGTAAATAAGGTGCGGTTTATGTGAAAGTAGAGTTATTTGTGAATGTAAAGCTTTATGAGAAAATAAAGCTATAGGAATATTTGCATAAGGCGTAAAGTGATGGGCCTTAAGCAACTAATTTGGGAATAATTTCCAAACTAAATATAAGTATGTTGTGAGCGGGTATGGATATGCATACAGGAAATGACTTAGAGAGTATTTGATGTGAAATCCCATTTATGATGTTTACATGTTCAGATTTCAGGTAAGATTTGATTATCATGGTATTCGTAAGTTCGTGCTGTTTTTACTTATAAAGTTTAATTTATTTGCTTAATTAGTAAATTATACTCACACCAGAAATGGCTAACCCCTTAGTGTTTGGGGGGTTAGGGAGTCCCTAGATTACCCTAGATCCCCTACTGTTACAGGTCCTCAGCAGTGCAGAGGTGAGGTATAGACTCTGTGGAGTGGAGCCTTTGTTTTAAAATTGTTGTTTAAGTTTAATTATATGAATAGTGAAATTTATGATTTAAATTGTATTTTTGATGTATAAGTACGTGGATGATGATGATGATTAATAGTGTGGAGTGACATGATATGTTTTGACCCGTACCCATCTCGTTGTGGAGCACCGGGCCCTGTGGTATGTTTTATAAGTTATTTTCTAAAAACTTTACTACGTTTTCAAAGGAATTTATGGTTTTTAATTGATAATTGATATCCTATTATGAGTTTGGCCCCCAGAGTATGATATATATATATATATATATATATATATATATATATATATATATATATATATATATATATATATACTGCCTGTGTGATTCTGCTCATTTTGGCCTGTGGAGTCCATGATATTATTGCCTGTGATGTGAGCTACGGAATTTAGAGCAGAATTCTGTAAGCTTTTTGTGTTTCGGGGCAGAAATTTCAGGGGAAACTCTGCCAAAATTTTCTTTGAAATATAATTATCTTAGTTTATGTTTAAAGTAATATAGGAATTGAAAGAATTGAATTTTGAAGTCAAAAGAAAAAGGGAGGCATTACAGTTTGTTATGACAAATTGATATTTGTAATAACTTGATGGCAATAAAAGTGTTTAAATTTTCGTGTTATTTAATGAGTTGAGATGCATTTGAAGGTAAAAAATCTGGTTGTGTCACGGATGTCCGATAACGGGGATCCGGGGCGTTACAACAATTCTCAAGTCAGGGGTGTCACTTCCTTCCACAACATACGACAATTCTCAAGTCAGGGGTAAGATCCCAACATGCGCTAATAGTCCGCATTCCCTGCGCCATCGAGCGCCTTCCCTGCACCATCTACTTGAGCGTCGTTCCTGCATCACTTTTTGCTGTCTCTACCATATCAACATCGTCGATATTCTAAACTCATGTTGCTTGAACCAACTTGAGTTTGAGATGAGGTGTTAGATATTATATTATGTATTATATTATGAGAGATATTAGTTTAGTCCCACACTGATTATGTATCAGTTTAGTATTCTCTTCTCTCCTATATACAAGAGACATATTGTACTCAGTTTATTCAATTCAATAATCAATAATAAATCCAATAATTCTATTACTTCTAACAAGTTTAAATATAATGATTGGAGCTATTGTCCGTTAAATTTTAAGCTTGTGCAAATGTGCAATGCAAGTCATTTGTGTGTGTGTGGGGGGGGGGGGGGGGATTAAAACCGTGGGTTAAAAGCTGCTGGTGTTTCATTAATAAAAAATTAATAAAACAAATAACCGAAATACATTGAAAAAAAAAAATCAACGACATAGTCCTTGTACAATAAACTAAGCGCCAACTCTAATATATAGTTGACATACCAATAAGTACAAGTAATTTGTAGCCACACTCATATTTAATTTATCAAGATTTAGTCATCATCCTCCTTGGTTATGCCAACACCTTAGTAAATCAACCCCAAACTTCAAATGATCGAATGCCCTGCTCGAAGCAAAACAACAATCACGAGTCACGAGTCGAATGCCACCAAAATTTGTCATGGTTGCATATCAACTAATCTATCAAGCTCCAACCATTGCCCTCAACTCAGTGCCCTAACTATCATTGACTACACTAACATCGATCAATCTTTCCCAATTTCGCTTTTAAGCCCATGAGCTGCACTAAAAATACCTAATTTGATCCAATTCACTGCCATCACCTCCATGGCTGCACCGATATAAACCAAAAATCCTAATTTAGTGTCATGGCCCTCCATTGGTTCTGCTAACATTGAATTTCCGTTAGGTTTTCATTATGTATTGCCAGAGATTTTTGAATCTATTGTTTTAAACGTTCATTTTCTTCTATCAACACATCATGATCCTTCCTAAATAACTCAAAATTTTCAACAATAAAAAATTTTTCATTTTTCAACTTTTGGTTTTAAGCAATGCAAGCGTCATGTGATTCATTAGACATTTGCTTATATTATCTCAACTTGTGACTTAATTTTTTTGCATAATCTCTCAAATCATTACACCTGTCAACTATATCATCGTAGGTGGATTTTTTGATTACCTCTTCTTGGAGAGATGATTGCACCTCACCATTCCCAAGAGCCATGAATCCAAAGTCGTTGTGATCTTGTTCTTCATTGCTGGAGTCTGAATATAGTCATGTTGCCTTTAATGTCTTCTTTCTGATTCCTAAGTTGGAGTGATAATAATCTATGTTCCTATCTTGCGAGAGGGGATAGTTTGCGTGGATATGTCATGACTTCTTGCATTTGTAACACATGTTCTCTTTGTCATTTTCTCTACGTCATTGAGACATGCCATACTTTTTGTGTTTGAGATACTTACTAAATTGTTTAGTCAGCAGTGCGATATTTGCATCTGATTCTTCATTATCTGACTCTGATTTTGATGATCGCAAAGTTTTTGCTTTCAAGGCAATAGTATTCTCCTCAGATTTGAGTATAATCCCATTATTACGTCTGTACCTCTTGGTTTCGCTCATCTCCATTTCATACGTCTTCAATTTTCCTTGAAATTGTACTAGTCGAAATATTTCTCTTCAAGCGTCTTCCTCATTGCAGCAGCCTTGATATCCCATTCAGGTGTGAGACAACTTATGAGTTTTTTCACCTTTCGGTCATCATCTAACCCCTGACCTGAGCTTTCAAGTTCATGTGCAATAATATCAAAGCGGGTTAGAATATGATCTACGGTCTCTCCTCGAAGCATATGAAAGACATCAAACTTATCAAAACATAAATTAATTTTTGCCTTTACCTCAGATGCAGTTCCTTCCTGCCGTTCTAGCATGTTGTTCCAGATTTCATACGTCATTTTGCAATTTTGCCCACATCGCATCAGCTCTTCATTATTCAGACCTGCATAAAGTGTTAGAATTTGCAGTTTTCAATGCTAGTTCGAGTTGTGTGAAAACTCTATTTCCATCACTGACAGTAATATCTACTTGATTTACGCACACATTCCATACTTCTTCTCAAAGCATCTACAAAAAATGAGACATACGAAATTTCCAAACATCATAGCATTTTCCATCAAAATAAGGTGAATATGTTAGATTTGTTCCATTTGAGATGAATGACTCCGATATGTACAAGTTTTCGGGAGGACGGATTTCAACCATTGAACATTTTGCTCAAGCTTTTAAGCTATTAATGAGCACCTCGCTCATTAATAGTGTGATTGTGCAGAAATTAAAAACTTAAATAAAATGCGAAAAGTAAGAAATATAGTTAGAGAAAGCAAACTGAGCAAGCACGCAAGATACAATAATATAACGTGGTTCGACCCCCAGTTCTACGTCCATATCACCTACTTGTAGTAATTATCCGCCACAAGCATTTCAGTATACTTTAAATTCTTGTACAGTGATTCTCAGAATTCAGGCCGAGAAACTTATTAAACCTGTATGGCTTCTACAAACAAGTCCTGCAAAACTCATCGAAGTGGAAGAAAAGAAAAAAAATCTCAACATCTATAATGATGTTGACTGAATAAAACAATAAAAGCTCTCACACTCGGATCGTTGATTGAATGATTAGTTCAGAAGAATTATGATTACTAGAGATAAAGAATACTCAGTGAATTCGCCTCTATTTATAGAGCGAAAAAATGCATCTTTCCCAAAAACATGAAATGATATTACCAAAATAGTCAAAACTGTACGAGTGTAATCGACCGTTTTATTGAGCAGTAGACCGTTCATCTTTTGAAAGTCGAGCGATGAACGGCCGATTGACTCATCTTTTCACTATGATGAGCGGTCGACTGTTGCAATGGTCGACCGCTATCGTGCAGATTCAACATTAATTTGGCGAATCTACTGTATATTATTTTAAAATACTAATCAATCAATATATACATTGCACGTGCTTAATATGAAATATTTTTATAATTTAATCCATAAGTTGATGGGTATTTAGAATTGAATCTCTTAAATCATAGCAGCTGCAATTTAATTCTACATTTAGAATATATTCATCAAATAGTTTTAAATTTTAGCTCAATCTAGTAAATTCAACTCAACTTAGTCCATAATTAGAGAAAATCATTTTCATTAAATTTTTAATTTATTTTATTCAACTACATCGTCTGTAACCCTCATTAAATATTTTTCTCTAGTTTGGGACTAAATTGAGAAGACCCAACTAAAATAGACAAAATTGATGCATGACAGAATGGGTTATAATTGGGGCACTAAGTGCAATCTCCATGATTTGGTTAACTAAATTGCAATAATCCCAAAAGATAACCAAAATTATTTTCTTCAGGTACTTATATGATAAATCCCCAAACTCCCAATTCCCATAAAACCCTCAAAAACCCTAACCCCTTCCCTATAAATTCGCTACCATCTCCTCTTTCTTCTTCCACTCTCACCGCCGCCTTTCTTCCCCAAATCCCAGTCTCCCACCATTTCCCATAGCCATCGAACCAAGCCCTAATCCCCAACCATGGTGACCCAACTCAGCAAGAAACACAAGGCAAGTACCCCCCCCCCCCCCTCTCAAAAACCCTAACCCTAACCTTTCAGATCTGATCATCTTTTTGTTCATTTTTCAGTTAGTCGCCGATGGCGTGTTCGGTGCCGAACCGAACGAGTTCCTGACACCTGAGCTCGCCGAAGCCGGCTACTCCTGCGTCGAGGTTGGGGTGGCTCCGATGAGGACCGAGATCATCATCCGCGCTGCTATGACCAGAACGTTCTAGGTAAAGATCTAATCTTGTTTTAAGATTCGAAGATAAATGTTTGATTTGATTGGATTGGGTTTGTTTAATTTTGGGTTTTCTGGTGGATGAAGGTGATAAGGGGAGGAGGATTAGGAAGCTGACTTCGGTGACTTCGGTGGTTCAGAATAGGATTAACTTTTCTGAGAACAGCTTGATGCGGAGAAGGTGAATATTTGATATATATAATAGAGTTGAAAATATTGTGATATGCGAAGATTGAATATTTTTTAGGAATGTAAATGTTAGTTACACTGATTGGAATGTATGTTTTATGCTGATAGTTAGGTATGGATGTTTCAAATGAATTATCCATTGCATTGCATTGTTGTATTTTTAAGGTGCCTCGTACTTTTAATATTGGCATCTTCAGCAACAGTGCGTAAAACAACAGCCGTTGAATCGGCAGCGGCCAGACAACCGTGGAGATGGATCCACAGCTGGCAATCTTTAATGGTGCCCATCTACTGATTCCATCTCACATTCGCACAACATTATTTTTCTACTTAGTACATCAGTAATAAATGTTATTATGTGAATAATGTGTGCTACTCAACCAAGCAATATCAATAACTAGAGCTGAATAAAAATGCAGAAGAAATGGGCAAACAGTAGGTATATATGATTGTTGATATAGTAGTAAATTGTAAAGTTGAAGGGAATTTATGATGTCGCCCTAAACTCATATGTTTTAAGTTCAAAATTCTTCATCTTTCTGTGTTAGCCCTAAAAATGTGATGAATCATATATAGAAAGTGGTTACTTTATCTTATTACTTTAATGGTATTGCTTCCTGTGAATTTTTGCAAAGATGATAAATGTCTTATTTTTGGACAGTCTTTAAAGCCAAGTTTAGTGCTTATTTGAAAGAGGTTGATTTTTGTAGTGCCATTTGTGGAGGACAGTCGTTTCAAAATTTCATTGTGTCTTGCGGTGTTGCATTGTCAAATGATGTCATCACACTTTTTTTTATTTAAAAAACATTTAAATGCACAGTCCACTATATTAGATAATTAGAATGTTTAGTTTCCATCTTGTTTATTCTTATATGTTAATGTTAGATAGGGATGCTACTATACATTGCATTTGTTGTTTTATTAAGGTGCCTATAGTTTTTATATTGGCAGCTTCTGCAACAATGCATAGAAAAATAGTCGTTCATTCGGCAGCGGCCAGACAACCGTGGAGACGGATCCACAGTTGGCATTCACTGATGGTGACCATCTACTGATTCCATCTTACATGTGCATCCTATGGTTTAGTCTTTTCTCGCCTATTTAAAACAACTTATTTATTCTTATTGTAGTCAGTGGATTTCTGTATAGTTCTAGCATAATTATGTTTTGGATGCAAATTTAATGGCATGTCTTGTATAAATTCGTTACTGTATCTAATGCACTTATTTGATACATAAGGCCCCTTCTATTATTGTATGGAGTGACCTATTAATAAGTGCATAAAGGAAAAGCTGTTTCACAGCAGTGGCCAGACAACCATAGGGATGATTCCACAGATGATTGGTTTTCTGTATCATTTGTCTACTGATTTCATCTCACATTATGTAAAAGAATGCTACCAAGAAAAGATTACATTCTTTGTGTAGTTGTTTATCAAATTTGGAATAAATGCACTAATATTTGTTGAAGAAACTTTTTGTCCAAGAACAGTTCATAGCTTTTCATTAATAAAAGAGTGCAAATTCGTTAATAAACACTTCTAGGGACATCATGGATTTTTATTTAATCACACAGTTCCAATAGTTCCAGTTGTTTCAGGCAGTGGGAATTTACTATTTGTTGACATTACTCGGATTCTCAAAATTTACTAAGAAAATGACAGTACAGGAGAGCTTGATCCTCAATTCCAAGAACTACTTCAGAAATTTCCTTAGTAAGTCTTATTGTGGACAAGATTATGAATAAGGTTATTTAAGTTTATTGATTTGTGGATGAATGCCTGGGTCTATATGTTTATTGTTGGGAAAAAATCAACTTTTTCCTTTCATCAGATTAGTAAGAATGCAAAATTTAAGCTAAAATAACATAAATAGAAATTGATAAGAAGTTCGACATAATTTGGTGCCTACGTCTCTGGAGTTGCTACAGATCTTTACTTTAAGGGAGAAAATTCTCGAAAAATTTTTACTCACAAAATGAGTTGCTGCAGATCTTTATTTTAAGGGAAGAAAATTTTCAAAGATTTTTTTCTCACAAAATTCTCTCTATAAAGTGTTTACACTTAAAAAAATGGTAGGTGGGGGTTTGGTGGGGATGATCCACCAACCTCATGACAATCTCCCACTTGAAGATGGATTTCAATTAGTTTTCCTACCTCGATCAATGCAGCATCTATTACTGGTCTCATCATTTGTGTAGACAAATTGAAGCTGAGTAATTGTCATGGGGTTGTTACACCATCCCCCACCAAATCTCCATTACCATCCCCATACGTTTTTCTTGATTCGAGTGGGAGCAGACGAAGGGAAGGTGAAAATTGAAAAGTTCGATATTGCGGATTTTGGTTTTTAAACGATGCATATTAAAGATTATCTATATTAGAAAAAATTGTATCAACTTCTCTCGGTAGAAAAAGCAAACAGACATGGAGGAGGAAGACTGGGTTTTTCTCGACCAACAAGTCTTTGGAGTTATCCTATTGATGCTCTCCCGCAATGTTGTTTTTAACATAGCGAAGGAAAAGACCACGACAGGTTTTATGGCGGCTCTCTCCAGCATGTACGAGAAACTATTAGCTTCAAACAAAGTTCACTTGATAAGGCGGTTATTCAACTTGCGGATGACGGAAGGCGCATCAGTGGCTTAACATCTGAACGAACTCAAAACAATCACAACCCAGTTGTGTCTGGTAGAAATTGAGTTCGATGATGAAGTTCGAGTTTTGATTCTCTTATCCTTTTGTACCAGACAGTTGGAATGCTACTGTTACAGCAGTCAGTAGTTTGTCGGGAAATAGTAAATTGAAGTTTGACGATGGCCGGGATTGGAGAGAATCAGGTGAAGCATCAACATCCTCCTCAGTGCGTGGTCAAGAGGAAGAACTTTAGAAAGAAATTTTAATCGCAGCAGATCGCAATCTAGACGAGGTAAATCTTGATCGGGATAGAAAGCTTTTAACTGCTACAATTGTGGCAAGAAGGGTCACTTTCAACGAGATTGCCGAACACCAAAGAAAGCTATCGGTGCACAGGAATCTGCCAACTTGACCGAGGAAGCAGGCGATGCAATGATTCTAAGCGTCAACAGTTCGACTGAATCATGGATCTTGGATTCAGGGGCATCTTTTCGCTCCATCCCATGCAGATAAATCATAGAGAACTATGTCAGTGATGAGACCTTGAAGATCGTGGGAAAGGAAGACATTCGAATAAAGTTGCCGAACTGGACTACATTGAAGTTGCAAGGAGTGAGACATATTCCTGGTTTAAAAAAGAATTTGATATCAGTGGGACAGCTGGTTGGAGATGGTTATTGAATAACTTTTTCTGGCTGTGAATGGAAGATTACCAAATGAGCACATGTCATTGCTCGTGGTAAGAAGACTGGTACTTTCTATGTGACCTCAAATTTGGAGAGTATCATTGCAAGTACAGATGTTGATGAAAAATTAAATATATGGCATCAAAGGCTTGGTTATGTGAGCGGGAAAGGAATGAAGACACTAATGTCAAAGGGGAAGCTGTCAGATCTGAGAGCGTGGATGTTGGGGATGCAGTGCGCGCCGTCTCGGCGTGTCCCCTCTCGGGAGGGCACTAGCGTGCTCCTGACATCGGCCTGCGGGCTTCCCATCCGACCCGTCTTGAAACACGGACCAAGGAGTCTGTCATGCGTGCGAGCCGACGGGCGCGAAAACCCGGAAGGCGCAAGGAAGCTGATGGGCGGGATCCCCCTCGCTGGGTGTCCTCAGACGGGGAAACATACCCCGGCCGGGATATGATACCCCGTCTCTTCTTTTTTTTTAATAAATGAACGGCCAGGATTGGATGATTAGAAAAAAATAAATAAAATAAAATTCACCAGACGGTACATGATGTATCGTCCGTGAATTAAGGGATGAGTGGAGAATTAATGCTGATTGGGTAGGTTTAGGAGTAGTAATTAGGTTTAGGTAGTTAATTAATTAGGTTTAGTTATTATTATATTATTTAATTTAGTTAATTAATATAGTTTAATAGTTAATAAGTAATTAACTTTTTTTAATTTATTTTAAACGATGAGACGGTATATCATATACCGTCGCTCGCTTATTTCTAAAAAATGAGAAACATATATAAAAATGAGATACATATTAGAGCATTTTGGCTTTCATGAAATATAAAAATTAAGTGGTTGGTAAATACAATCTATAATATTAGAGCATCCACAGTCGTCTCTTGACTTTTTATCAATATGAGGTGATCGTAACACAGTATATAAGACTCGTGATGAAGGCAATCCAATCTTCCGTGTGTTACGCGTAAGCCCCCAAAAATGGTAGTTTTCCAAAAATGGGTTATCAAAAGATCGAATCACTATGCGTATCTTGCTGGCCGTAACTTTTGGTGGTATTTCTTTTCTCCTCTTCCTGTTCTATTGAACAGAAGGCAGTGCCACGCCGGTTTAGAATTCGGGTTAAGGCTCCCCTTTCCTTTGACCAACAGGTCCTCGAACCCAATCATTCATTGATTGATGAAAGGTTTAGCCATTGGATTGAAGCGGTAGAAGCTAGTCACCAGAAGCGAAGCGATCTTATAAAATGGCAGCTACAGTAATAGCAAATAAGATCGATTATTGCAGTGGTCGTTTGCTATGTTGTTTCTCATTTTTTAGAAAAAAGCGACCGACAGTATATGATATACCGTCTCATCGTTTAAAATAAATTAAAAAAAGTTAATTACTTATTAACTATTAAACTAAATTAAATAATATAATAATAACTAAATCTAATTAATTAACTACCTAAACCTAATTACTACTTCTAAACCTACCCAATCAGCATTAATTCTCCACTCATCCCTTAATTCACGGACGGTACATCATGTACCGTCTGGTGAATTTTATTTATTTATTTATTTATTCTAATCATCCAATCCTGGCCGTTCGTTTATTAAAAAAAAAGGAGAGACGGTGTATCATACCCCGGCCGGGGTATGTTTCCCCGTCTGAGGGCACCCCGTGAGGGGGATCCCGCCCATCAGCTTCCTTGCGCTTTCCGGGTTTTCGCGCCCGTCGGCTCGCACGCATGTCAGCTTTGCAAAGATTGGCAAGGCACCCAAAACAAAAAAGTTTAGAGTTGGTTCATACTGATGTATGGGAACCATCTCCGGTTTAATCTCTAGCAGGCTCGTTGTATTATGTTACTTTCATTGATGATTATACAAGAAAGTTGCGGGTATATTTTCTGAAGAATAAATCAGAAGTCTTTGATACCTTCAGAAAATAGAAGCCATGGTGGAAAATGAAACTGGTCTGAAAGTCGAGCGTTTGAGGTTTGACAATGGTGGAGAGTACACAGATCGTAGATTCAGAGAATTCTGCGCGAACAATGGCATCAAGATGGAAAAAATGAATTCCATGACATCGTAGCAGAATGGCGTAGTAGAGCGCATGAATAGAGCTCTGAATGTACGTGCCAGAAACATGAGGATACACGCCGGCTTACCCAAGATATTCTGGGCTGAAACCGTCAACACCGCTGCCTACCTGATCAACCATAGGCCATCAGTACTTTTCGATGGTGGAATACCAGAGAAAGTTTGGAGCAGAAAAGAGGTAAACCTTTCACAATTAAAAGTGTTTTGTTGTATTTCTTATGTGCATATTGATTCTGCTGAAAGAAGTAAATTAGATCCGAAATCTAATAAATGTGTTTTTATTGGATATGGTGGTGACGAGTTTGGCGATCGATTTTGGGATTATGAAAATCGGAAGATCATTTGAATCAATTGCAGAATCAAGTAGCTCCAGTGCACATGCTGAAACGAAGGAATTCGTAGAGTTCGAGGAGATCTGGAAGTGATGTCCAGATTAGTCCTGAAGTAGTTTATGAAGAACCAAGCACGCCAGAAGGGAGACGTTGCTCCAGAATTTCTAAATCAATTCAGCGCTATGCACCTTCTTTGCACTACTTGTTACTGACTCATAGTGGAGAACCAGAGATGTGAATTTTTACAAGTGTACAAAATCGTAACAAGTAGTATAGTTAAGTGAAGAGTGACAAACCCACAGGGACTAATTATTTTATCGAGTACCGAATTTACTAGATGAATCACTATGTGGAAAATCGAAATTAAATAAAGAACGTAACTAAATTAAATTTATCTAAATAACTAACTAAATTAATTAAAAGAGACGGAATATGAATTTATATTGTTTATTAATTGCAAAATCAATTCTAGGGCTTATGATTTCACATAGTTTATCCCACACAATTTATAATTCCATATGAATAAAAAGATTATTTTTCCAAGTTTAATTAATAGAAGACTCATTAAGTTCTGTGGATTTCTTAACGGTAACATCAATCGCGGTAAATCATCTCTAATTTCACTCGATCAATCGTGTTTAATTTTTAGTTCTAAATCACAAATTACCTTTCGGTCTCTTCATGATCCAATAAATCATACAATAGTTGGCCAAACAATTATAAGCATTAAACACAAATCAAACACACATTCATGGAAAAATAAAAAAATAATATGGAATTAAAAATGTGTTCTCAAAACTAGGCTACATCGTAGCCCTAGAAAAGTAACTTTAGTTCATAATGGAATTGCAACTAACAAATATAGTTTTTGATTGTATGATAAAAAATTAGAAAAAGAAAAGAGATACAAAAAGGTCTTCTTTTTGAAAGAAATTGCAAACCGAACAGCCTTGAACCGCGTTTTGAAAAGCAAAATCAGTTCAGTCTCTAATCTCTCTCCTCTGTCTGTCTTGAAAACAACATCGAAGTCACGTCAGGTCGAAGCGACGTCAGCGTCAAAGCACGTGCAAGGGAGAAGGCCGTGTCACGTGCTATCTTGTGGGACCCCACAGAGCTGTCACCTCTGCTGTCTCTGTTCTCGAGTTTCGTGCCGAAAAGCCCATGCCATGTCACGCGTCACGTGCTGTCTTGGCTTCTCTCTCTCTCCTGGTCACATCGCCTCCCTGTCACTTCGTCTCTCTGTTTTTGTCTATATATATATTTATATTTTTTATTTTCTTTAGTAGTCGTCTCTTGGTGTCTTCATTAAGCGCTGTTTTCGAGACATAGAGGAGAGAGAAAACAGAGATTGAACTGATTTTGCTTTTCAAAACGTGGTTGGAGGCTGTTCGGTTTGCAATTTTTTTTAAAAAAGCAGTCCTTTTTTATTTCTTTTCTTTATCTAATTTTTTATCATGCAATCCAAGACAATATTTGTTAGTTGCAAATTCTATTATAAACTAAAATTATTTTTCTAGGGCTACGATGTAGCCTAGTTTTGAGAACACAATTTTAATTCCATATTATTTTTCTATTTTTTCAAGGTTGTGTGTTTGATTTTTTATTCTTAATGCGTACAATTGGTGTACAGACATTTGTATGATTTTTTGGATCATGGAGAGATCGAGAGGTAATTTGTGATTTAGAACTATAAATTAAACATCATTAATTGAGCGAAATTAGAGATGATTTACCACGATTGATGTGACCGTTAAGAAATTCACATAACTTAATGAGCTTCGATTAATTAAATTTGCATAGAGATATGACAAACTGTTAGTTGGAGATATTTTTAGTGTTGTTCGAGAGAAAGCTTTGAATAATTAGGAGATTTTGGTCTACAACTTGGAAAATATATTCTTTATTCATATGGAATTATAAATTGTGTGAGATTAACTAGGTGAAATCAAAAGACTTAGAATTAATTTTGCAATTAATAAACAATATAAACTCTTATTCCGTTCCTCTCAATTAATTTAGCTAGTTTCTTTTTGATTAATTTAATTTAGTCGCTTTCTTTATTAATTTCGATCTTCTAAATAGTGATTAATTTAGTAATATCAGTACACAATAAAATAATTAGTTCTTGTGGGTTCAACACTCTTTTCACTAAAACTATACTACTTGTTGCGATTTTGTACACTTGCAAACATTCACACAAAAAATAGTTCTGAAGTAGTTCATGAAGAACCAAGCACGTCAGAAGTGAGACGTTGCTCCAGAACTCTAAACCAATCCAGCGCTATTCACCTTCTTTGCAGTACTTGATACTGACTGACAGCGGAGAACCATAGTGCTATGATGAAGTAATGCAAGTGGAGGATTCAGTCAAGTGGGAGTCTGCCATGAAAGATGAGATAGACCCACTCATGTCAAACTAAGCAGTTAAAATTTCTGATTATGACCGATTAATTCTCGATTAATCGCTAATCGGAAGCTAAGCGATTATTTTTTTAGCGATTTGTAATATTTCAATAGTTAGCGATTTAATCGGAAATAATTGGCCGATTGGTGGTTAATCGACCGATTTTAAGTGGCCGAAAGTGGCCGATTAACCGATTAAATCTTCCTCTAATTTTTATGCTCGTTTGCATTATTTGGGCTCAATCCGGTTAAAATTCAAAATTCAAATTCAAAATTCAAACCCCTTTTGGTCCTCGAGCCAACTCAAACCCGACATATCGCCGTTCTCTTCTTCCTCCCGCAAACCCAAACCCAAAACCAAACTTTTTCTTCCTTATAACTATATGTTCCTATTTGATAATCTCATAATTTAGTGTTGCTAGATAATGAGGATATATCTTTTTAAATTATATATATAATGATTTTTTCGATTTAATCCCCGATTATTTTCCGATTAACCGATTAATCACTAATTGTTCCTAAACCGATTAGTTCCAAAAATTGATTTTTACTGCCTAGATGTCAAATCAGACGTGAGAATTAGCTGAACTACCACCAGTTAAGAAAGCTCTCCATAACAAGTGGATTTTTAGGATCAAAGAAGAGCACGATGGAAGCAAGCGCTACAAAGCAAGATTGGTTGTGAAAGGTTTTCAACAAAAAGAAGGTATTGATTACAATGAAATTTTTTCTCCAGTCGTGAAACTGACTACAATCAGACTGGTATTGAAAATTATAGTTACAGAGAATTTACATCTTGAACAGTTAGATGTAAAGACAGCTAAACTTCATGGTGATTTGGAGGAGGAGATTTATATGAAGCAACTAGTGGGCTTCATACAGGCAAATAAGAACCTCGTATACAGACTGAAGAAGAGCTTGTATGGCTTAAAACAAGCTCCCAGACAGTGGTACATGAAGTTTGATAGCATCATGAGCAGCAACGGTTTCAGAAGATACCATACAGATCATTGTTGCTACATCAAGATGTTCGATAATTGCTTCATTATTCTATTGTTGTACGTAGATGATATGCTCGTTGCTGGTCCTGACATGCAAGAGGTTATCAATCTGAAGCAGGAATTGTCGAAGCAGTTCGCAATGAAAGATCTAGGCACTGCGAAACAGATTCTTGGAATGAGTATTAAGAGGGACACGAAGTTGAGGACTTTGATGTTATTGCAGACCGAGTACATTAACAGAGTACTCTCCAGGTTTAACATGCAGAATGCTAAGTCAGTGAGCACACCTTTGGGTGTTAATTTCCAAAGACTAGTCAACGAAGACGGAAGAAGAGCGTGCACATGTGAAGAAAGTTTTGTATGCCTCAGCAATTGGAAGTTTGATGTACGCCATGGTTTGTACCAGACCAGATATTGTTCAAGCAGTGGGAGCCGTTAGAAGGTACATGAATAATCCAGGCAAAGTACACTGGGAAACAGTTAAATGGATCCTCAGATATCTGCGAGGTATCACAGATTAAAGTACTTTGTTTCAAAGGTAGAGATATGACACACAGGCTATGTGGATGCTAATTTGGTCGGAAATGTCGATATCAGAAAGAGCACTACAGGGTATGTCTATACTTTAGGAGGTACAGCCGTGAGCTGGGTCTCTCAGCTATAGAAAATAGTTGCTCTCTTTACTATTGAAGCAGAATATATCGCTATTACAAAAGCCAACAAGGAAATGGTTTGGCTACAAATTTTCTTAGAAGAATTGGGCCAGAAACAAGAAGACTGTCTTATATTGCGTCAGTTAGAGTGCTATTCATCTAGCAAAAAATCCGTCTTTTCATTCCAGAACTAAACACATACAAGTGCAATATCATTTCATCTGGTCTCTGCTGGAAGTTGAGATTTTGAAGTTAGAAAATATTAGTGGAAGTCAAAATCCGGCAGACATGCTAACAAAGACGGTGACTATTGACAAACTGAAGCTATGCTCAGCTTCAGTTGGCCTACAGAATGATGAGATCCGAAAGAGTTGCCGTATTGATCGAGATGTGAAGACTAATTGATATCCGTCTTTAAGTGGGAGATTGTCATGCGGTTGGTGCCACCATCCCCCACCAATCCCCCTACCATTCCCATACGTTTTTCTTCTCCACCTACCATTTTTGGGTCCCTTTCTATCATTCCATCCTCACTCAGAAAAGAAAGAATTAGAAAGAAATTTGGGAATGGTTTTTTTGAGTGTGAACACTTTGTAGAGAGAATTTTGTGAGAAAAAATTCTTGGGGTTTTGGATTGTGAGTATTTTTTCAGTGTTTTGTGAGGAAAAACCTTTTGTACAATTTTCTCCCCTAAAGTAAAGATCTGAAGTAGCTCCGGAGACGTAGACAGTAAATTGTGCCGAACTCCTTATTAATTTTTGTATGTGCTATTTTAGCTTACATTTCGCATTCTTGCTAATCTGGTGAAAGGAAAAACTTGTGTTTTTCCCAACATTCATGATGTTTACATTGAGGCTCTCGGAGGAGTAAAACTTTGATAGGTTGACGAAGTACATTGACCAATCATTTGTTGGATAAGTTAGATTGTTTATTGGTTTACATTTCTTGCTTCCTTTTCTATTGGAATGAAATATGATTTTAAGGTATGTATCTTTCTGCAGGGACTGTAATGTAATGGTGTTCTGCGCTTTGTTATGGGAAGTGGTGGTATGGGATTGGACGTGAGTTACTGAATTACATTAACTAACTTATTTTGCCCTGTTTGTTGCCGAATTGACTGTTATTATTTTAGGAAGCAAAAAATGATTTGGCCTTGCAGAAAAATTGAGGTTCTATTTTGTGATGGTATAGGGCTTCACCATTATTAATTTTCCTGCTAAAACTAGCACGAGCAGGCTTGTCCACATTCATTTTAACTGTTGTATAGTGCCAAATGCTAATTGTGTTAGATACTTGTAATGTAGATCTTTAATCTATGAATAAAAGGAAAACAAAATATGATGAGATAGGGTTGCTTACATGTACATGATCTAATCTATGTTATGTGGAATTAAAATGGGTGTTAATTACTTTCTTCTGTATTGTTTTCTATTTTAAAAATTTACTCAGGTGATTGGGAGTGGCAAGCTCCTAGCCCAGCGTACGAAGTCAACGAAATTCAATGGTAGGTTACATGATTTCATGATTTCCTTGGGACAGCCTGGCAATGAGTACATTGACCATGCTGTGAGGCATGTCTCACTTAGGTTAGTTGTTTTCTCTACTGCCAAATGTGTATCCTTGGCCTTTTTTCTTCGTCTAAAGGTGCATATCGTAAAAGCCCCAGACCTGCTGTTTTCTTTTGTTAAATTGGAATTTGAATTATTTTTTTTGAAAAAAATGGGTTGAATATTAAATACTTGTCCATATCCCAATTTGTTTTATTCAACACTGGTTTAGACCATTGTAATTTTTTATCTTTTCCTTTTCTTCAACACTGATTTAAAAGCACTATGGCTGTTCATCAGTGCGAAACCGAACCGAACCGAAAATAACCGAACGGAACCGAAATTTTCGGTTTGGTATATTTGAAACCGAAATCCGAACCGAAAATGATAAAATTTGGTTTGAACCGAACCGAATTTTATCGGTTCGGTTCGGTTCGGTTAATAACCGAACTTAGGTATAATTTATTTTCAAGTGCATCTCCTTAGTACCTTAGACGTGGAAACTGTAGAATCTAGATTAGGTGATATGTGAATGTAGTGTGACCCTAAGCAAATCTATCATTCCCAAATATTTTAATTTAAATTGAATTTGTTATCAACCACATTAGGTGAATTTTAATTTAAATTAGGTGAATTTTAATTCTACCCTAAATTGAATTTTAATTCTACCCTAAATTGAATTTTAATTTAAATTGAATTTTAATTCTACCCTAAATTGAATTTTAATTCTACCCTAAATTGAATTTTAATTTAAATTGAATTTTAATTCTACCCTAAACTGTAGAATCTAGATTAGGTGAATTTTAATTTAAATTACTACCTTATAGAAATAGTACTTACCTGTACCATGCCATCATTTATCAACCACATTTTCATTACTAGAAACAATGTGCCTTTAATGGTTTCAAATCTTGGCTGACACCAAGATGCATGGGTTGAGTGAAAAAGGAGAATGTCTACTGATACTCCTGATATATCCAATGTACTGATAAATGGAGGCTATTACCCATGTCCAGTACCCAGTTTTTTAACTGCCTTTGTCGATGGAGCCATGCTAGTTCTTTATTATGCCCGTTCCATCATTTTCTGACCTATTAATACTTTCCAAACCGATCTCTTGAAACTTGACTTTTTTTGCTGTACATATGGAACGCTGATTAAATTCACGACATCTTTTGTGCTTCCTGTCGTTGCATAAAATGGATCATGTTCTTGAAGATTGTAGAACTTATGGATCAACAAGTAGGTGGCAGCATTATTAGCAAACTCACATTCTAGGGGTATAATTTATTTTAATCCAGAAAAAGTTCGGTTTTTTGTTCGGTTCGGTTTATTTAGAAGACAACCTAAAACCGAACCGAACTCTCTAAAAAAAACTTCGGTTTGGATCAAAATCGAACCGAAAACCGAAAAACCGAACCAGATTGGTAAATTTCGGTTTGGTTTGGTTCGGTAATCGGTTTTAACCAAAGTATGAACAGCCCTAAAAAGCACTTGTGTTTCAAAATCACGCAACCTTTGTTACTCTTTAGATTTAGGGTTGGAGTGGACCCTATATTTTAGTAATATGCTTAAATAATCAATTTTTCTTTGTATGTTCAGGGTGTGCTGGGAATTAAGGTGAAGATTATGTTTGGCATGGGATCCGAAGGGCAAGGTTGGTTCTATGAAGATCTTGTCACGATTCATGCTCCCAAGGATGAGGAAGATTACGTACATTAAGGCACACCACTGGTCTATACCCTAGGATATAGAACTTGGTGTTATTAAGGTGTACCATCTGATTTGTTACTATTGGTTGCAGTTACAGTTCTGCTCAAACTTTGTTTATAATTTTTTTATAATTTTTTTGTTTATTTTCAAATTAGTCTTATCTGAATTATGTTCATTAAGTTTCCATGTTAATTTTTTTATGTTGAGATGGTTAATAACATAGTTATTTTATCGGAGATTGGTTCATTGCCTTTGATCGATGACTTATTATTTTCATTGCCTTCAATTTTGGGATTGTTATGGAATGGTTTATGATTACCAATATTGTTCTAAATTTCATTTTCCAACATTGTCATTTAAATAAGCTATGTGGGGTTTTTCGTTTTCATATATTTGTTGAAAAGAATTTTATGTTTATTTTGTTATTATGCAAACTGGCTTGTCCGGTTACTGACAACTTTGTGTTAGTTGAGACTCTAAAATAGGGAGTTGCCCCCCCCCCCCCCCCCCCCCCCCCCCCCCCCCCCAGTTGCCCCTCCCCCCTCCTTAAGTTGGGACGAAGATTATCATTCCAGAATATTATCTGTTTCACATTCAGCTAAACCTATTGTTCACACTAATACAACGATGGAAAGAAAATATTTCTAAGCTGCCAATCCCGAGTTGGTCTAAATTGAAATCAGTTGTTGGGAAGAACGAAAAATCTGTCAACAGAATGTCACCTCGTGTGCCAGAATGTCACCTCGTGTGCCGGTCAGTTGGTGAAGTAGATGGAATTCAATTGTAAAGGTCAAGTTCAACAATTCAATTGCAAAGGTCAAGTTCAACAAACTACAGGTGTACTTGTTATTAGAAGCTGCGAGAGGATTATGGATGTGAATTTCTAACACTTGTTTGGGGATAGCTTATCCCAGAACTTTATTAAAAAAATTTGTACTGTAATTCACGGCGGGCCTCTGCCAACAGCAAATACAGAAAAGGGAAGAAAAATATGCCAAAAAATAACAGAAAAAAACTGAAGTACAAACAGCAGCGATAAGCAGAAGAACATTAAGCAAAGCAAAGACGACTATCACCACAATCAAGAGAAACCAACTGCAGCCAAACACCTAACCGAAGATCCTGAAACATAAGTACCAGTAAGGAGAAACCCACAACCACTGTGCAAACATCAAACAACATCAGCACCAGAGAATAAACAGCAAAAGAGATCCACTTGAGTGGATTTGTTAAGATGGCATTAAATATGGCATTAAATATATTCCACTAAATTAAAAAGAATCTGCGCATAAATCAAACGTCTAGTCTGTCAAGCATAAGGCTACAAGTGTACACTCCAACAACGAGAAAGAACCAAAATTTTTGCATGTTTCATCTAATATAATCTCTCTGTAAACACATAAATTCACATATTGCCAACTTTAAAGAGTTGGGAAGAGAGACAACATTCTATTCTTCCTCTCCATCTTCTGCATCATCCTCATCTTCTAGGTGGTGAAGTGAAACTCTTGCCTTCTTGGTTCCTGACAAGCTTTCCTCCTCAACTTTCCTCTTCCCTCTCCCATCACTGCCCTCCTCTTCAGCTTTAGCACTTGACTCATTGGCATCTGAATCCTGTTTTGCCTCTAAATCATCAACTTTTTCACTTGTACTAATAATAGATTTCCCCTCCTTATCCTCCTTCCTTGATGATTGCTCACATTCTAACAAGAAAGTTTGAATTTCACTATTTGCAAGATCCCCTGGGGTTTGACCCGATTTTGTCTTTGCACTCAAATTCGCACCTTTTCTCACTAAGTACTTGACGAGTTCTAGATGAGATCCCTGTACGGCATAATGAAGAGGAGTGAAGCCTTTCCTGGTAGTAGCCTTAACAGAAACTCCGGCAGAGAGAAGGGTTCGGACTACTTCAAGATGACCCTTCTGCGAAGCAAAATGGATTGCACCTGTGTCATCCATAGCAGCAGCACCGATATCCGCCTTGTGCTTGATGAGACAAGAAACTACATCATTTTGACCAGACCACGCAGCCAGATGGAGTCTCAGTTTCGGGTATTGGTGTCAAGGAAATACAGATTATTTACTGTAATTCTTAAGAATGAATTTAGTATAATAATGTATAATAAATAAAAAAAATCAAGCAAAGATCAATGAATCTATATGTTGAAACATCAGTTAGTGTATAGTCACTTCTGAAAGAGAAGAGAAGGAAAGCATACGAGAATAAGCAAGCCAAGTTCCAGGTCAAATTTCACTTAAGTAGAATGTTCCCAAGTCAGATTTATAATAAGGAATAAAAAAACATTTCTCAGTGCTCTCCTAGTTTCTTCTTATTAATTAATTAATTTTTAACTTTTTTATAGGAACAAGGACATTGTTTCCCCCGGGGGATGTTGTGCTTAATTTAACAGTTACACACATTAACATGAACTTGAAAAGGGTTTCCATAATAGATGAAACCCCTTCCAAGAGTGCCAAGGATGCTTGACAAAGAACTATCTGCAAACTGGGATGTGAACTAAAACGAGAAACAGTTTTTCAAGCAGAGCTATATAAATATTTCCAGATACTAGGGTATTGCCAGAGCAACATGAGTATTTTTCAGAGAAGGGTATGGTGAAGTCATACGAAATGAGACCATTTATTTCATAAGGGTTGTTGATCAATGGGTAAACATTATCCGCCCTCCCCTCCTTTTCTCGTCTGTTAGGGGTGTACCTCGATGACACAACCCACTTCTAAATTGGTGTCTTTTAAGTCAAATTTGGCACCTAAGAGCATCTGTAGTCGTTGGATATATATCCATTTTATGGATATTTTGGGAAAAAAACTCTGTAGTCGTCTATATACACCCACTTTTTGGGTATAGGATGAACAGTAGACGTCTATATTTGGCAGACGAAATGGCATTATGCATATTTTAGAAATCGAAAGATCATTTACCATCTTAGCATCGGACGGTATATGATCTGCCGTCTGGGAAAATTTTTTAATTGCAAAAGCTTGGGACGGAATATGATATGCCATTTGAAAGCTTGGGACGGAATATGATATGCCATTTGAAAGCTTGGGACGGAATATGATATGCCATTTGGAATATTAAAAAAAAAAGACAATGTCAACTTAGATGCTGACATGTGAGGAAAAAAACAAAAAAAATTGCAAAGGTGTTGGACAGGAGATGATCTCCGTCCTTCAAATTTTTTTTTTATTTAAAATTTTTAATTCATCACACACGGGAGGTTTGAGAAAATTTTTATAAAAAAAATTAGAAAAAAAAAACTTGCTTAGATGGCAAATGATATGCCGTTTGAGAATTTTTTTTATTTAAAAAATTAATGTGTCAGACGGGAGATGATATCCCGTCCTTCACAAATTATTATTATTAAAGTTTTTTTTCATCGGACGGCAGATGTTGCCGTCTACAATTTTTTTTTTCTGCTTTCTACGAAAATTGTTCAGACGGTATATCATCTTCCGTTTGATAAAAAAAAAGCCATTTTTTGAGTATTGACGATTGCAGCGCTACCCCAAAAAAGCTATTTCTATATTTTCCATATACCCATTTTTTAGCAAAATGACTACAGTGTACATGCTTAGTAATTAGAGCTAAGATCCTCATGAAAATTTAAATTTTACGCTATTTAGATATTGCAGATCATCCCAACTGATAATTCTCAATATGCAATATCTTTCTGTTGAGTAAAATTTTCCACATACATACACACAAGAACTTGTTGCTTTCAACTAGAGATATTTCTTATATAAATGTTTAATTAAATACAGAATTGAATTGGTAAAAAAAGTTCTTATTCTTAAAAAAACATAAAACCTCGTGAACTTTATATTAATGATTTATCAACCATTCAAATTACAAGGAAAATTCTACCCACTTAATCAACTCCAGTATGGATTTCAACATCCTAGCATAATCATTCTCAATGAACAAATTAGAGAGCTTGCTATCATTCATTAGAAAACATGCAACAACGCCATCCTCATAGGTTGATTTTCTCAATCCAAACGAACCTAGCACAATGAACTAACATCATTCTAATGGAGATTTTTTTTTTGATGTTTCTAGGACGAAAACTGAAAATAATCGAAATTGACATAGGACAATTATATCTTCAGTTATAAAAGCGACAGCAGTTTCCCTAAAGATCAGATTTTTTCGATCTTACACCTTGTGCTAACTGTTAAGGAAGTTGAAACTAATTTTGTTCAGCAACTGCTTTCGAGCTAGAGGAGTGCCTGAGTGTTTTACTTAAATGTCAGGAAGTTTTTGGAAAAGATGTAGTGGAGGGTGAGGTTTCAATTCTGTCTGTATTATTTTCAATGTATAGAATGGAAAAAGTGCTACGAACTTTTCACTCTTTGAGTGATCGTTACTAACACAATCTGCTATTCAGACATTTACTCTTTTGTTCCTTTATCCATCAGCCCATTCAACTTCTGTTTTCGTTGCAACACAGTTATATTAACTCATATAGTACACTACATAAATACAATGAATGTAATCGATTAACAGGGTGGATGTATTTGTAAACCATGGACAAACTAGATAGAAGATATTATCAAGATCAAGGGATATCATAAGCATGTTGAACTTGGGTAGATAAAATATTTTGGGCTAGGCTACCACAAATGCATATTGGTTGAAATTATTTAATTGAAAAATAGTTTAAAGTAAGATTCCCGGGAAAACAAAAGCTACTTGGATTTCCATGGGGCATTTTAATGCTTATGTCGACTTTCAACTAAATTAACAAGTAACAACCATGACGATTGCCAAGAACTGTAGGTACTTATTAGTCATTCCTAATTCTACACATCCTATTCTTCTCATCCATCCATCCATATCTACATTCTCATTTCTTCAGTAATTCCTGAAGCATGGTTATCCCAGTATCCCCATTGCAAAAATCAGTTTTAAATAGCGAACATAAACATTTGATTAGCCCTTAAACATGCTTTGCGGAAGGGGTCATTCTAAACAAACTCTTAAGTTTGTTTCAGCATGGGGGTAAAATAAGATGACAAATGTTATGTGACTGGCTAACAGCTGTTTATTTGGAGTTGAGATTAGAGATACTGCAATTACCTCGCTGGCAAAAGCTAATATAACTGCGGTAATCCTCCAACTGCGATTACTTCCCACCCTTCAATCTCTCTTTCTCCCAACTCGACTTGAATACGCCACCACTTATTACCATTTATCTCTATTATTATAACTGGAGAGGTGGGTTATGTGTGTTTTGAAGAGAACCATCAAACTTAATTGAATTTTTTTAATTATGCCACTTTTCGAAACTATTTGCAGAAAGAGGACACTTGCCAAAGTATTTGCGTTCGTGGACTCAACAACTAAACTCGCCGTTCCCAACAGCGAGTTTCATTGTTTCATGCTCGCCGTTCCCGATGGCGAGTTCAATTCAAAATTTTCAATAAAGACTTGCCGTTCCCAACGGCGAGGACATTTATACTAGACTCGCTGTTGGAAACGACGAGGATGTAGAAAATTTCACAGAGTGAAACAATCTGTTGGACTTAGTGAATTTTCGAAAAAAACTATATAGAAAATATTTTTGAACTAAACTCCCCTACAACGAGTCTAGTGTAAATGTCCTCACTGTTGGGAACGACGAGTTTTCATTGAAAATTTTGAACTAAACTCGCCGTTGGAACGACGAGTTTCTATAAAAAAAAAGCTACACTCGCTCTTGGGAACGGCAAGTTTAGTTGATGAGTCAACGAGCGCAAATACTTTGGCAACTGTCCTCTTTCTGCCCTCTTTTTGCAGATAGTTTTCGAAAAGTGGCATATTTTAAAAAAAATCAACTTAATTCTCATTCATGTATTTTAAAGTCAATTTATAACAACGACTATTCTAAATATGGCCTCAAATAACTGCCTATTCACTTAATCTAGGGCTAATTTTCCTTTATATGCCCTAACGTGTACCTACCTTCACCGTTAAATATCTTCATGCAAAAAGCTACCTTTTAATACCTTAATAGTTTGTTTAACCGTTCGCTACCTAACCGTAACTAAAAAGACATTCCCTTCCCTAAACTTAAACCATTTCCCCCCACTATTCTCCTTCATTTGAGACACTTCAAACCTCGCTCAACTAAGTTTGACCTCATTTTTATCTCTCTATTACCTATCTAAGCCTTAAATTAAATTACTAATTTCAGCCAATATAAATTTTGCTGAGACAAAAGAACCCTTAAATACATCACATGCATATCAATGAGAATATTTCATCCATTATTTAATGGAATGGTAATATAAGATAGCAAAGGGTAAGTTTAAAAAACGTTGGGTGTATTTAAAGGCAAACGTTTTGCAAGAAGGTATTTAAAAGTTTGAGGTGGATATATGCAATACATATTAAGGAAAATTCTGTAAAATCTTAGCCTGAATACCCGCCCATCTAAGTCTCTAGCTTCTCACGTGCATTGTCTAAAAGAATTGGGAATTGAAGAAACTATATTAAGTTTTCTTGATTTGGGTACAACATATCAATCCTCTATTTATACACATCTAAGATTGAAAGAAAGATCAATAAAGGAGGCTGTAACTTTTGACAATTGTGTACAAATGAAGAATTTAATGGCAAGATAGGTGGAGCAATTAGTGGAGGAATTGGTGGAGCATAATTCAATACTCCCCCACAAGTTGGTGCATAGATGTTGCACATGCCCAACTTGTCTTAAAAGTTAAAACCTTAAGAACACTCGATTTGAGACTGCTTTGGTGAGGATGTTAGCCAAGCCAATTGTTCTTCTAATCAAAATTTAGGTAATTTCACAATATTTTCATCCAATTTTTCCTTGATGAAAAACTGTCTACCTTGATGTGCTTAGTACGGTCATTGTCGAACTGGATTATGCGCGATATCACATGTTGCTTTATTGTCACAAAACAGTCGTCGAATAGGTTTTCAAATAGATAACCCAAATCTTGCAACAGAAGTTTTAGCCATAATGTCTCACAAAGTACATTAGCCAAACCTCTGAATTCAGCTTCTGCACTCGAGCGAGCTACAACATTTTGTTTCTTGTTTCTCCATGTCACAAGATTAAAATAACCAGAAGTAGATCGCCTGTCATCCACAACACCAGCCCAGTCGGCATCAGTGTATGCTTCTATGCTTTGATAATCTACATTTTTAGCGAATAATACTCCTTTTCCTGGAGCAGACTTCAGATACCTCAAAATGCGAATAACTGCATTCATATGTTCTCCACAATTATACATGAACTGGCTGACAATACTCAAAGCATAAGCCATATCTGGTCTAGTATAAGTACATCAATCTCCCTACAAGTCTTTGGTATCTTCTTTCGTCAACTGGTACCTGGTTGGACTCAACACATAGCTTTAAACCTTCTTCTACTAGTGTATCAGCTGGTTGACATGCTGTCATACCGGTCTCTTGTAATAGATCTAAGGCATATTTTCTTTGAGACAGAACTATCCCTTTATTAGATCAACATACTTCAATCCCATGAAAATATTTCAGAGGGCCTAAATATTTCATTTCAAATTCTTTGGACAAGTAATTTTGTAACGCCTTCCTTTCTTCAGGATTATTTCATGTAACCACCGTGTCATCCACATTACAATGAGTGCAGTGATTTTACCTTGCTGTTTTTTGAGAAAAAGAGTATGATCTAAGTTGCTCTGATGGTAGCCGAAGGCCATCATAGATTTTGTGAACCTTCCAAACTATGCTCTCGGAGATTGTTTTAGCCCATACAATTTCTTTAGCATGCATATCTTCTTACTAAATATTTTGGGTATCATGCACCCTGGTGGGAGATCCATGTAGACTTCTTCGGATAATTCACCATGTAGAAAAGCATTATTCACATAATGACCAATCTAAGTTTGCAGCTAAGAACAGCAGGACACGAACTGTGTTGATTTTGACTACATGTGCAAATGTTTCTGTGTAATCGATTCCATAGGTTTGAGTGTATCCCTTTGCTACCAGTCTTGCCTTAAAGTGTTCAATTGTGCCATCAGCCTTGTACTTCACTATGTAAATCCAACAACATCCAACTGGTTTCTTTCCTGGTGGAGGATCAACTAGTTCCCATGTTTCATTTTTTCCCAAAGATTTCATTTCCTCGTTCATAGCAGCTTTCCACCTAGGATCAGCTAAGTCTTCCTGCACATTGTTAGGAATAGATACAACAAATAATTGATTGACAAATATCATGTTTGATTCTGACAAACCATGGTTAGACACATAATGGCTCATGAGATATTTTATTATACTAGAAAGATTCAGGTTCATATGTGGGTTTATGAGGCGTGATGTTGTGGTAACTGTCATCTGTGTGGTTTAGGAACATCTTCAGTAAGCAATTGGTGTGGTATGTCAACTGGAGACGGCGCCATATTTTCAAGAAACTCAGTTTCATGCTGAGTTGGAGATTGACCCACTTATTCAGTTATTGAAAACTCGATTTCAAGTTGAGTTAGAGATGGATCAACTTCTTCAGTTACTGGGTGCTCACTACTAGAATCCAATTTTATACCACTTATATCCAAGTAGCCCACATCTTGATTATCATAATCTAGAGTCTAAATTTCCTTCTGGTACTCCCCCTGAAATTCAGGCATGGAAAAATATATTGTATCTTCATGGAAAACAACATCCATCGTAACAAATAATTGACTTGTTCGAGGATGGTAACACCGATATCCCATTTTTTGAGTAGCATACCCAATAAAAACACATCGCGATGCTTGAAGAATTAACTTGGTGCGTTGATGCTTGTGGAGGTGTACAAACAACACACAGCCAAAGACATGAAGAGTTAAATTTGAGACAGCTGGGGCAACAACCACGTCAGTAAGGGTTTGGGAACGGTGTTTTGAAATTGATGGTGCTAGAGGGGACCCGGTTGATTAAATAAGTTGCATAAGTGAGGGGAGAACTTCTCCCCAATAAGATAATGACATATGAGCTTCAATTAACAAGGCACAAACAACCGTCAACAAGTGTCAATTTTTGCGCTCTACTACCCCATTTTGTTGGGGTGTGGGAGCAAGTTGTGTGATGAATCATTCTTTGTGCTTCCAAATATTGTTGAAGTTTTGTACTCTGATATTCTCCACCATTGACACTGCGAAGAACTTGAATCTTTCTATTGTACTGAGTTTCAACCTTTTTATGAAACTTTTGAAAGACCGAGTTTACTTCAGTTTTGGATTTCATAAAGCATAGCCATGTCATCCGAGTACAATCATCAATAAATGTTACGAACCAATGTGATCCATCCATAGTAGTGAATTTAGATTGATCCAAAACATCAGAATGAATAAGAATAAAAGGAAGCAGGCTATTATTCAATCGTAATGGAAATGAAGCACGATGCTTTTTGCAAGTTCACAAATATCACACTGGAAGCTAGAAACGTCAACTTCTGCAAATAAACGGGGAAATAATTTTTTGAGGTACCAAAGGAAGCATGCCCAAGACGATGATGCCATAACCATGTTCCTTTCTTGTTTATGTCTTCAGAACTAACCACTGCTAGAGCTTGTCGTAGGCTTTCAGTACTCTTTGATTCCAAGTCCAAGTAATACAGTTTCTCTCGTCTAATACCACAACCAATCGTCTTCTTGGTTTTGATGTCCTTAAACACACAAAAATCAGGCCAAAAAATCACAACACAAGATAAGGTAGTGGTTACAAAAGATTATAGTCTAAAGATGGAACACCTAAAACAGAATCTAAATTTAAGGTATCAGTTAGAGTCAAAGATCCTTCCCCAATGACTGGGGTCGAAGTTCCATTTGCAGTAGAGACATTTTTTTGGGTGGAGGAATTAAGTCGTGAGATTTGTCTAGAAACATATGTCATGTGATTTGTTGCACCAGAATCAATTATCCATGCACTAATCAAAACAGGTGTAGAAACATTAAAAAACTTACCATGATTGTCTATAGCTATTACCAATACCGAGGCTTTGTCAGTAACTTCGTCTTTGGTCTGTGTTTGAACAACTGCCGCAGTGGAATGCTCGTTTGGATTTTTCTTTTTGCGACTAGGATCCCACCATTCTGGATATCCTACCAACTCAAAATGACTTTTGGTATGATCAGTCTTACTGCAATAAGTGCATTTGTAGGAAGACTTGTTAATACCATTAGTTGGTCTACCATTGTGGGGTCGTGCTCGATCTTGTAGACCTTTGATTAGAACGGTTTCGAGCCACCACGGCACTGGATTCAGATGCTCCTGAAGGACCTTTCACAGTGGTACTACGTACAACTTCCCGTCGAAACAAAGAGTAACATTCATCCAAATTTTGCGATGGTCTCTGCGCAAAATCTCAAGTCGGAGTGAATCAAAATCTTCATCCAATCCAGCGAGAAATATGTAAACGCGTCAACGTTCAATAGATTTGCAGTGAGCTTTGACATTGTCTGGATCCTTCATAACCATCGTATAACGATGGTCCAATTCTTGAAAATTTTCAGTCAGCTCTCCATAATACACAGAGAGGAGCCGTCCCTTTTGGCTTGCTGAAAATGCCTTCTGATTCAGAGTAAAGACATGCAGTTCATCACTTCCATCATAGAATGCTTTCGACGAGGCATTCCAAATGTCGTAGGCAATGGATAAGCATAAATAATGCCCCATAAATATCTGGAAACATTAACATTAATAGCCATCGTTTGACCTTTTGATTTTCAGCATATCATTTTTCATAACCTTCATTAGATTCTGCTGGTGGCAGTCTTACCACGAATGTATGAGATCTTGTCCCTTTCATCAATTTGCATTTCCATCAACTAAGATCATATGTCGTAATTGGATTCAGTAAGAGTGAGTCAGCATTAAAAACCCCTTCGGAATGAACTACAACTGGAATGGATTTAATTTTGGATGACCCAAAATTTTTTTCACTCATTTAAAAAAAATTTAAGTTGGAACAGCAAAAAATGTGGGTCGGGAAATAATCAAAAAGAAAAGAAAAATAAAAAATACAAAAATTCAACGAGCTTTGATTGCCTATGGGCTTTGAAAGAAAGGTAATCAAAAAGAAAGAAAGATAATTGTGGGCCTGGGCTTTGGTGGTTTAATTTTTCTCACTTATTAAACCAAGCCTACCCTCAACTCTCACAATCCAAATCTCTCTCTTTTCTCCTTTTTCTCAGGACGATGAGAGAAAGAAAGAAACCCAAAATAATCCTTTTTTTAAAGAAGAAATCAAGTAGTAGAATGAGAAAGATGATGTATAAGAATCAACTGCAGGAACTAGCGCAACGGAGCTGCAGCGGGCGACGGAAGGTGACTGCGGTGGCATTGGTCGGCGATAACAAAAGTACGATTTTGGGTTTGTTTGCTGGAATTTGTTTGGGATTTTATTTTGGATATGAGATCTGATTTGGATTGGGATTTTGTTTGGGATTTGATATCCGATTTGGATTTGGATTTGTTTGGGATTTGGTTTTAAAATTTTCAACCGGTTGGCTCTGATACCATCTAAAAGAATTGGGAATTAAAGAAACTATATTTAGTTTTCTTGATTTGGTTACAACATATCAATCCTCTATTTATACACATCTAAGATTGATTCGATTGAAAGAAAGATCAATAAAGAAGGTTGTAACTTTTGACAATTGTGTACAAATCGAGAATTTAGTGGCAGGATAGGTGGAGCAATTAGTAGAATAATTGGTAAAGCATAATTCAACAGTTTCTTAAATTGGTGAGGTTTCTTAAATGAGAGTAGTTAGGGTTTCTTGTAATTTTCCTTTACTGAGTTGCAGACCGGAGTATTGAATCCAGATTTTTTTGTAAGATACAGAACTCACAGAAATCGAGTATATGTACCTTTAGACCTCCAAGCAAGCCGTCCGAACTCAGCTTATTCATGCCCTTCTTGGCCATATGCCTTAGACGCATATGCCATAGCTTCACCTCTGAGCCACCAGTAGTAGTGGCCACTTGCACAACTCCAGTCACTATAGATCCTCGTAGATAATAGAGGTCATTCCTCAATCTACCCCTTTGCTTTGATACCAGTTTGCAAGAAAAAATTGTGAGGTTTCTTAAATGAAAGTAGTTTGCAAAATGTAGATAATGAGATTGGTAGAGATGTAGGCACAACACAAGAAAAACAACATCCAAGAACTAATGTGGTTTGGTTAAAATCAACCTACGTCCACGTGCGAAGATGAAGATTTCACTATACCAAAAAGGACAAATACAAGAGATACACTCACTATATCTCACACTCAAAAAGAGAGTAATTGTACTCTCTTATACAAGGCTTAGGAGAAACAAAAGAGACGAAAGAAAGTTTCTTCTTGCACTGCTTTTGGTTTTTCCCACTCTCACTCAAAACTTTCCGTAGCAACAATTTATAGGGGATGAAAATCCCTAGTCGTCACTATCCCTACCATCCTCCTCTTTGAATTTGTCTGCCAACCCAAAGAAAATATTGGGTCCTATCAACATCTCACCAACCCCCTTATTTGAATTCAAAATGGGGAATGTTAGGTTGGTGTGGAATGGTGATTTGTGGGGTTGTATTTCCAAGTCAACTTAACAATTATCCACCTTAACTTGAAATACAAAACTTCTCCTCATTAGATCGAACACAATCGAGCCTCACTGTGAAACCTCCATATCTTTGCCGCAAGTTCCAAAAGGTCATTCTCTGCCACTTCGAATATTTTCTATTCCAAGAAGATTTAAACAGTGACAAAATTTTGACAACACAAAGTTTGGTCAACATATTTGCTGGATTATCGGCATTTCCGATTTTCACTACTTGTACGTCTGGGACATCCCGTACAAAGTAGTATCTGACATCAATGTATTCAGTTCTCTCATGATGCATATGGTCACGGCAAAGATACATTGTAGACTGACTGTCACAGTAAACCGTGATGCTCTTCTGCACCACACCCAAATCTGTTACCAGATTGCGAAGCCATATTGCTTTCTTTCCTGCAGATGTAACAACCATGAATTCTACTTCTGTAGTGCTCAGTGCCATTGTTTCTTGCAGTGTGGCTTCCCTCGAGATTGACGCACCACAAAGGATAAATATGTACCCTGTTAGTGACCTTCTATTCAAATTCCAGCACAATCTGAATATGAGAATCCTTCAACAAAACTGCTTCCGCTTCCTTGTTTAACATCATAAACGAGGCTTAATCCCGTCGTATCTCGCAGATATCAAAGTATCCACTTTATTTCCTGCCAGTGGCCTTTACCAAGCCTACTCATATAGCGACTCACAACTAACACTGCATATGATAGATCGGGACAAGTGCATACTGTAGCGTACATCAAACTGCCAATTGCACTCGCATATGAAATTTTGGACATTTGCTCCACCTCCTCAGTCATTGGTGAAGGCTTTAGTTCTAACTTGAAATGCGATGTGAGCGGTGTTGAAACAGGTATGGCATTAGAAATTCCAAAATGCTTCAAATTACAATATATTTTCACTGGCTTAAACCAAACGACCCTGCTTCCTGTCTCTTTCAATCTCCATCCCTAGGATCTTTCTTGCAGCACCTAGATCCTTCATTTCAAACTCTGAGCGGAACTCTCTTCAACTCTTGAATCACCTCCTTGTCCCTGGAAGCTATCAACATATCATCCACATAGAGCAAGAGATAAACATGATCACCATCAGATTGCCTTTTATGATACACACATTTGATCATACGGACTTCGTGTGTATCCAATCTTTGCCATGAAGTTATCGAATCTACGATACCACTGTCTGGGTGACTGCTTCGGCCCATATAGATATTTTATTAGCAGTCAAACATAATCTTCCTTCCCGGAGACCACATATCCTTCTAGTTGAATCATGTAGATTTGCTCCTTCAGCTCATCGTGCAAAAATATCGTCTTGACATCGAGCTGCTCAAGTTCAAGATTCAACTTAGCAACTAAAGCAAGGAGAACTCTAATTGAAGTGTCTCTCAACTGGCGAGAATACTTCACTGTAATCTACACTTTTTTTCTAAGTGAAGCCCTTTACTACAAGTCTAGCACTTGAACCTGAATTCTTTTCTTGGTCACATTGATATAAGATACGGAGATTTCACACCAAGCCTCGATCGTGTTCGAACAAATGAGGAGAAGTTTTATATTTGAAGTCAGTGTGGAGAATTGTTAAGTTGACTTGCAAACATAACCCCACAAGTCACCATCCCACACAAACCTCACCTTCCATGTTTTGAATTCAAAAAGGGACGCCGGTGAGATGTTGACAGGACCCAATATTTTCTTTGGGTTGCAGACAAATTCAAAGAGGGGGATGGTGGGGTAGTGACGGCTAAGGTTTTCCATTCCCTATAAATTGTTGCTACGGGAAGTTTGAGTGAGTGTGGGAAAAACTAAAAGCAAGGCAAGAAAAAACTTTCTTTCTTCTCTTTGGTCTCTCCTAAGCCTTGTATAAGATAGTATAATTAAACTCATTTTTTGAGTGATTTTTTGTGTGTGAGATATAGTAAGTGTATCTCTTGTATTTTCCTCTTTTGAAATAGTGAAATCTCCATCCTCTTCGCACGTAGACGTAGGTCAATTTTGACTGAACCACATTAATTCTTGGGTGTTGTGCCTACATCTCTACCAAACCCATTATCTACATTTTGCAAACTATATTCATTTAAGAAACCTCACCAATTTTCCTTACAAACTAGTTTGGATAGCACTATGCGCCTTTGCATCCATCTCGTCTTTCTCGGATTACTTCATCCGGTCGGTAGTTTGTTAACACCGTCCAAGACTACAGCAAGTTCTTGTTGCACCAACAAGGCCTTCATCTTTACTCTCCATAAGGCAAAGTTGTTTTTGCCATCAAACTTATCAACATTGAATTTTGTGATAGACATTGTGTCGAACTCTCACAAAAGAAACCCCAACAATCTGACATCACTCACTTATCCTTCAATTTCTTTTCTTTTTGATTCTTTTCTTATATACGTAAGGCATATAAAGGAAAATTACTGTAAATCTAGCCTCAATACCCACCCATCTAAGCCTCTAGCTTCTCACGTGCATTGCACATGCTAAATAACTACTTTTCGAAGAGGGAAAAAAAGAAAAGCAAAGTAAACAATAAGGCCCAATATAGTTACAAAGGTAGAGTACCTACTCATAATTTATAAGTGGAAGTTGAAAAATGCAACCTACAAGTAGCATACCTATGCCCCCGTATTTTGCTTTAAAATAAATTTGGTTAGATTGGAGTTCAGACACATACGCTTTATCTTATTTGGGGTAAAATAGCCATTAGGTAACATAACTCCGAAATATGAGCTATATGGACCAAAGTCCCTTCCACTTACCTCTACTAAGAGTATGTAACTTCACATAGGAGCATCCACACTAGTTGCTGCTATTTTTTAGCAAAATGGCAAATGAGGGTTTCGTTGCATTGGTCATTTGCCAAAATATGAGAAGAATAAGAAAAAATATCGGACAGAACATGTTTCGACCGAGAGCTTTTAAAAAAAATTTAATACAATTTAAATTATTTAGTTATTTAATTAGTTATTAAATTAACACTAAACTCTAATTTAAATTAATAAACCAACTGATTAGTGGATTAAATGAATACTTAAACCTCATTAATGCTCCTAACCAAGTGATTAAAGATGTTTGAAAGCGACATGTCCTCAAATGGGACATGTTGTCTCACATTTTTTAGCTCGGACGAGACAACATGCTCCGTCCGATGCCTATCCTTTTTTTACGGAATAACATATTCCGTCCGATATTTTTTATAAAAAAAATTAAAAAATCGGGACAACACAACTTGTCTCGTCCGATCCCATTAAAAAAAGGGACAGAACAACATGGTCCATCCCCTATATTCTGAGAATCCTCAAAAGCTTTCTCATATATGAGAAGCCATTGTTCCAAATTTCTCAAAATTTTGCAAAATGAGAAACGACTACGGTTCTCATTTTGCCAAATTTTGAGAAATTTGGCAAAATAACAAACGAGTGTGGATGCTCTAACTCCACTTGAGGAACACTATTAGGATTGTGTCTTGTATACTCGTTGTTCCGATTAAAAGAAGGTAAGATGAAGCACGGAGGTCGAAGTGTCGAAGCGAGTAGAAGGAGAACAGCAACAGCAGCAGGTGCAGGATAGTGGCGGTCGACCGGTCTTGGTGACAGTCGACTGCACCCCCGATCGCGTCCCCCGACCGCTCGTTGTATATGAATTGTCCGAGAGAGGTACGGTCGACCGATCTTGTTGGGCGATCAACCGACCGCGGCGCTGAATCTGTTTTGGGCCCCGATTTGTTAGGTCGTTTTAGCCTAATCTTCAACTCCAAATTAGATCGTGCGGCTCCTATTCAGTTACTTCTTTTGCAGGTTTTATCGAACGACTGAGGATCAAGATTAGACCTAGGCTTTCTCTCTATTCTTCTATATATATTGTAAACTCGTCCAATATAAGAGGGAATACTTCATAGATTTTTTTCTCCATTATAAAGAGAGGCTCGAGCGAGAGATAGTTCTTGGTAGGTGAGTTTAATTCCTTGTATCGAGTGAATCAGTAACTCCTTATAATCTCTTCTAGTTGAATATCAGATCTCCTTATATTTTTCCCCGGATTAAGCAAAAGCTAACTTGGATAAGTCATCGTTGTTATATTTGTGTTAGTTTGGTGGATCTACTTGCTTGCTCAATTTATTCGCCTCGTCTACTTCGACTTCCTCATTGCTCTAATTAGTTCCGCTGCGACTAGAGGGCATTTGTTGACGCCCCAATCCCAACAAACAACTCCAATTATCTGAACTCATTATCAACCAAACCCTAGTTGCATGCAAAAATACTAACAAGTAAAATTTTCTACACTAATCACAACCAACCAATAGATATAGACCAATAACTTGATAAATTAACGAAACCCTAAACTCACCATTATATAGCAGCTCATAACAAAATAATTACACAATTTAAAAACTAAAAATAAGAAATTGAAAAAATATATAAATAAAAATTACCAAATAACTGAGACGAAGAAGAAGGATACGGAGTTCTTGAGTGTTTGTCTCTGAGGTTGACGACGAGGGGATCGGAGTTACAGATGAACTCCACTTTCTGAACATCGCCGGATCTCGCTGCCGCATGGATCTCCGGCTCGCTCTTTTCCCCTCCTCTTCCTCCGTTGCGTTTCGGCGGGCCTCGAGGTTTTCCCATCACTTACGGCGGTTTTCCGATTCGGAACAAGTCGACTTACGGGGGTTTGGGGGTTGGAGATTGGAGAGAGAAGCTGAAATTCGATTTCGGTGCTAGTAGCGGAAGCGAACCGACAAGGGTAATGGTTTTAGGGTTGGAAGCGGGTTTGGGTCGGCCCGAAACCCTTTGTTGGCTTTGGGTTTGGATTACGCTAGGTGCTGTACAAACCAGGAAATGTTGGCCCACCCGAACAAGGCCCATTAATAAGGCTACGTCCGAGAATGTAAGACATACTTACAAGTTACAAAATTATGATTTTATTATATATATATATATATATATATATATATATATTAATACTAGTAATTTATACGTGCGATGCATGTCTTTATACATATATTTTTTATAAAAAAAAATTGACGTTGTCTGGAATCGAACCTAAGACCTCCGTTATATTAGTTGTGTATGTGCATTGCACATATTTGTTTGTTTACAAATAGAGTTTGTTTGATGACAAACTCTCCAATTTAAATAGTAGAGACTAGAGACTAGAGGCTAGAGACTAGAGACTAGAGATAAAAAAAAGTGCTCTATGTTTGAAATTGTTTATTTTAAAATTGTCGTACGTATTATGCAAGCACAGTTTGTTCTATTATAACCTAAGTAGTTATGAAGTCAACCTCCCCCAAATATTGAAACCATCTCATTTCTCTTTTGTGTGTGTACTAGATTTGCCCGTGGGTACGTGCCTACGGCACGTCTTCGGAACGATACAAAACACGAAAAACCCTGTAAAACAACAATTATGTAGCTCATGTTTGAATTGTATGACAATAATTAGTTGTAAATAAAAGCCCATGTTTCCATTAGTATATGTTGAAAAATAATTATAAATGAGGATGTAAAATCTAACCTTTTAGAACTTTAAGTGTGGAAAATGATGAAATTTAACTGTGGAAGAGATATTTGCTATTTTAAATATAACCTGTGCAATTTTTTATAAAAATTCAGAAAATTTACAAACCTGAAATATTAAAATCTAGATTTCTAAGTAAATAAAGAAAGAATGGGAGAAAGAGATAAGGAGAGAGAGAAAGAGAGAAATATGAAAAAGTGAAAAGATAAGAGAGATATAGTAATAAAGTAATGAGTTTTTAACTTTTGGGGAAAAATTTTGGTTTTTGGGTTTGAAATTCTAGAGAAAAAATGTGTTTTGTGAGGTTAGATCTAAGTCTTTAATTTTGAAAAATTGAATGTGAGCCACTTGATAGCTTTCTTTGTGTTTTATTATATAGATTGTGCTATTTTGCAAATTCTCACAAAATTGCATAGATTTCATGCAGTGTCATTATCTAGTATAAAGTTCTCTTAAATTTCTAATTTCTAGGTTTAATTTTCAATTGATTTCTTTATTTCCTTTTTTTTTTCTTACTCTTCTAAATTTGTTGAATTTGTCATCTCCAAATTTGATCAGAATGAATTACCTGATCCTTATTGCATTTGGGTCGAGCCCCACTTTGGATCGCTGATCTTGATACTTTGAAAGAGAATCAGATCGTCCAGCTCCAAAACGGATCAAATCAGAATTGGCCGATCCTTTTAGTAAAACTGATTGTCCAAATAATTAGTCTATATACTTCTATCCCCAAAGTGAGTACACGCTTGCAGAAGAGGTAATTCTGTAGGCTTGATCGCAAATGACTTGAACGAGTTCTTAGCAATCCATTAATAGGATAGGAAATACAAAATTGTGAAAAGAAAATGTCATGTCATTCTAATTGTACTATATTTTTTTAAAACTACTTTTGAACTGCTAAATAAAAAAGCTTATGTAGTTCGACTAGAAGAAGCAGCGAAGTACGAAGGTCGAAGCATCGTAGAGTCAGAAAAAATAGCAAACATCAGTAGCAGCGGTCGACCAAATGCTATCGACCGCATTTGAGTGCAGTCGACCCGGACCGCATATCGCGGCTGGCAACTTTTTGGGCTTCAGGTCTTGGGATCTTTTTCGGCCCATCTTCTCCTCTAAGTCAGATAGTACGACTCTTATTAAGTGTCATCTTCTTCTTCAGGATAAATCGGATGATTGCGATATCAAGACTAACCTAGGGTTCTCTCTATTCTTGTTCTATTTGTTGTAATGGCCTCCAATATGAGAGGTCAAGTATTTCATTGATATTATTTTCCATTATAAGTAAGGTTTGAGAAATAGTTCTTGATGAGTAAGTTTAATTTATTGTATTGAGTGAATTTGTAACTCTTTGTAATATTCTCTAGTTGAATATTATAACTCCCTATATTTCATTTCGGATTACGCGAAAACTAATCGGGATAAAATCTTCGTGTTTTGTGTTGGATTTGTGGATGTATTTGTTTGGTTATTCGATTGATTTGTCTCTTCTACATCGTCATCCTCATTGCTCTAATTTGTTTCTCTGAGGCATATGTGTTCAACAAAAATTTTCAACGAGAGTTGTGGTGAGATTGTTCTCCTTATCACAACATCCCAACATGTATCTTATAAAATATTAATCCAAAATTTATTATTTTGGTTCCATTGATAATGTCTTGACGATACCTTCAAGATGAGACAAATCTTGATTATTTTTTATAAATTAAAAATAATGATTGATACAATATTAACATTTAAGATTAATCATTTATTTTATACCAGCTTAATATATTTTCAAAAGACGAGTTAATAAATATATTACACCAACTTTGAATAGTTTATTGTAGTAATTAATGTATAGTATATTTTAGTTTATTAAGAACGATGAATAAAGTTTGAAGAAATCATATTTAAAAGAGTGTGGTTGGAGTTTGAACCTTCAAAAAGAAATGTTTCAAGAATATTCTTTTTGAAGGGTTGAATTAGAGTTCCTCTAAGAGCATCCATATCCGTCAGCTAAAACTGCATATTATGCATATTTTGTCATTGTAGATGCTGCAGTCGTGAGACATTCTGCCATTTTTTTCATTTTTCGCTACAGTAAAAAGCAAAAGATAGTAGGCAATATAGCAATATGCATATTATGTGTGATGAAACATCATGTTTCGTCTGGATTATTTAAATAATTTTTAAATTTTAGACGAAACGTCATTTTATTTTATTTTTTCCTGAATTATTTATAAAATTAAATAAATCTTAAGCTCTTAATTTAGTTAATTAATTAGTATAGTTAGTATTTTAATTAAATTTTTAGTTAAATAATTAGTTAATTAATTAGGTTTAGTTAATTAAAAACACAATTAACAAGTTAATTTAAAAACCCCACTGATGTTTCGACTCCCATGTGGGTTCCATGTTTTTTTTATTTTATAAAAACCATTTAAAAAATTTCAAAAAAAAAAAAAAAAAATCAAAATTCACTTCAGACGAAACATTATGTTTCATTCGCTGTGAATTTTGATTTTTTTTCTTCCCTGGAATGAAACATGATGTTTCGTCCTATTTATTTTAATATTAAATTTTTGGTTTCTGCGAAATAAAATTTATTTAAAATATTTTTTCTTTCATAGACGAAATATTCCTCTGTCTGTTTCATTTATGACGAAATTATGTAATTTTTACCTTTTTCACAGTTGCAGCAATCATTTGCTTTGCTAAGCTATAATATGCATATTATATCTCTAAAACTGTGGATGCTCTAAGGAGAACTATAAATACTACTTCATCAATCTCGCTCTCCAAATTAGCATCACTCCACACAACCATCAAAATTCTAAAAACTCCAAACCGTCGCCGATAAGAACCCAAAACAGGACCCAAACCTCTCCCTCCACCTCAAAGAAGCCATCCAAATCCATGCCCTCCTCATCAAATCCTCCAAATCCTTCAACTTTTTGCGGGTCGCCTCTCCAAATTCTACGCCTTATCCCCCCAACAGCTCCCTCCCTTTCGCCGAAAAAGTCTTAAACTCCCTCCAAAACCCACCTCTTTTCATCTACCACACCAGCCCACCTCATGCCCATAACCCAAGAAAAACCATCCAAATCCACCACCAAGTCCTCTCACACTCCCTCGAGCCCGATCGCTTTGTTGGATGTATATGTATATTCTCAGTATAATAGGATAATATTGTGTATATTATTCTATGGGGCAACACGGGTTTACACGTGTTATGTATTAATTATTGGAACGGGTTGAGTGGGCTAAAAGCCCAGTACCCTAAACCCACTCTAATCTCTATATAAGCTGGTCTAGAGGTAGTGCTCTGTGATATTCCAATACTGATAAGCAGGGTATAATATCTTAAGCGGCTAGAGATTAACCCTAACCCTAATTTCCCCAAATTAGTATTAACAATCTTAAGATATTACAAACTCAATTACCTTCGACCGTAGCAGCCGTCGCTGCTTCCTCCGACCACGGTGGGCACCGCTGCGATCTCCAATCAGAAGAGACGCCGACGTCGTCATCACAGATCAGCTTCGCCGTCGACTTTGCAGATCCAGATCTGGTCGTCGTCGCAGATCACGAACGGAGTCATCGTCGCGGATCCCGATCAAGGTCGCCACCGCCGCTGGGCAGAACCTTCGCTGGTGTCGCCGACGTCGACGCAACCAACGCCGCCTCACGGCCAGTCGCCGGCCCACCCACTTCATCTCTCTCTTCCTGAGCACCCAACAGAGAGAGTGAAAGGGATCGAGAGAGTCACCCCGGCCGTCGCTGCCGTCGTAGGGGGCGCGAGCCGCCGTCGCTGCCGTCGCGGGGGCGCGAGCAGCGAGCCGCCGTTGCTGGGCGAGAGCCGCCGGGGGTCACCGGAGGTCGCCGAACCACCCTCTAGAGACTGTAGCCCGTGCTGCCTCTTCCTCCACCATTATATCCATTGGTCTTTGTGTGAGATTGAAGGAGAAGAAGGAGACTACTCAGATCCAAAATTTTGATTTTTCCAATTGGTGGATTATGGTGTTCTGTGTTCGGATGGTTGGAGCAGATCCAGATTCAGATCCAGTCCAACAGCTTCTCTATTGGTTGGTGACTGCTGTTTGGTGTTTGGACTGTTGGATCAGATCCAGATCCAGTCAAAATGAATCAAATCTAGATCTAACTAGTACAGACAACCCATTGGATATTGATTTATAGTCCGTGTTTGGGCAGAAGACTGGATTTGCTGCAGATATAAATTAAAGATAAGTTATTCACCAAATTTAAATTGTTATTTAATTATTTGTTTGAATTTTGTTGCTAAGTGCTAAAGTTCAAAACCGTATTAAGCATTGTTTAATTAAATACAAATCTGAATAACTGCTTTGGCTACGTGCTATGGATCAAATATTTATTTTGATAAATTATAGTTTTGACTATAAAGTTTGGATCTCCCAATTAAATTGTTGCTAGAATTAAACGGTGTCAATAATTTGTTTAATTGGCTAATCTTTAACAATTTGATGAATGTAGGAACTTCAAAGTTACCTACAAATTGTGTGTTGGAGACGATGGATTTACATCTCGGTATGATAAGTCTGCACTACGCAGGCTTCTCCATCGAATTCGGAAAACACTTCTAACTTGAAGTGTCGGTATGATCTACTCTAATTTTCTTAGTATTTTTCATGTGATGAATGTGTTAACGTTTTGTGCGTTTGATCATATGATTGAGAGTTTTAGATCATAGTTATTCTCGCTTTGGAAAACTTGCATGTTTAGGGTTGTTAAGTATTTTATCATACTATGTGTATAGATATTTTGACAAATCCATTTTTTCCCGTTTGTGTGAGATTATATATTTGCTTCTCTGATAATTAAAATTTTTGTATAAGATTTATAACAAATGTCCGTAACTTAGATAGGAGCATTCTGTAATGCAGAATATGACTCCATTATTTACATTTTGTTCTTTATCGTTCATTGTACTGTGTGTGCAAAATTGAATTATAAAATATGGGTCTTTATCTCGCTTAGTGTTTCGAAGATGATGAAGAACGAATAAAATATATATATATATATATATATATATATATATATATATATATATATAGCTCAATTTGTTTGAGCACGTGGACATTGTTAGAATTACTAGAGAAAGCAAACAACTTTGTAAAATGTAATAGAGTAATTTTGTATTAACTCTTATAAGGTGCATATATTGTCAATCGCATGTATAAGCTGAGTTTAACAAATGAGACAATTAATAATAATAGTTCTAATTGTGTTCTTGAACAATAGCATATTTGGCTAGGATTTGAGAACTATATATTCAATTGTTTGTGAGGAAATGTGATCTAATTATCAAAACTGTGGGGAAACGGAGTTAAAAGCTATTGAGTCAAAAGCTTTAACATCCAAGTTGTTTTGAAATTTAGAATCACTGTGAACTATATATTAATTTGTTTGTTCTTGTTAAAACTCATAACTCTGCCAAATGACACTTCATTAAATATGACAAATATAAAAGTTGTGCTCAGATTATGATTACTAGAAAATCATTTAGTATGGTCTCTAGGAGCACACAACTTCTTGAGTCAATACATTCTAATATTTGTGATCTCAGTAGCTTTGTGACTATATGAGACGATTGTTGGTCAGAAATATTTAATCACCTATGTAGGTGATTATTGAATGTTTGTCATACATATATGGAGGATGTAACACTCGTTATTGTGATAAATTAAAATCTAGTTAAATGCTAAAAATCAAGGATTCAGTGTTGATGGAGGTGGTGAATATGTTTAATAATTTTAGAGTAATTTGCATTTGGCATAATCTCTAGTGCACTATATTTACCATTGTCAAACAGTATTGATAAAGTTAGAATCAAACACTCAGTGAAATGTTGAATTCTATGTTATTGACTGTTAGTTTGACTTTGAGTAATTATGAGTGATGCTACATTATCAATCATATTTCTAATTTGTTACCACACTCTAAGTCACTTACACATTGTAGATTAACAGTATAAAAATACAAATAATTTTGTTAAAATGGAAATTTTGTGTTGTGATACATCTGTTAGAGTACATGACTCTAAAAGGCCAAAAGTAGGACCTACAACAAATATTTGTGGGTGTTTAGAAAGTGCAGAATGTAGTTCTGTGGACAGATATTGGATCTATCTAATTTGTGTTAGAAGAATCTAGACTTGCAAAGTTCTTTGAAGATGTGTTCATCAAAGATAAATGTATGAACAATCTAGTCCTATAGACACGTTCAATGATTCACAGTTGGAATTAAGAACCAGCCTTACTGACACTTAAAACCTGAATGACAAATGAACTAAGAAGAGTCTTTAGTAGACAATGAGATGATTTTGTGTCATACAATAATACTTTAACTTAGTTGATCTGCCAAAAGAGGCTAAAACTATAGTAAGTAAGTGGGATTTTGTAGAAGAAACTTAATTTTGATTGTTCAGTAGCAATCTTAATGCTTTTTAGTAGCTAACAGATTGACTGAAAAAATGGGGTAGACTTATTTGATGTCTACTCACATGTTTGTCATATTGCTACAATAAGTATTCTTCTTACCCTTACATCTATTGAAAATTTTGTCATTCATAAAAGATATTTAAAAGTTTTATACTTGATATTTTGTACTGAACAATTTTGTACTGGAAAGTTTTGGACTAATATGTTTACTGAACAAGATTTACAATTTAGTAAAATCATCGTATGCTTTAAAACATGTAATGTAGCTAACGTATAAATAATTTGACAAATTTCTCAAAGAGCCTAGTATATGAATTAAGTAATTCAGATCAGTGCCTTTAACTTTGTGGTGTGTCAAATATAATGGCTATTATTTACTTGGTTTTATTAACATACTTGTTGATTGGAAGTGACATCTCTATCATAAATGGAGTTAAATTGTGCTATCCAAATAAATTTAGCATGAAACACCTAAGTATTGTGGTCACCTTATTATGTATAAGGGTGAGTTTTGGTTGGGAAGGGATAACCCTTAGTCAAACTCGATAAATCAATAATGTGTTTCAAAAGTGGGGATATAGTGATTGAAAGTGTGTATTGAAACACCTTATGATTGTGATAAAAAGGTTGACACTAATGATGGTGCAACTATGAGACATGTTGAAAAGACATAGCCTTTGAGGTAGGTATGATCTGCAGACTCACTAATAATCCCATACACATTTGAATGCCCTTAACAGGCTAATGAGATACCTGAGTGGTACTCAAGAGTTTGCTTTGTGCTACTCAAAGTTTAGTGAAAGTCGACAACTAGTGGATATGTGTTCACACTAGGAGGAGCAGAAAAATTATGGAGATTAATAGGCAAACAAGTGTTGTGTTCTCATCCAAGAAATCAGACCTCTATGTGTTATCCTCTGCATGGGAAGAGGCTGAGTGGATTGAATGACTTATCGCTAATCATCCATTTGAGAAGTTTAATGTAAATTCTCTATTCTGTTATGCGACTATCAAGCTATAATGCACTGTAGCTCATAACTCACTCTATAATAGTAAGAGGAGTATATTAAGGCTGAAAGAAGCCTAGTTGAACTTTCTCATAGATAAAGTGCAATTGTGACAAGTATGGCCAATGCTCTTGCGAAGAGACTTGAAAGTGATCTAATTATCAAAACTGTGGGGGAAATGGAGTTAAAAGCTATTGAGTCAAAAGCTTTAACATCCAAGTTGTTTTGAAATTTAGAATCCAATTGGAGCCATAGAGAAGTTCAAACTGAAGCATCAACTTTAGGCAGTTGACATGCTTTAGATAATTTGAAAAGTTCTATGTAAATTCTGTTAATATATAATTTCATTACAATTTTGATGATGCTATATATTTTCATAATTTACTTAGAATCATCTCATTATTCCAAAAGAAAGCATGAAAACTTGTCGATGTGTTTTCGATGTTTAGAATGGTTGTTATATCATTCCAATTCTGATGATATAACTCTTTTATGGATTCATGTTTCATTCCAATTTTGATGATTCAGAATTAACCATAATTGATTTGACTATTCTATCATTCCAATATGAAACATAGTATAGTTCTTGTGTGAAAACTATAATAGTTCTTGTTCTTTATTTTGTTAAAGAAACTTGATTGTGATGCTTGCGTTACATTTTGCTAAGCTATCATTGAATTGTACTAAGTTCTTTAGTAGAACCAGATACTTTATGAAATTTGCTAGAATTCTTAGAGATGTGTCTCTTGATATTCTTGTTTTCAATAAGCTAGCAAAGATGGAGGAGTTGAATCTGTCAACATAGATTTAATAATAATGATTTGCTCAAAATGGAGGAGTAAACATAAAGCAATTTGCAAGGATATAGTTTTGGTTTATTTCTCTGAGGAATAACTTTGTCACTTGCTTGATAAAACTTCTGTTGAGTTTAAGACTCTTGTGTTCATGAGCTTAAAACTCATATTTTATTCTTGAAGTTTATTTGCTTTGGTTGACTTTGAAACTATGACAGTTTCTCTAGTTGGTTTAGTCATTGTGAACTATTCTGTTTTGATATGGTTTTAGAACTATTTGATTATTTTGGTTTAGTCATATTTGAACTATTCAAGTTATAATTGATTTAGTCTATTATCCATGTTCTTTATGATTCAATAATGTTTGAATCTTTGTGATCCAATATTATAACATTGCTTAGCCTAAAATATTGAGAATATAGGAGGAGATTGTTAGATGTATATGTATATTCTCAGTATAATAGGATAATATTATGTATATTATTCTATGGGGCAACACGGGTTTACACGTGTTATGTATTAATTATTGGAACGGGTTGAGTGGGCTAAAAGCCCAGTACCCTAAACCCAGTCTAATCTCTATATAAGCTGGTCTAGAGGTAGTGCTCTGTGATATTCCAATACTGATAAGCAGTGTATAATATCTTAAGCGGCTAGAGATTAACCCTAACCCTAATTTCCCCAAATCAGTATTAACACGCTTGACATTCACTTTTGCCCTCAAAGGCCTCCACCCAACTCCCGCACCACATTGCCCTCCCCATTGGAACCCAGCTGCATTCTCAAGTTAGCAAACTTGGGCTTGATTCGAATGCCCATATTCATAACACATTGATCCATTTGTATGTGGTTTGTGGTCGGGTTATTGATGTCTGTAACGTGTTTGATATAAGTCCTGAGTTGGATGTTGTTGCTTCGAATACTATGCTTTGTGCTTGCGCTGATGGGAAAGATGGTGGTGCTCTTCGGGAGCTTTTTGGAAGGATGCCTAATCGAGATGTGGTCTCTTGGAACACGATGATTGCATTTAAAGGGGATGTTGGCGAGTTTGATGAAGCTGTTGTTGCACTGTTCTCTGATATGCAGGAGAAAAGAGAGTGTTGGCCTAATAGGGTGATGATGATTAGTGTTTTGTCTGCTTTTTCGAATTTAGGTGCATTAGGCCAAGCGAAGTGGGTCCATGCTTATATTTATCGTCATGGAATTGAGCTTGATGAGAATCTTAGCTCGGTGCTGATCAATATGTATTCCAAATGCGGGTGCATAGAATATGATGTTGCTACTTTTGAGGAGACAAATTGTAAGATTGTTGACACTAGGAATTCAATGATATCGGGATTTACGACAAATGGGCATAGCTCAAAAGTTGATGATCTCTTTTTTAAGATGGAGAGTTCAGCGGTAACACCTAATTTGATAACTTTTGATTGTGTTTTAAATGCTTGTAGCCACGGAGGTTTGGTTGACAAAGCTATCGATCTTTTTAACAAGATGAGTGAAGTTTACAACATTGGGTCTAATATTGGGCACTATGGATGCATGGTGTATCTCTTTTGCCAAGCAGGGTTGTTCGACAAAACTAATGAGATGATTGGGAAGATGCCCATGGAGCTTGATGCAACCGGGGAAGGCATTGGTGGGTGCTTGTAGAATCCACAGGAATCTTGAGTTTGGTGAGAAGGCTGGGTATAGGCTCATTGAAGTAGCACCAGATGATCATGCTAATTACGTCTTATTATATATATGCAATTGCTAACAACTGGCATGGGGTTCAGAAGGTGAAGAACATAATGATCTGCAGATGCGGTGAGAAAGTTCAGCATGCAACGTAGTTACAATGATCACTCAGTTTTCTATTGCCACAAGGAGGGTAAGCGAATTTCATTAGTTGTATATGTTGATGATATTGTAATCACAGGAGATGATGCAGTTGGTATCCAAGGGTTGAGGTCATATCTTCAACAACAATTTCAGAGAAAAGACTTGGGGCAGTTGAAATATTTTTTTGGCAACGAGGTAGCTAGATCTACATAGGAATTTTTTCTCACACAGAGGAAATATGTTTTCGATATGTTGACTGAATATAGAATGTTAAAGTGTTGAGCATCATCAACTCCAATGGATCCTAATTCTAAGTGACTAGCGGATCATGTTGAACAGTTGAAAGATCCGGCAAATAGAAGGTTAGTTGGCATGCTCAAATATCTTACAATTACTCATCCTGATATTGCATATTCTGTTAGCATAGTCGGTCAATTTATGGTTGCTTCTCGTACTTACTATTCATTGGAATGCACGTAAAATTCTTCAATATTTGAGAAGTGCTCCAGGTCGGGGTATGATTTACACAGATGGAGGATATTGTCGAATAATTGAATTTGTTGATGCAGATTGGGCAGGATGTCTAACTTCTAAAAGATATGCAATCGGGTATTTTGTGTTTGTAGACGAGAATCTTGTATCTTGGAAAAGTAAGAAGCAGTCGGTGGTATCGAGATCAAGTGTAGAATCAGAGTATAGAATTGTTGCTGATATTACTTTTGAGCTTGTATGTGTAGGAAGATTTCTTGGTGAATTGGGAGTAGCACAATCTAGCTTAATGAGGTTGTATTGTGATAATCAGGATGCACTCTATATTACATAAAATCTTGTCGTTCATGAACGAACGAAGTATATTGAAGTTGATTGTCATGTAGTTCGTAATAAGGTTGTTAGGACCAAGGAGGTGCATAGACAGATTGAGACACGTCATATGCGCACACATGTCATCAGCTGACCGACATTCTTACAAATTCATTGACAGATGCTAGAATTCAATTTTTTTATAATTTGTAAAAAAGTTGGATATATATGACATGTATGCTCAAACTTGAGGAGAAATATTAGAATAATTGAATATTAGTTTAACCACATACAGGTAAAACATGTGCTTGTAATAGAGTGATATATATTGAACAATCATTTTCCTTTCCAAGAGTCACATCACCTTGAGTTAAAAATCATCATTTGTTTTTAAATTCCTTTCGACTAAACTATTAAATAATACGGATTAAGAGAGCATTCTGTCAAATTTAACAGAACATACCTGACTTATCAAAGACGACCAGTGAATAAATGGGATATGGTCCACAAATCATTCATATATGGATCTCTGCTAAGTGTAGGCATGCAGCTGCGAAAAGAAGTTGATTTTTTTGCCAGATTATCATTTTTCTAGATGCAAAAAAAAAAAAAAAGCTGTTGAACCATAATATTTAGAAGAAGAAAAAAAAATACTATTAGTTGAGCTACAATATTTTGTCTATTGTTGACAAATTAATAACTGTGACTAAAGGGTGTGGTTCCATTTATTGTTGGATAAATTAATGAATCGACAAAAAAAAAAAAAAATCAAAGAGAGGTGGCTATCTACTTGTTGGCGTATTGTATAATTAAATACAATTGAAGATCTATTTTGATCTTTTAGATCTTAAGCGAATATTCTCTACATGTGGGTGTGTGATGGCCAAGGCCGACTCTGAGATCATGAGAGCCCGAGGTAAATTTCCGAAATGAGGTCTTTATACATAATTTTTATTAAAAAATTAGGTAAAAAAAGTTTTTTTTGGTATTTTTTTTTCTACAATTCTGAAAAAATCGATATATCATATATATAGGTAAAAACACACACACCATATAGATATTCTCCTTGACTCAGGCCAAGTTTTCTTTTTGAAAACCTATTTGCACCCAATAGGTTTTACCCCTTCAGGTGGGTTTACCAAGGTCCATACTTGGTTGGTATAGATTGATTTCATCTCAGATCTTATAGCCTCAAGTCATTTCTCAGAGTCTGGGCCTTTTACAGCTTTCTCATAAGTCATAGGCTCATCTTGATCCATGAGTAATACATCACCATGTTGAGTCACGAGAAATTCATATCTCTCGGGTTGATAATGTATCATACTAGACTTACGTAGGCCTTGTGCTACTTGAGCAGGTAGTTATTCCACAACAATTTGTGGAGTCTGCTTCATTTCCACAATTGGTTTGCTGTTACTTTGCGAAGTTTGAATTTCTTCAAGTTATATCGTTCTCCCACTGGTTCTTTTGGAGACGAATTATCTCTCGAGGAATACAGCAGTCAGTGCGACAAACACTTTGCCTTCGGTCGGATTATAGAAATAGTATCCTTGGTTTCCTTGGGATATCCTACAAGAAAACACTTATCAGATTTGTAATCAAGTTTATCAGGGACTTAGCGTCTTACATAGGCTTCACAACCCCAAATTTTCATAAAAGACACACTAGGACGCCTCCTAGCACATATCTCATATGGTGTCTCTTGAACCGTTTTAAATGGAACACGGTTAAGTGTGAAAGCAACTGTTAATAGAGTATGTCCTCAGAAGGAGCTTGGAAGGTCTGCATGACTCATCATAGATCGAACCATGTCTAACAAGGTTCGGTTTCTCCTCTCAGAGATACCATTCCATTGCAGTATTCCAGAGGGAGTGAGTTGAGATATTATCTCACACTCTTTTAGATGGACATCAAATACTTGGCTTAAGTACTCACCACATCTATCTGATCGAAGGGGTTTAATGCTTTTACCAAGTTGGTTTTGTACCTCATTCTTGAATTCTTTGAACTTTTCAAATGATTTTGATTTATGTTTCATCAGATACACAAACTCATATCTATTGAAATCATCAGTGAATGTAATGAAGTACTGAAAATCTCCTCTAGCGAATATGTTGAAATGTCTGCAGACATCACTATGTATGAGACCTAAAAGATCACTAGTTTTTTCATCTTTTTCAGTGAATGGAGCTTTTGTCATCTTGTCCAACAAACAAGGTTCACATACCTCATATGATTCAAAATCAAATGAGTCCAAGAATCCGTCTTTATGGTGTTTGGATATGTGGTTATCATTTATGTGGCCCAAACGACAGTGCCAGCGGTTAGTTGGGTTCGTATCATTTGATTTGAACCTCATAGTATTTATATTATAGACGGCCATTTCAAGGCCGGGAATATAAAGTTCATTACTCAATTGTGCACTACCATAATAGATATCATTCAAATAATAAAACAAATTCTGCTATTTAATATAAATGAAAAAAAAACCTTTCTTGCCCAAACAGGAAATAAAAATAATATTCCTACTAATAGCGGGCACAAAATAACAGTTCTCAAACTCAATGATAATCCCAATGAACAATGATAAATGACAAGTCCATACAGCTAAAACAGAAATTTTTGCTCCAATTCCTACTCGTAGGTCAACTTCGCCCTTAGGCAATGGTCTACTCCTTTTGAAATCCTGCACATTTACACGAATGTGGGATCCACATCCAGTATCTAATACCCAAGATGTAGAAGTATGTAAATTGACTTCTACAACAAAAATATATGTAGAAGAAGTCTCACTTCCTTTCTTCTTCTTAAGCTCCTCCAGGTACTTATGACAGTTCCTTTTCCAATGTCCAGTCTCACCATGGAGGAAGCATGTGCCCTCATTGGCCACCCCACCCTTAGGCTTCAAGGCAGAAGTGTTGGGCTTGAAATTGCCCTCGCCATTGCGTTTCTTAATATACTTTTTGTCCTTACCCTTAGCTTTGGCCTGTTGAACCATCATAATAGTCTTTCCTTTACTAATGTTCTACTCAGTAGTTCTCAATATGCTTAGCAGTTCTGGCAGAGGTTTATCAATTTCATTCATGTTGTAGTTCATAACGAATTGACAATAACTTTCTGGCAAGGAATGCATGACCAAGTCAGTGGCCAACTCTTGATCTAAAGAAAAACCAAGCCTTTCAAGGTTTTCTATGTACCCAATCATCTTGAGCACATGAGTTCCAACAGGGCTTTCTTCTGACAGTTTGCACTGAAACAATGTCTTTAAGATTTCAAACATCTCATGCATAGCTTGCTCTTGATAAATCCTCTTGAGGTGTACGATTATATCGTAGGCATCAATGTTCTCATACTGCTTCTGAAACTCAGAGTTCATGGTAGCTAGCATGAGACAATCAACGTCCAAGGCATCATCTTGATGCTTCTATGAGCATCATTTTCGGTGCGATGGGCACTTGTAGCAAGTGGCTTTTATATATATATATATATATATATAGAGAGAGAGAGAGAGAGAGAGAGAGAGAGAGAGAGAGAGAGAGAGAGAGAGAGCGCAATGCTCCATTGAAAACACAAATGTTGTGAAAACTTGTGAAAACAACCTAGGCCGTTGTTGGGCCTAGGTTATAATGCATTATAACCTAGGCCGTTGTTCCCAACAACGGCCTAGGTTGTTTTCACGTTTTCAATAGAGCATTACTCATATATATATATATATATATATGTATATATAGCAATGCTCCACTGAAAACACAAATGTTGTGAAAGCTCGTGAAAATCATCTAGGCCGTTCTCGTTATAATGCATTATAACCTAGACCGTTGTTGGGAACCGTTAACCTAGGTTGATTTCACGTTTTCCGCGCTACATTAGCGTTTTCAATGTAGCATTACTTTTATATATATATATAAAATATGATATTTTATTATTACAAATTCTCTGTCTGAAGAACTAATGTTTTTAAAAAAACAATTGCCCAAAAATTAAATTTGGGGAATATATTGTAATTTAACTTCACGTGCAAAATACGTAAACATATTTATAAGGGAAATAAAATTTGGGAGTCCCTAAAAAAGTGAAAAATTGAGGACCCAAGGCGGACGGCCTTTACCTTGGGGCCGGCCCCGATGATTACTGAAAGCTCCATGTATATTATAATTTTTTAAATTTCTGCCAAGAAAAAAGAAAGAAAGGGAAGTAAAAGCCGTAAAAGAGAAAGCTGAAAAAAAGTGTAGAGAAAGACATTCAAGAAAGTGCTACTAGGGTCTAGCAATAAGGCTTTTCGCTGGTAAGCAAATAATTTCAATATTCGGATCCTAAATATAAGTGCAATTTAAATAGTTGAAAAGAGTATAATGCAAATTTCACAATAGATTCAAAAGTACCAATTTTTTAAAGTACCAATTTCTTAAAAATTATGGACAAGAGGAAAATTGAGCAAACTTTGAAATTACTATTTAATGCAGAAATGGAGCCTTATACTTGTAGAAGAAAACTTCATAAAATGCAGTAGTTGTACTTATATTTTGAGACTTTATATGGTCAATTCAGACCATTCATTAAATTTATAATATCATAAAATGCGTGTATACATAAGATCAAGTTGTTCGGAAACTTTATTCTCATGCATTGCATAATGCCAAATTGTTATATTATTAAAAAACTGTTCCAATCGCGATCACTTAAAGCATAAATAAATGATCCCTAAACAACTTGATATTTTATAGGTGTAGATATTATAACTGATATGGCTATAAATGGGGTTAAATCGAAATCGTTCAAAACGAGCACGAATCTGAAAGTCCTAGGGGCAAGATGGTAATCTCGCCTACAAGCGGGTCCGAATTGGGAACCGGGTCCCTCCTCCTGGACCCGCTGACCCATGAACGAACATGACCAGTTGAGAACGGGTCTCAATCCGTTAGGGGCCAGTTCAACAGGATTAGAGGAAATCCTGGCTCCCCCTGATCTGGAGGAGGTGGTTATAACCACCCTAATCCTGCCTCACGGAGAAGTAGGGATCCTCTCTGATCCTGAAGGAGATCCCATTGGCGACTATATAACCCCCCCGATCTCCCACTGTAAAAGGTGATCACACTTTGCACACTTGAGCTTTTTTTCCCTCATCTTTCTCTGTGGATTGACTTGATCGTCAGAGGGTTCGTCGCCGGGATCTATACCGGTGTCTCAAACGTTTGTGCAGGTCGCAAGAGAACATCAAGGAGCCAACCTGTTCGCAAGGAAGAAGAAGGGGTGGATCTTTGTGAGTTCCTCAAGAACCTACAAATCTCATCTGCTGCCCCACACCCGAATTCAGTAGCAACAGATTGGCGCTGTCTGTGGGAAACTTCACTCAACAAGCAATCTCCTCTTCCTCCTTCAACCCACCTAACTCCTAGCCATGCCTTCCAAGAAGAGACCCATGAACTCCAACCAAAGGACAACTTCCCGTCACCCTCCTCCTCCTCCCACGTAGGGGGATCTCCCTCCTCTCAACCAACCAGCCCAGCAGCTCGATCCTCGGGCTCCGCAGTCTGCCCAGCAGCCTTCGGGACCCCAGGCTGTAGTGGGGGAACCCTCCCGACGGAGTCTTCACAAGCAACCTGTCTATCAGGTTCGGGTCTCCATCCACAATGCCGACACCAATTCTATGGCCTCCTATACTCCTCTACTCCAAAGGACCTGCAGAACGTGATCAACAATCGACAGACCGAGCACGGACCCGATCTCCGTACTCATCTGGAGGAGAGGCGGGCCCAAGGGTCGAACCCTTGCCGCGAGCAGGCTAGGGACCGTTCACCCCGATCCTACCGAGGGGGATCCAACTCTCCCCGTAGGCGAAGAGAGTCACCCCAACATCGCCCAAGACAGAGCCGTTCCCCGAAAGGTCGCCAGGCACCGTGGGACCATCATGAGAAGGAGGCCCCATCACAAGGGCGGAATTCCAGCAATTTCAGGAGGCGGTCCTACGGGCTCTCAACCCTAACAATGCCCATAGGGCCCCCAGTCCTCAACCGACTCCTTACCATCCTCGCCGCTCCCGTAGTCCTCGAACGGCTCCTCGCCATCCTCACTGATCGCGTAGTCCTCGACCGGCTCCTCACAATCCTCGCCGCTCTAGAAGTCCTAGGCAAGCTGCGAGCCATCGCCGCCCCTCTCCCGATCATCATCGCCGCTCCCGCAGTCCACGACCAACCCCAAGTCACCCTCGTCTCTCGGTCAGTCTGCCTCCTACTCTGAGCCATCATCGGCACAGCCCCAGTCCTCCTCGACATGGGGTTCGGCCATATAGGACCATAGGGAGGACTCGGTCTACTGCCGTCTCCACGAGATGGAGAGGCGCCTCGGCCAGCTAGACCGAGATGAGGGGCGACTTGCAAGGGACCTTCGTCTGAGCAGGCCCCCATTCTCTCGTACCATTATGGAGGCTCCAGTTCCCGACAACTTCAAGCCTCCCCACTTAGAGACATATAATGGAGAGTCGGACCCCGCAGATCACATCGAGAGTTTCAAAACTCTCATGTTGATTCACCATGCATCCGACTCCCTCCTCTGCAAGACCTTCCCGGCCACACTCAAGGGGCCGGCTCGGGAATGGTACTCGCAGCTGGTGCCAGCGTCCATCTTCTCCTTCGATCAGTTCGAAGGCCTTTTCCTCACGCATTTTGTGAGCAGTCAGCGCACCGAGAAGGCGAGCGACACCCTATTGTTCCTCAACTAAAAGAGGGGTGAACCACTGCGGGATTATGTCAAACGATTCACCGCCGAAGCTAGGTCCATTGCTTCTTTGGAACCCTCGGTCGCCACCCTCGCCTTCCGGTCCAACATCCTCAATGCTGACCTCAAGGCGTCCCTCGCCAAGAAGCCCCCTCGGAACTTCTCAGAGCTCCTGCTTCGAAGTGAGAAGTACACCCGAGCGGAAGAAGCCATCCGCCGCCTTACCTTCGAGGCCTCATCTTCTGGAAACAAGCGAAAGGGTGCAGAGGAAGAAGGAGCTAAGAAGCTCCAAAAGGACAATAGGGGTCAGCGGCGTCCCCCACCTCGGTTCGAGAAATTCACTCCGCTTAACGCAAGTGTATCTGCCATCCTAATGGAGATAGGGAATGATGGCCTCCTACCGCCTCCCCCAAGGATGAATACCCCGGCAAAGAAGAGGGATCGGAGTAAGTAGTGCCGTTTCCATCGAGACCACGGGCACGATACAGATGAATGTCGGGCCTTGAAGGATGAAATCGAGGTCTTCATCCAGCGAGGACAACTCAATCGGTTCGTGAAGAGGGACCAAGCCAATCTGCTCCTACCGCCTCGAGGGGCTAACAGGCAAAACGAGCAGCGCACGGAGGCTCCGGAGGCTGAAGTGGAGGGCATCTTGCACCTGATACACAGGGGCCTAATGGGGGGAGATTCCAACTCCTCCCGAAAAGCCTTCGTAAGGGAGGTTAACTCCGTGCAGAGCCATCCTCCCCCAAAGGGCCTCGGAGTCCCGGCGACGATCTCCGACAGGGACCTAGAAGGCGTCCGCATGCCCCACTATGATGTCCTCGTTATCAATCTCCGCATGGCGAACTTCGAAGTTCGTCGCATCTTAGTAGATAACGGCAGCTCCGTCAACATCCTTTTCTTGGAAGCCTTCAAAGGCCTCCCGCTGTCCAGGGACCGGCTCAAGCCCGCAGGCTACACTCTCCATGGGTTTACAGGGGTCCCGGTTACGGTCGAGGGAATTATAACCCTCGACGTAACGGTTGGAAAGGCCCCGGCAACTCGAACGGAGCAAATGAACTTCATGGTGGTCGACGTCAAAGCCGCCTACATTGTTATCCTGGGCAGACCAGGCTTGGCCGCGCTTCAGGCCATCCCTTCAGCCTACCATATGAAGATGAAGTTCCCCACTCCCTCAGGAGTGGGAGAAGTGAGGGGAAGCCAAGAGGCTGTAACGCCCCGAATCCCAATTTACTGAATTCGAGATGTTCTTCAGGATCTTTTCGCTTTCTTCACACACAATTTTACAAGGAATTTAAAATAACTTTACTTTTCCATCAGAGTTACAACATGTTACATTTGAATTTACACAGCAGAAGCAAAATATACAATATTTACATAAATGGACAACAACATGATCAACTCTTTAAGCATCCATTCCTCTTACATGTAATTTTATCCTGCATAAAACACTGTGGGTACGTCAGTTTATTCAACCGACGATAATTATACATGGCCATCCTCTCTATGCCAGAAACAGTATAATGAATCTCATTTCTTACAAATCACAAGCTGGTTCAACATAAGCATGCAAATAGGGGAACTTTTAATGATGTCGTGTCGTGATTGTGCACTTAAATCCTTAATGCAATTTACTTAATTAATTATGACACTAATGCACACTTGTTCGAATTCTATGCATCCCATACTACATAGGTTCGAGTGCAAGCCTCTTAAACGATCTTCATTTTAGTAGGGTTCAATCCCCCGCCATGACTTATTCTACTACTGTAATTCCAATGAGTATCCTAGATGAATCTATGAGTACAAGCATGTATCCTGGCCCCTGGAGTAGAATTTCGCGCCATGTCTTGACTCGTCAAGCATGCATTCTGCGACAATTCAGCCTCCTCCCTGAACACACTCCTCTTGCAGTCACCAAAACATCCCACAAGCGTGACTAGAGTCCGATCATTACTGAGTTGTGCCCGCGCCATGTCTTGACTCATCAAGCATGCATTCTGCGGCTCACACACCCGCACCGTACCCTAGCTCTCATACTCATGTTTTTCTCTCACCTTCATCACCTCCACACTATGTATTTAAGTTACATTAGAATCATGAATAAAATCAAGCTCTAGAGTTAGCCTCTCCATCAACCGGACTTATCATTTCATTTCACTTGACCAACCTGGTCTCAATATCATTTTATTCACTGCCGGGGAGACTTAGCTACTCTTTGTTCAATTTCAAATTCACAATACCCAATGGAGCATCATCAGCTCATAATTCATTTTAGAGTCTCTCAGACTTTCTCATCATGATTTCACATTTCATAATTTCATTTAATTCTCAATTCTCATCCATGATTCATTTACACAATTCATGCATCCATAACAGAGTTCATTGACTTAAATCACAAGGTTCACCATTACTAACAGCAAAATAACATGAATTCCAGTATACCAAAGTTCACTCTGTACAGTCGACTTGGAAGAACACCAGTCGACTTATACAGTCATACAGGGTTATCATAATGTTCGGGTTAGTCGACTGTGTACACCACCAGTCGCCTGTCCCGCAACTTCCATGTTCACAATATTAATCACATGACAGTCGACTGTTCACACATCAGTCGTCTGTCCTGGAGATTTCAACAGCAACATTTCTAAATCCAGATCAGTCGACTTGCCCCATGCATCGGTCGACTGGACAGATCCATTTTAATTTGGGAATTTACTTACAGTTTCTTACATATACTTGCATCATGATATCAATTAACAGTATATACCAATTCATGTTTCATAAACATAGTACCCCTTGCTCAGTAGCATTCACAACACAATTTTCCCAGTTATTAACATGCTCTTCAGAGAAACTACTACTCTAAACATGTATTCACATTGCTCATACTTACATACGACAATGGGGATATAAATTTCAAGTCATCATCATGAGTCTACACAGATAGAATATCTTTATTCGGGGAACTATCAAACAGTCACTTTCAGAACGAGCATCAGTCGACTTAACCCCAAGTCAGTCGACTGAGACGACAACTTCAGATGTTTATCTCCTCTAGTTCTTTTTGTTTGTTTTACCTTCCCTCCGTCATATGTGTCATAGGGAAAGACATACATTTTATGATCACACCATCATGGCGATTCACACACATTTTATCAGCACATTATGAAAGTAAATATCTCGTATCAGTCGACTGGCTCATATGGCAGTCGACTGTACCGCCAGTCTTGTCTCGAATTTAATAGCATGTTCAAGCAATTTCTACCGCATTCAATTCACTTTTGCCACATGGTAATACTTCATGACAAATATAGCATTATTCCTACATTAGAAGTCCTGAGAAACACCCACCTTTTGTGAAGAAAATAACGAAATCCCGCAAGTCCTTCAATATAGCGCAGCACTTCTTGTTACTTGGTTCCACTCCGACTCCTCAGCAATGCTGCTTGCCTCCACAGAAAAGCTCCCACACACTCTCAGATACTCTTACAATCTCAGGGAATTTTAGTGTAAAAAGATAGGGATTAGAAGGGGGTATTTATATTAGAAGATAAATAGAATGAAGGGTTGAGATCTAATAGGGAGTTGAAGAAACAATGGCTGAGATTAAATCGGAAGTTTAGAAACTACCCACACCTCAAAATGTAACCACCCATGATCTCACCCATCACTCCACAATCCGGTCAAGAAGTGTGCTTATTGCACGTGTACATAAAGTGCACGTGTAGGCACAAGCCACACTACAATATGTACCTTAAATACCCGGGAATAGAAGGGTAAGAAGATGCTACAATACAAGTTGTAGAAAATAGTAAGATGGTTTAAATTCATGGGCTTAAAACCAATTTGGGCAAAACTAGTTATTTTGTAAAAATAAGTAAATTAATGCTTTATAAAACGATGTTGAAAAATACTAGTCAATAATATTGCACAAGTATACCATATAAAATAAATAATCTTCCATATAAAAAGTCAGGGTATTACAGAGGCGGCACGGAAGTGCTACATGACCTCGGTGGGGGGTCCGGTTCTTTCTTTGGAAGCGCTCGAACTTCCTCAGGAGGGAGGCCAAACCATCTCCGAGCCCGTCGACGAGTTGGAGGAAGTGGCCTTCTCCAAGGAGGACACCACTAAGACATTCCGCATCAGCAAAACTCTCTCCCCCTCTATAAAGCAAGACATCTCCTGGTGTATACGGGAGAATCGTGACCTCTTCGCATGGACTGCAGTGGACATGCCCAGGATCTCGAAAGAACTCTCAATGCACCATCTGAGCGTCACCCCTGGGGTTAAGCCTATCCATCAGAAGAGGCGGAAGTTTGCCCCCGAGAGGCAGCAGACAATCAATGAGGAGGTTGAGAAACTCCTCAATGCCCGCTTTATTCAGGAGGTTAACTACCCTGAGTGGCTCTCCAACGTGGTAATGGTCAAGAAGGCCAATGGAAGTTGGCGGATATGCATTGACTTCACAGATCTTAACAAGGCGTGCCCGAAGGACCCCTTCCCTCTTCCCAGCATCGTTGCCCTCATCGATGCGACTTCCGGGCATGAGTTACTTAGTTTTATGAATGCCTTCTTGGGATACAACCAAATCAGGATGTTCCCACCGGACATTCCGAAGACATCGTTCGTGACGGACCAAGGCCTCTACTGCTACCGTGTTATGCCCTTCGGGTTGAAAAATGCGGGGGCTACCTATAACTCCTTGTTCCAGTTGTACGTATTTTATTACGTGAATTTTTGTACTTCAATTTTCAGAAGTTTTATTTTCCTTTTTGGACTCTTTATCTAAAGCGAGAATATTTTTCTGATCAATTCTATAATTTTGTGATTTTCGATCGGAGTTTAAATACAAATTTTAAACCATGATTAATCCTAATCCTAATACTAATCCTAATCATAATCCTAATCCTGCCTAACCCTACACCTTATTTTCTTCCTCCCTACTTCTCCATTTCTGCATACGCCAACCTCCCCCCTCATTTTCTCCTCCTTGTTCATTTTTTTTCCACACATTTGATTTTTCTACACCACCACACCCCTTTGTTGATTTTTCTACACCCCTTTGTTGATTTTCTACACCCCTACACATGCATGCAACCAGCCAACTCTCTCTCCCTTTCTCCTTGTTTAAATCTATATATATGCATACACACACACATGCATAACACATCAACCCCCCACCTCTACGTCTCATTTTTCATTTTGCCTTCTTCACACCCACTGCCTGCTTCACACCCGAGAGCTCAAGTGACACCCGAGCTCTCCTTTACTCTCCGCCTTCGAGCCAACGACTCCGTTTCTATCCCGAAAAACAACCCGATGCCATGCCACATTGTTGTTGTCGTCGCTCACCGTTGCTATCGCTAGCTACCATCTTGCCGCCATTCTTACCGCCGTCCGTTGCCGACGTCGCTTCTTCTTTCCGTGGTTAACACCACCACCGAAATCGTCACATTATAAGGCAAGTACCTTGTACACTCTTTTTGTTCTCGTACAAGCATTTTCCTTTGACTCGTGACAAGTAGTCTAGTTATCAGCATGTTTTATTGTCAAACTCCATTCTAGTCACTGGTTTCATACTATATCAACTCAAGAGTGAACCGTTAACACATTTCGAATCGTGTTATCGAATATCAAATATTCAACCTTACTATCTCTAAAATTTCTTGACCTTGCACTAAGAATTCGACCATGTTCCCAATACTGGATTGAAGATTTTCTACGTGGAAATCGTAGCCCATCGAGTCCCGAATCCAGAACATCTGACGGTTTCTCAATCGGATGTATAGATTGTGAGATATCGCGATTTTAGTACTGTCATATTGTGAATTTCTGAACCTGCACGGGATCACTAACCGGTCTCTCGTACTGAGAATTTGACCATGTTCCCGACACTGGATCGAAAAACTTTCTACATGAAAATCGTAGCCCTTCGAGTCTAGATATCCGAAACATCCTACAGTTTTTCAATCCGATGTATAGATTGTGAGATATCGCAGTTTTAGTATTGTGACTCCGAATTTCCAGAATGCGCGCGAAACATCGAAACCAGCCAAGAATGAATTTGTAAGCATCGCTACTGTCTCTAGAATGTATCGTGTGAATATGCGTTGGAACCGAAAGAGAGTCTACTTTCTATAATCTCTGACGGAATCGGATTTGCTTTTCTGTAACAACGGGAAAGTGGATTTGAATGCAGATATGTCAAGTTGTCTAAAAATTCATCTATACATTTTTGCATATAAACCCGTTATTTTTCATATTTAATGAACTGAGTGTATTATTGTTCTTGTAATAATAACTTGTATAGATATAATAGGTTGATAGCATGTATTTTATACTACTTGATAATTTATAATAACTACTCTCGATACATGTCCCCGATATATCTCATACCATGATTACTGCCCTTAATATTTTTCTTGATTAAACTGTCTTGATTACACCGTTCCACTAGTCGTACCAATTGCATGTTCCTAACTAATTATAAAAGAATAACAAGCCGGGGTTATAAGGGTACGACTTAATAATGGACAATATAGGGGAGTATACTCGGAAGGGGGCCGTGTTTCCCGAAATAGTGATTCTTGATTCTTGATTCTTGATTACACAATTCTTGATTACATAATTCTCGATTACATGATTCATGATTACATGTCTTGATACTATCACTGGAAGACCCGAGTACATAATCCTTTAGAATTCACTACTTAAGTCTAAACGTCACATGATTAATATGTACCGAACTTGTGGTATGGAACACAGGATTGTGTGCATTAGATAAGTTAATAAAACAGATAAACTTGAGATCTTCACTAAGCATGATTCTTGATTACATGACTCTTCGTTGCACAACTCTTGATTACATGACTCTTGATTACAAGACTCTTGATTACATGATTCTTGATTACATGACTCTCGATCCTTGATTACATGATTATCGATTAACTGAGCCTAGGTTATCAATTGATTTTATCTTAAAGTCTAGAATACACTAGTTATAGTTATTACTTACATGATCATATTGTCCCAGTTCCTTGCTTACTTCCATATTGTATTTGTACTTCTATTTCTTGTTTCTTCTATGTTATATCTTGTTATATTACCCTTTTTACTGCTTGTTGCTACTTGCCGCCCGAAACTTGCTCTAACGGGAACTTTTCTATTTTTCTTTGAGTTAATAATTATACAGGTACTGATGGACCCGACGAGCAGACTCTTTAGACGATCGTTGCTGCTTCCTTACTACTTCATGTTGTTTTTCTTTCAGTCGCTATTTTATCTAGTTGTTATAGCGAACTGCTTATCATATTATTTTAATTCGAGCACCTTGTACTTTCGGGCATCTTGACCCGATGTTAATGTATTATCCAAATGATAGTTATTCTATTTTCAGCTCATGTGATTATTATATTTGCCTGCGTGAATGTGTTATAAAGATCTTGTTGAGCTTATAATTGTACAACTTATGGATGATGTATATCATTCGCTGGGCCTCAGTTGCGTGCCTGTATTTCCGTATAGTGGGAAGCGGGGCGTGACACTACCTATCAGCGCCTGGTGAACAAGGTCTTCCGAGATCAGATTAGCCGAAACATGGAAGTCTACATTGACGACATGTTGGTCAAGAGCACACAAGGGCGGGAGCATACCCTCGACCTTCAGGAAGCCTTTGAGGTGCTCAGGAGGCATAATACGAGACTAAACTCGAACAAGTGTGCATTCGGCGTCTCATCGGGCAAATTTCTCAGGTTTATGGTCAGCCAGAGGGGCATAGAGGCCAATCCCGAGAAAATCCAAGCCATTCTCAAAATGGCTCCCCCCTCCAACGTCAAAGAGGTGCAGAGGCTCACGGGGTGCCTCACGGCAATAGGGCGATTCCTCTCCAAGTCCAGGGAGAATTGCCTCCCCTTCTTAAAAGCCCTCAGGGGGGCTAAAGGCTTCGAGTAGGGGCCGCAACAGCAAGATTCCTTTGACAAGATCAAAGAATATTTGTCCAACCCCCCTCTCCTGAGTAAGCCAACACCCGGAGAGGTCCTTTACCTCTACCTCGTAGCCTCGGACCAAACGCTCAATGCGGTCCTTGTGAGGGAAGAGGATAGGACACAAAAGCCTATCTATTACGTGAGTAAGGTGCTCCGCAACGTCGAACTCTGCTGTTCGAAACTGGAAAAGATGGCACTTGCCTTGGTCATGGCGGCTCGTAAGCCTCACCCCTACTTCCAGTCCCACTCGGTGGTCTTCCTTACCGACCAACCGCCGAAACAAGTTCTCCACAAGCCGAAAACGTCCGTACGACTCATGAAATGGTCCATCAAGCTGAGTCAGCACGACATCAGTTACCAGCCCAGGACGGCGATAAAAGCCCAAGCTCTGGCCGAGTTCATCATAGAGAACACCATCCCCGACTCATGCAAGTCGTCAACTGACCCCTCCGTCTGGACCGTCTATGTGGACGGGTCCTCCTGCGCCGATGGAAGTGGGGCCGACGTCATCCTAACTGGTCCCGATGCCTTCGTCCTCCAGTACTCCCTTCGCCTCAACTTTCCGGCATTGAACAATGAGGCAGAATATGAAGCCCTAATTGCGGGTCTCTGCTTGGCTCGCAAGGCAGGTGCCGAACATGTAAGGGTCTTCAGCGACTCTCAATTAGTGGTCAATCAAGTGTCCGGGGAGTACGAGGTGAAAGATGACCGAATGGCTAGATACTCAGCAAAAGTGAGCAAGCTTCTCCCTCTCTTCAGAGATGTTCAACTCCAGCGGGTTCCCCGAGAGGAAAACGCACAAGCGGATACCCTCTCTAAGCTTGCCTTCTCATCCCTCCATGGTTTAGAACGAATTGTCCTAATATAAGTTCTACTCAAACCCAGTATCGACGAAGATGGCTCGGAGCCAGTGGAAGCCTACCCCCTAACACTTGGGAAAAACTGGATGAAGCCCCTGCTCGAGTATCTCCGAGACGGTGTCCTCTCCGAAGATCCGAAGGAAGCAAGGAGGATCAGGACACGAGCAGAGCGGTACATACTCCTGGACGGGGTCATGTACAATTGCTCTTACACCCAGGTCGACGGGCGGCCCTATCTGAGATGCCTCTCTCTGGAAGAGGCACTTTATGCCTTAAGGGAAGCCCATGATGGTCTATGTGGCACACACTTGGGAGCACAATCACTTGCCCGGAAGCTTTTGAACTATAGGTACTTTTGGCCTACACTATTAAGTTACTCCGAGGAGTATGTCCGCCAGTGCAACTCCTGCCAAAAGTTTGCCCCAATCTGTCGCCTGCCTCAAGCGCAACTTGCCTCCATGGCAAGTCCAATCTCTTTCGCAATGTGGGGGATGGATTTACTCGGACCTTTCCCTCCGGCACCAGTGTAGCGCCCCAAATTTCTAATATGAGAGCTTAGAAAATAAGTGGCGAAATCCCAGCAATCCACTTCAATAGAACAATAAACACCAACAACACCACTAAAATTTTTCTTTCTCTTATTACAACAAATATTACAATTACAGCGGAAGTCTAAACATCTCAACACAAATTAATATTTTATTTACAACTCAATAATGATCTCAAATATCCTTTACAGTTTTACACCAATCGCTAAATAATCCAATAAACTCAAATTGCCCACTCAAGCATCCAACCTCTAATCTAGGCAATAACCTGCAACATGTGAGGCTAGAGTTGAACCCTAACCCCAAAACTACGGGGTCAGCCATAAATGGTGTGAGTGGTAACAATTCAAACCATTAGCATAAATGAACGTAAAACATAATATCCAACAAATAATAATCAAACACTAAAGTATGAAGTACGACAAAGAATAATGGGTGATACCAAAACCAAAACCAAGTGTGTGAAAACAGGAAATCCAAATGCATAAAAGTGATTCAAGAAAACATCATGACTATATGCTGACAACGATGACTACTAAGAGATGAAGATAAACTATGATGATTTGCCCATGCTTGATCATTCCGGAGATTGATCCCACATCACAGGTATTTTCCCTGGATAATTCAGGAGATCATCCAACATCTAAACATAGACTCATCATCACAATAATACCCCAAAAGCGTCGCCTCGACTCCGATAATTCCGTAGTTCAATCCCACATCACAAGATAATTACTTGGATAATTCAGGAGAAATACCTCGCATCACAGGTTAACTACCTGGATAATTCCGGAGATAAATCACACATCACAAGTTAACTACTTGGATAATTCAGGAGATTAAATCCTACATCAAAAGCCATACTGAGGTGCATAACTCAAGTTCCCATTCGTCATGACACTACTAATGCCTGTCCTTATTAGTTTGGGTTACCGAACAAATCTCCTAGAGTAGTGCACCCTACCGGACTAAAAATCTGAATACTGAAAATGTGCCTCAATGGGCCTCAACAAATAACTGAACAAACATCTCAATACTGGTATACTAGGGTCACATACCTCTAGAGACTCAAAAAACAAATATCTGAACAAATTTCCACTAAACAAGTGGCTCAACAAAATATCTCAAAATTATGTTCTTAACGGAACATCTCAACATCAAACACTAAACAAAATATCTCAAATCAATTACAAAGATCCTTCAGGATCAGTCGACTGCATATCAGATCAGTCGACTGTCCAGAGGTCATAATCCAACATTTCTCAAAAATAAACTAAGGCATAATCAGTCGACTTACCAAGGGGTCAGTCGACTGCCCCGAGACAAAAACAAATAATTCTCATAAAAAATATTCTAAGTATTTGAGTCGACTGAAGGGTCATAGGTCGACTGTCCCGAAAGGACTGAACAAAATCACAAACAGAGGATCAGTCGACTGACCTCAGTCTAGGTCGACTGTCCCGAACAAATCTCAAGACTCAAAAATACACAGTAGGCTCGTACCAGTCGACTGCTTCACAAGACAGTCGGCTGTCGGCTACAGGTTCCCAAAAGATAGGTCTGAACACAAAACTAAACTGGAGTTTTTCCAAGATTCATCGATCATAGAATTAATTTATATCCAGGCAAATAAACAATTCTCAATAATCTCCATCATGGTTACGTTACTCAATCAATCAATTTCTCCAATCTCATATTCTCATGATCTCAATTCTTAATTCTCCCATTAGGGTTTTTTCTCAATAAAATGTCTTCCATAACTTAATCCAAATCTGATTTACAACCATAAGGTCCAGGTGTTTACCATCTAATCACAACAAAATCAATTCTTAATATGTCTCCCAATAATACGATCTCATAGATCAACATTTCCTCAACGAATCTTAATATTTTCTCATACATGGTTCAAATATCAACAAGAGTTCTCATCCTCCATAACAAATAAAAGATCCATACCATACATTCAATGGGACTAACAAAATAATGGCATAATGATCACAAACAAGCATAACAAGATCTTACGTCATTCATCAATCAAGACAAACAAAACAAGCAAAGCAAAACAAAACAACAAAACAAACCACTCACCTTTGTTTTGATGAAAATCCGCCAAAAGCTTTCTCCTTGCTAGATCCAAGAATCCTCCTTTTTGCTCCTCAAAATAATCTCAAAATTCTGTGAGTTCTCCATGACGGCTGGGAAAAGGATTTCCCTTATATATGCCGGTTAGAATATTAGGGTTATATTCCCACTTTACAAAATAATCCTTTCCAAAAGTACATTTCACATATATAATCCTTTTCTTGAAAATTAAACCAAATATCATTTAAATTAGGATCTAATAGAAAAATATATTTTTAAACCTCAACAAGTGCTGATCGGAATGTCCAGCAAACACATTTTTGCACTCTAACCCTCAAAATGTCAATTTTGCAAATAAGTCCTTCTTTTCTCAAAATTGCAAATAGTACTAATTAATTTTCAGAAAAATCTGGAAAAATACTAAATAATTTTCAAATAATAAATAATGGTTTTTCTTAAAGAAAACTTAATTTTCCAAACTTCTAAGAAGTCATTTGCACGTGTTTTGCACGTGTACAAAAGATAAATCTTTTAGAAAATATTTATCAAATACTCAAAATCATTTAAAGTTCATTTTCAAATAACTAAAATAATATTTGAAAATACGGGGTTCTACAACCAGGCTAGCTGAAGTTCTTGGTGGTAGCAATAGACTACTTCTCCAAATGGATAGAAGTCGAGCCTCTCTCAACGATCACCGAGAACAGGGTCCAGAAGTTCTTTTGGAAGAACATTATCTTTCAGTTCGGGGTACCTCGCATCCTCGTAACCGACAACATGACCCAATTTACAGGAGCTGCTTTTCATGACTTTTGCACCGATCTCGAAATTCAACAGCGTTTCTCTTCAGTAGCACACCCCCAGTCTAACGGCCAAGCGGAGAACGCGAACCGTCAAATCCTTTTAGGTTTGAAGAAGAGGCTCGTCAAGTCCACAAAGGGGCTATAGGTCGAACAACTCCCCAATGTGCTTTGGTGCTATCGCACCACAAAAAGAACTCCGACGGGTGAATCCCCTTTCAACCTCACATATGGATCAGAAGCTCTTGTCCCTTTGGAGGTGGGTCTACCTTCGCCTCGTCTCATAGCTTACAATGAAGCACAGAACGTGAACCAGTTTTGCAACTTCCTAGACCTCATCGACGAGATCCGTGAGAGAGCCGCAATCCGCTAAGAGATCTACCGTCATAGGATCACTCAAGCTTACAACAAGAGGGTACGACCGACCAAAATAAAGGAAGGGGACCTAGTGCTGAGAAAGTTATCAATTTCGGATCCAAGCAAGAGAGGCAAGCTGGCACCCAATTGGGAAGGACCATATAAGGTCTCCAGAGTTATACGCCCGGGCGCGTATCAACTTAAAGACCCGGTGGGCAGAAAGATGCCAAGGACTTGGAACGCCGAGCATTTGATGAAGTACCGAAAGGGTGTCTAAACGCCGCTCCAAGCTACTTCCCCAGAATTGCAAAATTTTTACTTGTATCTTCCTTTTTATCGAGATGTAAAAGGCGGTCTGCAACTTAGAAGCAGTTGCCCAGTTGTTTTCAATAAAAGATAAAAATGTTCCCTTTTTTCAACTTATCTATCTTTCGAGTAAATTCTCTATTTTTGGGGTAGTCCAACTCTACTTACAAAAAAATTTGTATCGACGGGTTCGGTGTCCAACACTTGGCTCGACTCCGCTTCTACTACTCGCTCATAAGCGAGTAAGAAGTGGTTCGCCATTCGGAATTGCTCCCACAACCGTTCTCTTTCTTAAACGATGAAGTTCGGGGTCCAACACTTGGCTCGACTCCACTTCTACTACTCGCTCATAAGTGAGTAAGAAGTGGTTCGCCATTCGAAACTGCTTCCACAACTGTTGACTCTTTCTTAAACGATGAAGTTCGAAGTCCAATACTTGGCTCGACTCCGCTTCTACTACTCGCTCATAAGCGAGTAAGAAGTGGTTCACCATTCGGAATTGCTCCCACAACCATTGACTCTTTCTTAAACGACAAAGTTTGGAGTCCAACACTTGGCTCAACTTCGCTTCTACTACTCACTCATAAGTGAGTAAGAAGTAGTTCGCCATTCGGAATTGCTCCCACAACTGTTGACTCTTTCTTAAATGACAAAGTTCGGGGTACAACACTTGGCTCGAATCTGCTTTTACTACTCGCTCATAAGCGAGTAAGAAGTGGGTAGCCATTCAGAAGCACTCCTACAACTATCGACAGCCATAGATGTTAACAAAACACACAAGTGCAAAAGAGAAAACAAGTTTTATTTTTATAAAGTTTGAGGAACAACTCAGATCACAAGACCAACTACTCAACAGTTACAAAATTTGAGAAGCCAAAATTACAAGACTACTTCAACGCCTTGTAGGAAGTGGAATACTCCTCTTGAGCGACAAGCGGGGACTGCGAACATTCTGTCGCTGTGACCCCACACTCATTGAGGTCCCCAAGCCGGTGAGCCTGGTTGTGTCCCTAAGCATTCACCGGCTGAGGCTTCGCTCGACGAACCAGCAACTCCACTTTGAGCATCCCCAGGATGCCCTGGGATGGGAGGCGAACGTGACGCTAACTCGTGAAACGATCGTCCCTGTGAGTACTCGTCTCGAGGACAAGATGTGTTCCTGACGTTGCTCCCCTCCGTAAAACGTCGTAGCCGGTGAACCTCCGTCTCTAGCTCAACAATGCGCTCCTTCAGTTAATCATCGGTTACCTTGATTTGTAGGCAAGAAATTCTGCTTGTACAACTCGTTCGAGAAGCTTCAATGATAGTTCGTCGAAGCTGCGCCGTCTCCAGCTCTTTTCGAGTACCACGTTCTTCAGACCGTCTCTCTCCGCACCAATGTCGAATAGGTTCTGCCGAAATGACTCCACTTCCCCTTCAGGGGGGCTTCTCGAGCTCGCTTCTTTAGTTGCTTCAACTCGGAGTTGCGCTTCGCCAGCGTTAGCTTGAGATGATCTAGTTCTAACTCGCTCTTGAGAAAACACTTTCGTCTACGAGAAAGGGCCAACTTCGTCGCTCCCAAGTCAGCTCGAAGACGAGAGGCTTCAGCCGCTACCATGTTCGGCGATGCCTCAACCCATTGGCACTAAGGTTGGCAATTGACCCGGACCCGACCCGAGCCCAATCAAGTCCGACCCGATTTTAACACCTTATGGGCCAGAAAATTTTGTACAATTTCGGATCCGGGTTTAAAAGTTGAGCCCGAATTAATTTTCGGGCCGGGTTCGGGTTTATATAGGTCCGACCCAACCTCGACCCGACTGCACATTAATTGAAAACTACACATTAATTGAAAACAACACTCTTAATCTTATCTTACTTCAAAAATAACAATCCGTTGGATGTGACCATTCAAATCCTTACAATTAAATTCAAATCCGTTGGATGTGACCATTGGATGTGACCATTCTTAATTATGCAAGTACTACACATTAATAATCAATTTATGGACCATGACTCGAGGACACTGATATGTAGAAAACTTAATTAAGATTTTTCAGAGAGAGAGAGAGAGATGGTGGTCCCATTTGATGTCTATCTCTGGCTGACCAATCTCTCATGGAATGATGTAAGATTATACAGGAAGAACAGCAACAAAGAAGAAGCCGTGTGAAACTCAAAGATAGAGGGAGACAAGCAGCATAAAAGGAGACGGAAAGGATGGGTTGAAAGATAGAGAGAAGATGGAGATGGATCAGAAAATGGGAATTAGATGTTGCCTCCGCTGCTCCCGCTGCCGTAGATGCCACTGCTCCCGCCTCCGTTGTTCATGCCGCCGCCGCTCTTGACTGATATTTTAGTATGTATTTTAGTTTCTTTTTCGTTTTCATTTATTTGTTAAGAAATCGGATCGGGCTCGGGCTTTTGGATTCAATTCGGACCCGAGTCTGGGCTTCAAGTTTGCTGCCTGACCCAAATTCGGGTCGGGCTTGGACCCTAGATTTTTTTTCAGGCTCGGGCTCGGGCTTGTATAAGTCCGGCCCAAACTCGGCCCGTTGCCAGCCCTAATTGGCACAACTCGGCGATCTAAAAAGCAAGAACACAACAACGCTGAGCTCAAAAAACACTTAGCAAAATTTCAAAGCAAAGCGTTCTCAACACTTGGTGTTCTCAACACTTAGCCAATTCAGAGCAAATGTGTTTTCAACACTTAGCAAAATTTCAAAGCAAGGTGTTCCCAACACTTGGTGTTCTCAACACTCAGCCAATTCAGAGCAAAGGTGTTTTCAACACTTAGAAAAATTTCAAAGCAAAGGTGTTTTCAACACTTAGCAAATTTCAAAGCAAGGTGTTTTCAAAGCAAGATTGTTTTCAACACTTAGCCAAATCTAAAAAATTTCTTCGTTTCCTTGGTTTTCAACACTTAGCCAAATCTCAAAAGTTCTTCGTTTCATTGAAGTTCAAAAGAGTACTTAAGAGAGCGGTGGCCAGTCCATAGTTCGGCAATACAAATAAAATAATAATAATAATAATAATAAATAATTAAAAAAGGGAGACGACTGAGTCAGGGAGCCACCTCGTGGTGCTGCTCCGAAGCACCCTCGCTCGGCAGAGTGACGAGCACTCCTTAGAGGTTCACCTCATCCTCGCCATCACCCTCGGCCTCGTCACCCTCCAGCTCGGGCTCGACCTCCGCCAGAGGGATGAGTTCCTCGCTCTCCACTGGATCGTAGAAGTAATATGATGAACCGTCGAAATCGGGGATGCGAGCTGCCACGTGCTTCAGAGCTCGGGCGTAGGCCTCCTCCATATTCGTCATCATATGGGCCTCCGCCTCGTCCCGAATGGCCTTCTCTGCCTCCGCCACCTTCAGCGCCTCCTCGGACACCTTCAAGGCCTTCGCCAGCTCCCCCTCGAGGCTAGCCCTCTCCTTCTCTAGCACCTCGACCTTGGTGTCTCGGTCGCTGAGTGCTCGAGCGCTTCGGCGAGCTTCGTCTCGAGGGTGCCCACCTCGGCTGCACGTGATGCCGAGAGCCACTGCTCAGCCTCGAACAGCCTCACTGCCCTAGAACGTTCCGACTGCTCGCGATCATTTGCCGCCTTCATCTCCTTCACTTGCTCGGCGAACTGCTCGGGCATGTGGCTGAAGTGGCAGAGGGTCTGTGCACAAAATAGAGGAAAGTGAGAACTCAAAGACCGCTAACCCCGAAGCTGAAGGGAACGAAGCAAAAGATACTTACCGACATCGTCGACCGGGCGATCTCCAAGGCGTTGTCACCAACTGTACCGGCCCTCAGCGCCGCACGGTCCTTCGGGGTTGGCAGATGGCATACCGCCTGCATACACATCCCCACATCACCGAGGAAGCCATCCAACTTCATCACCCGCCAGTCGGGGACGAAGAGCCTTTTGTGCTCCTCGGTAAGAATGGCCTCTGCCTCGGCCGTGAGCGGCGGCACCTCCAAGGCCAGAGCGGCGCTGGCAGAGAACCCTCCGCTCGAAGATCCCGGGGCTTCAGCCAAAGGGACCGTTGCTTGCGACTCTGAAGGGTCGTCGCCGGCTAATTCTACAATGGCTGCTGGCACCGAGGGTGTTTGTACCACTCGGCCGGAAGGAGGCCCCGCCGTGGTCCTCTTCCTCTTCTTCGTGTCCGTACCCTTCGTCGCGGCTGCGCTCCTTTTCGCCATCAGTGCTCGGTAGTCCATGCCGGGGGCTTCTGCGCAAAAAGAAAAACCAAGATAAAGAGTTAGTGAAAAAACACAAACGCTAAAAATGAATACTCAGGCAAATAAAAAAGAAAGAGAGAGTACTAGGGTCGATCGGACTAAGACCTCCACCGAACAAGACCTCCTCGGTATTATCCTTCCAACCGAGGGTTGGAAGATCGAGGATTTTCGTCACTACCTCTTCTTCTTGTTTGGTGAGCACCGGTTCGGCCTTCGCCCACTTCGGAACACTTTCTTTCCACGCCGTTGGAAACCCCCACGGCTCGGGACCTTAGATCAGGAAGTACTTCTCCTTCCAATATTTGATGGAGTCCGGGTTCTCGATCAGTTTAACCCCCTTCCTCGGCGACAAGTAGTACCGGTACTCCATCTTGCTCATTCGGCAGATGCGGTAGAGGCTTCAGAGCAGAACAAGTTGGGGCTGCATGCCGACCGCCTGACATTGGAGGATGAAGGCGATGACGTGCCGCCACATGTTCGGCATGAACTGCTCGGGGCTCAAGCCGTACCACTGCAGTACCTCGACCACGAAAGGCGAAAGAGGTAGCCGAAGGCCGGCATCAAGCGCGTCGTACGGGAAGACACACGTGTCTGGTGACGTCCCCGTACACGCTCGGAAGCTGGGGCCAGGGAGTAGCAGAACGTACTCCTTCGGGATGCAAAATCCTTTCCTGATCCGACGCAGATCCGCCTCGGTCATGATCGAAGGGATCTCATCCACTTCGGAAGGATCCCTCGGGCTGTTCTCCTTGTATACCGAGACCATCCCGTGCACCGCCTTCCCCAAGAGGTCCTCGGGGTCGGGGTAACTCTTGACCCTGCCGACGGTTGATAGTGTGGACGGCAGCCGACCCAACTCTCTTGCCCCCCTCGGAGTCTCCACTATCGTCGATACCCTGGCCGACTTGACCACTCCCTTCCCTTTCCTCGGCACGACCATTACCGCTCGGCCAGTATCTTGGTCCGAGGTGGAGGTCTCGTCCCCAGATGATGCTCTAGACCTTTTCAAGATTGAGTTGGGAGTGACTAACCTCCAAGTGACGTTTACGGTCGGAATAGATCGTCGGAGATTGAACACGCCTGGTCGCGAAAGCTAGTAGCGCCGCTTGAGAACAAGAACAGCTCTAGCAAATGTGAAGTAAAAGTGAAACTGTAAAAATGAGGGGAAAGGGGAGTAGTGAGAACTTATAAGAGTTAGAAAAAATTCGGGTGGGCCTTGGAACACTTTGGGCCCCCGTAACGGCTCATCAGAAGTGCAAACGACTAACCCTGAAGCCTAAACACCTTTTGCCTCAAGATTCGTGTCCGGTGTTCAATCAGACAGCGGAGATCGTGCCACGTCCCTCAGAATCCAAATCCGAGCAACTTGCATTCCGAGCTGCGTATTGGAGAAAAACGACTTCATCATCATGATTCGCACCTGATCACAATTAAACGGTTCAGATTTTGCCACGATCACAAAACGACAAGATCACATTTTCTCGTGATCCACGCTGTCGTGTCTCAAGATTCGTGCTTGATGTTCAATCAGACGGCGGAGATCGTGCCACGTCCCTTGAATCCAAATCCGAGCAACTTGCATTCCGAGCTGCGTATTGAAGAAAAACGACTTCATCATCATGATTCGCGCCTGATCACAATCAAACGGCTCAAATTTCGCCACGAGCACAAAACAACAAGATCAAGTTTTCTCGTGATCCACGCCGTCGTGTCTCAAGATTCATGCCTGATGTTCAATCAGACGGCGAAGATCATGCCACGTCCCTCGGAATCCAAATCCGAGCAACTTGCATTCCGAGTTGCTCATACGGAGAAAATGATACCGAGCAGCATGAGTCGTCCGATCGCCTCGCGATTCGTTCCCCGACCTGATGAGCGGCCCTGATTCAGCCACGCCAACCAAGATCACGTTTTCTCAAGATCCGCATCATCGTGCCTTGAGATTCGTGCAAGATCTTCAGATGGACGCTTTAGATTGTGCCACGTCGCTCGAAAACCAAATCCGAGCGACTGGCGTTCCGAGCTGCTCATACGGTGAAAATAACGTCGAGCAGCATGAGCCGTCCGATTGCCTCGTGATTCGTGCCTTGACCTGATGGCGGCCTTGATTCAGCCATGCCAACCAAGATCACATTTTCTCGTGATCCGCGCTGTCATGCCTCGAGATTCATGCAAGATCTTCAGATGGACGCCTCAGATTGCGCCACGTCGCTCAGAAACCAAATCCGAGCGACTGGCGTTCCGAGCTGGTCATACGGAGAAAATGATGCCGAGCAACAGGAGCCGTCCGATCACCTCGTGATTCGTGCCCCGACCTGATGAGCGGCCCTGATTCAGCCACGTGACCAACTCTAAGATCCACCGTTAGATGACTTCGGGATTCGTACCGTAGCTTGACGGACGTCCCAGATTTCGCCACGTCGCTCAGAATCTCAATCCGAGCGATTGGCCTTCCGAGCTGCCCACACGGAGAAAGTCCTGCTGAGCGATACAAGCCGTCAGATCACTTCGAAATTCGCATCATAATCTGATCGAGGTCCCAGATTCGTCCATGTTGCTCAGCGCCCCCCGTCCTCTGATCATTTAGAATCGCGCGCCGACACGAGATGGACGGTTCAGATTGCGCCACGTCATAATTGAGTAATTTAAATTATATTTTATTTATTAATTTGAATTATTTATTCAAAAAATTGCGAAAAAATGATTAAAAAAACGGGAAAATAATTAAAATTTCTAAAAATATTTATAAATCCAGGGGAACATTTTTACACCTCTGGATAAATAATTATTGATTAGAATGTTTAATTAGCGCTCCCGAAGACCAAATCATCGCTTGGCAAAATTGAATAAATGGTTCGAAATAATAATATAAAATTGGAGAAAATTACCAAAAATCCTGAACAGCCTAGGAGCCACTCTGAGCATGCTATCAGCTCGGGAAAGCACCATCACCCCTCAGACGATGTTTGAACACCCATTGGGAACTCCGATAAAACCCTATGCGCCATTGAAACAACAAAACTACTCCCCAAAGGCCGTAACACACACTCTTTGGGGGTGGGGGCTCGTGATATGGCTATAAATGGGGTTAAATCGGAACCGTTCAAAACGGGCACGAATCTCAATGTCCTAGGGGCAAGATGGTAATCTCGTCTACAAACGGGTCCGAATTGGGAACCGGGTCCCTCCTCCTAGACCCGCTGATCCATGAACGGACCTGACTAGTTGAGGACGGGTCTCAACCTGTTAGGGGCCAGTTCAACAAGATTGGAGGAAATCCTGGCTCCCCCTGATCTGGAGGAGGTGGTTATAACTACCCTAATCCTGCCTCACCGAGAAGTAGGGATCCTCTCTGATCCTGAAGGAGATCCCATTGGTGACTATATAACCCCCCTGACCTCCCACTGTAAAAGGTGATCACACTTTGCACACTTGAGCTTTTTTCTCCTCATCTTTCTCTGTGTATTGACTTGATCGTTGGAGGGTTCGTCGCCGGGATCCATCCCGGTGTCTCGAACGTTTGTGCAGGTCGCAAGGGAACATCAAGGAGCCAACCAGTTCGCAAGAAAGAAGAATGGGTGGATCTTTGTGAGTTCCTCAAGAAGCTACAAATCTCATCTGCTGCGCCTACACCCGAATTCAGCGGCAACAATAACATAGAGAACAAAATGAATAGTGTTGATCATGCATGGGGATTCCCACAATGTAAATTACAAATGTACAATAGGAGGAAATCACCTCGTATAAGTATGAGGTTCCATTTCCTCATATCTAAAAGCAAATTTCAGTAAGCATACCCTAGGTTTGACAACTTGGCAGATAACCCACTTCGTAATTTTTTTCTTACGAGTTGCCCACCTATTTGTCAAACATGGTTGCGAATCGCACACATCCCCCAAAACAAGTGATCACGTGACCGCATGTGATGGTTTCGATTGCCTTTGTAGGGATCTATCTTTATTTTGGTCAGTCTTTTTCTTTTTCCAGTGATGATGCTCTTCCAAGCTATCTTTCAGGTTCAGTGGCATTAATCTATCATAATTAAAGACTAATCTAACTTAATTTTTTTAACCCTAATTAAGGGGGATAATGAGGAGGTGAAAAGTTTTTTGAATTTTTTTATTAGATATTAAAAAATTGTCAAATATTAACTGTAATAGTGAAAGATATTAGGTAAAAGAGAATATTATTTCTCTAACTGTCAAGGTAAAATGGTTAGAAAATAAAAATTTGGGCTTATTCAGCGAAGATATGCTAATTTGCAACCATGTTTGTTTAGATAAGCAAACTGCAGAAAAAGGTCATGGTGGTGGGTTATCTGCCAACGCATCAAACTTGAGGTAGATTTACTTAATTTTTTGACATTTAGTCGTAGCTGTCCACATTGGAAAGAGATGAATGTTTCAACATTTGAATTAATTTTATTTAAGATCGGAATCAAATCTGTAACTTCTTACTTAAGAATGAAATGTCTTGTCACTTGTACTACAAGTGCCACCTCTTAAGAGGAAACCAAACTAATTAACTATTATTGATTTGTTTGTTTTCATTTTGGGGTTTATTTTAAAGATTTCCTCTTAAGAGGAAACCAAACTAATTAACTAATCTTATCAATTACGATCAATTCAATCATTCATGACTTGAACTATTTGCCTGTCTTTGTCACATGGAGAAGCACAGTATGCATCATAAATATATTTATGGCACGTTAAAATTAAAAGACAATTACATGTGGTGGTTTGAGTCATTTATGTAACCAATCAGGATAGAGATGCTCTACTTCGTTTCCCAAAAATAATAATAATAATAATAAAAATAAATAAATAATCAAAGGAGCCGTTTGGAAGAATATTAGGAATTGAAAGTTTGGTAAAACCTAATATTTTCTTTGGTGGTATCAAATAAATAAAACACAAAAAACATTATCTCTACTACTCCCTCCGTTCCATTTTAAGTGATATTTAGAAGTTTTGCACACAAATTAAGAAAGGGTGAGATAAATATTTTTTCCCTTTATACCCTTATTAATAAGTCTCTATGAGTAATTACTAGGAGTAATTCGGATTTCAAAAAATATAATTAATGTTTTCAAACCCAGATATCAAAAAATGTAATTAATGTTTTCAAACCCATATTTAGGAGTAGTACTTTTGATTTGGAAAATATATAGAGTTGCAAGTAGTAGGTGAGGGGGAGTTGGCATTAAATTTTTGAAGAAAATAAAATCTAGAAACTTGAAACTACAATTTTCTAAGAATAGTTGATAGAATTAAGATGAGTAATTAAGATAAAACTTCAACATAAATAAGGGTGTTCTTGGAAAAAAAAAGGAAAAAAATTGGATAATATCACTTAAAGTGGAACAAGAAAAAACCCCCTAAATATCACTTAAAGTGGAACGGAGGGAGTACTATAATGGGAGAAGACCTTTGTCCATAACCCAACCCGTGCAATGCACGTGTAGGTATTTTTTTTTGTCCTTTTCATTCCCCCCAATTTTTTTCCACATGCACAGCACGTGTATAATACTAGTATAAAAAATTAAAATTATTTGTGTGTAGGATTTCCTTGGAAAGCAGTGTCGTGATCATAGTTTAAGCAAAGCACTCGCCGTATTTTCACCGTATCTAAAATTAAAGGCAGAAAAATCATACAGGGAGAGAGACTTGGATTACATTTTCATCGTATCTCAGAATAAGAAGTATAAAACTACTAGTTAGTAGATGATGCGCAGAAGCGAAGCCAGAACAATTTTACTGGGAGGGCCAAGATAAAATTCTACGATTATATATAAAAATATAGAGATTTTTCATAATTTTTAGGGGGGGGGGGGGGGGGGAGGGCAAACAATAAAATTTAGTTTTCATGGAGGTCAAAGTATAATTTTTTTTGAAGGGTTTATAAAATTTTCAATAGTGTGAAGGAGATTTTTAAAAATTCTAGGGGGAGCCTGGGCACTCCGGGCAGGGGCGGATCCAGGGGGGCTAGGGTATGCTACAGCCCCCCCAACATTTAACATTTGGTTGTATTTTTTGTTTTGTTTTGTTTTTTTTTTGGTATAGTAGTGTGAATTTATGTTTCAGCCCCCCCAAATTTTTTTTAAAGCCCACCCCAAATATATTTTAAAGCACACCCCATATATATTTGAGCCTTCTATTTATTTTTTTGGGTCCAAGCTCAACTCTATTCTATCTAGTATCTATAACAACTTTACTTCTCTAGTATCTATAACAACTTTATATATATTTTGCATGTTACCTTGTGCAAAAAAATTTTCCAGCCTCCCTCACATTTCAATCCTGGATCCGCCCCTGACTCCGAGCCTTCACTAAGCTCCGCCACTGATGATGCGCACGAGTGCCAGATGTGCTCCCCTTGCAAATGTCATTGAAGTCTAAATTAGTCTCGAAATGTATACAATTGTCGAGTAATAAGATTTAACAAGTGTGACAAATTGTAATGAGATATGACCATACATTCATTTCTAGTGTATATCTATAATCTATCTCTAATATCTAATCATCTCTACTATTTTAATAGAAGAGTTTGTCACCAAACAAATTTCATTTGTAACCAAATAAATACGTGCATTGTAACCCAACAAACACATGCAATGTTCATGCATAACTAATATAAAGGAGGTCTTAGGTTGGATGCCGATTAGAAATTTGTGATTTGTATGCATTCAGTCTCAATTAAATCTATACCACAGAATTAGATTAGATTTAACCCTAATCTAACTAAATCTCTCAATTTAATCTACACCACAAAATTAGATCTAACCCTAACCTAACTAATTCTAAACCAGACATCATAATCTCACCCCAACCTAATCTCAGAGTTTTTATTTTATTTTATCTTAAAAAATTATTAAAACGTACATTGTCCCTGCATAACTAATATAAAAGAAGTCTCAGATTTGAGACTAGACTACGTTAAAATTTTTTACTTTAAAAAATATATATTTATTAAGACGTGCAACACACATGTAAATTACTAGTAATATTATAATGGGAAAGTTGGGGTTGTCATTTGTCAACAACCTGTAATTTGTAGATATTCAACCATCTAATCTCAACCATTCATTTTTATGTAGGAGTTATACTAACCATTCATTTACTCAACTACTGTTAGTTACCATAGTATCTTCAAAGTTCAAATTTATTTACGACATAATTATTTATAAAAGTGTCACTCATATAAAATAAAAGTTTTTGCCTTTGCCACTAGGGGCACACTTTATTTTTTGCCCCGGGCCTTAAATACCTCAGGACCGGCCCTGACTAGATGTAATTTGTAAAGAGTATGTGATGAGTAAAGGGAGCTCTCAGGTTCGAGGCCAGATTACGTCTTATTATTTACTATTAAAAAATAATAATTAGAACGTGCATCGCACGTGCAGATTACTAGTAATCTCTAAATATAATGGGAGAGTTGGAGTTGTGATTTGTCAATATACAAACCCGTGCATTATTAATATAAATGAGGTCTAGGTTCGAGTCCTCACTAAGTTAGAATTTTTATTTTAAAAAATATATTTGTTAAGACGTGCATCGCACGTGTAAATTACTAGTATTTACAGCCAAACATCAAATTTTAGTGTCTAGGACTATAACTCAACTCCGACAGTAATAAATATATGATATTTTATAGCTCAGGATGATTCTTTTCTAAAGGATTAAGCGTTCATTCAAAAATTCCACAAAAAAACTTTTACAAATTTGTACTAATAGGTTCAAGATTGTTGATGTGGGTAAAAATAGAACAAAGTCTGGACCGTTCAATTCGGACACGGATCTTAAAGCTCTCAGGGGTAAAACGGTAATTTTCAGTAGATATAGGCTCAACAGAAGGGGTTGGGCTGCTTTTGAACCCATCGACCCCATCCGGCCTGCAATAGGAATTGCTAACGCAGCCCTAATGCAAAGGAATCCAGATTCATTTGGAGAACCCATTTTAAACCCTTTATTTTAGGGGGTAACCGCCTCTATCTCTCCAGGCATAAGAGAGACTTTGAACACTCTATCTCCTCATCAAGAGAAGAGTCCTAACTCGATCTCTTTATAAGGAGAGGATAACCAGCTTTATCGAGACATCGAGAATTATAGATAGATAAATATCTTGACCCCCCCCCCCCCCCCCCCCCCCCGGGCGAGATTATGATATCTCTAGACTGTAGGATAATGGCTCGATTCTGGTATTTGGTATCTGCAGTGTTTGAAAGTTTCAGAGCTTCAGTCGACTGGATGGAGGAGCAGTCGACTGTCCAGAGAGGAGTTTTCGAAGACTGAGTATATAGCAGCAGCAGTCGACTGTACGTGGGAGTCAGTCGACCGTCCCGAAAATTATCAGTCGACTGGTATGAAGACCAGTCGACTGTCGGCGGGTTTTGGATCCAGATTCGGCCCAATTCGAAAGGCCCAATAGTTTCCCTATAAATACACCCGTCAGGGTTTTGTAAATTGTAACACCTTATTCGGATTTTGTAGCCGTCATCTCTTGTAAAGGCTTTGTTTGCCCATTGGAGATCATAGTAAAGAAACCCCAACCGCCCCTTGTGGATGTAGGCATCGTTTTGCCGAACCACGTAAATCTTGTGTTCTTGTGTTGCTTGCTTTTCTGTATTTTCTCGCTGTTCCTCTCGTTTGATTGTTGGTTTGATTTGTATTCCGCACAACAAGTGGTATCAGAGTTGTTGGTTCGACCTAGAGGGAGATGGCGGGTGATGCAGATGCAACCAAGGATGTTGTGGGATCAAGTTCGTCAAGAACAACGATTCACAACGCAAAATTTGAAGTTGAAAAATTTGATGGGACAAACAATTTCGGGATGTGGCAATGTGAGGTGTTGGATGTTCTTGTTCAACAAGAACAAGATGTTGCTTTGGAGAAAGAAAAACCTAAGGATATGTCCGAAGCAGATTGGAAGAAGTTGAATCGAGTTGCGTGTGGGACTATTCGGCTCTTTATTGAGAAGGCTCAGAAGTACGATTTGATGAGGGATACCATCGCTGCGGTGTTGTGGAAGAAACTCGAAGACAAATACATGAGGAAAAGTTTGGAGAATCGGCTGTATTTGAAGAAGAGACTTTTTCGCTTCACCTATACGGAAGGTATGTCTATGAATGCTCATGTTGAATCATTTAATAAATTGTTGGCTGATTTGTTAAATTTGGATGAGCAAATTAAGGATGAGGATAAAGCCCTAATTCTGTTGAATTCATTACCTGAAAGTTATGATCATTTAGCAACTACTTTATTATATGGAAAAGATACTGTGAAATATGAAGATGTTGCAAATGCTCTGTTGAATAATGAAACTAGGAGAAGGGATAAAATGGTTGATAGAGAAACTTCTGAAGCATTGATTGTAAGGGGCAGGACTGAGACCAGATCTGAGTCCAAATCTGGGAAAAAGGGAAACAAATCTCGTTCCAAATCGAGAGGAGTTTCGAAGGACAGGAAAATACCGGCCAAAGATGAATGTGCTTTCTGTCATGAAAGGGGGCATTGGAAAAAGGATTGTCCAAAGCTACGAAATAAGGGAAATTCGACTGCAAATGTGACTGTTGATAATTTAGAAAGTGGCGAGGATTTTTCTTTTGCACTGGCTTCTAGTCCCTCACTTTATCAAGAAGTATGGTTTCTTGATACAGCAGCCTCCTATCATATGTCTTGGAAAAAGTAGTGGTTTACTTCTTTGGAGTATATGGATGGTGGTGTAGTTTTGATGGGAAATGATGCACCTTGTAAGAAGGTAGGAATCGGGAAGATTGAATTGCTAATGCACGATGGTCTTATTAGGGAGCTTTCAGATGTATGGTATGTTCCAGATTTGAAAAAGAATCTGATTTCACTAGGTGCTTTGGAGGCCAGTGGATTGAAATTTGCTAGTGAAGGTGGCATTCTGAAGGTGACTAGCGGATCACTCGTGGTGATGAAAGGGCAAAGAAAGAGGAACTTGTTTTTCTTGCAGGGAAAAACATATTTGGGTCAGGCTGCCAGTGTAACTGAGAAGCCTAAACAGGTTGTTCCCGACTCTACTAGGTTGTGGCATATGCGACTCGGGCATGCAGGAGAAAAGGCCTTGCAGGGGCTTGTGAAGCAAGGGTTGCTTAAAGATGCTAAAGGGTGCAAGTTGGAATTTTGTGAACATTGTGTTCTGGGTAAGCAAACTAGGGTGAAATTTGGTACAGCTGTACATCAGACAAAGGGTATCCTCGATTATGTGCACACAGATGTTTGGGGCCCTACTCAGACACCTTCTATGAGTGGTAGACACTGGTTTGTTACTTTTGTTGATGATTACTCCAGACGAGTTTGGGTATATATCATGAAGCACAAAGATGAGTTTTGACATTGTTCACAAGTTGGAAGAAGAAAGTTGAAAATCAGACTGGTAGGAAGATTAAGGTTCTGAGGTCAGATAATGGAGGGGAATACAAGAACGATCCGTTTCTGAAATTGTGTGAAGATGAAGGGATCCAAAGGCACTTCACAGTTAGGAAGACTCCACAGCAAAATGGGGTTGCAGAAAGGATGAACAGAACCTTACTTGAGAAGGTGAGATGTATGTTAGCACAGTCTGGATTAAAGAAGACATTTTGGGCAGAAGCTGTTATATATGCAAGCCACATTGTCAACCGTTTACCATCAGCAGCACTTGAAGGCAAGACGCCTATTGAGGTATGGAGTGGTAAACCTGCATCTGATTATAGTTTTTTGCATATATTTGGTTGTCCTGCTTATTTTCATGTAACTGAAACTAAACTTGATGCAAGAGCCAAAAAGGCTATATTTGTTGGTTTTAGTACTGGTGTCAAAGGTTACAGGTTGTGGTGTCCAGAACAAAAGAAGTTAGTAATCAGCAGAGATGTGACTTTTGATGAGACCAGCATGATTAGCTCGGGACAGTCGACTGGTGGTATAGGACAGTCGACTGGTGAGCAGCAGAAGAGTGGGACAGTTCTCCATCAGGTAAGTAGCAGAATCTCGGGACAGTCGACTGATGTACAGGAGCAGTCGACTGGTGGTCTAGAACAGCAGAAGAGTGGGAGCTCGGGACAGTCGACTGTTGGCGATAACCAGTCGACTGGTAGGAGAGTTCTCCAACAGGTGGAGTTAGAAAAGTTGTCAGTTGAAAATCCTGTTCCTTTCCAAGATGAAGATGATGTGGTTGATACTGAGAATGATGAAGAAGTTCCTATCCAGTAGGTAGAATCAATTGCAGTAAGAAGGCAAAGAAGAGACATCTAACGACCGTCTCGTTTTACAGATACAGTTGCATTTGCTCTTCCCATTGTGGATGATGAAGTTCCCTCCAACTTCAAAGAAGCCACTAGAAGTTCAGAAAATGCAGATTGGAAAGTTGCTATGGATGAAGAGATAAACTCTCTTCATAAGAATAAGACTTGGGATCTAGTGCAACTACCAAAGGGGAAGAAAGCAATTGGTTGCAAGTGGGTGTATACGAAGAAAGAAGGTCCAAAAGGTAGTGTTCGGTTCAAGGCTAGACTAGTTGCAAAGGGGTATGCTCAACAGGAAGGTATTGACTATAATGAAGTGTTCTCTCCAGTTGTGAAGCATCCTTCTATTCGGATTTTGTTAGCATTGGTAGCACAGTTTGATCTTGAATTGACACAGATGGATGTGAAGACTGCGTTCTTACATGGGGATCTAGATGAAGAAATTTATATGTTGCAGCCAGATGGGTTTAAGACAGCTGGGAAGGAAAGTTGTGTTTGCAGGTTGAAAAAGTCTCTCTATGGGTTGAAGCAATCTCCAAGGCAGTGGTATTTGAGGTTTGATCAGTTTATGAAAGTGCAGAGATATTCCAGAAGTGAGTTTGATCATTGTGTCTACTTCAGGAAATTGCAGGATGGTTCTTTCATATATCTGTTATTATATGTGGATGATATGTTAATTGCCTCTAAAAATGCTAAGGAGATTCAAAATTTGAAGAATCAGTTGAGTTCTGAATTCGAGATGAAGGATCTTGGTGAAGCCAAGAAGATACTTGGGATGGAGATAGCTAGAGATAGGGCAAAGGGCATAGTAAGTTTGACACAGAAGCAATATCTTTTGAAGGTGCTGAAACGGTTTGGTATAGATGAGAAAACTAAACCAGTTAGCACACCCTTAGCCAGTCATTTCAGAATTAGTGCTTCTCAGTCTCCAAGTACAGATGAAGAGAGACAGTATATGGTGAATGTACCTTACACTAGTGTGGTTGGCAGTTTGATGTATGCCTTGGTTTGTACTCGACCAGACATCTCTCAGGCGGTGAGTATGGTTAGTCGATATATGCATGATCCAGGCAAAGAGCATTGGCAAGCGGCTAAATGGATTTTGAGGTACATAAGTGGCACCACAGATGTGGGTTTGAAATTTGAAAGGGATGACAATATTAGCAGGTTATTGGTTGGATATGTTGATTCTGACTATGCAGGTGATCTAGATAAGAGGCGGTCTACTACAGGCTATTTGTTTACTATGGCTAGAGCACCTATAAGTTGGAGGTCAAATTTGCAGTCCACTGTAGCGTTGTCTACTACTGAGGCTGAATACATGGCGGTTGCTGAGGCCATGAAGGAAGCCATTTGGATACATGGACTTTTGAAGAGCTTGGGAATTCATCGGGAGAAGGTGGAGGTACACTGTGACAGTCAGAGTGCTATTCATTTAGCGAAGAACCAAGTTCATCATTCGAGGACCAAACATATTGATGTTCGTTATCATTTTGTGCGTGATTTGATAAAGGATGGTAATATTCATTTGGTGAAGATTGGAACAGCTGATAATCCTGCTGATATGTTGACCAAAGTTGTTGGGGCAGCCAAGTTCAAGCATTGCATGAACCTGGCTAATATTTTGCATGTTTGATAATTTGGCATGGGCAATTGGGATAGTACCTTGCTATTGGTTTGTTTAGTATGTGATATCATACTAAGGTGGAGTTTGGGTTCGTTTGTTGCATTTGGTGATGAGCAGTTGTTTTGAAGTATTTGTGGAGATTGCTTGGGCTACTTGGAAGATTTCACCAAGGTGGAGATTGTTGGATACTTGACTTGGAAGATCTCGCCAAGGTGGAGATTGTAGGATAATGGCTCGATTCTGGTATTTGGTATCTGCAGTGTTCGAAAGTTTCAGAGCTTCAGTGGACTGGATGGAGGAGCAGTCGACTGTCCAGAGAGGAGTTTTCGAAGACTGAGTATACAGCAGCAGCAGTCGACTGTACGTGGGAGTCAGTCGACCGTCCCGAAGATTATCAGTCGACTGGTATGAAGACCAGTCGACTGTCGGCGGGTTTTGGATCCAGATTCGACCCAATTCGAAAGGCCCAATAGTTTCCCTATAAATACACCCGTCAGGATTTTGTAAATTGTAACACCTTATTCGGATTTTGTAGCCGTCATCTCTTGTAAAGGCTTTGTTTGCCCATTGGAGATCATAGTAAAGAAACCCCAACCGCCCCTTGTGGATGTAGGCATCGTTTTGCCGAACCACGTAAATCTTGTGTTCTTGTGTTGCTTGCTTTTCTGTATTTTCTCGCTGTTCCTCTCGTTTGATTGTTGGTTTGATTTGTATTCCGCACAACATAGACATCTTCAGAAATTAGGTAATTGAAAATCCTGCCCTCAAACCCACAATATCTCTAAGTTTTCTGACTTGGGCGCCGGAATGTCTGTCGCCGGGATCAACCCCGGTGTCTTAGGCTGTTTTCCAGGTCCATGGGAGCGATCACATTCGTCCGCATCAATCAGATCCCGCAGTGAAGTGCAGTTTGCGGCGGTCAACATCGGTGAATTACGAAAGTTTGATCTTTATTGTTTCTATTAAAAAAAATATTACATATATATTTGCTCACACACAGAAATTAGCAGCAACAATTGTGCACAGAAAATGAAATGTTTTTGCAATGATTATTTGCATACTCTATTTTATAAAATTAGTAAGCCTAGTATATTCTATTAACAAAAAGAGAATTTTGCTTCTATATAAGGATTCATCTCTTTGCTTGTAGATTCGTGCACCTTGGAGATGAAGAAGGTTACATCACAAGTGGCAATCTCAGTAATTCGGAACAACACCAAGCCCCATTCCTGATCCATCCTCCTATATAAGCGAGTATAATATTGTCTCTCCCAAACATCAGCAAAACCAAAGCAGGAAAAGAAAGAAAAAAATCATCAAACAAACATGGCTTTGAAGGTATCGAATCTCTCTAGCTCTCTTTCTTTCTTTCTTCTCATCCTTTTCTTCCTCTTTGCGGAGTATCTAATTAAATGAAATTAGTGGATCTTTGTTCATTTTAGTCTTAAATGTTTTACTCAAGTGAGTTGCATGTAGATCATACTCTGTTTTCTGAGTCCTTATCTGATTTGCACAGTAAACGCACATGAAGTGAAGATTGGGGGCAAAGTATCAACCAATAATTCTTTTTTTTTCCTCCTAAAAGAATTATTGTGTCATTTACATTACTTTTTTCTCCTAAAAGAATTATTGTGTCAGGAGTAATGAAAAAGGTTAAGAAGTAATTTATTGTCTTACCTAGCTATTGGAAATATAAATAGATGGAAAATAAAATATTGGGAGGAGTGTGGCATTAAATGATTGCGGTGAAGGTGAAGAGAGGAGTAATCGGGGGCATATCCTTTCCATTATGTTCCCAACTGCAGCTGTGAACCTGTGACTGCTTAAATTACTTGTCTAATGTTCAAACAAGTGAACAACTTACTTGTAGTTGCATTCAGACAACAGGATACCAAATCAGTCCCTGGTCTTATTTGTAGTCGACAACCTTGCATGTAGTAGTTTATAAGAAGAAAAATGAAATGTAATTCGATCTGATACTGGATAGATATTCTTATCTGAGTTGTTGTTATATATATCAACCACTTTTGTATGGTTATGCTCACTTTAGTTGTGTAGTTTTGTTTCCTACAAATCTGTTACTTTTCTTCGTCTTTTCGAATACTTTATATACCTCTAATCTCTAATAATCTAATATTATAATGGGAGAAGCCCTTAGTGTATAATTTGTAAATATACCATTTTATTTGTAAATCTACCACTTTTACGAGTATTGCACGTGCAACTCAAACTCTCCCATTATACATTTTATTTAAATCTACCAATTTACGTGCATTACACGTATAACTCAAACTCTCTCATTATACTTTTTATATTACTTTAAAAAATCTCTACTACTATAATGGGAAAAGGCCTTAGTGTAATTTGTCCTTCTACCAACCCGTGCAACACACGTGCCTGAATTTTTACTTTTAAAAAAATATGTATTTATTAAGCCGTGCAACGCACGTGTAAATTACTAGTTTTATATTACTTTAAAAAATATGTATTTATTAACACGTGCTATATTATATTACTTTAAAAACTATATATATTGATTAAAACGTGCATCGCACGTGTTAAATACTAGTAATAATCTCTAATCTCTAATCTCTAATATTATAATGGGAGAAGATCTTAGTGTCATTTGTCAATCTACCAACGCATGCATTGCACGTGCATAATTAATATGAATGAGGTCTCATGTTCAAGTCCTCACTACATCAAATTTTTACTTTATTTTTTTAATATATTAAATGTGCATCACACGTGTAAATTACTATCTATCTATAATATAATATATAATAATAATCTTCTACTATTTTAATGGGAGAGTTGGGGTTTGTTACAAACAAATCCTAACTTTGTAACTATATAAATATGTAGAATATACGTTCAAACTATATTCAATAAATATAAATGTGTTCCGCACGTGTAGCCTAAATCAAAACATTCAAATATAAACTATTTTTTTCTTGTGTATTATAATAGGAGAAGGCCTTAATATTATTTGTGAATCTAACAACACATGCAATACACGTGCATAACTATTATAAAGGAGATTTTAGAATTAAATCCAGACTACGTCTGAATTTTTACTTTTAAAAAACTATATTTATTAATACGTGCATCGCACGTGTAAATTGCTAGTTATTATAATGGAAGAGTTGGAGTTGTAAATCTACCTACTTACGTGCAACACACGTGCAACTCCAACTCTTCCATCATAGTCTTCACATTTACTTTTAAAAATATATAATCATATTTATTAAGACATGCATCACATGTGTAAATCAGAGTTTTTTACTTTATTTTTTTATAAAAAAATACGTGCATTGCATGTGTATATTACTAGTTTTTCAAAATTGTTGATGACTTGATTGTATTAATTTCTGTATTTGTCATTTATGGATACAGGAAGAATTTGAAGAACATGCTGAGAAGGCCAAGACTCTACCAGAGAGCACTACAAATGAGAACAAACTGATCCTCTATGGTCTCTACAAGCAAGCAACTGTCGGGCCTGTCAACACTAGTATGCACTTCCTTTCCAACACCCTAAATTATGTGCTTCCTTTCTGACATGTGCACGTACTATATATACATCAAATTGCGTCTCTTCATTTGACTTGAATGTATGTTAATTTAGTTTTGGCAGACAAAGTTCAAATATTTGAAAAAGTTTGTGTTATGATTGGTTCCTTTGCATTTGAAGATTTAGATTCAACACTTTGTTAATAATAATTCTTAGAGAATTTTTTTAAAAAAAATTCGTTTAAACCTATTGCGAAAACTCCTTTTCTCCACTCCATAATGGGGTGTCTAACTACCAACTACTGACTAATATTTGCCCATCCTCAGAATATGACGATTTAGAGCATCCACAGTCGTTTGCTATATATGCCATTTTGCCATATTATAGCAAACGACGCTCTGCAATCGTTTCTCATTTTGCCATTTTATGGCAAACTTCCTATTCTCATTTTTCAAATATGAGAAACGAAATGAGAATTCTCAAATTATAAAGGACGGGGAATCATATACCGTCTGAAGGATTTTAATATTTTTTAATCGATTGAGACGGGGAATCATATACCGTCTGAAGGATTTTTAAATTTTTTTTATTTAAAAAAGGGTCGGACGGGGAAACATACCCCGTCCTTCCCTTTTAAAAATTAATTTTTTTTGGAATTATCCTCAGACGGGGAATCATCTCCCGTCCGGGAGATGATACCCCGTTTGAGGATTTTTTCCTCTTTTTTTTCCCCCCTTTTTTGGGTTTTTTTTCCCAAAATGCCATTCAATCTATATTGGACGTATATCAAAGGAGAGGGTAATTTGGTCTTTTAATATGTAAAAGCCAAATGAGAAAAATTTAACAAACGACCACTGCACGATACTCCCCTATATGCTATTACTGTAGCGGCCATTTTTTAGCAAATGAAAAAAACGACTGTGGATGCTCTTACAAGTGTAAGCAAACATGATTGTTGATCTTGTGTGCAGGCCGCCCGGGTATCTGGTCCCCAAGAGACCGCGCGAAATGGGATGCGTGGAAGGCAGTTGAAGGTCTCAAGTTTTCCCTATACCTTTCTTAAATTCCTGCATTTATCTGCCTCGATGAATTGATTTATTTTCAAAATTAATAATTGGCTTGCGTATTTAACAATACAGGAAAATCACAGGATGAAGCCATGAGTGATTACATCACAAAAGTTAAGCAGCTGCTGGAGGAAGCTGCTGCCAGTGCCTAAATTGAATGGATTAATTGATCGACTAAAACTTGGCTTGGTTGATGTGTGCTAGTAAATTATAATCATATTTTAAGTGCAGTGGTTATGTATCTTATTAGGCCTGTTAGCCTAAATTTGCTTCTGTATGCTTTTCGTAACAACGCAAACTGAAACTTGTTAGTCATTGTCATAATTATGTGTGCAATTGAAGTGATGTTAGTAATTGTCAGAATTATGTGCAATTGAAATGAGCATTCTAGTTTTTTTTTTTTTTTTTTTTGTGCTTGCTGAATTATGGAATTATAAGTGACTGTCTTTTCTTTAAGCAGTTGTTTTAAAACTATCTGGATGAACTAGTTTGGACTTTGGAGGGCAGTGGTAGAGATGTGAAGATATAAGGTGAGCTGAGGCAAACAAGGCTCAAATTTATCAGATGTTAGTGAAATGTATGATGTGCTGTGTCAAAGTCGCAATTTGAAATCTTGCACAAATCCTAAAGGTTTCATCAACTAAGTTTGATGCAAGTTTCAATTTTGGCTTGAGACGAAATTAATTTGGAAAGTTGGAAAAATCTATCTCCCAATGTGGAAAAAAAGAAGATATGATGCCTGTTAGAATGAACAACCCCCAACTGTCACTGCAACTAAGATGTATAGTAGCAGGTCTTTCAAATGGTATATCAGAGCAGAGCATAACTACTGGTATATCAGTATAGCACAAGCAGTAATCCAAAAGAGGGGGGGATATCACATTCGGTACCAACTATCATAGGCTTACGGGTCATATCCAAAAGATTACCACAAAAAAAAAAAAAAAAAAAAAAAAAAAAAAAAAAAAAAAAAAAAAAAAACTTGATTGGCATTATCACGTCTAGCGTGAGGGCAAGTCAAGTTAGATTCCACCGGTTAAAAATAATATACCGTTACATACACTTAGGTCTTGACCCACAATTTGTGCGGGTATTTTTCATGTTTTGTTTCGGACCATCTAAATGGTGAAAACTCCACCAGCAGAACAATGAAAAAAAAAATTAAAGCATACAAGTATAAACCACTCAAACTTCACTACAGTTTCTGTTGTTTTGCTTGTAGTACTAAAGGATTAGTTGGTGTCATTCAAACTTTCCTAGATAGTAATACACTAGCTACAGGACAAGCAAATGAAGCAAGAGAAGCAAAATTTGAATTCACAACCATAAATAATCAATTAACCAGTCAGGGACTTGTCACTGCCAACTTCAGTGGTAAGAAACTTGAACCCATGTTTCAAGTTAGCAACTGATAACTACTGCCCACGGTCCTACACACCAAAAGTTTGGTTGGCAAAAGTTGGATCATAGCATATAGACAAGGACCTACATCATTATCATACCAACAAAACAAAAAAACTTCAATGCAATCACTGCTAGTAGGTAGATTTGAATGAATGCTTCTACTCTCCAAATGAGGAAATTAAAGAACAAAAAAAAAATTTCCTAATACGGTACTTAATTTTTCATTGTGTACATATTCGGTGAACAAGAACAAGAAAAAAGTGATTTTAGATAAATAAAATTGCGTTCTTTGTCCCTACATTTAATTATCCTCCTAGAAACACTAATTAACAACTGTTCAAAAATATATACATTATTGTTAAATGGACTAAGAGGTCAGCGTAAAGTTCAAAGAAGCCTTTAGTACCGTACAAAAGAGTAGGAAGATGGAGATGAATAGTAATCCCTAACGCGAAATGCACCATCCCTGGCTAGAATACCCTCAATGTCACCTGTGATCCTGGCCAGCCAGATCTCCAGATTCCTCTGTATTTCCTTCAAGTTGTTTCCGATCATCTCCAAGGATCTTCTCGTGCTTTGTTTTGCGTGCTCTGGGATCTCGTCCCCAGTGAAGGTTTTGGTGGTTTCGGCTTGAAGGGAACTTAGCTTCTGTCGTGTCTCGGTTGCACGTTGCTTAAGGCGGACTGCTTCTAGCAAGAACTCAGTTTGTTGCTGGGAGCGAAACTCTGGGCTTAGGGTTGGCTCGCCAGGGTCACTGACTTGCTGGAATGAGATGGAAGAAAAACCTCAATAAGAATGTCTCGACAGTCCTCACATTATTCAATTGTGATATTCATTGCACATACATACATATTGTATCCATATATATTTTCCGAAAGCAACAAACGACTAAATGAATTTGGATCCTACACAATATGTCAAGATCAAAGCTAAGTTCTGTTTGGTGCTTATACAAGAAATTGCGAAGCCAATTTCTTGTAAAGGATATCAAAGTTAGGGTCAACGTGCTCCTACTGTTTTTTTTCTACATTATGCTAAAATTCAAGGAAAATAATTAGCTCAAATTATATATTTTTGGATTCAATAGACAATGTAACCACTTCCATCTCGAAGAACTGTCATTAAACATGTGGACATAAGATAATGATAACTACAGTCAGAAGCATCGCTAATTTTATGTTGTATTCCAACTTGGATGAGCTACTACTTCATCAATTATTATTTGATTTCCTTTTACCACCAAATGAACTAATTCACCTATTTTGGAAGATGGGACAATCATTACTCTGAGTTCATAAAAGAGATTTGTGCATTATATGCATAACCTTCAACACTCCTTAACATCTTAAACAGAGGTTTCAAACACGCTGATCATAACAGATTTAGTTCTAAGTCATTCTAACTATATGTTGTTCCTAACTTCCTAACTCCCTAACTCATTCAAATTATATGATAACAAATTATGACAGCATACATCCTTTATTTGATTTTTTATACAAACAAACTCCTCCTTTAAGACTTGACCAATAAAACTGAACCAAAATTTCCTATGTAAACCAATTTATTTTCTAGAAATATGCAGAAACCATACTAATCACAAAATGATTGTAGTACTCAGAAAAAATTGCATATGAAGACAGTGGGAAAGCTAGTGCTTCAATAGAATCAAACGCAATCATATATTGAAGAAGAAATATAGTCCTATATAAGAAACTGTTAACCTACCATTCTCCTGCACAGATCATCGATTTTCCCGGTAAGTGATTGAAATCTCTTCGCCTGCTTCCTCATTAATGATGAAACCTTCGACAAGTCCCCTTTCCCTACTTTTTCCAAATTCACTAATTCCTGCTCAAGTAATTTAAGCTTCGAGGAAACAGTAGAGTCACCATCTACCTTCCAAGGGGATTCCCTCCTGAAAAACACAACATTTAAGCTTCAATACAAATTACTAAAATACGAGGAAGCTTGTTACTGCAAAATGCTCTTACTTTCCAACACGAACTACTAAATGGGATTATTCATTCAGCTCACCTCACTACAAAATTTTTCATATTATATGTCGATTCAACGGAATCATACTGCATGTCCTGCAAGAATGAAGGAATATTAGGAAATATTAGAACAGCCTAAAAATATTCTTTATAAGAAGTCAACAATTTATGTTTTACTTATAAATAAAGATGTGAGATCATCTTTTTAAATCAACTCTGTACCCAGGAAGCTCTGAAGGCTTAACTATAAATGAAGTCCCATTGCTAAAATCTCCTTTTGACAACATTATTCTCCTAGCGTGGCTTTATAATTATTTTACGATAAGTAAATGTGAGAGAACATGTAACTTCGCTAAGGAATACTCTGGTCAGTGCAACTGAAATAAATCATAACAGAACAGAGGAGCAATCCTTTGAAAGTCAGACTGTGTTTTCTTTGACCTTGAAAGATGCTCTTTCAAGAGCAGGCTTAAAGCTGTGGAGAGTAATCTTCATGAAGCTTAGTGCAACCCTTGCAATATATAAAGATATACTTAGGAATCTGAACCTATTTAAAGAACAATCCTTTGAAAGTCGACTGCATTCCCTTTAACCTGCTCTTTCAAGAGCCAGCTTAGAGCTGTAAACAAAAATCTTCATGGAGCTTAGAGAAACCCTAGCAACATATAAAGATATGTTTAGGAATCTCAACCTATTTATATCAACTTCATCACCAATCACCGTCACCATCATCATACCTAGCCTTTTTCTCCATCTGTATGGGATTGATTATGGGGAAAAAAAATGCTCCATGAAGATTACCAAGGTTTTATTATGGCCCTTGACTCGTTAATGTCAAAAGCCCTGGTCCAATAATCTATGATAATAATATAATAATACCATTTAGTGTCCTCTAAATAATTTGTGTTTATGGAAAAATAAAAAATAAAATAAAACAAAAGATAAGTTGAGTGCATAAAGTTGCAATAAACCACTTTAAAAAATAAAATAAAAGATAAGTATGAAGCCAAGAGATACAAAAACACATTCTAATAAGTAAAAGAAAGATACTATGATTTAATTATCGCAGGGATGACCTGTGATTCGGTGAATTTTTTGACAGAAAAAATCACTAATTCAATTTCAAACATAGAGCATCTCCTTAAATATATTTCAAACATAGAGCATCTCCTTAAATAGTAAGGAGTGAGGATCCACCTCCGTAATGCGTTGTAAACGATACTATTCACAGAAACGCTGTTGTTTAATCTTCATAATAGGCATAATACAGAAAATCAAAATGTCAAAGGTATAACAATAATTAATAGTAGCAGTAATAAATTAATAATATTGCCCTTTATACACAAATCATTCGATGTTCATAATAGAAAAAGAAAATAAAGGCCAACAAAATTTCAAGAAAAAGTCAGATTTCTGATCCGCAGAGCGTTGAAGTAAAACATATAAAATCTACAGAAGCTTTCCTCTTCTCCTTGATATTTCATTAGTATAAATCCATGGAGAACGTAACTGGTCATTACCATTATTGCAAATCCGTTCTTCTAAAAAATTTTTTTGGCAAATTCTACTTTTTCAATAACCCTTCTCCTCTCCTTTAATTTAATCTGCCGGAACTTTAGCCCAACAAAAATAAAGACAAAGCTTTACTTCAGCAACGATACCAGCCTTGTTTCACGACAGCACTCTTCCGATATTTATCTCAACTTAGATTGCACTGGATTTCACATAATCCCGTTTATCTCATCTTTGTCTGAAATAACAATAGTTATCTCTCTTTTATTTTTATTATAAAAGTTTCAAAACAGCTCAAAGTTATGATTACTTCAGCAACGCAAGTCGTATGATTACTCCACATAACTTCATCTATCATAACTCAATTTTACACAAAAATGCAACTTCTAATAAGATGACACAATCTTCTACTTACGTACACTGCACGTGCATTTGATCTAAGTTAGTATGAATTATTATCATCGAAACTATTTCAAAGTAGACCTTATCTGCTTTATGCCTCCCCCTCTCGGCCTCTCTCCCTCTTCTTCCCTTTCCATTTCCCCCCATCATTAACTAACAAAAGGTACTTCAAAATTGTTCTCTATTAAGTATTGCTAAAAAACAATAAAAAATTTGAAATAAAATAAAACTTTTCACTTTCAAAAAAAAATTTGTTTTACCTGCAATCCGCTTGTCCTCTCCATCATCCACCTCTTGGAATCCCCCATCATCGCCGCCAAAACATCACTCCCAACAAACCCCTCCTTCTCATAACACGCCTCCTCTTCTTCTTCTTCTTCCTCCTCCTCTTCCTCTTCCCTCTCAAACTGGGAAACCCTAACCTCCTTCTCCTCCTCTTCTTGATCCTCCTCCTCCCCTCCCTCCACTTTCCTCGCCATAAAATCCAACATCTCGTCCCTCTCCCTCACTTCCCTCTCCAGCTTCTCCACCTTCCCCTCCGCCTCCTCCACCCTCCGCCTCAGCCGCTCGACCTCCTCAACCTTCGCGTCAATCTCCTGCGCCAGCCGCCTCTCCTCCTGCTGCCACGTGTTCCGGTGGCTGGCGAAGATCTCCACCACCCGCGCGTTCGCCTTGGAATCCTCTTTGCGGCGGGATCTGAGGGCTTTGAGGCTGTCCTCGGCTTGGAAGAGCTTGAGGGAGAGGATTCGGTTGCGGGATTGGAGGGAGGCGACGTAGGTGATAGAGGATTTGGGGAGGAATCCGAGGAACACCGCGAATGAGATGCCGAGGTACGAAGAGAGAAGAGATGAGGTTGAAGAAGAAGAAGAAGAAGATTGGATATTTTGGGTGAGGACTTGGAGTGGAGAAGATCTAACCGCCATTGGAGAGCAGGAGAGAGAAAATGATGAGAGAGAGAGAGAGAGAGAAGATGAGGGGGGTTGGGGAATGGGGAGGCGCATAGTAAGTGAGGCCATGTGGCGCCGCCCGTTTATATGGTAGCCATCAGTAGTTATCGGAGGTAATTACTTGAATACCCTTGGAAAGTCTGGTGAATTAATTTAGGAAAGTATTATGTTTCTTGGAGTATTTAAATGAGTGTTTGTTCAACGAATGTGTTAAACTTTTTGCAAGTGAATTTATGAATTTATTGAGTTAGTTAATGAATGTTCATGCAGATCTTGACGCCTAATGTCTAGTGGATCATCTGGATACTTGTTACAAGACCTCATCTTTTACCTTTTATTTTTATTTTTTTAATGTCTTTATAGGGTGAGATTTAAAGTGCAGATATTTTGATCCACAAGTAGGTTACGATACAGTAGAGTGAGATCTGGATTTCAGATTTTGTCCACAAGTTGGTTAGCATGCTCCTGTTGTATTTTGTTTATGAGCAGGAACTTGACACTATGTCCAGGATAAAGAAAAATGTACACTTGTTAGAGCATCCACAATGGTATGGTGTGGTTCTCGTATTGGAAAAAATGACACAAATAGAAATATAAAATAAGTGTGATGTGTATAGTGGTCGTTTGCTAAAGTTTCTTAAAAAATAATAAGACGAAACAACATGTATCGTCTAGCATTTTCAGTAAAAAAAAAAAAATTAAATTGGAAGAGACGGGACATATTGTCTCGTCTCTTGTAATTTTTAAAAAAATTATTAAATAGTAATCAGTTATTAAATAATAATCAGTAACTAAATAATTAATTAATTAATTAATTATTGATTAAAATAATACTAAATATTTATTAAGTAATTAGTAATAGTGATTAGAGTGTTAAGTTAATGGGGATGAAAGTGACAGGGCCTTCAAACGGGACATATTGTCCCGTTTGTCCAATTTTGAGATCGGGCGGGACAACATGTCCCGTCCCGTTCTATTTTTTTTTAAATTGAGACGGAACAATGTGTTCCGTCTAATCTTTAAAATTAAAAAAAAAAATCAGGACGAAACAACAAGTGTCATCTAATTCGATTAAAAAAAAATAAAAAATTTAGAACGGAACAACATATTCCGTCCCCTATATTATGAGAATCGTCATTTTGTTCATCAAATATGAGAACGTATTGTAGCTCATTTGCCATAAAATGACAAAATAGAAAACAACCGCAGACCCCACTTTCTCAAAATATGAGAAAATGACAAATATAGCAAATGACTGTGGATGCTCTTAGCAACAGGGTCGGCCCCACCTTTCCGGCCTGTGAGTCGGCCACCTTAGGCCTTCGGATAATTTGTAGTTTTAGGACCCCCAAATTTGTATCCCCTTTTAAATATAGGCACGTATTTTGTGCGTTAAAAAAAATATTATTAGGGGCCCCAAAAAATAAATATTTGAGCCTTTAGAATTTTGTTTAAATTATTTAGGTTTGGGCTTGATTGAATTTGAGGCTTTAAATTTGGGTGATTTAAAAACAAATTCACATTTAAATCAATAGAAACTCAAATCCGAAACGTACATTCAAATTCAAACCCAAAACTCTTACCCTCAAACCGAAACTCACATTTAAAACAAACCAACTTTGGCTCTTTCTTCTCAGTTATTTTAAGATAAATATTTTGCATATTTTGCTTTGAACAGTGTGCAAATTTTTGTATACATTTTTTTTAATGTATGGAGGGCCCCATTTCTGGAGTTCGCATCGGACACCAGGAAACTCAGGGTCGACCCTGGTTAGCAACTTCTTCATTATTTAGCTGATTGTCTTTTAGAACTTAGAATGTTGTTTTTGTGATAATTTTAGACTTCAAGACTCTTAGATTATCTGCAAAAATATTAAACTTGATCATGTAGTGATGTTTGAACAAATTAATGGTATGTATCAAGTAATTGATTAAACGCATGATAAATTACCTAAATTAATTTCATCATAAGTTGTCATCGAGAGAAGTGAGAGAGGGACGTTCGCGGGGCGGGAGGGGGGGGGGGGGGGGTGGAGGGGTTCGAGCTAGGGTTTCAAGTGGGAATCCGAGAGCGGGAGAAAGGAGAGAGATTTAGGATGTTGTGGGAGGGGTATCGGGCGACGTCGAGGGAGAGAAATGAGAGAGATTTAGGATTTAGGGTTTCGATTTTGGGAAGAATCTCGTCTTATTTGGAGCTAGGTTTTTTTTCAGATTTGGGCAGAGGATTTGGAGCAGGATAAATGAACACGAAGGAGAGGGGAATGCACTGCTTGCATATTTAAAATAAAATTAATATAATTTTTTTATATATATAGAATCGGTTATTTTTATACACTGATTATATTTCCAAAGGGAAAGAAGAAATAAAATTAGCAAGAAGATAATGAATCCTTAATTTTGCATCAAACTCAACTTTAGTTAGAGTATCCACTATGGTGTGCTATATTTGTCTTGGACGGGACAACATGTTCCGTCTCACGTAATTTTTTAGTGAGACGAAACATGTTGTTCGGTCTCATCTTTAAAAAAAATCGAAAAGAGACGATACGAGTCATACGACATATTTCATCCGATTATATTTTTAAAAAAATTTATAGCAAACAATTGTTACGCAAACCAATGCTATATTCTATTTCTCAATTGTCATTTTGTCAATTTAAGCTCAACCGCTGTGGATGCTCCTATATCTATATAATAAAACACAAAGAAAGCTATCAAGTGGTTCTCCTTCAATCCCCTCAAAAATCAAAGGCCTAGATCTAACCTCACAAAACATATTTTTCTCCCAAAAGTTCCCTCCAAAACTCAAATTTAAATCCCCCACCCAAAACAACTCCTATATTTATTTATTTATTTTTTCTCTCTCTCCCTCTCTCTTCTATTCAAAAAATTAAGAAAATAAAATTTTTTAAATTTTTTTTTAAAATAAAAAAATTAAAAGCTTTAAAAATAGTTCCAAAAAATCAAAAAATCATATAATATGTTTTTTGCTGGACCCCAAAAGTTTCTCATATAATATATTTGCTACTTCAATTAATTTGCTCGACCTTCAAAATTATTTTATAAGATCAAATAAGGTGTACCGTTTCGAAGACGTGCCATAGGCACGTGTCAACTAGGAAACCTAGTATTATATTACATTACATTGGATTAGATTAGATATAAATTGGTAGGTGCTCTAAAGGGTATATTAGGAAACATAAAGTAGGGAAGTAGGGGTGTGGAAAACCAGGAGACCAATGACGTTGAAAGATTACCACCTCCGTGTTGTTACTTTGTCGGATTGTGCTCAACTTTTTGTCTTTTTGCACAGAACGGGAGGGGGCAGCCTAAAAGTTCATCATTTCCTTTTTGCTCCTCTTTTAGACTTTTTCTGTTTTATTTTCTACTTCAGATACTTTACATAATTTACATATTTTTATCTTTGTTAAATCACAGTGAACTCCGGTATGTGTAGCTTTTTTGCAGATAGGTCCCCCGTCATTAAATTCTGTAGAGAAAAATAGCAGTGTCAATTTGGTCTGGATACCAAGAAGTTGGAATTCCATTTGCACCGTCAAATATCCAATAAATATGTACATGGGTGTGTTTGTGTTTGTGTGTGTGTGACATATGGCCTTGTTCAAAAGACTTTCAATGAATCCTTTCCGCTGCTTTGCCCCGTTGATGCCGTTGATGAGCTCGATGAATTGTCCTCTGTTTGCTTCTTATGAGCCAAGGCTTGCTTGATAGCAGGCTTTAAGTGAGCATATATGCTGTTAGGAATATTCACCACCTTATTATTCCAAACGATCATCATATAACAATCTGAATTATCTGATGAGCTGGATGAATAATTTCCTAACTGTAAGGATTTAATTGAAGATTATTAGCACCTTATTTGGGGATGTGATCATCGGGGTTACCTGATTTTGTGGTGCAGCAAATTAGGATCCGCATGATCATGAATTTTCAAGGAATTTTCTAGCCCAACTTCCTGAAAAGTCTCACCGTCAAATTCAAACAAGTTTGCCTTCCCTGTCTTAATTTTCCGGCAAAGTTCCTTTTTCATTTCCTCTGGCTTGTCTTTTGGTTTTTTCACAATTGGCATACCATTAGAACTTGAATTGCTACATCCACTACAAGAAATTTGACATATACCAACATATGCCTGTAGTGACAGTCACTAAAATCGTGGGTATATGTATCATATACCTACAGACGTGTAGTAAACTGTGGGTATAGATATCCTATAGTATAGATATCCTATAGCTTTAGAGCTTTTAATCCGGAACTATAAGTTTTACTGAAGGGATAAAACACTGTGGGTATAGTCCATAATTTATTTTTCCCCCAACTTTTTCATTTTTCCTCACCTCCCCCCAAATATTTTATTTATCCCTCTAAAACTCCTAAATCCCTCTCTCACCAAACCCAATCTCTAAATCCTCCCCCCGAGTCGTCGTCCCCCTCCTCCCACCGTCGTTGCCCCACTCCTCCTCCCGCCGTAACTCAAAGTTTCAATCTTTTTGTTGAGTAGTCCATTCCTCCAAAAAATCTTGTTCATTCACCTCTCATTTTTCTTCTAATTTGGTTGATTGGTTGGCTTCAACTCAAGCAATCAGTCCACCATCCTTCTGGTTTACTTTCTGATTGAATAAGCTCACTGCTTGATTGCCCACTAAGTCATCTTGTATGTTAAGAGCTGGGATTGGGGGAGGAAAGCAAAAGGGGGGGGGGGGGGGGGGGGGGGGTTGTTTTAGGGGTTGCAGCAAATGGGTTTTGCAGGGGGTGCTCTTTTGGCTCTGATTTTTGTTGGGTTTCTTCGGATTTCGGTGTCGTTGAGGCCCTTGAAGGAAAGGGCCTCTCTTACTGGGTCCTGGAGTGATGAGGTAATTTTGGTTCTGATTCATCAGTTTTTGAGAGTTTTGGGGAATTGGCATTGTTCTGTAAATGGGTCTTGTTAATGGTGCTCTATGGTACAGTTTTGCATCAGATTGCATACTATGTGATATTAGTTATGACTGGTGCAGAATATTTGTGTAATGATTCATTATGCTTTATGTGGTTCTTATGTTTATGAGTTATTTCCTGGCAATACTATGGCGATTTCATTTCTTCTACCTCGCTACAGTATACAAAGTTTATTTCATAATTCGAATTCATGTTAATTTGATGTTGCACAATAGTAAGTAGTGGTCACTCAAATTTCTTTCTTATATGTGTGCCAATCTCTTAGTCAAACACCATTTCATGCTTAATGGTGAGAAATTTGTGTAATTGTAAACTGTTAGCAGTAGGATTAAAATGGTAAATATAATAATTTTGAAGTTTATTGTTTGTCCCTATGTTATCTTGCCAGTCATGAAAATGTCAAATCCAGTTTTGTTTGGCTGATGCTACTCTATCTTTCAGCTTTCTTTATCTTCACTTGCCTCTTTTTTAGCTCAAACTAATTTTTGTGATGGTTTGATTATTTGCTAGTTCGGGCTCTTCCTATATTCCTTGATAAGATATTTCATCCTATTATTGCTGTTGTCTTGTCCGTAACATACGTTCTGGCCTTTGGAGAGGTATGCTTATTCAATTTATTGCATTAGAGCTTGTGAAAGTGGTTAACTAGTACGTTTATGTTAACCTTGATTTAGTTGTGCAGATTATACCACAAGCCATATGTACAAAATACGGCCTGGCTGTGGGTGCTAATTTTGTCTGGCTTGTACGGATTTTAATGGTTGTTTGCTATCCAATATCCTATCCTATAGGGCGGGTAAGTTAATTTGATTTTATATGAAATCATGCCTTTATGTTTCTCATTTCATAATTTCGTTTAAAAAGAAAACTACTCCTTTCATATCATTTGGAAAATAGAAGGCGGCTCAGGAACTACATAATCTATTAAATTGTATAACAAAAAGTCACAACTATTTACTATTCTTTAGTGGTAGACAGATTCTAGACAAAGAGGTAAAGACTATATATTTGCTATTTACTTTTTTTTGTATGCTTTAGGATTTACTTAATACATAAATTGTTATGGACATCTAACCTGCAACTGTCAGGTGATGTTTTGGCCTTCCGGGTTTGGCTAGTTTTATTTTTGACTGGTTTCTGTTGAAGCTAGACTCTTGTTTTTAACTATACATGTACACATGTACTCTAGAAAGCCTGTATAAGTTGATCTAGAACAAGTAGTTTTCATATAGGGAAGTCAATTTCCATTAACTGAATCTAGTGTATATCTTTCTTTTGTAGTTTGAACTTTGAATATGTAGTAGACTACTCTTTCTTCCTTTCTACTCTCTACAAGTTCATTACAGGAATGCTGGAAGCTCATCTATGTGCAGTGTTCTTTTTGAAATATTTTATTGGACTGCTCAAATGTTATTAGTTCATGGATGTGTTAAAAATGAGTAAGAACTAGCTAGGTAATATATAAATCGCTAGAGTTTGCAGTCAACTTGTTAATTCATTTGATACTAATGCTTCTACAGTCTTAATCTCTATAGAATGAACAAACATACTTCTAGGTGTTTTGACAATCTTTTAATTCCTACGTCAGGTACTTGAGTTTTGTAGAAGGCACTTAATTGAGGATTCAACAACGTAGCGTGCTGTGAGGATGATGGGTTCTTCTTGATGGGGAAAATGACCAGCTTATTCTGGTACTTTTTCGAGCTATTGTTTTTATTCACCTACATTACTATTTCATCTTCGTTTCAGGTTCATATCTCTCTCTCCCCAAAAGAGTTCACCATCATTAAGAACTTTAACTAACTTTAGTAGTTTCAATTGCGACAAACATATTATTTATGTAAGAATAGTGGGTATTCTGAGGTAAAAAATGGGTTTGTATTTCTACTTAATAGATAAATGTTGTTGCTTCTTTCTATTATAGTTATCTTCACTCAATTTATTAAGCATAGGCTGAAGAAGTTAGTGATCTAATTATGATCAAGGTTTAACTTTCCTGGGTTGGTGTATTTTGTCATCTTTTGCTAATTTAAGTAGAATTTTTACTTTTGCTTAAACTTTTCTCTTTAATTTACATTTGTTCGTTCCATTACTATATCAGATCTCTTGAAATTGTAGATGAGAAAGTCCAAACGGTAAGATGGCATCTGGCATTATAAATTTAAGAGAACGGTATGGATCATTCATATAAAGTTCCAATATACGAATACAAATACTATGTGAGAAAGTTTTCCTTCTACAAGTATGAGGTTTCCTTTCCTCTTATTTTAGTTTCAACTTATTTTGTATTGTTTGTTATTACTTTAACCTGTAAGTGAGTATCAATTACATAAAAAAAATGAACTTTCTGAATACAACAAAACAAAGGGAAAAGATAACTAGCACTGTATAGTTTGCTAGGCCTAAGAGTATTTCACATGCTCATAGGGATAGCACACGATCTAAAAGTATTGGTATAAATGTGGTCAAACTCATAATAGCAGGCATATAGAGACCGTTCATGGTATCACTAGCTACACTATTTAAAGATACTAGTATAATTATGGTCAAACTCATAATAAACAGATATAGACGCCGTTCAAAATATTACTGTTGCCGCTAAATTTGGTGTGGGGGCAAACAGATAGAACTTGTGGATTCTTGGGGAAACTGAATAGAAAGACCTGCGTACCTGTTCCCTGGGGCGTCGATCGTCGCTCCCGCCGTGCACCTGCAAAAAGTGCGAGACACCGGGGTTGTTCCCGGCGACGCACCCTCCGACGCTCAAGTCAGTAATCTGGCAGACTATGAAAGAGCGCAAAAACTGGTGAAAGATTGATTACCTCCCAATGGAGATGGATGGGGGGTATTCATAGGCGTCTTAGGGACTGGTTTTAGGAATGTAATCCCCGTGATTAGATAAGGAATATTCCTCGTAATCAGATAAGGCAAGTAATCTGATAAGATATATTCCCTGTATTCAGTTAAGGAATTTAATCCCTAATCCCCAGTGAAAAGATAGATGTGAATCATGGCCGTTGATTTAGATCTAATCAGGGACCTTGATTGTATCTCGCTGGATTGGGCATGCAGCGGGTTGGAACCCGCGCCCAATTGAAGCGGATCCGTTTGTGGGTTATTGGGTCTTTATCGGAGAGATCTAGTACCCATTTCAGACCCTATTTGTAGGTGAAATTTCCGTTTTACCCCTGGACTTCAAGATTCGTGCCCGATTTGGACGGTTCCGAATAATCGGGGGAGTCCTTTCAGCCTCTTCACCAAGAGAACCTCTCCATCCACAACGCCTCCAGTGCCTCCATGGCCTTCCATCATCCCCGAGCCTCTGGTCGCCACAATGCCCCTCCCAAACGCCCGGAAGATGACGACCTCCGTCGTCATCTGGATGAAAAGCGGGCTCGGGGGGAAGCCTCCCGCCAGCAGGAGCGATCCCCCAGTCACCGAGAGCACAGGAGGTCCCCCATCCGAAGAGGGAGAAAGGACTCCCCCGATTATTACCGAAGAAGGCGTTCTCCCGCGGGTCGGCAGCAGCCTAGGAACAATGAGGCACCCATCACCCGTGCCGAGTTCCAGCAGTTCCAAGCAATGGTACAACAGGCCCTCAACCTCCGTCAAAATCCCAATGAGCCGAGGGCCCCATCCCCTCCTCCGGTCCGGAGCCCTCGCCAACGGTCCCCCTCTCCTCGTCCTGCACCAACCAACTCCCGGCGCACCCCGAGTCCTCGTCGTTCCCGAAGTTACCGTCGCCGCAGCCCTCGCTCCCCCTCATACGAAGACGAGTCCCGCGGCCCGGCGGATTACCGTCGGAGGGATGACATCATGGACCGCCGTCTTAACGAGGTGGAAAAGCTCCTGGGTCAGATAAACCGAGAAGAGGAACTCAGGGGAAGGACCCTACGTCCTAGCCGGCCCCCATTCTCCCGAACCATAGTGGATGCCCCTGTGCCGTTCGGCTTCAAACCTCCCCAATTCGAGAATTACACCGGGGAGACCGATCCAGTTGATCACATCGAAAGCTTTAAGACTTTAATGCTCCTCCACCAAGCTTCCGATGCCCTCCTCTGCAAAACATTCCCCGCGACACTCAAAGGCCCGGCTCGAGAATGGTACTCTCGTCTTGCCCCGGCGTCGATATTCTCCTTCGAACAGTTCGAAACCCTCTTCATCACCCACTTTGTCAGCAGCCGAAGGACCGAGAAAACCAGCATCTCACTATTGCACCTCCGTCAGCAAAAGGGGGAAAAACTGAGGGACTACGTGAAGAGGTTCACAGCTGAAGCTAGAACCATTGCCTCCCTCGACCAATCGGTTGCTACCGCAGCATTCCAATCCAACATTCTCAACTCCAACCTCTGCTCCTCCCTCGCCAAGAAACCCCCACATGACTTTTCCGACCTTCTCCTTCGCACCGAAAAGTACATTCGGGCCGAAGAGGCCGAGCAACAACCCAACTGGGAAGTGCCCGCCTCCGGGCTTAAAAGGAAGGGGACGGAGGAAGAAGGAGCCAAGAAGCTCCAGAAGGATAATGCCGGCCAGCGCCGACCTCCCCCTAGATTTGAGAAGTTCACTCCCCTCAACGCTAACCTCTCAGCCATCTTCATGGAGGTCGAAAAAGACGGGGTCTTGCCTCCGGCTCCCAAAATGAATACTCCCGCCAAGAGAAGAGATAAAGAGAAATGGTGCCGCTATCACCGGGACCATGGGCATGACACCAACGACTGCCGTGCTCTGAGGAACGAGATCGAAGCCCTTATCCAGAGGGGACAACTAACGAAGTTTGTAAAAAAGGACCGAGCCGAGCTCCCTCCCCCGCCTCGGGGGGCTAACAAGCGTCCGGAAAGAGAGGAGACGCCAGACTTCGAGGAAGAGCGAGTCCTCCACCTCATCCATGGGGGTCCGATGGGAGGCTCCTCGAACTCCTCCCGGAAAGCATTTATCAGAGAGGTCAATTCAGTCCGAACCACACCTCCTCCCAAAGGCCTCGGAGTGCCAGTTACCTTCTCCGACGAAGACCTCGAGGGAGTTCGTATCCCACATTGTGACGCCCTCGTCATCAGCCTCCACATGGCAAATTTCAAAGTGGAGAGGATCTTAGTTGACAACGGCAGCTCCGTCAACATCCTATTCCTCTCCGCTTTCAAAGGCCTAAAGCTCTCCAGAGACAGACTCAAGCCCGCCGGTTACACTCTCCATGGGTTCACGGGGGTTCCGGTAACTATAGAAGGGGTGATCACCCTCGATGTAACTGCCGGCCAAACCCCTACCACCAGGACAGAACCGATGGACTTCATGGTGGTGGATGTCCCCGCTGCCTACAACGTCATTTTGGGCAGGCCCGGCTTCGCAGCTCTGGAAGCAGTTCCCTCGGCATACCATCTGAAGATGAAGTTTCCCACTCGATCCGGGGTCGGGGAAGTAAGGGGAAATCAGGAGCAGGCCCGGAAATGCTACATGACCTCAACCCTCGGGCCCGTCCTCTCCTTAGAGACCCTGGAGATTCCCCAAGATTCCACAAGACCGACCCCCGAGCCAGCGGACGAACTGGAGGAGGTGCACTTCTCTGAACAAGAGCCGACCCGCAAGTTCTTCGTAAGCAAGACCCTCCCATCCGCCCTATACTCAGATATTGTGAAATGCATCCGAGCCAATCAAGACCTCTTCGCATGGTCCGCAACTGACATGCCCGGTATCTCCGAAGAACTCCTAGTCCACCGCCTGAGTGTTGATCCGGGGTCCAAACCGATTCAGCAGAAGAGGCGCAAGTTCGCCCCCGAGCACCAGCTCGCTATCAAAGAGGAGGTAGATAAGCTGCTGAAAGCCCGATTCATACAGGAGGTAAACTACCCGGAGTGGTTGTCTAACGTAGTAATGGTGAAGAAGTCCAATGGGACGTGGAGAATCTGTATTGATTTCACTGACCTTAACAAGGCCTGCCCTAAAGACCCCTTCCCTCTACCGAGCATCGACACTCTGATTGACGCAACCTCGGGACATGAGCTCCTCAGCTTCATAGACGCTTTCTCGGGTTACAATCAGATAAGGATGTTCCCCCCGGATATTCCGAAGACATCTTTTGTGACCGACCAAGGACTCTACTGCTACAGAGTCATGCCGTTCGGCCTAAAGAATGCCGGGGCGACATACCAGCGCCTCGTTAACAAGGTATTCCAGGCGCAAATTGGCCGGAACATGGAAGTGTACGTGGATGACATGCTTGTGAAAAGCATCCGAGGCATTGATCACGTGGCCGACCTCCAAGAAGCGTTTGATGTTTTGAGAAAGCACAATATGAGACTCAACCCGAACAAGTGTGCGTTCGGCATCTCATCAGGCAAGTTCCTCGGCTTCATGGTTTGCCAACGAGGAATAGAGGCAAATCCGGAGAAGATCAAGGCCATACTGGACATGGCCCCGCCTAGAAACGTCAAAGAAGTTCAGAGATTGACTGGTCGATTAGCCGCCATTGGGCGCTTTCTGTCGAAGTCTGGGGAGAAGTGCCTCCCGTTCTTCAAAGCCCTTAGGGGGGCTAAGGGATTCGAGTGGGGGCAGCAACAACAAGACTCCTTCGACCAGCTTAAGGCTTACCTCGTCAATCCACCTCTTCTCAGCAAACCCATACCAGGCGAACCACTCTACCTCTACTTGGCAGCCTCCGAACAGACGCTTAGTGCGGTCTTAGTCAGAGAAGAAGAAAGAACTCAGAAGCCCATTTACTACGTCAGCAAAGTGCTTCGGGATGCCGAGCTCCGGTACCCGAAAATTGAGAAAATAGCCTACGCCCTGATAATGGCTGCGAGAAAACTTAGACCCTACTTTCAGTCCCATTCGGTGGTCGTCCTTACCGACCAACCGCTGAAACAGATTCTTCACAAACCCGAGACTTCCGGTCGCCTCATGAAGTGGTCGATCGAGCTGAGCCAGCACGACATAATTTATCAGCCTCGGACTGCAATCAAGGCACAGGCGCTAGCCGAATTCATAGTTGAGACTACAATCCCCGAGTCCGGCCAAGCAGCAAAGGGACCCCCCGTCTGGTCGGTCTACGTGGACGGGTCCTCTTGTAATGAGGGAAGCGGGGCAGGAGTCATCCTGGCGGGACCAGATGACTTCATCCTCCAATACTCCCTCCGGATAAATTTCAAAGCCTCGAACAACGAGGCCGAATATGAAGCACTAATAGCCGGGTTTCGAATGGCCCGAAATGCTGGGGCACAACGGCTACAGATTTTCAGCGACTCCCAGTTGATTGTTAACCAGGTCCTCGGCGAGTATGAAGCCCGCGACGATAGAATGGCTAAATACTTGTCCAAAGTAAAGAGCCTCATGGCGTTGTTCGACGAGGCTCTCATCCAAAGAATCCCTCGAGAAGAAAATGCTCAGGCCGACGCCTTATCCAAGTTAGCCTCCTCCTCCCTTCAAGGTCTGGAACAGACCGTTTTGATAGAAGTCCTCCTGAAGCCGAGCATAGAGGACGAAGCGCCAAACTCCGTTGAAGCATTGCCCGTCCTCCTCGAAGACAACTGGATGAAACCCATTGTCGAATTCTTGAGGAACGGACTCCTCCCTGAAGATCCGAGGGAAGCACGAAGAATCAGGGCCCGAGCCGAGCGTTTTACCTTAATCGAAGGCATCTTATATAAACGCTCCTTCACCCAAGCGGATGGTCGACCGTATCTAAGGTGCCTCTCCCCCGAGCAAGCCGACTACGCCCTGCAAGAGCTCCATGAGGGGATCGGCGGAGCTCATTCTGGATCCAGGGCTCTAGCGCGCAAGGTGTTGAACTATGGATATTACTGGCCCACTCTCCTACGGGACGCCGAACGACACGTTCGGCAATGCAGCTCCTGCCAAAAGAATGCAGACATCCGACGCCTTCCACAGGCACCGCTAACCTCCCTATCAAGTCCCGTTCCCTTCGCTATGTGGGGGATGGATTTACTAGGACCATTTCCTCCGTCCCCCGGGCAGCTAAAGTTCCTAGTCGTGGCAGTCGACTATTTCTCTAAGTAGATAGAAGCCGAGCCCCTGGCTACGATCACCGAACATAGGGTCGTTCAATTCTTCTGGAAAAGTGTGATTTGCCGGTTCGGCGTTCCCCGAGTCATAGTCACAGATAACGGGACACAGTTTACTGGAGCCGCCTTCCGAGCCTTGTGCGAAGACCTCTCCATACAACACCGATTCTCCTCCGTCTCCCATCCCCAGTCGAATGGCCAGGCTGAGAATGCCAACCGACAGATTCTTGCGGGAATCAAGAAGAGGTTAGACAAGTGTTCCAAGGGACTATGGGTCGATCAGCTGCCGAACGTACTCTGGAATCACCGCACCACCAAGCGGACCCCAACAGGCGAGAGCCCATTTAATCTCACCTATGGGGCCGAAGCCATCATCCCCCTAGAAGTCGGGATACCCTCTCCTCGCCTGATCGCTTATGAAGAAGAGCAGAATGCTAGAGAACTCAGAACAAGCCTAGATCTGATAGACGAGATCCGAGAGAGAGCTGCCATACGCCAGTAGGGCTACCGAAGAAGGATCGAGCTAGCATACAACAAAAGAGTCCGCCCGACGGACCTCAAAGAAGGGGATTTAGTCCTTCGGAAGTTGGCCATCTCGTTCCCCGGGCAGAAAAGCAAGCTGGCCCCGAACTGGGAGGGACCGTACAAAATCTCGAAAGTAATCCGCCCTGGTACGTACAAGCTAGAAGATCTCGAAGGCAGAGAAATTCCCAGGACGTGGAACGCCGACCATCTTTTGAAATACCAAGAGAGGGCAACTACGTCTCTCCAAGTAACTCGAGATGTCGAACCGTTCCCTTCCTTTTACTAGTAGTGGTTTGTCCTTTTGTTTTTATCATTGTAATAACGGCTAGCAACTTTAGAAGCAGCCGATCATTAGATATTAATAAATAAAGTTTCTTCATGTTTTCACTACTATTACATCCCTCTGCTTGCAACTCTTTAATGTCACAATGGTTCCGGAGTCCAACACTTGGCTCGATTCTACTTCGCGAGCTCGCTCCTAAGCGAGCTAGAAGTAGCTCGCCATTCGAAAATGCTCCCACAGCCGTTGAATGGTTCGGAGTCCAGCACTTGGTTCGACCCTACTCCGCAAGCTCGCTCCTAAGCGAGCTAGGGGTAGTTCGCCATTCGAAATTGCTCCCACACCCCTTAATATCACAATGGTTCCGGAGTCCAACACTTGGCTCGATTCTACTTCGCGAGCTCGCTCCTAAGCGAGCTAGAAGTAGCTCGCCATTCGAAAATGCTCCCACAGCCGTTGAATGGTTCGGAGTCCAGCACTTGGTTCGGCCCTACTCCGCAAGCTCGCTCCTAAGCGAGCTAGGGGTAGTTCGCCATTCGAAATTGCTCCCACACCCCTTAATATCACAATGGTTCCGGAGTCCAACACTTGGCTCGATTCTACTTCGCGAGCTCGCTCCTAAGCGAGCTAGAAGTAGCTCGCCATTCGAAAATGCTCCCACAGCCGTTGAATGGTTCGGAGTCCAGCACGTGGTTCGACCCTACTCCGCAAGCTCGCTCCTAAGCGAGCTAGGGGTAGTTCGCCATTCGAAATTGCTCCCACACCCCTTAATATCACAATGGTTCCGGAGTCCAACACTTGGCTCGATTCTACTTCGCGAGCTCGCTCCTAAGCGAGCTAGAAGTAGCTCGCCATTCGAAAATGCTCCCACAGCCGTTGAATGGTTCGGAGTCCAGCACTTGGTTCGGCCCTACTCCGCAAGCTCGCTCCTAAGCGAGCTAGGGGTAGTTCGCCATTCGAAATTGCTCCCACACCCCTTAATATCACAATGGTTCCGGAGTCCAACACTTGGCTTGATTCTACTTCGCGAGCTCGCTCCTAAGCGAGCTAGAAGTAGCTCGCCATTCGAAAATGCTCCCACAGCCGTTGAATGGTTCGGAGTCCAGCACGTGGTTCGACCTTACCCCGCAAGCTCGCTCCTAAGCGAGCTAGGGGTAGTTCGCCATTCGAAATTGCTCCCACACCCTCTAAATTGACAAGGGTCCCGGAGTCCAACACTTGGCTCGACTCTACTCCGCAAGCTCGATCCTAAGCGAGCCAGGGGTAGTTCGCCGCTCTTAAATGCTCCGACGTCCCTAACCTAGTAAACCAAGGACCCCGAAGTCGGACACTTGGCTCAATTCTGCTTCGCGAATTCGCTCCTCAGCGAGCCGGAGGTAGCTCACCATTCGGGTCCGAAGCTTTAGAAGTTACGGTACGGCAGACAACGATCGCGAGAACAAGGCACACAAGTTCGACAATAACGCTTTTATTAATGAAACAGATGTGGTACAAAGGCAAACACAGTAGATGCACAACTCATCAGAGAAAAGTTACAATGCCGACTTATTACACTTAGCGAAAAGCAAAAAATAAGCAAAGAACTCGCAGAATCGACCACTTCAGCGCTCTTCGGAGCTGGAGCGTTTCGCTTCAAGGACACTCGAGAGTGACGACGCTTGTCCCCGGAGCGCGACCCCAAGCCGGCGAACTGGGACGTATCCTCGGCACCGCTCCTGGTAGCCACGCCGACGGACGCCCCGCTCGAGGAGATTACCACCGAGCTCTGCGCGTCCCCCGGGCTTGGTTGGCCGATCCGCTGACGGGTCGCCATCTCATAGAAGGTAATGCCCCGCTCACTCTCAGCGCGAGTGCATGACGTGCTTCGAACGTTGATCGGCCCTGAATGTGGCTTCAGACGGGCCACTTCCGCCTCCAACTCCGAGATCCTGTCCCGCAACGAGTCGTCTTTGACGTCGACTTCGAAACGTGGGGGTATCGCGGAGTCCGGCACTCCAGATCGACTAGCGACGAGGCGCCGAAAGTGGGTGACCTCGATGCTTTTATCCACCGTCGCCCTCTTTAGCGCTTCGACTTCGGCAGTCAACTCGACTCGTTCAGTCGTCAACTTGGCCACCTCGGCCGTCAGCCCCTCGCCCTCACTCCGGAGCTTCGCCTCTACGGACTGCAGATGCTGTATCTCGGAAAGCAACTCGTCCTTCTCCGCTGTTATTTTGGACAAGTTATGACGAATGCACTGAACTCGAATCTCATTACTGAAATCAGTTGGCAAATGTTCACCTTCGGGTATAAGCTCGGCGATTCTGCTTTCCAAACGACGAATCTCGATGTCTCGCCGTCCAAGGACGAGCTGGAGATGCCTCCTCTCGCTTTCAGCTCGGCGCAATCCGAGCTCGACCTCGTAAAGTTTCTCTCTGCACCTAGCCAGACACAGCCTTGTCGCCCCTAGGCCGGCCTCGGCTGGAACTTCCACGTCCGGGCGAGCAAGCTCGACGTCTTGGGCAATCACCATAAGCTGCAAAAAGATCAGAATAATCAGCACAAACGCCAAACATGGCCGAAGCGCCACACTTGGAAAAATTTTCATCTCTAGAAACAAAAGGAGACAGTTCGGCAAAAGAAAATGCGTAACACAAAAACTTCCGAACATCGACACTTGCAGAAATTTTCCTTTCATTAAACGTCACAAAAAGCGGTGGCCAGTCCGCTATTAGGCATTACAAAGTTCGAAAGGAAAGACAAAAAAAGAAAACAAAATCAAAAACAACAAAACAAAAGGCAGATTCAGTGCCCGACCTCTTTCCCCGGGCGACGAGGCGGAGTAGGAGTCGACTTCGCCGAAGGAGACGCCGCCGCCAACGGAGTGGTCGTGGTGCTCGGGACCTCGCCAGCAACCCCGGCATCGGCATCAGCGTCGCCCTCCTCCTCCTCTTCCCCTTCGGACTCGGGGTCGAAGCCCTCGACGTGTCCGGGGAAGAGTCGCCATCCCGAGACGTCCACCCCGGGGTATGCCTCTCGCACCCGGTCGAGGGCAGTGGCGAAGGCCTTCGCCATGTTCTGCGCGAGGTACCCCTGGGCCTTCTTCAAGGTGGCATCCTCCGCCTCCTTCACGGCCGCCGCCTGCTTCGCCTCGGCCTCGACCAACTGGTTGGCCGACCCCTCCTTCTCCCGACGCAGCTCGTCCTCCAGCCTCTTCACTTCGGCCTCGAGGTGCTGGATCCTCGCAGACCGACCTTCATGCTCGACCCGGAGTTTGTCGAGCTGGTTCGACATCCGAGCCTTCTCGTTCCGAGCCTGGTCGGACTCATGCTTCAGCTCCTGCTCGAGGGCGGTCAGCCTCTCGGTGAGGTGACCGAAATGGACGACGATCTACAAAGGAAAGAAGAAGAACTCCGAGAGTTAGAATTTTTTTTTTGTGATTCAAAGGGATGAAACGAACGAAGCGAACTCGGAACTTACCGATACCGCCGAACGAGCGATCTCGATCACGTCGTCGCCTTCCCTCCCCGCGTCCATGGCGGCGCGGTCCTTCGGGGTGGCGAGATGCTTGACGGCCTGCATGCTCGCCAGCGAGTTCCCGAGGAACCCATCGTGCCTCCGGACCTGCCAGTCCGGAATGTGGATCTGCTTGTGCTCCTTCGTCAGGAGCTCCTCGCCTGCTACGGTCAGCGGCGGGGTCGGCATGGCGAGCGCGGCGGCAATGGGGAAATCCCCCACAGGTGCAGGAGCCGAAGGCCCCGCCACGGTGACGACCGGGTCGTCAGCAACCTCCACCACCTGGTCGGGGGCCGCAATCCTTGGCACCTTCGAGGTCGAGGGCAGCTTCGACGCAACCCTCTTGCGCTTCCTCGGCGCCTTACTGGCGAGCCCCGCCCTGAGCGCCAGCACCGCCTCGTAGTCCATAGATTCTGCATCAAAAGCAAAAAGTGATTAGCACAAAAGAAAAACAAGGCAGCAAGTACGGAAAAAAGAACTTGGCGAAAAGCCGCGTACTAGGATCTACGCGGCAGAGCCCTCCCTTGTAGAGAACGTCCTCCGTCAAATCCTTCCAATCGTACTTCGGCCGGTCGAGGAGGGTCCGGACCGCCGCTTCTTCCTCTACCGTAAGCCTCGGCAGCGCCGTCGCCCTCTTGGGCACCCCTTCTGCCCAATTTGTGGGGATCGGCCACGCTTCTCGACTCCGCATGACGACCCACTTCTCTCGCCAGTGCTTGATGGAGTCGGGGCAGACGACGAGCCTGCCACCGTGCCTCGGAGTCAGATAATACCGGTACTCCGACTTGTTCCCCTGGTGGAGCCGGTATATCGTCCGAAGCACGTTCAGCTGCGGCTCGATCCCTACGGCCTGGCAGTGGAGAACGAAGCCATTAATCACTTGCCACGTGTTCGGCATGAGCTGAATGGGGCAGACCCCGTACCAGCTCACCACGGTAACGGCGAACGCGTGGAGAGGCAGCCGAGCACCGGCGATAAAGGCATCGACCGGCCAGCAACACATGGTCACTGGCAGCGGCGAATTAGCCCTAACCCCGGGGCCCGGCAACATGATTTCGTACTCCTTCGGGATGAAAAAAGAGTCCCGGATCGCAGCCAGTTCCTCCTTGCGCAGGATCGATGCCGCGTCGTCTGCCTCCGTCGTCTCCCTCGCTTCGTTCTCCTCGAAGGACCTCTCCCCCCCATGGACGATCCGCTCGGCCTGGTCCTTCGGGAGCTCCCTGACCCTGTGCAGCCCCGTCAGCGGACCTGGTAGCTGTCCGAACTCCCCCATCCTCTTCGGATCCACGACGATGGAATCCTTGCCGAACACCTTCCCCTTGGGTGGATTCGGACTCGAGGCCTCGACGCCTTCAAGGGAGGGCTCAGACCAAGAGACTTCATCTGAGACAGAAGCTACAGACATAATTTATAAATTACCTTGAAAAGAAAGAGCTGCCGAAAAACCTCGCCTGAGTCAAACACCGGTCACCGGAAAACTCGCCTGAGACACAAGAGAACGCCTGAGCAAATGAGAGAAGAAATGAGAAATGAGAAGGGGGGGGAGGATTTATAGAAGAGGGACACACACCACGAGGCTAATGGGCCCGTACGACCGGCCCATCTAAACCAAGTGGCGGAGAGATCCCAATTGTCACCTCGATAACTACAACGAATCATGAGTTGAATTTAATGCGCACTCCATCTGATGGAAACCCAGGGGTCACTGCAATTAATGAACGTCCCATCTGTCAGGGTTGTCAGAATTGTCAGATGTGTCAGGGGTTCAAATGGCGCACAGAAAAGACAAACCCCTAAAAAACGACAAGTCTGGGAGTTCAGCACTCACTGCCGAGCGTTCGTGACACCGACCCTGTTATGGGGAAAAAGTCACGTTCGACACATACTGCCGAGCGTTCGTGACACCGACCCTGTTATAGGGAAAAAGTCACGTTCGGCACTCACTGACCGTGCGTTCGTGACACCGACCCTGTTATAGGGAAAAAGTCACGTTCGACACATACTGCCGAGCGTTCGTGACACCGACCCTGTTATAGGGAAAAAGTCACGTTCGGCACCCACAGCCGTGCGTTCGTGACACCGACCCTGTTATAGGAAAAAAGTCAAGTTCGGCACTCACTGCCGTGCGTTCGTGACACCGACCCTGTTATAGGGAAAAAGTCACGTTCGACACACACTGCCGTGCGTTCGTGACACCGACCCTGTTATAGGGAAAAAGTCACGTTCGACACATACTGCCGAGCGTTCGTGACACCGACCCTGTTATAGGGAAAAAGTCACGTTCGGCACTCACTGCCGTGCGTTCGTGACATCGACCCTGTTATAGGAAAAAAGTCACGTTCGACACATACTGCCGAGCGTTCGTGACACCGACCCTGTTATAGGGAAAAAGTCACGTTCGGCACTCACTGCCGTGCGTTCGTGACACCGACCCTGTTATAGGGAAAAAGTCACGTTCGACACATACTGCCGAGCGTTCGTGACACCGACCCTGTTATAGGGAAAAAGTCACGTTCGGCACCCACAGCCGTGCGTTCGTGACACCGACCCTGTTATAGGGAAAAAGTCACGTTCGACACATACTGCCAAGCGTTTTGACACCGACCCTGTTATAGGGAAAAAGTCACGTTCGGCACATACTGCCGAGCGTTCGTGACACCGACCCTGTTATAGGGAAAAAGTCACGTTCGGCACTCACTGCTGTGCGTTCGTGACACCGACCCTGTTATAGGGAAAAAGTCACGTTCGACACATACTGCCGAGCGTTCGTGACACCGACCCTGTTATAGGGAAAAAGTCACGTTCGGCACTCACTGCCGAGCGTTCGTGACACCGACCCTGTTATAGGGAAAAAATTGAGTTCGGCACCAGCTGCCGAGCGTTCGTGACACCGACCCCGTTATAGGGAAAAAATTGAGTTCGGCACCAGCTGCCGAGCGCTCGTGACACCGACCCTGTTATAGGGGAAAAAGTCACGTTCGGCACTCACTGCCGAGCGTTCGTGACACTGACCCTGTTATAGGGAAAAATTGAGTTCGGCACCATCTGCCGAGCGTTCTTGGCACCGACCCTATTACGGGGGAAAGATGGGACCTCGGATCATGCCGAACTCCCTCTCGGCACTCATAACCTTGCCGAACTCTCCCCCCTCTGCGGAAAGATGAGCCGAACCGCATACAGACCTCGGTCCCTTAGTCAGCGAGCTGTAGAAGGGGTCGGAAGCATGATACGAGCACATGCCCCCCTCAACGAATGAAAAAGGTCGAACCATTTGCCAAGAAATCTCGAAAAAATAATTAAAAATTTGGGAAATCAAGGAAGAACTCCTGCAAAGCAATTGTGAAGTTAGGGAGCACCGTCTCGTCCCCAAACAAGCAATTATTGCTGAGAGCAATCTTCTAAGAACCCCGAACGACGAATTGACACTTCGCGAAGTTAATAGGGTATCCTGCAAGAACACCACATGACCATAAGAGCTAAGGAGCGACTCAGAGTTCAATCCGCTTGAAAAATCACCAAACTACCTCCTTCAAGATTCAAAACCTTCCATTTGGGCTCCGATACAACCCCGCCAGCCATTAAAACAGCTAAAACTACTCCTCAAAGGCCGATCAAGCTCAGCCTTTAGGAGTGGGGGGCTCGTGATATGGCTAAAAATGGGGATTAATCGGAACCGTCCAAATCGGGCACGAATCTTGAAGTCCAGGGGTAAAACGGAAATTTCACCTACAAATAGGGTCTGAAATGGGTACTAGATCTCTCCGATAAAGACTCAATAACCCACAAACGGATCCGCTTCAATTGGGCGCGGGTTCCAACCCGCTGCATGCCCAATCCAGCGAGATACAATCAAGGTCCCTGATTAGATCTAAATCAACGGCCATGATTCACATCTATCTTTTCACTGGGGATTAGGGATTAAATTCCTTAACTGAATACAGGGAATATACCTTATCAGATTACTTGCCTTATCTGATTACGAGGAATATTCCTTATCTAATCACGGGGATTACATTCCTAAAACCAGTCCCTAAGACGCCTATAAATACCCCCCATCCATCTCCATTGAGAGGTAATGAATCTTTCACCAGTTTTTGCGCTCTTTCATAGTCTGCCAGATTACTGACTTGAGCGTCGGAGGGTGCGTCGCCGGGAACAACCCCGGTGTCTCGCACTTTTTGCAGGTGCACGGCGGGAGCGACGATCGACGCCCCAGGGAACAGGAAGGCAGGTCTTTCTATTCAGTTTCCCCAAGAATCCACAAGTTCTATCTGTTTGCCCCCACACCAAATTTAGCGGCAACAGATTTCTCGTGATATGGCTAAAAATGGGGATTAATCAGAACCGTCCAAATCGGGCACGAATCTTGAAGTCCAGGGGTAAAACGGAAATTTCACCTACAAATAGGGTCTGAAATGGGTACTAGATCTCTCCGATAAAGACCCAATAACCCACAAACGGATCCGCTTCAATTGGGCGCGGGTTCCAACCCGCTGCATGCCCAATCCAGCGAGATACAATCAAGGTCCCTGATTAGATCTAAATCAACGGCCATGATTCACATCTATCTTTTCACTGGGGATTAGGGATTAAATTCCTTAACTGAATACAGGGAATATACCTTATCAGATTACTTGCCTTATCTGATTACGAGGAATATTCCTTATCTAATCACGGGGATTACATTCCTAAAACCAGTCCCTAAGACGCCTATAAGTACCCCCCATCCATCTCCATTGGGAGGTAATCAATCTTTCACCAGTTTTTGCGCTCTTTCATAGTCTGCCAGATTACTGACTTGAGCGTCGGAGGGTGCGTCGCCGGGAACAACCCCGGTGTCTCGCACTTTTTGCAGGTGCACGGCGGGAGCGACGATCGATGCCCCAGGGAACAGGTACGCAGGTCTTTCTATTCAGTTTCCCCAAGAATCCACAAGTTCTATCTGTTTGCCCCCACACCAAATTTAGCGGCAACAGATTAGCACCGTCTGTGGGAAACTAACGAATAGAAACCTCTCCTCTTCCCCGAGGACAGGTCTTCTCCAGCCATGCCGCCTCGCAAGGTCAGGTCAAGAGGGTCTAATCGAGTGCCCAACCCTGACCAACAAGAAGTCCTTCCGGATCCCGCTCAGCAACAAGGGCAACTCCCTCCTACCATGGAAGAGCCGCTCCAACGGAACCCTCCACCTCCTGATCCAAAGGGTCCTAACCCCCAGAAACAGCCTCTTCACCAAGAGAACCTCTCCATCCACAATGCCTCCAGTGCCTCCATGGCCTCCCATCATCCCCGAGCCTCTGGTCGCCACAATGCCCCTCCCAAACGCCCGGAAGATGACGACCTCCGTCGTCATCTGGATGAAAAGCGGGCTCGGGGGGAAGCCTCCCGCCAGCAGGAGCGATCCCCCCGTCACCGAGAGCACAGGAGGTCCCCCATCCGAAGAGGGAGAAAGGACTCCCCCGATTATTACCGAAGAAGGCGTTCTCCCGCGGGTCGGCAGCAGCCTAGGAACAATGAGGCACCCATCACCCGTGCCGAGTTCCAGCAGTTCCAAGCAATAGTACAATAGGCCCTCAACCTCCGTCAAAATCCCAATGAGCCGAGGGCCCCATCCCCTCCTCCGGTCCGGAGCCCTCGCCAACGGTCCCCCTCTCCTCGTCCTGCACCAACCAACTCCCGGCGCACCCCGAGTCCTCGTCGTTCCCGAAGTTACCGTCGCCGCAGCCCTCGCTCTCCCTCATACGAAGACGAGTCCCGCGGCCCGGCGGATTACCGTCGGAGGGATGACATCATGGACCGCCGTCTTAACGAGGTGGAAAAGCTCCTGGGTCAGATAAACCGAGAAGAGGAACTCAGGGGAAGGACCCTACGTCCTAGCCGGCCCCCATTCTCCCGAACCATAGTGGATGCCCCTGTGCCGTTCGGCTTCAAACCTCCCCAATTCGAGAATTACACCGGGGAGACCGATCCAGTTGATCACATCGAAAGCTTTAAGACTTTAATGCTCCTCCACCAAGCTTCCGATGCCCTCCTCTGCAAAACATTCCCCGCGACACTCAAAGGCCCGGCTCGAGAATGGTACTCTCGTCTTGCCCCGGCGTCGATATTCTCCTTCGAACAGTTCGAAATTCTCTTCATCACCCACTTTGTCAGCAGCCGAAGGACCGAGAAAACCAGCATCTCACTATTGCACCTCCGTCAGCAAAAGGGGGAAAAACTGAGGGACTACGTGAAGAGGTTCACAGCTGAAGCTAGAACCATTGCCTCCCTCGACCAATCGGTTGCTACCGCAGCATTCCAATCCAACATTCTCAACTCCAACCTCCGCTCCTCCCTCGCCAAGAAACCCCCACATGACTTTTCCGACCTTCTCCTTCGCACCGAAAAGTACATTCGGGCCGAAGAGGCCGAGCAACAACCCAACTGGGAAGTGCCCACCTCCGGGCTTAAAAGGAAGGGGACGGAGGAAGAAGGAGCCAAGAAGCTCCAGAAGGATAATGCCGGCCAGCGCCGACCTCCCCCTAGATTTGAGAAGTTCACTCCCCTCAACGCTAACCTCTCAGCCATCTTCATGGAGGTCGAAAAAGACGGGGTCTTGCCTCCGGCTCCCAAAATGAATACTCCCGCCAAGAGAAGAGATAAAGAGAAATGGTGCCGCTATCACCGGGACCATGGGCATGACACCAACGACTGCCGTGCTCTGAGGAACGAGATCGAAGCCCTTATCCAGAGGGGACAACTAACGAAGTTTGTAAAAAAGGACCGAGCCGAGCTCCCTCCCCCGCCTCGGGGGGCTAACAAGCGTCCGGAAAGAGAGGAGACGCCAGACTTCGAGGAAGAGCGAGTCCTCCACCTCATCCATGGGGGTCCGATGGGAGGCTCCTCGAACTCCTCCCGGAAAGCGTTTATCAGAGAGGTCAATTCAGTCCGAACCACGCCTCCTCCCAAAGGCCTCGGAGTGCCAGTTACCTTCTCCGACGAAGACCTCGAGGGAGTTCGTATCCCACATTGTGACGCCCTCGTCATCAGCCTCCACATGGCAAATTTCAAAGTGGAGAGGATCTTAGTTGACAACGGCAGCTCCGTCAACATCCTATTCCTCTCCGCTTTCAAAGGCCTGAAGCTCTCCAGAGACAGACTCAAGCCCGCCGGTTACACTCTCCATGGGTTCACGGGGGTTCCGGTAACTATAGAAGGGGTGATCACCCTCGATGTAACTGCCGGCCAAACCCCTACCACCAGGACAGAACCGATGGACTTCATGGTGGTGGATGTCCCCGCTGCCTACAACGTCATTTTGGGCAGGCCCGGCCTCGTAGCTCTGGAAGCAGTTCCCTCGGCATACCATCTGAAGATGAAGTTTCCCACCCGATCCGGGGTCGGGGAAGTAAGGGGAAATCAGGAGCAGGCCCGGAAATGCTACATGACCTCAACCCTCGGGCCCGTCCTCTCCTTAGAGACCCTGGAGATTCCCCAAGATTCCACAAGACCGACCCCCGAGCCAGCGGACGAACTGGAGGAGGTGCACTTCTCTGAACAAGAGCCGACCCGCAAGTTCTTCGTAAGCAAGACCCTCCCATCCGCCCTATACTCAGATATTGTGAAATGCATCCGAGCCAATCAAGACCTCTTCGCATGGTCCGCAACTGACATGCCCGGTATCTCCGAAGAACTCCTAGTCCACCGCCTGAGTGTTGATCCGGGGTCCAAACCGGTTCAGCAGAAGAGGTGCAAGTTCGCCCCCGAGCGCCAGCTCGCTATCAAAGAGGAGGTAGATAAGCTGCTGAAAGCCCGATTCATACAGGAGGTAAACTACCCGGAGTGGTTGTCTAACGTAGTAATGGTGAAGAAGTCCAATGGGACGTGGAGAATCTGTATTGATTTCACTGACCTTAACAAGGCCTGCCCTAAAGACCCCTTCCCTCTACCGAGCATCGACACTCTGATTGACGCAACCTCGGGACATGAGCTCCTCAGCTTCATGGACGCTTTCTCGGGTTACAATCAGATAAGGATGTTCCCCCCGGATATTCCGAAGACATCTTTTGTGACCGACCAAGGACTCTACTGCTACAGAGTCATGCCGTTCGGCCTAAAGAATGCCGGGGCGACATACCAGTGCCTCGTTAACAAGGTATTCCAGGCGCAAATTGGCCGGAACATGGAAGTGTACGTGGATGACATGCTTGTAAAAAGCATCCGAGGCATTGATCACGTGGCCGACCTCCAAGAAGCGTTTGATGTTTTGAGAAAGCACAATATGAGACTCAACCCGAACAAGTGTGCGTTCGGCGTCTCATCAGGCAAGTTCCTCGGCTTCATGGTTAGCCAACGAGGAATAGAGGCAAATCCGGAGAAGATCAAGGCCATACTGGACATGGCCCCGCCTAGAAACGTCAAAGAAGTTCAGAGATTGACTGGTCGATTAGCCGCCATTGGGCGCTTTCTGTCGAAGTCTGGGGATAAGTGCCTCCCGTTCTTCAAAGCCCTCAGGGGGGCTAAGGGATTCGAGTGGGGGCAGCAACAACAAGACTCCTTCGACCAGCTTAAGGCTTACCTCGTCAATCCACCTCTTCTCAGCAAACCCATACCAGGCGAACCACTCTACATCTACTTGGCAGCCTCCGAACAGACGCTTAGTGCGGTCTTAGTCAGAGAAGAAGAAAGAACTCAGAAGCCCATTTACTACGTCAGCAAAGTGCTTCGGGACGCCGAGCTCCGGTACCCGAAAATTGAGAAAATAGCCTACGCCCTGATAATGGCTGCGAGAAAACTTAGACCCTACTTTCAGTCCCATTCGGTGGTCGTCCTTACCGACCAACCGCTGAAACAGATTCTTCACAAACCCGAGACTTCCGGTCGCCTCATGAAGTGGTCGATCGAGCTGAGCCAGCACGACATAACTTATCAGCCTCGGACTGCAATCAAGGCACAAGCGCTGGCCGAATTCATAGTTGAGACTACAATCCCCGAGTCCGGCCAAGCAGCAAAGGGACCCCCCGTCTGGTCGGTCTACGTTGACGGGTCCTCTTGTAATGAGGGAAGCGGGGCAGGAGTCATCCTGGCGGGACCAGATGACTTCATCCTCCAATACTCCCTCCGGTAACAGTATCTGAAAATGAAAATTTCTCCACTATCTGAGCTTATATGTTGCTCCCCAACTATACGTACCTATATACCATCCTCAGTTCAAAGTGAACCCATTCTTGGTATCAAAACAAACATGCCAAGAAGACAACCAGGTGCATGATATGAGCTTCACTAACAGTTAAGTGAAAATAGGACCAAAAAAATAGCCTTAGAAGACCATCAGGTTTGTGAAATAAGCTTCACTAACAGTGAAAGAAACTGGGGATGCTATGCAGCATGCTTAGTTTGGAAATGAACCCATTTCGTGGTAAGAAAACCATTTTTGGCTAAGATTGCAATCGGGTTACACTAACAGTATCTGAAAATGAAAATTTCTCCACTATCTGAGCTTATATGTTGCTCCCCAACTATACGTACCTATATACCATCCTCAGTTCAAAGTGAACCCATTCTTGGTATCAAAACAAACATGCCAAGAAGACAAGCAGGTGCATGATATGAGCTTCACTAACAGTTAAGTGAAAATAGGACCAAAAAAATAGCCTTAGAAGACCATCAGGTTTGTGAAATAAGCTTCACTAACAGTGAAAGAAACTGGGGATGCTATGCAGCATACTTAGTTTGGAAATGAACCCATTTCGTGGTAAGAAAACCATTTTTGGCATACGTACCTACATACCATCCTCAGTTCACAGTGAACCCATTATTTGGTCAAATTCAATTGCCAAGATGACAATCAGATGCATGAAAATAAGCTTCACTAACAATAAAACAAAATGGGTTCACTTCAACAACAGCAACAACAGCAAGAGGGAACCAAATATAGAACAATTGGGTTTGAATGGAGATTGTAGTCATAGATCAATTCTTCATAGAAGAAAAATACGAATAGGGCTCATAGCAAGTGTAGTTTTAACTGGAATCGTCATCGTGGAAGGAAACCAAATATAGAAGCCAGAAAGAGGAATGGTAGAGAATGAGGATACACCAGGCTAACATAGCGGCATTTTCCTCATCCCTCTCTCATCCCTTCTTTCCCTTCAACACGCGGACACATAGAGACATCGGCAACAACAGCAAGAATGACAAGAACAACAATAATAATAAATTATTATGAACGAGATGTCTCTATATGGGTTTCCAGATCTCCACTCCAACTCGTCTCTTTCTAATCACAGCCCAATTAAGAACAATTGGTCACAGTCACTTTTAAAGAAACATATATGCTCAGATAATGGAAATTTTCATTTTAAGAAACTTTTAAAGTAACCTGATTGCCATCTTTGGCATGATTGCCATCCTCATCTTCTTTTACTGTTAATGAAGCTTATCTTATGCACCTGATTGTCATCTTGGCATGTTTTTTGTAACAAAATGGGTTCACTGTGAACTGAGGATGCTATAGGTACGTATGCCAAAATCCTCCGGATATGCACAGCAATTGGGTATTAGATTTAGTGCAGCGATGAACAGGGCTCATATCAAGTATAATATTACGGACTGTCATCGTGGAAGGAAACCGATTTAATATATAACAAGAGGGGATGGTAGAGAATGAGGATACACCAGGCTAACATAGCGGCATTTTCCTCATCTCTCTCTCATCCCTTCTTTCCCTTCAACACACGGACACATAGAGACATCAGCAACAACAACAAGAGGGGATTGGTCCAACAAAAAGTATAGATTATAATAAAAGAGATGTCTCTATTTGGGTTTTCAGATCTCCACTCCAGCCCTTTCTTTCTAATCACAGCCCACTTAAGAAAAGTAGATTTAGTTGGGCTCAAGAATTAGTAGAGCAACATATAAGCTCAGGTACTGTTAAAGTAACCTGCAGATTGCCATCTTTGGCATGATTTTGTAACGAAAAATGGGTTCACTGTGAAACTAAGTATGCTGCTAGCATACCAAAATCCTCCAAATCAGTACAACAGCGCGGCTGAACAAACCTTATCAGCAGGTCATACTATGTCATCTAAGCATGTTATGTGCCAAAGTGGGATTGGTAATACAATGCATGAACGACACGTATTAGTTGTTTGTGAGTATGCAATAGGGTGCAGCTATGAACAGGGCTCATATCAAGTGTAGTATTACGGACTGTCATCGTGGAAGGAAACCCATTTAATATATAAGCCATATATGGAGCCAAAAAGAAGGATGGTAGAGACTTTGGATACACCAGGCTAACATAGCGGCATTTTCCTCATCTCTCCCCTCATCCCTTCTTTCCCTTCAACACACGGACACATAGAGACATCAGCAACAACAACAAGAGGGGATTGGTCCAACAAAAAGTATAGATTATAATAAACGAGATGTCTCTATTTGGGTTTCCAGATTTCCACTCCAGCCCTTTCTTTCTAATCACAGCCCACTTAAGAAACATATACGAAATACTTATAGACGACAGCCACAATGCACACTCACAAACACTAGTACGTGTCTTTCATGCATTCAAGACCATAATCTCTTTAAAAAAACCAATTTAAATACTTACCCTGGGTGGGACTTGGGACTGCTGCCCTATTAAATTGGCCATTTGTTCTTGGAGGAGTGGAACTTGTGCCTTTAAGGCAGTCATCTCCTCGTCTTGATTGCCACTTGAACTAGATGAACTCCGTCCAAATAGCCGCGAGGGGGTTGGTCCCAGGCCCATACCACGGACACGTCCATGCCTCTCCTTTCCCCTAACATCGGTCAAGGCAACTCTCTGCCGGGTACGCCAATCTGGGCGTGGCGCCGTAGGGTCCGAATCTGAAGCAGAGGAGATTTCATCATACCTTTTCCGAGCATTAGTCTGTAAAAGGACATAACAATCAGAGTTAAAAGCAGATGAGATTTCGACTCCTCATTAGATATTAGTTCACAAATTACCAGAATCCGTGCTGCCTCAGGGCTCGCATACGTCCCATCCTTTGATTTGTGGGTGGCATCAAAAAAGTCAATGTCCCCAAACTCTGTAGGCCCCCCCAAATCTTCTGCCTATATATTAGTAAGATGAAATGGTTATAAACAATTAACTGTAAGTAAAAAATTTACATTAGTACTATTGCACCTACCAATTCTTCCCGAACCAGAGCGAAGCTCTGTGTACCAGCGGTGTGCAGCACTAGCTGCTTTGACCGACTGGCAGCTCCCACCTCCGCCCTTTTCTGTACATGCCACAATGAAGTTAACAGAAAAATTCATTATAGCCGCCATACAACCACATACTCATTAGATTTTTGTGTGTTTAATGTAAATACCTGACCGATCGCCGAACTCCAGTAGTGCACAAGAAATTGCCAATCCGAAGGCTCCACATTTTCTGGCACATTCACTGCATTCTCCTCCTCTGAAAGGTCTTTGTTATAAAACTTCGACTTCAATTCACTCTTGTGGTCCCTCCACTTCTTGGAGAGTGACTTTTCAGCCCAAGGCGTAAGGGAGTCGGGGAACGAGAAGTATTGCTGTAAAATTCATTACCCATCACTAATAATACATATTTCAATAATAATTTTTCGCCGACCAATTATGTATTTTAGATGAGAAATACCTTGATGGTCGTAATAGCAGTGGCTTTTGTGGTGGTTGGCACCTTCGGCCAACTCTCGTATGACAAAGGAAGTATGCGGGGGTTCCTTGCTATGACCCCAATGAAGGAAGAAAATTTGCTAGCGTTGTCGCCAACCGGTTGCCCAACATCGTTCGCCTCCACCTCGATCCTTTCATCATTCTGAAGCCTCCAAACATTCGTCATCTTCGTCCGCCCACGATATTTTTTGACAGTGGACGGCGTGCTACCCCCACCCTCTTCTGTTTGACTGCCACTATTATGTAGTGGCTGCTCATCCCCATGGCTCTCGTTGCCATCATTTATATTTAATCTCTTTCCACGCCTCGGCATGTTGTACCTGTCAAGGATTCAAATACACACATGCCAAGAAGACAATCAGATGCATGAAATCAGCTTCATTAACAGTGAAAGAAGATGAGGCCTATGCTAGCAGCATACTTAGTTTGGAAGTGAACCCATTATTTGGTTAAAAAATCATGCCAAAGAGGGCAATAAGGTTACTTTAACAGTATCTTAAAATGAAAATTTCCATTATCCGATCTTATATGTTGCTCTACTAATTCCTGAGCCCAACTAAATCTAAAACCCAATTGTTGTGCATATATGGAGGATTTTGGCATACAGCTATAGCATCCTCAGTTCACAGTGAACCCATTTAATACCAAAAAAACATGCCAAGAAGGCAATCAGATGCATGAAATAAGCTTCATTAACAGTAAAAGAAGATGAAAATTCTAGCAGCATACTTAGTTAGGAAGTGAACCCATTTTTGGTTAAAAAATCATGCCAAAGATGGCAAACAGGTTACTTTAACAGTATCTTGAAATGAACATTTTCATTATCTGAGCATATGTGTTGCTCTACTAATTCTTTAGCCTAACTAAATCTAAAACCCAATTGTTCAGCATATCCGGAGGATTTTGGCATACGTAGCTATAACATCCTCAGTTCACAGTGAACCCATTTTGGTTAAAAAAACATGCCAAGATGACTATCAGATGCATGGAATAAGCTTCTTTAACAATAAAAGAAGATGAAATTTCTAGCAGCATACTTAGTTTGGAAGTGAACCCATTTTTGGTTAAAAAATCATGCCAAAGAGGGCAATCTGCAGGTAACTTTAACAGTTTCTTCAAATGAAAATTTACATTATCTGAGCATATATGTTGCTCCACTAATGGTTGTGCCCAACCCAATCTAAAACCCAAGTGTTGTGCATCGTCAGTTCACAGTGAACCCATTTTATATCAAAAAAACATGCCAAGAAGACAATCAGATGCATGAAATCAGCTTCATTAACAGTATAAGAACATGAAAATTTCAACATGCATCTATCAGAAAAAAATGCTAAATTTCAAAAATTAGGGGAATCAACAGATGATACCGAAGAGAGAGAGAGAGCGGGGCGACGAGCGCGGGGGGGAAGATAGAGAGAGAGAGCGGGGCGACACGTTCGCCGATTCACCTCCAAATCGGGATAGGGAGGAGGGAAATCGAAAATGGCGAAGGGAAGAGGGGACGATGACGAATGTTCGAAGGCCGTCGAAGAGGACGAAGCGGCGGAGGCAAACGCGCGGGAAGGAGAGCGAGGAAGGAGGGAAAACGAAGCGCCTTTTTCTTTTTTACTTTTTTACTTTTTTGGGGTTTAGGGAAATGGCGAGCGAAAGGTTAGGGCAGATGGGATTTATCGCAGCTTTTCACTGGCGTTTTAATTAGACACGCCGGTGAATCATAAACTTCACCGGCGGTTTTAAATAAAACGCCGGTGAATAATCTGATTCACCGGCGTTTTAATTCGGCCGCCAGTATATAACCATCGCATCTGGTGGTCCCATTCCTAATCGCTACCTACACCAGCGCTACTAGTAAAATGCCGGGGAATATTCGCCGGTAAATCTGGTTTCTTTTGTAGTGCATGCAGTTGTTGCATGTTCTTCCACATAGGCCGAGTACAGAGCGATGACATCCCTACTAGAAATATTGTTCACGTTAAGTGGCTATTATCAAATACAGGTGTCGCCCTTACATGAGCCACTCCTCTTCACTATGACAACCGAAGTGTTATACATATTACAAGCAACCTGGTCTTTTATGAGCGGACGAAGCACATAGAGATTGATTGTCACTTCAAATATGAGAGTTTTGAGGCAGAGACCATGTCACTTCATTCTGTGATTTCTTCAGAGCAGACAGTCAACTTCTTTACGAAATCCCACACTATTCAGATATTCTGATACTTAGTGCGCAAACTCACACTGATTCACCATGAGTTTGAGATGGGGTATTAGATGTATATTATATGTAAGGTTGAGATTGTACTTGTACCTTATGTGCAATGGCTTATAGTGCCCAGTAATAATCATCTCTCTCTGTTAACATAGCAGATGTGAATGTGTTGGAAGAAGGGATCTGGAATTTTGGATGAGGTGATGGTTGCGTGGTTAATGGTGGGGGATGCGAAGGGGCTTATGTAGTTGGGGTATGGGGGGGTCTTGGATACTTGAGAGCCTTCAAATAGGTGCATGGCTGCGTCATACCCAATGACACACTCTCTCTCTTTCTCTCGCTCTCTCTCTCTCTCATTTTGAGTCTCAAGCGAAAAAACTCTTCTTGCATGTTTCTTCATTTGATCACTTTCTTCTTTCACATAATTGAAGAACTTTTATATTGTATATATAAATCGTTATAGAAAATAGAAAGAGCCCATGGTTGTTTAAAATATAAAAAAAAATATATCGGTGGTGGTGACAAAAAAATAATCGGTGGCATGTAAGCAAACTTTTTTCCGCTAAGAGGTATTGGTTCACTGTTTATATTGAGGTTGAGGTTGAATTGAAAAGCTTTTAGAAATCTAACTATTAAAAAAAATATTTAATGTTACAATATTTATCTCTTAATTCTAATTATTTATTATATATCTAATATGCATGTATGACATGTTATAATTTCAAAAATCATATTGCAACTATTTTTTATCTGTAATTATTGTTGAAGAACTTAAAATCTAATAACTATTTTATCACTATGAAAAAAAATCAAAAAATTAAATCTAACTATTTTTATCTCTTAATAATGTAAATATTTTTACATACTCGAAAGTCAAAAATATAAATCTCACTACTTTGTCATACGACTTGACCTCGCCAAATGTCATCCTCTGGGTGAAAATTTTCTCCTATATATCGTCTCCTGAGTTTAAAAAATTTCCACGTGTCGTCCCTCAGCTGAATAGACTCCATTATTAATAAATAAACTAGCATGAAACTCTTGCGATGGACGAATGATACTATCAAGCTATATTGTAGTGCATTAGTGAAGGATTTCTTATTCTAAGACGTAAATGGTGAATTAATTCGTGCTATACACAAAATTATGTACTAATATGCTATTATACAATCGAATTATCATGAATGTATTTAATTTAAATTCAACTATTTTTCTCTCTTAATTCTAACTATTTATTTATTGTGTATGATATGAGATGATATTTTTTAAATGGAAAATGAATAGAAAATTCAAAAACCTAAATATAACTATTTCTATCTCTTAGTATAACTATTTATTAGAACTGAGAACTAACTATGTTTATCTCTTAATTATATATGCATATTATATGAGATAAGATATTTTCTAAAGGAGAAGTTTAAAAAAACCTCACTGAAGTATTGTTTATTTAAAAAAATCTCACTAAATTTTTTTTATTTTAAACACCTCACTCAACTACCTTATCAAAAAATCCACATCGATGGAGTTAGGTTTTCGTTAGGGTTTGTGTCAGAAAACTATATTCATCTTTTATTTTTTAAATAAAAATATCACTTAACTAATTAGATGTTTAAAAAAATCTCACCAAACTATTGCATCAGTACGATGCACGTGATAGAAACCCTAACGGAAGTTAAATCCGTTGATGTAGTTTTTTTAATAACGTAGTTGAGTGAGGTTTTTTAAAAATGAGCAATACTTCGGTGAGGTTTTTTAAATTTAACCTATTTTAAATGTCATGTAAGAAGAAAATTTAGAAATCTAATTACTTTAGTTTAACTATTTTGACTCTAACTATAAACAAGACAGAATCATGCCATATGTCTTCTCTAGTTGAAAATTCCTGCCACATGCCCGACTGAAAAAGCTCCATTATTAATAATCTTGAAATATGCTAAGATTAATAACATAAGATACATAATATAATATCTTGGAATATTGAGTTTATTATTTTTTTTCTTTAAAATGTTTTCTCATATATTGTTTAACTATTTTGCAGATTTCTTTTATAGTTAAAAAAGTAATGAAATTATTTTAATAACCGAGACAATAGAAAATTTTAATAAAATAATGTCATATATTTGTTCGTATATCGTATGGGCAATATGCTAGTATCACATAATATTCCAGTTTTTAAATTTTAACTAAATTGAACCCTATTCCCACGCTTCGCTATTCAACTAACTAGTTCTTCCAAGTTCCAACAACAACAAAATAAGTTGGTGAAACGTTAGGGTATTAAAATGAAAAACTTTTTCACATATAGGTATTCATCACACTAACCGGAGAATTAAGATTGTGACCCAATGGCATTAGCTATGTACAGTGTTCTAAAAGCCGCTAGGCGGTATTAGGATGGTCAATGGGGACCTAGCGTCTAGATCTTGTAAGCAGGGCCTAGGTGACTAGGTGCTAGGCATTATTTATTTATTTATTTTAGTTTGGTTTATTTTTGTCCCAATTTATCTTTTGATTTTATTTTGTTGTTCTGTCATGTATTATCATGCTCTTTATTGCTCCTCATTCTTATTCTTTATTTTTCTCCTTGCTATTGCAAGATGAGGTTTAGATAGTCTAAAAGACACAATTGTATTAAGGTGTTGGTTTTGGCAATAGATTTGGGTACAACAATGACTTGGCAGGATAAGGTATTGCTTCCCATCATAATTTTTAATGTCTTAATTAGATGTATCGAGAAAATAAACTATTATACTAGTTCTAGTCTATCTCTTTTGAAATATGGATTGACTTATCTTTTCATAATCAAAAGCATCGGTAGATTTGATATCTTGGAGGTAAACAATGTTGTACTAGTGGTTTTCAGTGAACTCCAACTTACAATTTGTAATGTTGGGTTATGTTGGGTTGTGTGTTCTTCTATGAAAATAATTTTGGAGAAAAAATAAAGAAGCCATCTCTTCCTAATCTGATGATTGTCTAAATATATAGTAGCTATATAAGTATATATATTTTTGAATATAGGAATATTGTTGTCATCCCGTTTCATTGATAAGTTGATATCGGAAAAATAACACTAAATCCTCAAGATGAAAACAAATTGTTAGATTAAGATGAGTAATTAGGGTTATGGTTTATATCTCATAGCCGCTTAAGATATTATATCCTGCTTATCAGTATTGGAATATCACAGAGCACTACCTCTAGACCAGCTTTTATATGAGATGAACTGGGTTTAGGGTACTGGGCTTTATGCCCACTCAACCCGGTCCAACAATTAAACAGATAACACGTGCAAAGCACGTGTTGCCCCATAGAACATTATACACAATAATATTCTTTTATATTGAGAATATACTTATATATCCAACAATCTCCTCCTATATTCTCAATGTATTAGGCAATGCCCTGTTAAATCATTGGCTCACAAAAATAATATAGTTCACAGACTAAATCAATTATAACTCGAATAGTTCAAGTGAGACTAAACCAAAATAATCAAATAGCTCAAAACCATATCAAAACAGAATAGTTCACAATGACTAAACCAACAAGAGAGACATGTCATAGTTTCAAAATCAACCAAAGCAAATAAACTTCAAGAACAAAATATGAGTTTTAAGCTCATGAACACAAGAGTCTTAAACTCAACAGAAGTTTTATCACGCAAGTGACGAATTTATTCTTTAGATAAATAAACCAAAACTATATCCTTGCAAACTGCTTTATGTTTACTCCTCCATTTTGAGCAAATCATTATTCTGAAATCTATGCTGACAGATTCAACTCCTCCATCTTTGCTAGCTTATTGAAAACAAGAATATCAAGAGACACATCTCTAAGAATTCTAGCAAATTTCATAAAGTATCTGGTTCTACTAAAGAACTTAGTACAATTCAACGATAGCTTAGCAAAATGTAATGCAAGTATCACAATCAAGTTTCTTTAACAAAATAAAGAACAAGAACTATTATAGTTTCTGCACAAGAACTATACTATATTTCATAGTGGAATGATAGAACAGTCAAATCAATTATGGTTAATTCTGAATCATCAAAATTAGAATGAAACATGAATTCATAAAAGAGTTATATCATCAAAATTGGAATGATATAACAACCATTCTAAACACCGGAAACACATCGACAGGTTTTCATGCTTTCTTTTGGAATAATGAGATGATTCTAAGTAAATTATGAAAATATATAGCATCATCAGAATTGGAATGAAATTATATATTAACAGAATTTACATAGAAAATTTCAAATTATCTAAAGCATGCCAACTGCCTAAAATTGATGCTTCAGTTGAACTTTTCTATGGCTCCAATTGGATTCTAAATCTCAAAACAACTTGGATGTTAAAGCTTTTGACTCAATAGCTTTTAACTCCATTTCCCCCAAAGTTTTAATAATTAGATCATTTTCAAGTCTCTTAGCAAGAGCATTAGCCATACTTGTCGCAATTGCACTTTATCTATGAGAAAGTTCAACTAGGCTTCTTTCAGCCTTAATATACTTCTCTTACGATTATAGAGTGAGTTATGAGCTACAGTGCAATATAGCTTGGTAGTCGCATAACAGAATTAGAGAATTTACTTCAAACTTCTCAATGGATGATTAGCAATAAGTCATTCAATCCACTCAGCCTCTTCCCCTGCAGAGGATAACACATAGAGGTCTGATTTCTTGGATGAAAACGCAATACTTGTTTGCCTTTTAATCCCCATAATTTTTCTGCTCCTCCTAGTGTGAACACATATTCACTAGTTGTCAACTTTCACTAAACTTTGAGGAGTACAAAGCAAACTCTTGAGTATCACTCAGGTATCTCATTAGCCTCTTAAGGGCACTCAAATGTATATGAAATTATTAGTGAATCTGCAGATCATACCTACCTCAAAGGCTATGTCTATTCTAGTGCAGATCTTTGTATACACGAGACTTTCAATTCTTTTAGAATGATCTACTTGTCTCATAGTTGCACCATCATAAGGTGTCAACCTTTTATCATAATCATAAAGTGTTTCAAAACACACTTTTAATCACTATATCCCCACTTTTGAAACACATTATTGATTTATCGAGTTTGACTAAGGGTTATCCCTTGCCAACCAAAGCTCACCCTTATACATAATATGGTGTCCACACCACTTAGGTGCTAAATTTATGTGGATAGCACAATTTTAACTCCATTTATAATAGAGATGTCACTTCCCAATTAACAAGCATGTTAATAAAACCAAGTAAATAATAGCCATTATATTTGACACACCACAAAGTTAAAAGCACTGATCTGAATTACTTGATTTATATACTGGGCTTTTTAAGAAATTTGTCAAATTATTTATATGTTAGCTATATTACATGTTTTAAAACATACGATGATTTTACTAAATTGTAAATCTTATTCACTAAACATATTAGTACAAAACTCTTAGTACAAAACTATTCAGTACAAAACTTTTCAATATAAAATGTTCAGTAAAGAATTTTTCAGTACAAAACTGTTTAGATATCCTTTATGAATAACAAAATTTTTAATAGATGTAAGGGTAAGAAGAATACTTATTGTAGCGATATGACAAACATGTGAGTAGACATCAAATAAATCTTCCCCGTTTTTCTCAGTCAATCTGTTAGCTACTAAAATACATTAAAATTACTTCTGAACAATCAAAATTAAGTTTCTCCTACAAAACCCTACTTACTATAGTTTTGGCCCATTTCGGCAGATCAACTAATTTAAAGTATTATTGTAGGACACAAAATCATCTCATTGTGTACTAAAGACTCTTTTTAGCTCATTTGTCATTCAGGTGTTTAAGTGTCAGTAAGGCTGGTTCTTGATTCCAACTGTGAATCATTGAACGTGTCTGTAGGACTAGATTATTTCATACATTTATCTTTGATGAACACATCCTCAAAGAACTCTGCAAGTCTAGATTCTTCTAACACAAATTAGATAGATCCAATATTTGTCACTATATTCTGCACTTTCTAAACACACACAAATATTTGTTGTAGGTCATACTTTAGGCTTTCTAGGGTCATGTACTCTAACAGAAGTATCACAACACAAAATTTCACTTTGACAAAATTATTTGTGTTTCTATCTCATAGTTTACAAGGTGTAAATAATTGAGAGTGTGGTAACATATTGAAAATATGATTAACAACACAATATCACCCACAGTTACACAAACTCAAACAATAGTAAATAATATAGAATTCAATATTTTACTAAGTGTTTGATTCTAACTTTTATCATTGTTTTGACTGTTGTAAATAAGGTGCACTAGAGATTATGCCAAATGCTTCACTTAAAATTGTTAAAACATATTCACCACCTCTATCAAATCTGAACCTTTGATTTTTAGCATTTAACTATAATATTTTTTAATTCATTAAGAAAAACAAGTGCATCATTCTTCATATATATGACAGACTTATATTAATCATCTACAAAAGCGATTAGATACTTCTGACCAACAATTATCTCACATAGTTACAAAGCTACTGAGATTACAATTATCAGAATGTATTGATTCAAAAGGTTGTGAACTCCTAAAGACCTTACAAAATGATTTCCTTGTGATCAAAATCTGAATTCAAACTTCACATTTGTCATATTTAATGAAGTGTCATTTAGAAAAGTTATATGTTTTAACAAGAACAAACAATTTAATATATAGTTCATAGTGATTCTAAATTTCAAAACAACTTGAATGTTAAAGCTTTTTTACTCAATAGCTTTTAACTCCATTTCTCCCACAGTTTTGATAATTAGATCACATTTCCTCACAAACAATTGAATATATAGTTCCCAAATCCTAGCCAAATATGCTATGTTCAAGAACACAATTAGAACTATTATTATTAATTGTCTTATTTGTTAAACTCAGCTTATACATGCGATTGACAATATATGCACATTATAAGAGTTAATACAAAATCACTCTATTACATTTTACAAAATTTTTTGCTTTCTCTCGTGATTCTAATAATGTCCACTTGCTCAGACAAATTGATCTATATTTTCCTTTATTCGTTCTTCATCATCTTCGAAACACTAAATGAGATAATGACCCATATTTTATAATTCAATTTTGCGCACATAGAGCAATGAACGAGAAAGAACAAAACGTAACTAATGGAGTCATATTCTGTATTACAGGATGCTCTTATCTAAGTTACGAGCATTTGTTACAGATTTTATACATCATTTTATTTTTTTTATTTTTAATTAGAGAAGCAACTATATAATCTCACACAAACTGCAAACAATGGGTTTGTCAAAATATCTATACACATAGTATGATAAAGCACTTAACAACCCTAAACATGCTAGTTTTCAAAGCGAGAATAACTATGATCTAAAAATCTCAAATATGTGATGAAACGCACACAGCGTTAACCCATTCATCACATGAAAATACTAAGAAATTAGAGTAGATCATACCGACACTTCAAGTTAGAAGTGTTTTCCAAATTCGATGGAGAAGCCTGCATAATGCAGACTTATTATACCGTGACGCAAATCCATCATCTCCAACACACACAATTTGTAAGAACTTTGAAGTTCGTACATTCATCAAATTGTTAAAGATTAGCCAATTAAACGAATTATCAGCACTATCTAATTCACAACAATTTAATTGGAGATACAAATTTATAGTCAACATCTATAATTTAACTTATCAAAATGGATATTTGATTTTTAGCACATAGCTAAAACAATTGTTCAAATTTGCATTTAATTAACCAATGCTTAATACGAACAATAATTTAATAACAATTTAAATTTGGTGAAGAACTTATATTTAATTTAGATCTGATCCAGGTCTGATTCCTTTTGACGGGATCTGAATATGGATTTGCTCCAACAGTCCAAACACCAAACACCAATGAGAGAGCCAAACAGCAAACATCAATCAAGAGCCAATGGGATGACTCTGTTTCGGGTTCCCTGTTATTGGATCTGACTAGTAGAACCCATCAACAACGATGAGGAAGAAGGGTTTGTGATACCTGAAACCCATATGACTAGCAGAACCCATCAACATTTGGAGGAGCATACCCGAAACCTTGGGTTTGTGATCAGCGACGGGAGGAGCAACCGTTGGCGATGGTGATGCCATGAGGCGTCGATGCACGACGACAGCGGCGGCGGCGCGCCCATCGGCGGCGGCGGGAGGATTTTGACGAACAGATCTCTCCTCCAAAACTCTCAAGTCCAAATCCCGCTTCTCCTTCTCCATTCCCAAAACCCCAATTCAAACAAGCCCCAAATTCTGATTAGGAAAGAGGAGAAGGAGGACGATCCGGGCAGCGGTTGGTCGTGGGGAGCATCGGTGCTCGTGACGGAGGCCCTCACAACGGTTGTGCTCGCGACGGCTGTGCTCGCAACAGCAGCGCTCGCAGCGGCAGCGCTTGTGACGGCAGGCGACAGCGACAACATTGAAGTCCAACAATCGACCAATTCCAAGTAACTCTCTTAATCACAAAAATCAATTGTTAATATCTTAAGATTGTTAGATTAAGATGAGTAATTAGGGTTAGGGTTTATATCTCATAGTCGCTTAAGATATTATACCATGCTGATCAGTATTGGAATATCACAGAGCACTACCTCTAGACCAGCTTTTATATGAGATGAACTGGATTTAGGGTACTGGGCTTTATGCCCACTCAACCTGGTCCAACAATTAAACAGATAACACGTGCAAAGCACGTGTTGCCCTATAGAACATTATACACAATAATATTCTATTATATTGAGAATATATCTGTATATCCAACAGTTTTCAGTGAAAACAATTTGTAATGTTGGGTTGTGTGTTCTTTTATGATAACAATTTTGGGGAAAAAATAAAGAAGCCATCTCTTCCTAATCTGATGATTGTCTAAATATATAGTAGCTATATAAGTATATATATATATATATATATTTTTGAATATAGGAATATTGTTGTCATCCCGTTTCATTGATAAGTTGATATCGGAACAATAACACTAAATCCTCAAGATGAAAACAAATAACCAGACCACACCTACTATAATACAAGTAAAAGACACCACCAAAGAACTACTACTACTACTACTATTACTAACATGAACCAAGTCTCTAACTCCTTCTAGATACGTAAATTATTTTTAAATGGGTTCGGATTGGGTCAGATCGGGTTAAACTCTATTTTATGATCTAGGTCCGCCTAAGCCGCCGAGATCCACCTAGAACGCCCGACTCGCCTAGGCCGCCTAGATCCGCCTAGACCTGCCTAATAGACCAAACCAATTTTTTCAAACTCCTAGGACCTAGACGAGTCGTCTGGGGACTGCCTAGCGCCTAGGCGGCCGCCTAGACCGATTTTTAGAACAGTGCCTATGTATCGCATATATTTTTCTATCTAGAGCTGTACTATTAAAAAAATTGTGATAGTTAATACAAGTTGGGACCTAATGAGTGAGGTTCTTAGAAATACAAAGAGTAAGCATATTATAGGTAAACAACTAATAGAAAAGTATTTTACAAAGTACTATACTTCAACATCTAACTAATACAAGAGTACATAATTAGCACAAAGAATAATCATTATCTAGCATGGAACTCGTGCGATGCATAGACAACACTGTTAAGCTCTGTTGTTGTGCATTATTAAAACGATTTTCTATTTAAGATATAAATGGTAAATTAACTTGTGCTATACACATAATTATGCACTAATTTCATGCTACATACGAATTATCATGAATTATAACTTTTTTTCCTCTTAAGTTTAATTATTTTTATCTGTAATGTAAGACATGAGATGATATTTTTAAAATGATCAATGAATAAAAGTTTTTAAAAAATATAAACATAACTATTTTGTGTCTCTTATTGAAACTATTTTTTAAAAAATACTTTAAATCTAGCTATTTTTGTCTCTTGATTACATGTGCATACTACATGAGATAAAATATTTTTTATTTTTGTCTCTTGATTACATGTGCATACTACATGAGATAAAATATTTTTTAAATGACATGTAATAAAAATTCAAACATATAAATATAACTGCTTTGTTCCATGACTGCACAAACAACAACGTCAAGCGCTACCGTCGTGCATTAGTAAAATATTTTTCTTCTAAGATGTGAATAGTGAATTAACCTGTGCTATATATAGAATTAAGCGTTAATCTCGTGTTGCACGCGAATTACCATGAATTATAACTTAATTGCAATCCAACTATTTTTTATCTGTTAATTCCAACTATATTTATGCATCATACAAAACATGAGATAATATTTTTAAAATGACAAATGAATTGAAAATTCAAAAATCTAAATATAATTAATTTTATATCTTAGTATAATTATTTCTTAAAACTTAAAGTCAAACTATTTTTTATTATCTCCAAATTACATATGCATACTTTATAAGATAATATAATTTTAGAATGTCATGTACAAGAAAATTCATAAATCTAAATTTGATTACTCCGAATTTAACTATTTTAAGGGCTTATATAACGTTCTAAAAGAAGGTAGATATATATCTTGTATTTCATAGAAATTAGGTGTAACATGACCTTTAAATTTCTTAATTGACTCGATCTTCTTTCATCATTTTCTTATTTATTGAAGTTTCTTTTTTTATATGCTTAATTTAATTATACAAACGACGGGATGTTGTCACATGTCATTCTATTCTCTTGTGAAAAATTTATGCCATATATCGTTTTCGGCCTGAAGACCGTTGACACGTGTCATCTTCCTACTGATAAAATTCCATTATTAATAAATAAATAAATAAATAAGATAAAATAAGATAAGATAAGATAAAATATTAAATAACTGCACTTGCGATACATAAGTTCGTTAATATGTTTTTTTTATAGGGAAAAGGTGGAGTATGGCCACCCTGTTTCATTAATAAGAAATTAATGATACAAACCCAGAGAAAAACTGGGACAGAATACAACCTACAGACTGGAAATAAAACATACATGAAGCAATATGACCCGTACAAACAACAAATTCCTCCGAAAATTCTGGAGGGTGGGCCGACAAACAAACTCGGTCCAGCAAAATTGTATCTACGTTAGTTTAGCTTCGCACACTGCCTTCACGGTACATGCACACCCACCTGAAACTAGCCTGGCAGGATTTTAACACCTGCTGATCCCTGCCTACAAACTCGCCAACAGCTCCCACAGCCGCTACCAAGAGATCGCCGTGAAGAGGATACCTTCACCTCTCTCACGATTGTGCTATCTCAGGCAATTTCTCACCAAACAGCTATCTCGCTCACCCTGCTAAAAACCACACTCCAGGAGAGAGCCGTGGAGAGGATACCTTCACCTCTCTCACGCTCTTGCTCTCTCAGGAGATTTCTCACCACACAGACTCAACTCAACTCTTACTCCCAACTAGTAAAGATGCAACGCTGTTATGAGACAATAGCCTAAGCTGGAGGAAGCTCAATAGACTGATAGTAAGCGCTGTCAAGACTGCATCGTTAGACACCTAAACAAGTGTGCGCACAACATGTGGGGACCCCATCTTCGGGTCCAAGACCCACAATCGTGCAATACAACGTGCTACACGGTCCCCACCTCCCACAGCAAGCAACTACCGGCATGGCCCCATGGGCCCCATACCGAACCACCGACCTCACACACTTGAACCCCAGATCCATGGCGTTCGCGACAATAGGCGTGGGAGGATGCTCTGGCATGACATAGTCGCTCCGCGACAGTTGAGACAAGCACCCCGGAAGTAGAGACACGTGATCGCACACCACGGAGGGACCCCATCTTCGGGCCCAAGCTCCACAATCATGCAAAGCATAACTCGTTTATCATAGCGACTCACAAATAGAGAATCATACCCGACTTCTTCACACGCACTACCAACCCTCGCAAAAACCAAATCATAGCCGCATATCGACGTGATTGGCTCCGAGAGTGTGGACATGGTGGCAAGCGTGAAAAACATCCGGGCAAACATCTAGCAAAGCCAACCAACTCCAACCTATCCAAACCCCAATCCTAAGCAACTCACCCCAAACCCCCAACAACTACATTCTCATCACAACATTTGACTCAAACACATAAAACCCAACACCAGTTCAGCACCTTGAGACAAGTGGTCGCACATCATGGAGGAAACCCATCTTCGGGCCCAAGCTCCACAATCGTGCAAAACAACATACGACACCCTCCACACCACCCACACAAAGGCATCGACACATCAATTGCTGTCGACACCAACAAAAACCCTAGATCCAGAAAGTGTTTGGAGGGGGTGGCGGTCGGGATCTCGCCGCCCCCTTTCCAGTCGCCGATCGACGCCCATAACCCACCCCCCTCGCCCTTCACCCACCTAACCTACTTTCCCGCTCTCTCTCCTCTCCTGTTTCTCTCTCCCTGTCAGATTTCCCGCTCAAATCTCCTCAACCCATCTCCATTCGTCTTTTCCGGCGGCCATCCCCCTCAGCCGTCACCCCCTCCAGCGCCCCCTTTTCATCGACAACCCCTAGCAAACCCCAGCACCCTTCCCCTCTTCCTCGACTTCAGCAGTGACCAGAGAGTGAAACCCATCGCTGCCCCCTCTTTCAGATGCCAGATCCCCGAGTGCTGCCTCCTTTGACGCTCTGACCTGCCGTCGACCGCACCTGCGACAGTAGCACCGCCGCCCCTTGGCCTGGCCAGCGTGCCGATGACCATGCGGCGGCGAGGAGCTCCAGATCTATGAAATTTTGGGGGTAAGTTGGTTGGTTGGGGTTTGGGTTAGGTTGGAGTTGGTTGGCTTTGCTAGTGGTTTGCCCGGAAGTTCGTTAATATGTGAAGCCTGTATCAATACTACTACTTAAAGGCCATAGGAAAAGGAATTCAGCCCTCTTTCGGTCCCCACTTTAACTGTAATGTCCCGATTTTCATTTATGAAAATTATTTATTTATTTTGCACATAGTGTGCACGTGCAATTTACGTAATATAAAATCTTATAATTATTTTCCTTATGGATGATGAGTATATGCATAGGTATGTATATATGTTCTTTAAATTATTTTTCATAAAAGCCCTTTTCCTAAAATAAACACAAGCCCAAAAATCTAATTTATTCTATTTTGTAAAAACTAATATTTTAGCCCATCAATTTAAGCCCATGAAATAATTCTTTTAATAACAACTTGTAAGGTAACATCTTTTAAAAGATTTTTTTTTTTTGTATAATGTACAAGTTTTTATATGGAGACTAGTGCATGCACGTGCATTGCACGTACACGTGCATGAGCACACTTTCCTTGGCCGGTTTTTGAAGAGGTGGAGTTAGTGCATGGGTAGTTACCTAGAGTGTGGGTAGTTACTACAACTCCTACTCTCATCCTAACCCTTGATCCTATAACCATCCACTCAATCCTAGCCCTCTATCTCACCCAAAGATTTAGTATAAATACCCCTCTCACTCATTTGTCTTCTACACTAAGAACTTTATTGGAGAGAAAGTTATATTTTAAGAGAGTTGTGTGTGAGTATCTTGGAGGCCGGTCATCACTTCAGAGGATTCTCGGTGGCAAGGAGCAAGGAGGAGGAGTCACATTATCACACTAGAAGGCTTTACGGGATTTCGATTATTTCTTCAACAAGGTGGGTGTTTCTCAGGACTTCTAATATAGAGATCATGCTATGGCTAATATTGATTGTCATCATATTTGTGAAAAGTGGATTGATAGGGTGATCGTATGTTAAAATGATTTATGTTATACTTATTGTGGAAGATGTGAATAAATGAAAAAGGACTAAGACATTTAGAGAAATTGCAGATTACCTGTACAGTCGACCGATCATGTTGACAGTCGACTGGTACGACGAAATAAAATATATACAGTTCAAAATTCCATGAAACGATGTATTTAATGTGTGCTGTTATCTTGATTCTTCTAGCATGCTAATTTAGAGTTAATATTTATTTCCGTAGACGAATGATGAGTAAAGACAAATGTACGGTTAGAAATTGCATTTGGATGGAAGAAATGCTAGTATTGTGAAACTTACATTTAATCGTAAACTATGTTGTGATGCTGGTAAATGGATAAGAATCGCATGTTTATGTTGACATTGAACACACTGTAGTTGAATAAAATGTTGTGTGCTAATTGAAGAACAGAAGGAAGAAATATTCCTTAAATCGAAATTAGCTTTGATTAGTCGACCGAATATTGGTAGTAGTCAACTGTACTGAACATGAAAAGTTGTATAGTTGAACTATCCAGAACAGCCGACTGGTACGAATGACAGTCGACTTCCCCGTAAAGTATATTTAGATTTGAACGCTGCGGAACAGACGACTGGCCATGTGCAGTAGTCGACTCTTCCGAGCAGGTTATTGAAGAACTTTATTTGGCTGAACAAGTCGACTGGATAAGCTCTAAGTCGACTGTCCAGATCTCTTTTTGGCATATCAGAAATTCTATGATTTGTTTTATGATTAAGATTGCGAATCTTATGTTGAATGATTATTGGGTGTGACAGTTTGGAAGAAGTAAATTCTATTTGTTTTTGCATGAATTTATACATGAAATGAAGTGAACCTTTTATTTGAAATTATGAAAGTGAAAGTTATGAACATGGAAAAGAGAAAAATCTATTGAGATTATGAAAATGAACTCATGAGCTGGAAATGCTCAAACTTTTGGTAATTGTGAATTGAAATTGAAACAAAAGAGTAGCTAAGTCTCCTACCGGCAATTGGAAAGAAATAAAATGATATGGAAATTTGAAAAGAAAGACCAAGGTTGGTCATGTTGAATGAATGATTAAGCCCGGTATAGTGGAGAGGCTAACTTTAGAGCTTTGATTTTTGTTCATGATTCAAATAAAATAAAGACCAGATACATAGTGGAGATGTGATGAAAGTAAGAGAAAAACACGAGTATGAGGGCCATCGGATTGGCGGTGTGAGAGTGATCCACATGCTGCCTGCTTGATGCGTCAAGACATGGCGTGGGCACTACTCCAGAATTATCATCCTGGTGGCGACGCTTGTGGGATGTTTGAGTGGCTATGGGTGGTGCCATTGTTCCTTGGTGGAGGCTGAATTGTCCATAGGTTTCCTGCTCGATGCGTCGTGTCAGTGCATGGGATTCTCCTCCAGGCTACCTGGACATGGGCTCGTAGATCATAGAACATCTAAGATACTTACCGTAGTTATAGTAGTAGATTAAGTCATGGCGAAAGATTGAACCCTATAAAATGAAGTGCGAATAAGGGCTTGCCCTCGGACCTATGTAGTATGGGATGCATAGAATCCGAACAAGTGCGCATTAGTGTCATATAATAATTGCATTAAGGATTAAGTTCACAATCACAACACGACATCATTAAGATCTTCCCTTTAATTTGATATGTGAACAAGTTTGTGATTTGTTAAGAAATGAGAATCGTTATACTGTTTCTGGCATAGAGAGGATGGTCATGTATAATTTTCGTCGGTTGAATAAACTGACGTACCCACAGTTTTGTATGCAGGATAAGTGGCTTGATAAAAGTGAAAGGAGAACTTATGCTTACAAATTATTCATTGATGATGTACATTTATTTAAATGATGTAAATTGCTTCTACATATAAATTTTTGTGTTATATGCTTCCGCTGTAAAATGTAAAGTGTAAAATTTCATGTAACTCTGATGTGATATGGAAAGTTTCAATTCCTTGTAAAATTGTACCGAATGAGACAAAAAGATCCTGTGGAAATCTCAAATTCAGTGGTATTTGGAATTCGAGGTGTTACATTAACCCTGGATTTTTTTTTTATAATAACGTAATTGCCATTAGTTCCTATGCCCTCTGATTGAAATCGTAAGGTTGAGATTGGTGTAGATTAAGGAGTGTTATTTGCACACTGTTTTATTAAAAGTGTACACTTTAAAAGTCTTGACTGGGTGTACACTTTGATAGACCTGGACGGAATAAAGTGGGGTGGTTGTAGCATGAATAGTTACTCAGATTGCTTGATCATTCTCTATCTTTCTCATTGTTTCTCGCCCTCTCTCCGAACCCAAAAAAACCCTACCATTTTCCAAAATAGCAGTCCCTCTTTTAGTCTTTCTCATCTTCTCTCTTTTCGACCACATCACTCAAGTGGCAGCAACTTCGATGTCCACTGGGTTAGCCTTCGGCAGCAGCACTGAACCCACTCGATGCGGCGTGCATCCCCCACCTCCATCCGACTTCGGCAAAACCTCCGACGGCCACTAGTTAGCCTTCTCCATAAGTTCTGACGACACTCGAACTGTCGTGCGTCCTCCCCTATCCTAAACCATCCCCTAAAATAGCAAGGGTATTATTTCCCTATTTTTCAATTTCATATGGGGTTAGGGTTTCGGTTCTCGAATTTGGAATTTGGATAAAATCTTTTGTGAGACATCTCTTTTGGGCCTGTAATAATTTATTTTGGTTTTTAATCCTCTTTTTTCCTTTTTTTTTCCTCTTCCAGGTTTATTTTTAGGGATTGGGTGCTCGGATTTGGAGATCTAGGTGTTCTAAATTGAGCGTTTCGTTGCATCTATAAGCACCTTCCAAAAGAACCCAAAACCCAACCCTTTCTCCACAGCCCTCGCCATCAAAACCACAACGACGTCGATTTCAGGTAACCACCTAAACAATTTATACAATTGTTCTTCGCTTCACAGTAATATCTGCGATTACGCATTTCTCACCATTAAGTCTTTCGTCGAACCTTCTTATCATGAAGGAAAGGTTTGGGGTTAGGGTTTGGATGATTCAATTTGAGGTTCAAGGTGAGTTGAAGATTGCAACCAACCCATAACAAAATTGCTGAATATTTTCTTTTTTTTTATATCTTGCAGTGGTTAGTGATAAACGATGTTAATAATGAGATGTTCATGTGTATTTTGGGATCTCTTTGTAGGTGCCATAGAGGTAGCTTCGTTGCTAAAGAGCATTAATTGGCTCAGTTCATTGTCGTCGAATTGTAGTGCGGAAACCGATCTTCTGTTTGAGGAAGTAGATGGTTCGTGTTAGAATATAATATTGAAACCCTCACCCTGACCACATCTTCGAAGTTTTGGTCCATTGGTAGGGTCATTAATATGGTATCAAAGCATCCCAAGTTCGAATCTCACTGGCTGCGCAATTTAAATACGGATTAAAAAAAATAATACCGCTGCGTATAGTCCAGATATTGGCCCAAAAAGATGGCCCTCAACCTGTGAGGAAGTGTTAGAATATAAATATTGAAACCATCACCCTTACCACAACTTCGAAGTTTTGGTCCATTGGTAGGGTCATTAATAGTTCGGAGCCAAGTTTTGATGAGTAAGTGGAGGAGGTGATGAAAGTTTTCTAATATTTGGTCAATGAAGCTTGGGAGATTGTGGAGGGAAGGCATCAGTTATGAGTAAAATTTGTTTTGTAAGTATCTATACTCCAGGTCCTTTCCTAAAAATTAAAAGCATCTAAGTAATTAGTTAATCATGTTTACTGCTTTGTGTAACTATGTTATCATGTTGAATGAATTTATGATTAGATCGAATTGACTAAATGTTGAAAATTTCTTGCTAGATTAAAGCAGTGAAAGTAGTAGGTGCATTGGGAAATATGACTGGATGCAGCTAAAATTGATTCTTGCAGTTGTCGTTTTTTAAAATTAAAAACATGTTGTTGGAAATTGATGCTGGTGTTGACTATCCTTGAGCATAGATCTTGGGCAAAGGTCTTTGTATTACTACTTACAATAAATTATAATGTCATGGTATTTGAATAGTTGGTTCTTAAAAGTGTAGAGATTTATAGATAGGCATGTAATTATAATGTCATGGTATTTTGGAAATTGATGTTTACTACTATGCCAATACTTATCCAAATTTATATAGTTTATTTTTTTTAATATTAAATAGTTATTGAATTTCCATCTGCCTATATTTTTCTTCTCGGATCTTTTGTGCATTTGTGCAATCAATTTCTAAGTTACAATTTGGCTTACTGATTATGTCAAATAGGGCTGTTAAGAGCATGTGAGTTATTAGTGCCAGACAAATATGAATTCAATATTAGTTTCAACTAAATCAGATGAAGCTTTTAGTTCTTCTTTCGTGTCTACTCTTTTAAAGAAATAACTTTAGGGTGTGTATTATAATATAATATAATTAGTTAACTAAATCTGCACATCCTATGCTCATAACTATGTCAGCAGGAAGTACTAGAAAGGAAGAAGAAAGAGTACACTGAGAATATGAAAAACAAGGAAAAGCAATGATTCATGGGCAAGCAAAAGAGAAACAAGTCATTGCACACGCCAAGAAAGATGAGAAATGTCAGCTCGCGTTCTTCGCGTATCGGGGGACTGCTCCTGCGAGTTCCGCAAAGTCCATGATGCAATCGACTCTGTCCCTTTCTCCAACCGGGTCCGGACCATCATCCAGATCTCACCGGGTCTCTACCGCGAACCTGTTTACATTCCCAAAACCAAGAACTTCATAACTTTTGCCGCCCTCCGTCCCGAATCCACCATCATCTCTTGGGACAACACCGCTACCCGAATCCAACACCATCAGGTCCCAATTAATTATTGTTAAAATTGTGAATTGAAGTTGAGAAAATTAATTGAAATTTATTGTGAACAGGAGTCTCGGTTGATCGGGACCGACACGTTTGGATGTGGGAGTGTGATTGTGGAAGGGGAGGATTTCATTGCTGAGAATGTTACTTTTGAGAACTCTTCACCTAAGGTATGCATGTCTGTATGTACACCTTTTTTTTAAAAACTTTTTTAATTTCAATTAAAAAAAAAAAATAAGTACGGTTTATTATGATGATTTTGGAGGGTTCAGGGCAAGCTGTGGCTATGATAGTGATAGCGGATCGTTGTGCATTTTACAACTGCAGGTTCCTTTGTTGGCAGGTGAGAATTAATATTGTTCACATGTTTAATTTAGTTGAACATTCTTCTAGATGATTTACTGCATTATAGTAAGGAATTTGGTACTGTAACATTTTTTTTTTGGTCACTTATTATAGTAAGGTTTTTTTGTTTTTGTTTAATGAATTAATGATGGATTGGGGACTAAACATACTCGATTACAAGGAGAATCAAGTATGTTAGTGTATAAGTAGATTTTGTTTCTGGTTTAATTTAGAACTGAACAAATTGGATAATAACAATCCTATTTTTAAAGTGGTTGCTTATTGTGTGGAAGTAGTATGTGATAATCCCTTTTGTGTAGAGAAACTGAGTAAGTTCAAATAGATGTGCATTTAATCTTTTCTTGCCTTCTAATTATATAATGTAGGGATTTTCACAATGTAGAATTCATTGTTTTCCCATGCTCATTGATGTTTCAGCCTTTGTATGTAGTGACACATTTATGAAACAACTGCATTCTTTTGATTAATAAATATAAGAAGAATTATTACTTTGATTTGAGGTAGGAATGTAAACATGGTAGGTGATAGTGGATAGTCGAATGGGAAGAAAGAAAAAAAATCTCATTAAGTTATAACTTCTTTCCTTTTTAAAGTCATCTTGCAGAATCAACTTGAGAAGGAAATTGAATCAGCTCTCACGAAAGCAAAGCAAAAAAGCAATAGGTTTCTCTAGTCTCCACACACACACACACACACACACACACACACTCTACTTTGCTAAGCAGTTGGTTTTTTAAACTCCACATGTAAAGATATATTTGTCTTACCCTGTCTTTGAAGCTTTCTAGATGTATTTCATAATTTCAGTGCTTTAGAAGAAATGTTTGCCTTGCTTTTTGAAATATCCAATTTCAACTGTTGTCAAATGGAAGATATAGATGTTATGGTGCAAATATATCATAAAAAATACTCTTTTAATTTAGTTAAAATCAAGAAAAAACACGATGAATATTAGTGGTTCTCTGCCTTCCAGTGCTTTCATGGAAACCATTTTAAATTATGTTGAGCTTCTTTCATCGATTGACTCACTATTTTTACTAATGAAGTTTAAATTTTCTAAGGGTTTTGTGTGTGTGTGTGTGTGTGTCTTAAGCAAACTTTTATTTTTTGTTAAAGAATTTTTAAAGTAGTTAATGCATAGGATGTAATGGTAGGCAATAAATAGGGATGATTTTGATACTTTATTAATAATCAGACCAGGATTAGGTTAGTTGAAAATTATGACATTCTTGTAAAGATATTGATTTTTAGTGAATAGTGACTTTTTGAGAATGAGATTATACAGTACTTTAATAAGAGATGAGAATTAGTTGGACAAAATCTCAAATTAAGAATCCTACATTTGTTTGATTAGGATAATAGGTATTAAGCTTAAATTAGAAGCTTTTCATATATATATATATATATATATATATATATATATATATATATATATATATCTATCAGGGAGGTTCCATAATAGTGAATATAATCAGGCTGCTTTTGTAAGTAAATAAAGGTGATAATTGATATATAATGTGAGGTATATAAATAAGTTGTTGAATGTGATAATTAATTAATTAATTTCAGTTTGGGGGCTTACAAAAATCCACATTAACTGGTTAGGATTTTCCCTAAACTTTCAGACACTTGGAACATGAGTTTTCTTAGTTCTTGGAGAGAAACTTCTTTCCCTGGGTGTTTAGATTCAATGGAATAGACCAAATGTGCTTTTTGTCTAAGTGTTTGCTTTTATTGTTTATATGTAGCTATGCTTAAATGGTTTTTTGTTTGCATTTATGTTGCGAGCTGTAGTTATTTGACTGTTTATGGACTATTTGGGAAAGGACAAGGGGAGTGATACTGGTAATAAATTATGGTGTAGTCATCGTGAGCAGAAAAATGGTTGGGTGCTCTTTTCCCTTATGATTAAATAAATATTATCTTTAAAAGGCAAAAAATACTTACATTTACTTTTAGAACAAAACTTTATATGTGAATTTTCTGATCTTCTTTTGTAAACTTTTCTCAACTCTTACGTGTAACTATGTATTTTTCTATATTAAAACATGGCGATCACCATTGGTTTCCTACAATGATTTCTGCTGAGCAATCGAGAGAGGCGAAAATGGTATCTCTCAAGCTTCAGATTGCCTTGAGGTGAGTGTGCTTAAGTGCGGGAAGGGCAAGGTGATGAGTTTCTGGAGATCTCCATGACCAACCTACATACAATTCTCTTATTTTCTTTTTTTTTTCAATCTCATTGCATCTGGTACAAATTAGAGATTGGTGAGAGTTACCTTATGAATCTAAGGTTTTGATAGGTAGCCTTAGATCATATATGCACGATTTTGATTAGTATACAAATATGTTATTTGTGATTTTATGTGGGATTGCGAGATGGCCATTAGTTGGACTATGTCACTATGATTCACCTTAGATGCCAATAATGGATTTTTGCACTCTATTATTGATATTATATCATATTCCTTATATATTTCTTACCCCTGTTTAGTAGGTACTTCAATCTAATAACCAATTATATTCTTTTTCTTTTATCAATGTACAAAATTAAATCCTCCTGAAGATTTATTTTGATAGACTAGATTTGGTTGCACTTGTGTCGAAGTATAAATTATAGAGCATTAATGTAGTGCAGATTAGTACGACTTGATGAATTTGTTCATTTACCTTATAAAAATTATTTTGGATTGAGGCTTTATTTTTCCAATTTCAGTTGTGTTTTTCCTGCAATCTTTTTGTATTTTTCTCTTCTAATTAAATTAATAAATTATAATTGTTGACAATAAAATGATTCTCTAAAGTAACGAGTAGCCACGATGTTTGAGTTCACAAGAGCCAAGAAGGTACTTCGCAAACTTGAGGGTTCACCAGACCTATTTACAGAACTGAGGGCTAAAAGCAAGGTGATTTCTAGCGTAATTTTTTTTTAATTTTTACTTTATCGTTAATCCCTTTTATTTAATTACTAAAACCAAGAAGGTGGTTTCTAATGCAATTTTCTATTTTCATTTTATCATTCTAATGTCCAAATGGATATCCTTGAAGAACATGAGAAAAGAGAAATGAGGTAATTGGTTCCTTGCTTTTGATTGGTATTCATTTGCAAAAAATTGAAGATACATTAGAATGTGATAATGAGGTATGTTACCAGGGCAAATAGCATACAAATGTACGTGCCAGTCAAAAGGAACTTATGTTTATTTTTTTAATAAACTAATTAATCTTTCATACTTTGTTGCATATTGGTTGGGTTTATGGTTTAGTTACAGAAAAAATATTCTTACTGGGTTCAAAATGCACACTCATGGTTGGCGTCCAATCTGTTGCATGCCATGCCCTGTCTCCTTGCTTTCAAAGGATCTGCCCCTATCAATCTCTCAGATCGGCTTAACCAAGTGCTTCGATGAGCGCTGGGGTCTATTGAGATTCTCTTGATTCATCATTAATGTACCATATGGTATGGCTATGGTGGATGGCTTAAAATCGTAGAGAAGTTTGCCTACATCAACACCACCATCTCCCCGTACTTCAATTCCCCTCATCTTCTATTGTACACTGCTAGCTGTCTGTTTCCTCATTGGAAAATTCATCATCCCGCAGGTACTTTATCCCCCCTATATAGTTTTATTTGCCATATCAACTCTTAAAATAGTGTTTGACTTTAGTTTCAGATATAAAAGCATGGAATTAAGGAACCTGCTCATTTTAAAACCTTAGAGCCTATGATGCACGAACCTGAACCCTCATCTTTGCTTTGCATGCTCTACAACCTGCATTCACAAAGAATGTTAGCCTTAATTCAATGCACATTGATATCTTTGCAGAGAAACTCAAACTTCTTTATTTCTAACAGCCGTATGGTATGCAATAGTCAAGTTTTTGACTTTGCCAACTTTAGGGGACTAAGTTTCTAATCATTCAAGCTATGCATATTTTCTAATTGCAGTCTAATTGCATGCAGTCTTTGCTTAATTACATGCATAATTGTGTACATTTACTATAAACTGTACATTTCTGTTTTTGAGTGACTTGAGAATAACTTACTGAACATGCATGCACAATTGCGTCTGTTAGATATTATAGTCCCATATTGGTGGTAGAGTTGTTTTGGTATTGTTCACCTCCTATATATAGGTGGTATTGTACTTGGTTAAACTCAATTCAATATTCAGTATTGTCTTCATTTCTCTCTGATTTATCTTAACATGGTATCAGAGCCAAATATCCAAATTTTTCTTTCTTAAATTTTTCTCTACAAAAATTCTCAAATCCCAACAGCCAGATTATACAAATTTTTCTTTCTTCACAAAACCCTAGAAATTCATCAAAAAAAAAAAAAAAAAAAAAAGCAGCATCGTCTTCAACCCTAGAAATTCCCAAAACCCTAGAAATTCTCAAATCCCAACATCAGCATCGAAGCAATCCATCCTCAGAAAAGCAACCCATCTCCTACAACCCATCAAGAAGAAGCAACCCATCTCCTACTGCGCTCCCACATCAGCATCGTCTTCAACCTCCAGCCAAATCCATCGGCATCAAAGCCAGACCACCAGATCCATCGACATTGAATCCATCAAAGCCAGATCCCACATCAACCCATCTCCTACTGCGCTCCCACATCAGCATCGTCTTCAACCTCCAGCCGACTCCATCGGCATCGACGCCCGACCACCAGATCCATCGACATTGAATCCATCGAAGCCAGATCCACAGTCATCTGGTTAATTTACGAATTCTGCTGGTTGTAGGACACTTTGTAAATCTTAAACTTAAGTGCTTTCAGACTTGTTTGATTTGGGTTGTTGGTAGTTACATATTTAATTTGTTTTACAGTTGAAAAAAAAAAAAAATCAAAAAAAAAAAAAGATAAAAAAAAAAAATCAAAAAAAAAAAAAAAAAAACAATTATTATTATTATTATTATATATATATATACAGGTACTCCTACTTGATGGCATCTCAGTCTCTCCCACATATTTCCGCCTCCACTGACTTCCCCGATGCAACTACCTCTCGTTCCTCCTCCAGATGTCAAAAGCAGCAGCGCCACTCTCCGTCTGCCTCCGGCCTTCTACCTTCTCCTTATATCATTCATCACCCTACCCTACCTCTACTTCCGCCACCGGTAGCACCGCCCTACTCCCTATCTCCATCCAGACACCAGCAGCATCTCCCTCCACATTGTGCTCTCAGTCATAGCAGTCTTAGCAGTCACAGCAGTGTTTATTCCCCCACATCCTCGGCCATGTCTGTCCCTCCGGCCTTGCCGTCTTCTGCTTGGGCTAATACTCCGCAACGCCTCACTCAGCTGGAACTACAGCTCATGGGTCAGTCTATCAATGCTGGCTCCTCTGCTCCTGCCATTTCTGCCACTCCCGGTATGAATTCGTTCTGGATTTTAGATTCTGGTGCATCACATCATCTCACTAGTAATCAGACACTATTCACCACCTGCACAACACTTTCCTCTCACTCTCCATCTCTCCACACAGCAGATGGCTCACCACTTCTCATTACACACTCAGGGACAATTAACTCTCCCACTCTCACATTACCATATGTTCTTTATGCTCCTCATTTATCAATAAACCTTATTTCTATTAGTGCGTTGTGCAATAGTGGCCTTGTCGTTACTTTTGACTCTTTAGGTTGTTCTATTACTGATTCATCCACCGGTGAGGAGTTTGGGCGTGCTAGTCGTCACGGCCGTCTATATTATCTAGATTTTCTTCGTGCACATCACTCTCCTTCTAGTTTTGCCGGTATCGTTTCCTCTGATGCTGATCTGTGGCACAGACGTTTAGGTCATATTAGCGCATCACGACTTCAGACTATAGCTCGTAGTGGTGCTCTTGGTTCTCTCACTTTTAAATATTTATCTGATTGTCAGGGTTGTCATTTGGCCAAACATATTGCCCTACCCTTTAGTCACAAAAGAACTTCTGAAACCACTCACCCTTTTCAACTTGTTCATTCCGACATATGGGGACCCTCTCCCGTACCCTCGTGGAAAGGCTATCTCTATTATGTTGCATTTATCGATGACTTCACTAGACATACATGGGTTTTTCTTATGCGTCAGCGATCTGAGATACCTGATATTTACCGGTTCTTTACAACCATGATTCACACTCAGTTCGGTGTACGCATTAAGAATTTTCGATCGGATGGTGCACGTGAGTACACCTCCACCACTATGAGATCCATCCTTCAGTCTCACGGCATCCTGTTTCAGCAATCATGCCCTCACACACATGAGCAGAATGGTGTAGCTGAACGCAAGCATCGTCACATTCTTGAGACGGCTCGCGCTCTTTTACTCTCCTCTTCTGCTCCTCGCTCATTCTGGGCTGAAGCTATCATGACCTCTGTTAGTCTCATTAACATTACTCCCTCGTCTGCCCTAGCTGGTACGTCCCCTTACGAGGCTCTTTATCATTTACCTCCCGACTACAGTATGATTCGTACCTTTGGATGCACATGTTACGTCCTTCTCCCTCCTACCGAGCGCACGAAGCTCTCCGCTCGTGCTGCTAAGTGCGTTCACCTAGGTCTCAGTCCTGAACACAAAGGTTATCGTTGTTTTGATCCATCCGCAGGTCGTGTCCGTATTTCTCGACATGTCTCCTTTGTGGAAGACTCCCCTTACTACCTGACCCCCCCCGAGGATACTAGATTTCTCGATTCCCCAGTTGTTGCTAGCCCTCCGACTTTATCTTCCCGCATTCCTTTTGATCCCACTCCTCTGGCTCCATTCACATCTCCTGCAGTCCTTACACCTGTTGTCCCCCCTACCGAACCTCCACCTGCATCCCCACAGCAGCCAGCACCCATCCCACCTACTTCCCCACTGACACATGCACCCACTCCACCGTCCTCACCCCCACACCCTGTCAGTCCACCACCTCTTCGTCAGTCTACCCGTTCCACTTCCGGTATTCCTCCGGCACGTTACACACCTGATGCCACTGGTCCTTCTGACCAGTTTGGTTTTGCCACCCTAGCTTCCTACTCACCACAGTTTCATGCATATCTCACCGCTATACACTCTACACGTGAGCCCAGAACCTATCAAGACGCAATTCAATATCCTGAATGGAGGAAAGCCATTGCAGAGGAATTCAGTGCATTTGATCAGACTGGCACTTGGGATGTTGTTCCTCTACCAGAGGGCGTTCAGCCTATTAGCTGCAAGTGGATCTTCAAGGTCAAATATCAACCTGATGGATCTATTGAGCGGCACAAGGCTCGTCTAGTCGCCCGAGGGTTTACTCAGGAGCATGGCATTGACTATGATGAGACCTTTGCTCCCGTTGCACAGATGACTACTGTTCGCACCCTTCTTGCTGTTGCAGCCATCCGCCGCTGGCCGTTATACCAGATGGACGTGAAGAATGCTTTTCTTCATGGTACCTTATCTGAAGTTGTTTATATGGATCCTCCTCCTGGCCTTCCTACTCCTCATCGTCATGTTTGCCGGCTGCATCGGGCTATATATGGTTTGAAGCAGGCCCCTCGAGCCTGGTTTGAGTGTTTTCGCCTTGTCATCACCAAGGCTGGTTTTAGTCAGAGTTCTCAGGACCATTCTATGTTTGTGCGGTCATCACCGCAAGGGAGGGTAATTCTACTACTATATGTTGATGATATGATCATTACTGGGGATGACTCTGCCGGCATTGCATCCACCCAGAAATACCTTCACCAGCAGTTTCATATGAAAGACCTTGGTAAGTTACGTTACTTTCTGGGTTTAGAGATTGCTCATGGATCTCAGGGGATACTCATTTCTCAGCAAAAATACACATCAGATATTATTTCCGCTGCATGCCTCTCCGACAGTCGATCGGCCGATACACCTTTAGAGCTTCATGTGAAGCTTCGTCCCACAGATGGTGAGCTTCTTCCTGATCCCACTAGATACAGGCAGATTGTTGGACAGCTTGTCTATTTATGCATGACCAGACCCGACATTGCTTATGCAGTTAGTATTGTCAGTCAGTTTGTTTCTGCTCCTACATCAGTTCACTACGGCGCTCTTCTTCGGATTCTCAGATATCTTCGGGGCACTATCACTCGCTCATTATTCATGCCTTCTACATCCAAACTAGAGATCAGTGCATATTCTGATTCAGATTGGGCAGGAGATCCGACTACCAGAAGGTCTACTACAGGTTTCTGTCTATTTCTTGGTGATTCGTTGATCTCATGGCGGAGCAAGAAACAGGCAGTTGTTGCATGTTCTTCCACCGAGGCTGAGTACAGAGCAATGGCAGCTACTACTAGAGAGATTGTCCATGTTCGTTGGCTGTTATCAGATATGGGTGTTACCCTTACAGGAGCTACTCCACTTTATTGTGATAACCGGAGTGCATTGCATATTGCAAGCAACCCGGTCTTCCATGAGCGAACGAAGCATATTGAGATTGATTGTCATTATGTTCGTGAGCGTTTTGAGGCAGGGACCATCTCTCTCCATTCTGTTACCTCTTCCCAGCAGACTGCAGACTTCTTCACCAAATCCCATACAGTTCAGAGATTCCGACACTTAGTAGGCAAACTCGCATTGTTTGACCCATCGTGAGTTTGAGAGGGGGTGTTAGATATTATAGTCCCATATTGGTGGTAGAGTTGTTTTGGTATTGTTCACCTCCTATATATAGGTGGTATTGTACTTGGTTAAACTCAATTCAATATTCAGTATTGTCTTCATTTCTCTCTGATTTATCTTAACAGCGTCCATATCACTATTAAAACATACTCATCTTTTTTGCATACCTTAAATATATATTTACTCAACAATTTTGACTTTGATGTTTACATGATCACTTACCCAAAAAATCCATTTTCTAAAATGTTTATTGTCAATATTACGACACATTTCTTGGGATAATTTGCAGACTTAACTATTCTTTAAATGTTCATTCCTCTTGGTGCATAATAGATGCCATACAACCTCTACATAGTGGATGCTAACCATTCTAATATATTTTGGGTGATAGAGATACCAACTTTCTTATCAGCATTTGAGAGCATTCAAACATACAATAGTTATTTCAAAAGCATCAATTGATACAATTCGTGCTTAATTATGTATCAAAGATGGCAAATGTATTTGAAAGAATAAATCAATCTTTTGGTCCATCTTCGTTGCATGTGCATATAGGGCTGTATAGATCGAGTTTTTGCACTGAATTGTTGTAAAATTTTGTGGCAATGGTATGTGATCATTTTACATGCTTACTGATTAATAATTGGCATTCTCTATTGCAGGCACGTTGGTGGTTGCAACACTTTTTGGACCAATAAATATAAGATTCCATACTAAATTCTACCATTTTTTTTATTACCATGGTTTTCAGTTATCTGTATCTTAGAACATATGCCTTTATTTAGGGATTTCCATCTATTATATATTGTGTGCAAAGTCCGTTCATAAACAAATTTATTATATTTATGACACTTTCTCATAAATTGTTATTGCATATGATATTTGGAATCTGATGTCCTAAATTTTCTTTACACCGGCCTTATTGGCCTTTTTGCTGGTCCATAGTTATTAAAATTTATTACACAATAATTGCATTGGATTTAGATTTGGCCATATATTTTTGTGATACTCAACTTACTGTAATGCTTACTTACCTCAGTATTCTTGCATAATTCTAATTAAGCTTCCAAGTTTACCTTAAACTCAAACAAACAAACACAGTCAACAAACAAACACATTTCGAGTTATCCCCGTTGTTCATGGACTCCGATTATAAGTGCATTTTAACTTATATAATTATTTTTTCTTCTTTTTCTTCGTTTGGTAAACCAATTTTTCTGATCATGGTTCAATGTCCATACCTGCGCATGTGCGGATCACTTGCTAGTTATTATAATGACGGAGCAGATTTTTAATGTTGGTCAGAAAAATACGCACATCAATATTATTATGTAAGAATTTTCATCAAAAAAAAAAAAAAAATTATTATGTAAGAATCAGACTGTACATACGCTCCTATATCCTCACCAGCCTTCATGTCATACAGTAGCATGTGTAGGGCAATAATGCTACTATTGAGCAATAAATAAAAAAAGAAAGTGAGCTTGAAACTTTGAATATGCGCGCCATGTAAGTAAATGATTACACAATTTTGACCTTTTAATGTCAGTTTGATTTTCGAGCTGCTAAAGAGCATCCACAGTAGTCCGATGTAAAAATGAATAAAAAAATGACAAAATGCATATTTCGACGATCCATTTCAATGAAATGCTGCAGTCATCGAATGGCAAAAAATATATAAATTCGTTAAAAAAAACAAACGTCTGTCTTTAAAAAATAATTTATACAGGCCACAATTGAGAAAATATTCATAAAAAATACGGGACGAAACATGGTGTTTCGTCCGGAGTTTAAGGAAGTTTTTTTGCAAAAACAATTTTAAAAAATAGTTTGTAAAAAATATTTGCATAAACAATTTTAAAATGTGCAAAAACAATTTAAAAATTTACAAAATTAATTTTAAAAATTAATTTTTTTTAAAAATTTTGGATTGGGACATGGGACGAAACATCATGTTCATTCCAAGCCTTAAATTCATTTAACCGGTTTATTTATTTGTTTTTTAATTTTTTTTTACTTCAAACGAAACATCATGTTTCGTCCGATTAATTAAAAATATAATAAAATAATCCAGACGAAACAGCTACAATATTTATTTGTTTGTTTTTTAATTTTTTTTATTTCAGACGAAATATCATGTTTCGTCAGCTATATGCATTTTGCTATTTCGAATGCTATTTTTTTTCTTTCTACTGTAGCTGAATTGTCAAAAAATGGCAAAATAGCTTACGACTCTGTGCGCTACAGTAAAAAAAATGGAAAAAATGGCAAACGACTGTGGATGCTCTAAGAGCATTTGTAGTCGTTGGTAATTTTGCCAAAAATTTTTTTAAATAGAAATTTTGGTGTTGTATTCGTTGACTATAAACCCAAAATTTGGGTTTTATGGAAACAGTCATATGTCAGATTTGGCAGAAGAAATAGAAATTTGGAAAAAATAGCCGACGAAATATTATTTTCCGTCGCTTGAATTTTTTTCCCCTATCAGACGGGAAATCATTTCCCGTCCCAATTTTTTGTAAAAAATAATTCGTCAGACGGGGGATAATTCCCGTCCCAATTTTTTTTAAAAGTAAAAATCGTCGGACCGGCACTACAGCACATGTGCGATTTACCAGGCGTATATTTCCCGGCATTTTACCAATCGCGCCGGGGTAGGAAGTGACCAGGAATGGGGCGCCAGATTGGATGGTTATACACCGGCGGCTGCTATAAAACGCCGGGGAATCATGATATTCACCGGCATTTTGTTTAAAAACGCCTGTGAAGTATAATATATATTCAGAACCTATCGATCGCTGTTTTCCTTTATATCCCCCTTCCTCCAATTTTCCACTATCTCTCTCCATCTCCATCCTCCCCAATCGAAAACCCCTCTCTCCATCGCCGCCCCCCTACCCCACTGTCGGGCCTTCCCCCATCGCCGCCCCGGCTCCACCTTCGCCCCTCCCCCACCATCGCCCCAATCGAGCCGCCTTCTCCACTTATAGGGTTTTTGTGCTAAGTCGTACGCCGTCAGATCTCCGTCTACGCCAGTCTCTGTGAGCAGCTTGTCAAGATGCATAAGGCGTTCACGGCTCACAACGACTCCGTTGCAGGTTTGCACTTTCCTTGATCCCCGTCAGTTTTCTCGATGAAAGATGCAGTCTTTATAATTTTTTAGGATTTTGGTTGTTTTTAGTTCAAATATGAGTGTTTAAAGTGCTTTTAGTTTTGTTGGTAGAGTTTGAAATTTTGTGGAGATAATGTTGAATATTTAATTTCACAGAAAGATGCAAACTTTAGGTTAGTTTTACTCAAATTTAGTTTAGGGAAAATGAGGAGGTAGTGTTAAATGTATGTGTTGTTTGTTATGTGATTGATTTGTGGAGCCTGTGGTTCTATCTATTTGGGATTTATGATTTTTGTGTCCCACACTATAATTTAAGCTGTTGGGGGGTTTTTCGTTGGTTGTGCTTTCATTGTCATTTATTAAGGTCATGTTTTTACATGCAAATAGTTCATCATTGGATCGAGTCGGGACCAAATGATGTTTGTTATGTTGTTCTTACATCTTAGTGAAATTTTGAATTGTAGAAAACTAATCTGAACTTGAATTGTTTTAAAAATTTGCATTAACCTGTAGGAAATTCTATTATGAGGAACTCCGCAAACTTTCGGTTTGATCTTTTGGAAAACTACCTTTCGGAACATAGTACCTTGATTGACACTTTTAAGAGTGTATATAGATTGATGGGCATTAATCGAACTATGAAAATCGTGTGATTTTTCTTTGAAACTAGAGTAGTTCATGGGAGTTGCGCGTAGTAAAGGAAGTTTTGAAAACATATGGCAGTGTTTTGTAATTTATCTGTGACTGGATGTGCACAGATAGCTGTTTGTTTTTCCGTATTGTGCTTATAATTCAGATTAATGGAATATATTGGTCATTTCTTTTATTGCCATTTTTCCTCTTTGTCTTTATGATTTGATTAATGGCATATATTGGAGGTTAAAGTTGAGAATCTTGGGAAGCATGTGAAGCTATATGGTAAGAAATTACAAGATGGAAGCCTTCTTTGTTGACATGTTATTATAAACTGAGATTTTGATGTTTGGGTAAATATATATTTGGTCTTTAGGTGAGATTAGATCTTTATCATCAAAGTCATATGTGATGGACTTTTGGTTTTGGAGTTTTTTGAATTATGATTGTTAGAAGTTGACTTCAAGAAATTTAAGGCAAGAAGTGAATTTTTGACTATTTTGTGTGGAGACACTAGAGGAAGCTTTTAGAAGCATCTGTTGTAACACTGATGTTTATAATTAGGTTGGGCATTGATAATGATTATAAATTTAGAGTTTTATCAAATCTAGGGTTTTATCCCCTTTTCTCAAAATCATAATCTAGATGATAATGTCAAAATCCGTAAATGTCCATACTCAAGCTATAAATACTTTCAAAACCCCTAAATTTCCATACATTCATGAACGAAAATCTTGAATTTAGATCGATTCTGAAAATTATTTATAGGGTTTATGGTATTTAGGAGTCATTTCTAAATTCTAACTAGTTTTGTACAGAACTATAGTTAGTCATAATACGGTTCACAATTTTGTAAAGATTGGGATTGAAATGAGTATTTTATTTGTTTGAGGATATTCTAATTGAATGCTTATTATTAGTCATATGTATAAATGAGTATATGAGTTAATGTTGTTTACTGTTATTTTAATTTCATTTCTTTCTTTTTAATTGATTGCCCAACACGGTGGAATTCGACTTATTTGATGTTGGATAGGGCCTTGGAGTGCAAAGAAGCATTTGAAAAGTTTCATTTATGTATGTAGAGTATTTTATGGGCTTTATTTTTTATTTTTATCTTCTAATCGTTTACATTTTGTTTATTTCTTATTGAAATTTCCAAGTAGTTCCTACACATAATTAATATATAGTGATTAACAAGGTATGACTTTTCTTAATGAAGTTTTATAAGTTTCTATATATTGCCTCATTCACCATCTGAAAGGTTATTTGGATTGTACTTGGGCTTCAATAAGTTTCTATATATTGGGCTCACTTACGATTACCTGATAACTTATACTTCTCTCCTCACTTACGATTGAGAAGGGATTTGGACTGTACTTAATCTCTCTTTACTTAGCTTAAAGTTCATGATTTATATGCTTCATCTTATATATTGACTTATGTGTATTAGATATAGATTTACGAGGCTTTGTTGATGAAGGATGTGATGATGAAGAAGGTAGTTGATGACAATGAGGTGGTTTGGAGGATTTGGTCAATTTCATATACAGTTAAATCATTTTGGTAACTGTAAGTTCATGCTACTTTGCTACTTTTTTTGCTATCGGGTCACACAACTGACTACTTTGCTACTTTTTTTAAACTAGTGATGATGAGATGGGTTATGATTCTGAAGTTGCACACTACGAGTCATTGATTTAATGATTCATTGAATAAATGATTCATAGGAGTAACTAGTGATTTGTTTGAATCCTATCTGAGCTTTTTAATTTATGAACACTTTTGCTGCTGAGTGAAAGCACATTCAGTGAGCCGCTGAGTGAAAACTTTTTAATTTATGAACACTTCTGAAGTTACATGCTCCTTTTTAATTAAATGACTACTTTTGATATACTGACTAATTTATGAGTCAGTGATTGGCAATCTACTTTTGATATACTGAGTTGCACTCACTGATTAATCTTTACCTCTTTACCTGACTAATTTTGAGTCAGTGAGTGGCACTCACTGATTGTGTTTCTCTAATTTATCATGAATCGTCCTACTGAGTGCATTTTGCATATGGATCTATATTGATTTGGATCTATATTTATCATGCTTGGGTAATTTATGCCATAGTATTTGTGAGAACAACTAAATATGCTTGAGTAAAAACAGTGAACAAATGGAGTTTTTTCTCATTATTTTCGAGTGAAAGAGTGATGATGAGATGGATTATGCTTCTGAAGTTGCACACTATGTTTCATGATTCATTGAATAAATGAATTATAGGAGTAACTAGTGATGATTGAATCCTATCTGAGCTTTTTAATTTATGAACACTTTTGCTGCTGAGTGAAAGCACAGTCAGTGAGCTGCTGAGTGAAAGCTTTTTAATTTATGAAGACTTCTGAAGTTACATGCTCCTTTTTAACTCACTGACTACTTTTGATATACTGATTAATCTTTATGAGTCAGTGATTGGCAATCTACTTTTGATATACTGAGTGGCACTCACTGATTAATCTTTACCTCTTTACCGGACTAATTTTGAGTCAGTGAGTAGCACTCACTGATTATGCTTCTCTAATTTATGAACAATCCTACTGAGTTGGCACTCACTGATTATGCTTCTCTAATTTTGAGTCAGTGAGTAGCACTCACTGATATGTAGTACTTCTTTGTGATATGTAGTACTTCTTTGTTGCTAAATTCGAATGACTATATTGTTGAATTGTTATGCACTGAGAACCAGCTTAATGCAGTGCTCCTATTGATATGCAGTGCTCCTATTGGAATGACTATATTCTTCTATGCAGTGCTCCTCGTGTTTGTTTTAAGAATGATCAGTGTATGATCTAATGGGTCTCTTGCATTTGGTTTTGATTATAAGAGTGCTGAATTTTTTTTATTTTTTTATTTTTTTGAAATTTTTTTTAAAAAAAAAATTTAGCTACACCTACGTTTTTACAAGCGCCAGTGTAGCTTTCAGCAAGAATTTGGCAGTCTATACCGGCGTTTTAAAAACGCCGGTGTAGGTGATGGCCGAAAATGGTACCCACACATTCACCGGCATTTTTTACGGCCGCCGGTGTAGGTTCCTACACCGGCGGCCGTAAAAAACGCTGGTGAATGTCCCTAAGCTACAGCGACACACGATTCAGCGACACTTGCACCGGCGATTTATAAAATGCCGGTGGTATCTACAGTGGCGTTTATAAATGCCGGTAAATGTTCAAAAAAATGCCGGTAAAGACTGTTAGTCTTGTAGTGCGGAAATCATTTCCTGTCCGATCGATTTTATATTTAAAAAAAGGGACAGGAAATGATTTCCCGTCCCAAATTAAAAAAAAAAAAACGTCTGACGGATGATTTCCTGTCCTGTGGTTTTTAATAATAATTAAAAAAAAGGGTTATAACGACTACAACGCAAACTCAAATTTCCTTTTTCTATATGCCAAATACCCAAAATTTGGGTCTCAACGACTACAAATGCTCTAAAGCCATGCTTTTGAGAATTCTTTATATATATAACTTTTCGAAAATGTTTGCAGAAAGATGACAGTTGCCAAAATATTTGCGCTCGTAGACTCAACAACTCCCAATGGCGAGTTTAGTTAATTCATGCTTGTAGTTGGAACACGGCAAGTTTTTTTGTTTTTTTTTGTTTTTTTTTTGTTTTTTTTTTGAGAAGCTCGTTGTTCCTTTAGTTCAAAATTTTTAATGAATACTCGCCGCCGATGATGACATTTACACTAAATTCGCAGTTGGGAACGACAATTTTTTTTTTTTAAGACTTGTTGTTCTCAACAACGAGGACATTTACACTAGTGACTAGACTCATTGTTGGGAACAACGAGTTTAGTTCAATTTGTTTTTAAGGCTCGTCGTTCTCAACGGCGAGGACATTTACACTCGAATCACTGTTGGGAACGACGAGTTTAGTTCGAAATAATTTTATACGGAGTTTTTTTCTTGAAAACTTCACCAAGTCCAACAGAGTGTCACTCTCTGTGAAATTTCCTACATCCTCGCCGTTCCCAACAGCGAGTCTAGTATAAATGTTCTCGTTGTTGGAAACGGCGAATCTTTATTGAAAATTTTGAACTAAACTCGTTATTCCCAACAACGAGTCAAGTATAAATGTACTCGTCATTGAGAACGACGAGTCTTCATTGAAGATTTTGAACTGAACTCGTCATTAGGAACGACAAGTTTCTCAAAAAATTAATACTAACTTGCCGTATCTCAATGACAAGCATGAAACAACTAAACTCGTCTTTGAAGACAATAAATTTAGTTATTAAGTCCATGATTACAAATACTTTAATAACTGATCTCTTTCATATTTAAAAAAAACTGCTTTTGAAGTGTGTTTTTAACTCCACACAGTTACTGCAGGTCAGATCAAAACCAGAATCAAATAACCAAGAAAAGCACGAAGCCCACCGAACTTGCAAACGTCTCATCCATCTCGTTGTTGTTGCTGTTCTGCTGTTATGTGATGCTCCAACCTTCGCAATTTTTAACTGGGTAACATTTCAGTAAACCCACTTCACATTTTAAATATTGCAAATAATCAATTCCATAATTATTTTGCAATTTAGTTGGGTACCTAATACTAAATCTACTACATTTATCTTTACAACCTTAGGTGTTACGTTATTATTAGATGTTTCTACTACATACTCTACAATAACCTCCACTAATAGTGTGCCACCTAGAGGGCTTTTGGTACAGTGATTTTTTTTTGTTTCCTGAGAATCTTAACTTGGGAATTTAGTTTTGTTGGGTTTATGTCTTGCATACTATATTGGATAAGAAGACGATAAGACGATGGAGAAATAAAGGCGATTGAAAACGGAGTGGAGACAAGGAAACAGTCAGCAGCTGTAGTTGCAGAAGTTGCGGTCGACCGGTCATAGGGTGCAGAAGTCCCCAAGAGGGGGACGATCGACCGAACCTGGGTGGCGGTTGACCGGTCGCGGCGCTGATAGATATTTGGGTCGGGTTTTGGTGATTCGTGAGTAGCCCAACTTGCTCTTCAAGTTAAATCGTGTGGCTCCTATCGTAGGGTTATCTCTTATGTATTATCCAATGACTATTGTAACAAGATATTAACTTAGGGTTTGTCTCTGGATCTATATAAATAATTGTAACGGCTCATAGATCAAGATGATTCTATTGAGTGCCGAATAGAAGAAGAGAATACTTCATCTGAGAGGGTGAGAGCGTTCTTCATTGTAAGCAGCATCAAGTTCCATTAGGCTTGAGAGAGGGTCATGGTGAGAATTGTAATATTCTTGTATCTTTTCTAGTTGAATAATATCTCGGTTCTTCCTTCCCCGGATTAAGACGAAAGCCCCAACCGGGACAACTCTTATGTGCTTTGTGTGTTTGGTGTGATCTAGTCCTGCTTGGTGGTTTGTGTTGTGTCAAAGACTCAACAAGATCCTCATATTTCCTAACAAGTTTCCCATGTTTGGTATGCTAATTTTTTTAAAATTCAAATTCCCAGAAAACTAACATTCCTAGGAATTTTTTTTTGCCACAATTCCCACAAAAATTTTTCCGGGATTCTTAGATTTCCAAGTGTTTGGGAGAATATTATTTCTTTAAAATTATAATTTTGCTCCTAAAAAAATCCTAAAACTGGCTCTTCATATTTCCGATCAACCCCCCCCCCCCCTTCTATGGCGCCCCTTCATCCTCCCCGACCTCTGGCGACCCTCTCCTCGACGCCCAGCTCACCAGATACCCAACCCGATCACCCATGTCCTCCACTTCGTCGACCAATCCAATAGCGCCACCCTGTCCTCGACGTTCCCCGTCGCGCCGCCGCCGGCGACGCCGGTGACCCGAGACCCTTGCTATCGTGCCTCTCTCTCTCCTGTTGTTGTTAATTGTTGCTGAGTTCTCCTATTGCTGCTGTTTCTTTGGGCTCTTTGCTTTTGCAAGTATATTACACGTGCTATTTTTATTAGTTCGTGGGTTCGTTGCTTCGTTGTCCTTATCCCGTTATTCTTGGTATTCGTTTTCACCGTCTAACAAGCAAATATATTGTCCTTTTTCAATTTTAAGTCATGTTACCACTTAAAATTGTTTATATTTTGTGGCCCAGATTTGCATCATTTTTTTAACTCAGGTATTTTATCAAATAGTTTGTTTTATTATTTGAGGATGAGAGGGGTATTTTGGACAATAAGATTAAGATTCTCAGAAAATATGTAGCTCAACCAAACATAGGAAATTTTCCAACTAACATTTCCAGAGATGTTTAAGACCTACCAAATACCAAACATGTTTTATGATTCATAGAAATCATAAATCCCAGGCCATGTTTTATGATTCCTGAGAACAAAAAAAAAAATCCTTGTACCAAACGCTTCCCTAAGATAGTAAAAAAAACTGTAGTGAATTTGGTAGTAGGTATAGCATTATCCGATCATTTATGTCACCTTCATGAAGTATTTTTTACTAAAATATCCCTAGTTATATAGAATATTCTATCCTGATATATAGAATATTCTATCCTGATTCAATGATTAATCTAACCTAATTTTTCTAAACCTATTATAGTTTTATTTAATTTTTAAATATGTATTAAAATGTTATTAAATATTAACAATTAGTGAGATATATTATAGGTAAAAGAGAGACAATTTACAATTAAGTCACTAAGAGCATCCACAGTCGTTTTTCTCATTTGTTATAAAATGACAGTTACAGTAATAGCAATTGGATACGTATCGTACAGTCGTGCTTTGCTATATTTTTCTCATTTGGATTAGAGACGGGATATGATATCCCGTCCCTCTCTTTTTAATTTTGAAAAGGCGTAGGACGGTATATGTTCTTCCGGACGGGGAATCGTTCCCCGTCTATTAACAAAAAAAAAAAACAAAGTGGAAAAGCATATGAAATGGACTTTTTAAAAAAAGTGGAGGAGATATGATAAACAAAGTGGAAACAAAGTGCAAAAGCATATGAATTTGATACGGGATATGATAGTGGAGGAGAGATTTTAAAAAAAAAAAAAAAAAAAGAATCTGGGAGGGACGGGGTTTGATACCCCGGCCGGGGTATCATTCCTCGTCTGAGGGATTAGGAAAAAAAAAAATTTTAAGGGGGAGAGACGGGGTATCATACCCCGTCCGACCATTTTTTTAAAAAAAAATAATTAAAATTATTAAGACGGGATATGATCCTCCGTCTGAATCGATTAAATAATCATTAAATCGGAGGGACGGGATATGATATCCCGTCCTTTATAATTTGAGAAACTGCATTTCGTTTCTCATATTTGAGAAACAAGAATAGTTCGTTTGCTATAAAATGGATAAATGAGAAACGATTGCAGAGATTCGTTTGCTATTCATTTGCTATAATATGACAAAATGGCATATATAGCAAACGACTGTGGATTCTCTAAGTGTAAAGGTAAAATAGTCAGAAAAAATAATAATGGATATTTTGGCGGAGATAGGGCCGATAGGCAAACTACAACCGAATTTGGCTAATAGGTAAATTATTAAACCGCAAAAAAAAAATGGGTGAGTTATGCAAACTCATGAGACATGTGTTAGGCTTATTAAAATTACCCTTTTAAATTTCTTAATTAATTTCTATTTTAATATTTTTAATACAATTAAAACCTGACAGCTGTCCTTGCTCATTTGATGGCTCGACGGTCCACTTTAATTTAGGACCCGGCAGTTGGACCACTGGGTTGCTGGGCAGGCCCCCGTGTGAGGTCGGGCTTCGTCTTTGAGTTTTTTAGTACCCAGCCGATTATGCTTGCAAGCAAATGCCCCAATAAGGTTTTGTTACAGTGCTTTGAGATGAGCACCCTTAGATCATCCACAGTCGGTTTGCTATTTTTGGCAAATTTCAATATTTTGAGAATTGAGTGTCTGCAGTCGGAACGGAACATGTTGTTCCGTCCCAAATTTTTTTATTTTTTTTAATCTCATCGGACGAAACATATTATTTTTTCTTGAATTATATATATATACTAGGTTTGCCCGTTGACACGTGCCTACAGCACGTCTTCGGAATGGGGCACCTTGTTTGATCATATAAAATAGTTTGGAGGTCTAGCAAATTAATTGATGTAGTAAACATATTATATGAGAAATTTTTGGGAGTCTAGCAAAAACATATTATATGATTTTTTTTTGTTTTTTTGAATTATCTTAACGGGACAACATGTCCCGTTTGAGAAACCAAATGTCGCTTTCAAGGGGTTTAACCATTAATTAACCCGCTAATCTTAGTTTAGGAAGTATTTAATAAATATTTAGTATTATTTTAATCAATAATTAATTAACTAATTATTACTAATTAATAACTAAACACTAATTTAATTTTACTACAAATTATAAAAATACATTTGGACATGTTCCATCCAATTAAAAAAAAATCTATCTCAAAATTTGAGAAACGAACCAGTGGAGCAAACGACTCTTTTGTTATTTCCTATTTCTCATTTTGTCATAGATTATAGCAAACAATTGTGGATGCTCTAATGCATTTCATATTATTTTGGACAGAAGGAGCAGCAGCTGGACTAGAGGCAAGATTGCTAGTTGGACTAGAGGCAAGATTGCTAGTGTGTTTCAACAGGAGGACTACGAGGATGGGGAGATTGAGATTGGGCTCACGATGGAAAACATTAGATTTCCCACCCTCCAAGAATGTTGAATTCCTCCTACCAACTCTAGATCTGAAAAACCCCCGCCAAACAAAAACTAGGAACCCTAGATCTGATGTCCTTGGGGGCGGCGGCGGCTAGTCCCATCCCCCCCTCATCCCGCCATCCCCATCTTGCCTCCGCGATCGCCTACTCTCACTCCTCACTGCCCAAACTGGCTCCCTCCCTTCGCCCGACCACCACCACCACCGCTCCGTCTCTCCTTACACCTCCCACCACTGACGATCCTTCGGCCAGCATTGCCGCTTCTTCAACACCCCTCAAGTCGGCCCCACCGACACTTCATCTGTCTTCACAGAAAATGAAAGTAGGAGAAGGTGGTGGAGGAGGAGGAGGAGTAGTAGTAGTAAGTTCTCTCTCTTCTCAGCTCTCTTCGGTTATTCCAGATCCGACGTCCACGTGACCGGATCATCTAGAAGGTCCTCGACCGCCACTTCTTGGATCTCCACCCTCATTTTCAGAAACAGGAATAGAGTCATCAAATCGGCGACGAGGTCTTAGTCGTCGTTCGTTCAAGAACGGGGAATGTCGCCCAATCTCGACGATGATCGGTCCGTTTGTTCCAGCGGCTACTCGACGGAGTCCTCGTCGACTACCGAATGGCGGCAGCCGGAACCAACACCTGTCCGTAGGTTTGATTCTTCGGTGGGGCCGCAACACGCATCTCGAGGAGTCTCGGGGTTTGCAGTGTGTTTGAATCCGTTGAATTTGGGGGTAGTGGGCAATCCACGTGGCAGTTTGAGAGGGAAGATTGGTGGGAATAAGCATCGAAGACACGTGTCGGTAGGGGCGGCGGCAACGCTGCTGCCGAGCGGGTCGAGGAAGCTGACTGACTATGGTCGGTTTAGGTGATTTTACGGTTTTATCCCCTGTGGAAATTTGATAATCGACCAATGAATGCGCGTTGGTCTGGAGTGTACTACGATGTCGCCGGTGCAATCTTCACAGCGCCTACTGTCAGACTATTGAGCTTCCTCCAGCTTAGGCCACTGGCTCGAGACAGTGTCGCTTCTTCCCTCCGTTTGGAAGTTTAAGTCGAGATAAGTCTGTGTGGTGAGAAATCGCCAGAAAGAGCTTGTGCGTGAGAAAGGTGAAGGTATCCTCTCCACGGCTCTTTCCTGAAGCGTGGTGTTTGGTGGAGTGAGCGAGATAGTTGTTTGGTGAGAAATCGCCTGAGAAAGCGCAATCGTGTGAGAGGTAAAGGTATCTTCTTCACGGCTTTCTTTCTGGTATTGGCAGTGGGAGCGGCTGACACGTTTGTAGGATGAGTGGTGGAGATGGTGGGTGGGTGTGATCGTAGTGCATGTGTCGTGGGGTCAGTTTTCGACCTGCGGGGCTTGGGCCCAAAGATGGGGTCCCCCAGCGAGGTGAAGGCAGGGATCAACGGGCGAAAAATCCTGCCAGAAGTGTTTCAGGTGGGTGTGCATGTGCCGTGGAGGCACTGTACGAAGCTAACTGACGTACTTACATTTAGCTGGTCGAATTGGTTTGTCGGCCCATCCTCCAGGATTGTTGGAGGGAGTTATTATTTGTACGCTTCATATTGCTTCATGTATATTTTATTTTCTGTTAGTAGGTTGTACTTGAGCCCAACACTCTGGGTTTGTTTCGTTAAACTCTTTTTAATGAAACAGGGTGGTCATATTCCATCTTTCCTTTCAAAAAAAAAAGAATGTTGAAGGAACCTTCATTGTTGTTTTTTTATTTCTTTACGTTGTATCCTGCTTATTTGTGAAAATTTTGCCGAAATGCCCTCATTTTTGAAAATAATTAGCGACCTACCCTAGTTTCGAAAACATTTAGCGATTTGCCCTTGTCTGTGACACGTTATCAACAAACGTTATTGGGAAAAACGGCATCAGCTATTTGTATGCCGTTATTCCCAATAACGGCATCTTCATTTGAAAAAATTGCCGTGCCGTTATTCCCAATAACGGCATTGCTTATTTTTAGTATAGATCTCTAATGTATCAACATTGACTCGAGATTGGAAAGCAAAAAAGAAAAGAACTGATGCCGTTATTCTGGAGAACGGCATCGTTTATACTGATGCCGTTTTTCAGAATAACGGCATCAGTTCTTTTCTTTTTGCACAACTCCTTATAATCGAAAACCCCCCTCTTCTTCTCCTCTTCACTTCGATTCGTTCCTTCAGAGTTTCCACACCGAAAACCCTAAACGCTCCAAAAAAAAAATCCACAAGATCTTCGGTGTGTAATTGACTTCTATTTGGGAGTGTACTCTTCAATCCTTCATTCAGAGTTCCTTATCATTCCGAATCCGAAATCTTTGTGAGTAACCAAAAATCCTAATTTGTATTTTGTATAGTTGATTTTGATAGTATGATATGTAGTATAGCACAAGTATTGTAGATTAGTGTTATTGAAGTAGTAATTTTGGAAGTATTGTTAGTGAAGTAGGGTTTACTAAATGTTGAATTTTTGAGAAGCACAAATTCTTAAATATTGAAGTACTTTATTTTGAAAATTTTTCTACTGAAAATGTTGTTGATTAGTGTTTGTTAATGTGTACAGGCCAATGGATCCTGCACAACCATCTTCTTCGCATGGTGTTGGTGCTTCTTCTACTTCTTTATTTGGACCACAGGGACATCCGGGTCCATTAGATCCTACAGTTCTGTTTCTGCAAGAAGACCACAGATCCCAGGCCGTTTGGACCAGGGATGGAGAGAAGATGAGTTTCAGGATGCACAAGATCATGCCTGTGATCCCCCGTTGTATTGCTATGGAAAATTATTTGGTTAGCAGTGGATTTAGCGGGATGTCAAAGCTGGCCAAAATAAAGTGTGATCACGCCCTACTTACCGCACTTGTAGAGCGATGGAGGACGGAGACACACACCTTTCACTTACCGTGCGGTGAGATGACGGTCACCCTACAAGATGTAGCGGTGATTTCGGGTCTTCCAATTGACGGGGTGGCCGTCACCGACAATTTGATGTTTAACAAGGTTGCACTGGTGCGAGATTATTTGGGCTTGACGGTGCCTGAAGAGGACCACGGCATATGGGTTGGGGAATCCATTAGACGTTCATTCCTTGGCGATAGTTTCACTCATCGAATGCCAGAAGTGCCGGCGGACATCGAAATCCAGAACTATACGCGCGCATACCTACTGCTGATGATTGGAGGGATTCTATTCCCTAACTCTTCAGGTGACGTAGTCCACCTCATGTACCTTCCACTGATAGCTGACCTGCAGACAGCCGGCCGGTATAGTTGGGGGAGTGCGGCTCTAGCCTCCCTTTACCGTGCACTCTGCAACTGTTCGATGGGGTCGATTCAAATGACCGGGCCGATGTCCATCTTGCAAATATGGTGTTGGAAAAGAATACACCTCGGCCGACCCCGTATCACGGTACTATCAGAGAGTTGGAGAGTACTCCAGGATAATCCCGTGCTGAGAGCTCCTCTCGGTGCCTACTGGGTGGGGAAGCGTACGTGGAGGGATAACCCACGTGGTGTCCTAACCTATTATAGGGACGAACTAGATCAATTTAGGGAAGAGCTCGTCAATTGGACCCCGTACACAGATGATCGGCTGCAACGTCTACCACCCATTTGCACTGCCAATGCACAGTTGTGGTTGACCCTAGCTCCACTAGTGAACTTCTCAGTTGTGGAGTTTTATTACCCCGGCCGTGTTCTTCGCCAATTCAATGCACAACAACCCGTCCCCGTGAACTCATTATACGATCGTAGACTACACAATATCACGGGCCAAGGTCGTTTACCGAACATGGATTGGGCCGATCACCACCGCGCTTATGTAGGATCATGGAATGAGCGGAGATATGAGTTGGTAGTTGAGGGTATTGAACGTCCGTATGACGGATCAATGCATACAGCTTATATGGCCTGGTACCGTCGCATAACTAGACTGTATATCGCGCCAAAAACGGATTTTCCAGTGGGTATCCAACAACCGATACCCGCGGCCCAGGTTGAACCACCACCGGTATTTTCATCATCACAACCGATGTATCAACCGAAAGCTTCATCATACCGTATAATGGTAAATTAGTTTGTTTGTTGAATTCCAATTATTTCGATTAATTTTACTTATGCATCTTTACTTACAACATATATGGTTTACTATTACAGATCGAAAGCACATGGGATATGGCTAGAAAATGTACGAATGTCTTGAAGAGCAATGCCAATAAGGCATGCAAAGAATTGGCACGAGACCTCCTGTGCAATTGTCGTACCTCTCTTGAAGAGGTTGGAGATGGTCATCGTTTCAATGAACTAATGCGGTCAACCGAAGGACGACGCCAACAAGAACGGCCTACCGCTAGCCATGCTACACCTCCACCACAACAAGCATTGGAATTGGGAAATCCATCACGTCATCGAAGATCCAAGTCCACTTGTGACCCTCCACCGCAAAGCGGATTGGCAAATCCGGAGATTGAAGAAGGAGGAGGTGATGAAGAAGAAGGAGCTGGTCCAAGTGGACCCCCAACGCAAGAGCAACGGAAACGTAGGCGGAAAGTCCCGGTTCAAAGGAGAAGAGCACCCCAACACTTCACACCGAGTTAATTGGAAGCAATATTTATGTTTTAATAGTTTTTTTTGTAATACAACACTTTCTTTAGTATTACACTTTATTTTGTATTACAACTGCATTTTGAAGTATGTCAACCATGGATGAACTTGAAGTATGTGCACTTTCTTGATTTTGAAGTCTGTGCATGTTTTGTGCAGTTTTATGTTCAATGAAGAAGTTTGGAAGTATCATGTTATGTGCATGTTTGTGCAGAATTTGTGCAGGTGGAAGTATCATGTTTTGTGCAGGTTTGTGCAGATTTTGAAGTCTGTGCATGTTATGCATGTTTTGTGCAGGTTTTCTTTCAATGAAGAAGTATGTGCACTTTCTTGATTTTGAAGTATCTTCAATGAAGTTTAATTTTGAAGTTTGGAAATATCATATTTTGAAGTTTTGCAGAAGTTTGGAAGTATCATATTTTGAAGTGTTGAAGTTATATGTGAATATAGTGAGCTGTTTAATCTGTGTATGTCTATGAGTTATATGTGCATATTTTGAAGTATCATATTTTGTTTAATCTGGATATGGAAATGTCTGTGAAGTTGTTTTGAAGTTGTTTTGAAAGTTGGTTTGAGCAAAGTTATTTTGAATCTGTACATGTATGTGAAGTTGGTTTGAGCATGTATATGTCTGTGAAGTTGGTTATTTTGCAGTTGGTTGAGTTGAATTGAGTTGAAATTAGATGTATCTGTGAATTCAGTTGAGTAAATTGTGAATGAAGTTGATGTATCTGTGAATTGAGTTGAGTAAAATTGAGTTAAATGAATTTTAATCTGTGAATTGAGTTGAGTAAATTGAGTTGAATTGAGTTGATTGAAGTTTGATCCTGTGCATGTCTATTAAGTAAAAAAAAAAGAACAAAGCTATGCCGTTATTTGCAATAACGGCATATTAATCCTGTAACGTTATTGCGAATAACGGCAATTTCATATATGGAAAATTAGAAAATTTGTAGTTTGCTGCCAAATGTTTCTGTATCCACAGTCGTTATTCAGAATAACGGCATCTGTTAACTATGCCGTTATTGTGGAAAACGGCATCAATTATCTATACCGTTCCTCAGAATAACGGCATCAGTTAAACAGCAAAATTTCAAATTTAGAGCATTCTGCCAAACTTACTGTTTACACAGTCGCCTTTGAGAATAACGGCATAGATCAAAGATGCCGTTATTCTCAATAACGGCATCTTTTAACTATGTCGTTATTCTCAAGAACGGCATCAGTTATACATCAAAATCTCAACATTTGAGTATTCTGCCAAACTTTCTGCCTCCGCAGTCGTCTTTGAGAGTAACGGCATAGATCAAAGATGCCGTTATTGATCTATGCCGTTATTCTTAATAACGACATCTGTTAAATGAACAGTTGTGCATGTTTCAATGCATGTTTTGTCCTGTATTATTATAAACAACAAATTCAACTGTGTCCACAAATTCAACATAGCCACACAGTCTCGAGGGGGTGCGGCTGCGCCCCCTGAGTTTTAAAAAAAAATCGTCATATATATACATGTAACACCCCGCAAAATTAAGTAATGACAATTTTTTCCTCGTGCGTTACGCACGTGTATTTTGTACCATTACGAGTAATATTCGTAATATATTTTTATATAAATGTCATACGCATCTTATATTCTTATTATTTATATATTTTCCGTTTCCTCAAAACTCATTTCAATCATATTTTTAGCCAACTCAAAACATTTATTTTAATCCTTATGTTTTACGTACATTGCACGTCCTTTCATACAGGTGTCGATTACGTATATTTTTCGTTTCGTGAAATATCCGTAACATTATTACATATACATGTTTTGTATTTTTAACTGCTTTTCGTTCTCTCAAATTAATTTTAAATATTTAGCACCTGCATTGCACGTAAAAGTTTATGTGCATTTTATTTCTAAAATTTTCTAAGATTTCATGCACAATTTTTCTTCTCAATTTACTCACATTTATATTATTTATTTTTTTAAAAACTCATAGGCCTAAAGTTCATTTTAAAGGCCCAAAAGAAACTAATTTCAAAATAAAGGCCCATGATAATATTTTATATTAAATACACTTTTAAATGTGTCACCACACTTATCATATAATAAACATATACAATTGGACTATAAACAAATAATTAAATGAATGAGAGTGTGTGCAAGTGAACAAGTGTGCACATGTGGGAAATTCAAAGGGCTTGGCCATGCATAAGAAGGGGAAGAGTTGGGGGTTTGTGGTAGTAATGGTGGTGAGTGTTTAATTTTGATAATGAACGTTTATATTTGGGTAATGGGTGTCTCTTTATTCACCCATTTGACCCTATAAATATCACCCCTTACTTCATGAACTTTACACCAAAAATCAAAAGAAACTAAAGAGAAGAAAAGAAAGAAAGAAAAGAAAGAAAGAGTGGCTTGAGTCTTGCTTGGAGGAATGAGAGCTTTCGGTGCTTGCTTAGGAGGAGAAGGAAGTCTCATTCTTGTTGGAGCTAGGAATTCCTATTTCTTTTGCAACTATAAGGTGGGTGAATTCTTGAACTTTCTAAAATATAGAATCATACATGTGTTGAAAATTTTATATATATAATTGATTATGCATATGAGTAGTGGTTAATTTGTGATAATGATATTTAGAATGGAAATACATGTTAATTGAAAGATTGTCATGTAGATAAGTTGAATTGATGTTGTTTGGGTGCATGGTAATACATTATGATTAGATTAAATGATTTTGATATAAATTTGTACACAAAGTTGCAAATTCATGCAAAGAAAGTTGTTTGTTTTTAATATTAGTTGCACTTCAGAAAATCATGTTTAATAAAATAGTTGGAATCTAGAACTACAACTTTTATGAGAGCATCTTGTACATGTCAGGAACATCGTTTTAAAATTTCATAATATTTGGAGGTCGTTTACTGTTTTAATAAAATCTAAACTTAGAACTGGTTGGTAGTTGACTAGTTGCTGGAAATCTGTACAGATTTTCGATTTTGATCATTCCAACATTTTAGATGAAATAATTTGAGAAAAGTCAAAAACTAAGAGCTTGTAGTAAACTCGTTAACCTTTCTGTAAAGTCTAAGAAATCAAATTTCACAAAGAACTGAATTTATAATGAATTTTACAAGACTGAACAAGTGGCAGTATTTCAATATTTCGACCCTACTACATATTTTGAAGAATTTAGGGTTAAAGATACAATATGTTGGAGAAACTTATAACTAAGAAATTGTAGTAGACTTGTATACCTTTATTTTGATCTAAATAACACAAAGTTTCGTGAAGTATATAATTTTCTATGATTTTTACAAGAAGCATGAACTGCAATTTTCTGGTTTTGAACTTACTGTTTTGCAAATGAATTTAGATGAAGTAATTGAGGATGATTTCTAAGTGTTTTTAACTGCAAAGTTATAGTAAAATCTTTTATGAAAATAATGAACCTATCTTTAGAATAGAATTGAGAATTATAATTGAAATATGGATGAGTATGAAAGGAGTTTTATTGATCAAAATGAATTTTGTATTTGGAATATATTCTTGAAGAATAAATATATGTGAAAATGAGTTTTATTAATCAAAGGGACTTGATAATAAATTGTTGGTTGTGTGATCAACCAAAAAGTGTTTACTTCATAGTGGGTTATTAAGAATGAATGAACGGATTTGAATGAAATATGAATACATGAAATTGAGATTATAAGTTATAAGGGTATGCGTACCCTAATTGTTGAACATGAAAGATGTTAGTCTAGAGGCTAGGCGAGCCCCTAGTAACCGGCATTAAAAATAAAGAAAAGTGAGAACTAACCAGTGTGGGTTAAGTATCTCTTGAGAAGTAGCCAGTTTGGGCTAACTTTCTCTCGTCTTGATTTAAGTCCGGTAGGATAAGCTAGCTCTAGGTTATGATGACTTAAAACTAAAACTTAAGGACAGACACTAAGGGGAGATGTGATGAGGTATGGACAAACATAAGTATGAGGGCCTAAATAGCGCGGTGGGAGGTATCTCCAGAATTACCGGGGTTGAGGTTCGCGGTGGGGGATATTACTCCAGAATTACTGGGATCAAGGCGACGCTCATAGGTTGTTTGTGTGATGAGGTACCGATGATAGTGCGGTGTGGGTTTCATCTCCAGAATTATCGGGGTGTTAGACGTGATTGCCGAAAATTACTCGCGATGGGAGAATGGCTCTCAAGAATTATCGGAGTCATAGCTCGCGGTGTGGGTATTCGCCTCCAGAATTACTGGGTGTAAGGCAGTGTGTCCCAAATAACTTGAAGTGAAAGTGCGATACTCAAGAATTATTGAGGTAGTACTAGATACTCACAGAATATCCAAAACATACATTAGTCACCGTAGTAGTAATTCATGACGAGGGATTAAACCCTTTAATGTGGAGTACGTAGGTGCTTGCCCTCGGACCTATGTAGGATGGGGTGCATAGAATCCAAACAAGTATGCATTAGTGTCATTGTAGTATAACATCTGTATTAGGCATTAAGTCATATCATATACTGACATATTTAGGATAGTCATTCTTTTACACTTTAATATGCATTCAAGTTTGTGGTTGTTAAAGTAAGAGAATCATTATATTACAGCATAGCAAGGAACGGTATTTATAACATTGCGTCGGTAGTAAGTAACTGACGTGCCCACAGATTTTTCATTGCAGGACTTGGATTGGTAAGGACTTAAAGGCGATTGATGATAAAGATTATATTCATGATTAAAGCTGCTGATGTCAGAGTTGTATTTCATGTTGTATTTTATTTTACTTCCGCTGTGTAATTCTGAAAAAACAATGTGTCTAAGTAAAAGTTTTATTTCTTTGTAAAATTGTACGAAATGAAGTAAAAGATCCCGTTGTACTACGAATTACATGCAAATGGAATTTGGGGTGTTACAATACATATATAGTGAATATATATTTATAAAGGATTTATGTGTAAAAGGTGAAATATAAGTTTTTTTTTAAAATTGAAGCCCAGAAGAACTAGAAGCCCATCTCCAGCGAATTGCGATCCTGTCCCTTTCTTTTTTCGTTCTCACATTCCCCAACCCTGGCTACCCATCTTCATCTTCTTCTCCATTTTATCCTGAACCAAACCTTAACACTAAAGTTTGATTCTGAAACCCTAACCCAAATCAAACACAATCGATGTTCATATCTTTATAAAGTGAGCTTGTTTTCATTTCTTCAGTTTGAAATTAATCCAAGGTCGAAGAGATTGATCTAATTCGTTCACTTTTTCTCTTTTTAATGCAGATCGAACTCGAAGATCTTGCGTTTTAATCTAAGGTCGAAGAGCTTGCTTTTCGGGCCTTCACTATATGCTATCAAAACAGCCAAACATGTACTTTTTTGTGTGGAATTTTAAAGCTCAAATTTGCATCTTTTTTGGTTAATTGAAGATTAAATTCATTAACACTGAGGTTTAGTTGATAAAGTTAATATTTTGATCATGTTGGTTTAGTTTTTCTTAGGAATTGTGATTCGCAACAGTAGAGAGAGTATTTTCTGCAATTAAAATTATCAAAACTTCATTACGTAACCGATTAGGAGATGAGATGATGAATGATTGTTTGGTCGCATATATTGAACGAGACGTATTGGATGCCATTGATAATGAAGATATCATTCAAAATTTTCAGATCGAAGGGTTTTATTGCTAAAGAAAAGGGATATTTAGTGATTGTAATAGTTTATGACATTTGGTATTAATATATGATATTTTGAGGATTACAAATGTGTGTACTATTTTTTATTTTTTATTGTCGCACCCCCTACATAAAAATCCTGGCTACGCCACTGCACAGGGTTATACTAATATCCCTTAATCAATCCTTACAAAGTGTGCAATATTCTATAGATGTTTGTAGAGAGTTTTTCAAAATTAGTTTTGTTATTTTATCATTTAACAAAATTATGTGCTACTGCACATTGGTTATACTAGTATAAAGAATAGAAAACTTGTAGAGGTTCCGGACTTTAGCCCTATTATAGATGCAATAAATTTGTTAAATAACTAGTATAATAAGAGATTAATGAGCCTCAAGAACCTCCTCCACTCCAACCTTCACCCTCTAGATCCCGGATCTCCAGTCTCCTTTTCAATCTCTTCCTTTCATTAAAGTTGACCTTCTCTCTCTCCTCTTCACTCCCATACCCTTTTTGCTCCACATCTCCTCTCTTCGCCTTTACCCCTTTTCATCCTCCTGTTCTGATTGGATCGCAGCCAGTTGTCCCTTGGGCTCCGAGGGCAAGATCTGAGTTTTTTTTTTTTTTTTTTTTTGGGGGGGGGGGGGGGGGGGGGGGTAGTACAGCGGTCTACTTGGAGCTCCCCTTCTGATCCTACCTTGGTTCTTGGCCCAGCCCTACCTGTGTTTTAGGGGTAGATCTGGGGGTTTTCTAGTTCCCGGTTGTTTGGTAGATCACCAAGGTCCTGCGCCGTGTCGCTCCGTCGAAGCATCCGGATTGTTTGTCGGGTCTTCGTTGCTGCTAAGCTCATCATCTTTTGGTATGTTCATCCTCGGGTTCAAACATTTCTACCTTTTGCAACTTCCTCTCTGTAAGTATCTTTATTTTCTGCTATTTTAAGATTATCTTTGGGTTATTTTTTGTTCTTCCCTCTTTTCTTTATTAGTTTCGTGCTGTGGTTTTTCTCGGTGTGAGAGTTAGATCATTGTGTTGGTCTTCTCTACCGAGACGAACTTATTTGCTTCTCGCTGAGTTAATCTTCTGCTCTCTCTCCCTTCGTTCGCGTTCTTCTCTTGTATTACTCCACGTTGGAGTAACTATTTTGGTTTATTTCTTTGTTCGTTCTGTTTGATTTGGTTTGTAATCGTTCCTTAGATCTGTCTACGATCTCTACAGTAAGTGTTTGCTTACTTTTTCTATTTTTCTCCCTTCCCTCTGTATTGTGTCTTGGGCCTGGGCCTTGATATGGGCACTTCATGGGTTGAAGTGGTTAAAAAAAATATTAACAAAAAAAAACGAATTCTGGCTTGGATAACACTTTTTTGGTTGGCCCAAATAGTGTTCGGCCCTTTGAACCTCTTCTTCTATGGCATTCGGCATCTTCATTTTGCCGCCCTAGCACCAAACTTGCCTCTTCATTTTCCCGTCGCGCTTCTTCGTCTCCCTCCTCCGTTCAGAGGTGCTTTCGTTGTTTGCAAAAGGGTCATCTAAAATCTTTCTGTTCGTTTAATATGAACTGTCTCTTCTGCCTCAAATTGGGTCATTTCCGTCATCGGTGTTTCTCGCTACAACAATTGTTGGGTCTTTCGATTGGGGTCCCTATTTTTGATCATGTCTTAGCTGTTTTGGACTTTCGCTCCCTTCAAGCGAAGCTTGCTGATGTTCAATCTCATAATCCTAAGAGAGCGAGGCTGACTGCGGCATCTCCTTTTCTCCCCACTCCACCCGCAGAGCAGCGCCTCTCTTAGGTGGCTCCCCCAAATCCTCCTTCTCAGTCTCTCCCTCCTCCTCTACCCGCTAAATCTCAGGCTTTTCTTGTCTACGTGCCAACGCCCGAGATCATTGCTAAGATGAATATTCTTGATTGTTATGGGGCCGTGTCTTTCGATGGAGGCTCCATCTCCAACTACTCGTTAGACTCTTTTCTTTGCAATACTTGCAACGTGTCAAATTGGACGTGGGCGGTCAATGCTTGCTCCAATGGGGATATTGTGATTAATTGCCCCTCCTCGAAAGTTCTTGATGATTTGGTGGCTATCAAAACTTTTACCATCGGCTCCATTAATTTATCAATTCGTAAATGGGTTCATCCGACTTCTTCTTCCCCGGCCCTTTCTCCTTCTCTAATGAAAGTTTCTCTGTTAGGGCTTCCCCCTTTTTGTGATTCACCCCGATTAGTTGCTGACATGGCTAAATGTGTGGGTGATCTGATTTGCACCTCATCCTCAGCGATGATGGCCTCTGGTTGTATTCAAGTTGAAGCTGATTTTCTTTGCCCTTCTATGAATGACAGAGTTGAGGCTTATACTCTGTTGGTTGGTCAGTATTTATTTTCTGTTTCAGTTAATTATCATGATAGTTCTTTTGTCAGCCCCGTTCCATCCCCATTTCTTATCAAAGTTGCTAAGGAACCTTCTACAGTGGTATCTATTCCCAAGCATTTTGCGGTGGGAGTTTCTAATAACCCTTCCGTTCCCTCTTCTAAACCTAGGGGCATTAAAAAACCCCAGCGAAAAAGAAATATCCTTTTCAGCGCAGAGGTGCAATTTCTCCTGCCAGTTCCACTATTTCTCCGTCCAAGGCTCCAAATCTGGTTTGAATAACCTTGATTTTGCTTCAAGTTCAGCTGTCAAACCAAATAACCCCTCTTCGAGCCGTTCTATGGGTACACAGCCTCCACCTACTCAGGCTCCCTCGACTTTGGCCCCGACTACTTTGGCCCCATCCCCTGCTGATGTGTAGGCTGGTGCTGTTCCTAATTCTAGTGCCTCTGATTCTAAATGGCCAACATGGAAAATCAACCCAAACTTCTCCTCTGAGTGGGATAACTTCAAAAAAGTGGTGCATTATTCTCCTACAACGCTGACCAAATCCAAACAAGATTCTCTCAAAACTTCAACTTCTTCTTCTCTACCACCGAAACCTAATGCTTGGGTGGAGCACGACAACTTGCTTGCTGAAGAAGAAGCCGACATGTCTCTTACCCCCTCTCTACACAAGATATTTTTTTTAGATAGTTCTATTGTTTTTATTGTTAGTGCTTTGTCTATTTTTAATTATACTGGTTTTCGTTCAGTTAGTATAGGTCCTTATTCTTCCCTCCCCGATAGACCTGGCAAACGGGCCGGGTCGGGTACCCATGGGTACGGGTTGCTTGACCCACGGGTCCAACGGGCCGGGTCGAAAAGTAACCGCAACTTTTTTTAAAGTTTTTTTCTAACCCGGACCCGGCCCGCGGGTACCCACAAGTACCCATGGGTACCCGCCAATATTTCATTGTTTATTTTGAGTTTGTTTTGGGGTTTTTAAAAAAAATTTAAAATTTATTTTAATTGAATAATTGATTAAAAACATTAGCAAGTTGCTATCATTTTTTAAAAAAATGTAAAATATAAAATTGAATAACTGAAACAACAACAAATGTAATCAGGAATCAAGAACGATAATTTAATAAGCTTGTCGTTTGTTTTTTTTTTATGCTTCTTGTTCAAATAAATATATATATCAACATTCAAAATCCAACTAGCATTTCAATTTATCATTTCATCAACAAAGACAAAAGAGTAATAATTTGTCCAATCATGAAAAGAAAGTGCAATTATTTTTCAAAGTATACAGACATAATTGAGTCTAAACAAAATTTAAACATAATAAAAAATACAATTGCAAAATCAAAACAATGAAACCATATGACAAGTTTCTAAAGTCTTGAAATTAATTACATTAAAAACATTGAAACCAAATAAAATTCAAACTCAACACACTCAAATAAATTACAACTCAAGTTGATGAGTATTTATTTAATTTAATTTATTTAAATACATGGGTACTCACGGGTACACGTGGGTATAACCGACCCGACCCGCGGGTTCACGGGCTGGGTAAAAAAGTAACCGCTCATTTTTTTTCAAAATTTTCCTTACCCGTACCCGGCCCGTACGGGTACACCCGTGGGTACCCACGGGTCACGGGTCAAGATTGCCAGGTCTACTCCCCGATAATTTTGCTCTTTCGTTCTACCCCTTGCCTCCGAATAAATTTAGTTTTGGGTGTCGTTCTCCCGATACGAATCTCATTATTTTCATTTATTGTACCTGCAGTACTATGGTTCTCTCTTTGCTTTCCTCCACTCCTCCTAATTCTAAATTTCTCTCCACATTCATCTCTACCTCAATTTGATTCTCTCAGATCCCCGTTCGCGGCTTCCTTGCTCCCTCATGCATTGGGCTCTACCCTTCCATCTAACAGCTTTGAAGCTCATCCTAGGTCACTGATTCCTCCTCTTCTTTCCTCCTCCAAGGAGGGTAACGACTCTATTATTGACATTTCTAAGAGGAGTCGTCCTTCAAAGAGGATTAAATATCACTGCCCTATCGTTCGCTCTAGTGCTCGAATTCGAGCTAAAAAGGACGCTCATTTATCGGCGGAATTGAAGGCTTCCCTAGCCGCCCAGATCCGAAATTTGGAAATTCCCCTCTTGATCCTGCTTCCTCTTCTCATTCGTCTTTGGGATCTATATACCAAATTCAATTCGATTCGTTATCTAACCGCGACATGCTTAGCCTTGCCAAACAAATGGGGTTTTCAGTTACTTCTGATAACATGGCAGTTTTTGACTCCATTAGGAGCCGAGAAATTTAAAAAGCTACTAAGTATTATCGTTTTCGTGATTAGTATCTCTTGGAATATTCGGGGCCTTCGAGGTGCGTCTAAACAACAAGCGTTGTTCCATCTCATTTCCTCTTCCCTTTGTGACCTTATCTCCATACAGGAATCAAAACTTGATTCCATTTTCCCCACACTCTTATGTTCTTTAGGTGGATCCTTTATTTCTAAATGGATTACCCTTGACGCCATTGGCTCACGAGGTGGGATCCTATTTGGTTATAAGGATTCCCGGTTCTCCCTTATTTCCGTGCACCGTTTAACATTTTTCCTTGTGGTTTGCCTGCACTGGGCTGAATTTAATTGTAGCCTCACTGTGGTATCGGTTTACGAGCCGTCTACCTCAGACCGTCGTAATTTGTTTTGGAACGAATTTGATTCATTCTGTAATAACCAGAATGGTTTATTCTTTTTCTGTGGCGATTTTAACGTCACCAGATTTTCCCATGAAAGATCCGGTAATGCTTCTAGTAGTGTAGACTCTTCCCGCTTTAATAATTGCATTCGTTTCCTTAATTTGTCCGAACTTCCACTCAACGGTAGATCCTTCACTTGGTCTAATATGTGGCTAGTGCCTTCTATGGCGAAGCTCGATAGATTTCTGGTTTCTTCTGATTGGATTTCCATCTTCCATAATGTGTTCTCCTACGCATTACCTAATCCGTCCTCTGACCACGTGCTTATTGTACTTAATTCTAATTTTAACTTCTCTAAACCGTTCAAATTTAGATTCGAAAAGTTCTGGCTCCAGGATCAGATCTTTGTGAATCTCATTACCGATTGCCTTTCCTCTGTTACGGGCTCTCACGGCCTTGGCCGTATCTTGTTCAAGCAGCGCGCTATCAAGTTTGGATGCAAGAGTTGGCATAAAGAACGCTTCTCTAACGCCAATGCTCTTAAGGAATTCTTCCTTTCGGCCATCGACTCTATTGATAAGCTCGAAGAGATTCATCCTATTTCGGATTCTCTCCGTAGAGAATGCAGTTCTTGTAAGAGAGAATTCGCTGACATTCTTCATAACGATCACATCAAATGGGCACAGAGGGCCAAAATCCGCTGGCTCAAGGAGGGGATGGTAATACCTCCTTTTTCCACAATTTTGCGTCGCACCGTCAATGCTGCAATCGTATCTCTTCTATTGTAGATAATGGAGTGGAGCTTAACTCTGATTCTCAATTCCATGCTACCTTTCTTACGTGTTATAAAAAACTATTGGGGGAATCTAAATCCCATTCCATTCAACTGGACTGGGATCAGCCATACGAGCGAGACCTTCATGATCTGTCTAGTTTGGAAGCTCCCTTTTCCATGGAAGAGATTAAATCCACAGTTTTTTTCCTTAAAAAGTGATTCGGCCCCAGGGCCTGATGGATTTCCGGCCTTTTTCTTCCAAAAATTTTGGGAATCCCTTAAAGACGATATATTCAAGATGTTTACTGAACTTCACCAAGGTTCCTTCTCTTTTGATCGTATCAACTACGCTCACATTGTTCTCATTCCTAAAATTGTGGGAGCTAACATGGTCACTAATTTTAGACCTATTAGTATTCTCGGTACTACGTTCAAGATTGTCATGAAAGTTCTTGCTACCCGTCTTAGCCTAGTCATTTCTCCTCTTATCGATCCTGCCCAATCAGGTTTTATTAAAGATCGTTTCATTCTGGACAGTGTGGCTTCTGCCCAAGAAATTATCTTCGAATGCCACAGATCCAATACTGAGGGTATTCTGCTACAATTAGATTTTCAAAAAGCTTATGACAAAGTCAGTTGGACTTTCCTTTTCGATATCCTTTTAAATAGAGGGTTCGGGCAAAGGTGGATCACCTGGATTAAGTCCAGTCTCTTTGCTGGCACATCCTCCATTATCATCAACGGTTCTGAAGGCAACAAATTCAAGTGCAAGTGTGGCCTCCGTCAGGGAGACGCTATCTAGTCCCTTCTTTTCACTCTGGTTGCTGATGTGTTCAGCAAACTGCTTCGGAAGGCTTGGGACGCCAATGTCATTGAAGGCCTTGGCAGATCACAAAGCTTCTGGGGAGTTCTCAATCTTCAGTATGCTGATGACACCATCATCTTTGCCAAGCCCAATGGCAGTACCTTAAGAAATCTTAAACTACTCCTCTACATCTTTGAAAGCGCTTCTGGCTTATCCATTAACTTCCAAAAATTGTCGGTCCTTTGGCTAGGCGGGTCTATCAACAGACAACTAGAGATTGCTCATTTTTTCAGCTGTGCCTCCGCCTCATTTCCAGTTAAGTATCTGGGCTGGGTCTATCAACAGACAACTAGAGATTGCTCATTTTTTCAACTGTGCCTCCGCCTTATTTCCAGTTAAGTATCTGGGTGTTCCTTTGAGGTGGGGCAAGTTGCATAAATTTGATTTGATTCCGATGATTGATAAGGTCGAATCCAGACTCACCATTTGGTCGGCTAAACATCTTTCTCGAGGAGGAAGATTGATTCTTGTCAATTCGGTTCTCTCTTCTATTCTTACTTTCATGATGTCATTTTTCTATGTCCCGTCATGGGTCATCAAGAGGATAGATCAGATCAGGAGAAATTTCTTTTGGTCGGGTGCTGATATTTATAGAACTGGAACTCATCTTTGCAATTGGAAGGCAGTGTGTACTTCCAAGGCCGCTGGTGGTCTGGGCGTCCTGAACCTCAGGAACCAAAATCTGGCTCTTTTAGCAAATGGTTATGGAGAATACTAAAAGCAGGCCATTTATCATGGGCCCGCCTCATCTCTTGTAAATGCTACCGCCGGCGGAGGGTTTAGGAATTTCACCACTCCCTATCGTACAAGGCGTCCCCTTTCTGGAAGGGAGTCTGGAAAGTGGTCGCTCCGTTCCAAAGTAGCATTAGACACGTGTATGCGGATGGATTGAGAACCAAGTTCTGGACTGACCTTTGGATTGATAATCTTAAACTTGCGTCCTCCTTCCCTGCCCGATTCCGGTTGGCAACTAACCCCTCTGCCACTGTGGCGAAATATCTTACGGTTAATGACAACCTCAGAGTGTGGGATATTCCTTTTAGTAATGATCTCTCTCCCTCTCTTCAGGCCGATTTCAGCCTCCTGTTAACTCTATTAAACAATTACAACTGGCATCCCAAAGAAGATATGTTATGGAGGTGGACCGGTTTTGGCCTTTTTTCTGTGAAATCCTTCTATAATTTTCTTAATTTCGGAGGAGTCAACTCCCCTATCGCTAACAACATTTGGAGTAGCTGCGCTCCGTTGAAGTCTAAAATTCTCTCTTGGCTAGCTTTTCACAAAAACTCCTTAATGTGGAGGTTCTTAATAAAAGGCAAACCGTGATTGGACAACTTTGCTCTTTATGTCTCAGTTGCCATGAAGACGCTACGCATCTTTTCCTTCAGTGTTCTTATTCTCGCCCAATCTGGCATATTTGCGTGGTTGCATGGCAGGCGTCGACCATTCATGACTCCTTCTCTTCTTGGAAGTCCAACTCAGTTAAAAAAGAATTTCGTGAATCGTGGATGCTTTCTATCTTAGCTATCATTTGGGTTATTTGGTTGGAAAGAAATAATAAAGTTTTTTCGCAAACTTCAAGACCTATTGACACTATTATTGATGAGTTTATTTTCTTTGTTAATCACTGGTCTTCTCACAAATTTCAAGACCTATTGACACTATTATTGATGAGTTTATTTTCTTTGTTAATCACTGGTCTTCCACTTTAGCACCAGATAAAGTAGAGGCTCTGTACCTTTATCGCCTTGTTGAGGCGGTGCATTTTTTTCGTTCTTCTTACTCTCTACTTCCTTGAGATATTGTACAAATGGTTATAATTTTCGTTGTTTTATTTTCATTACAGAGTTGAGCTATCTGGTATCTTCTTCTATTAGCTCACGGATCTCGGATTTCTTGTCGAAGCCACTGGCTTTACTCTGCTGCCGCATTGCTTCTTGTGCTCTGGCTGTTCTGGTCCTCTTGCTCTCCCTCATAGACCGTTGCTTTTTTGTGGGCATGCCTAGGCCTGGTCCTTTTGGTATTGCAGCTTTTATTATGTTCTTCTCGATCATGTATATATTACATTACTGATTCTAGGTGTTTAGTTCTTATTGTTCTTGTTGTTCTTCTAAGTCATTTTGATCTAGGTGGCAAGTGTTTTTTTACTGTTGTTGGTTCTGTTGTTTCTGGTTGTTGGGGTTGGGTTTGTTCTTCGTTTGACCGTTACTGAGTCTGGTGTGATGCTTTTTCATTTTCTTGTTGTTTTATTCTGCGCCAGGCTTTCCTGGGCTTTGCTTATTTATGTTTTGGGCACTATTTTTGAGGCGTGTCTAATGTTCTTCTACACCCTACGTTGCCGTTCTTGCCGCTAGGCGGCGTCTTTTTGCTGCTTCCCTTATTTCAGCTTAGGTTACGCCGACTGCGGTCGGGTGTTTTCCTACATGGTTGTGGTATTTGTATTTTGTCGCTGCTGCTTTTGGATGGTTGGTTTTTTGCTTGGTTGTTGTTCTCCACCCCGAAACTTGGTTCCACGGGGCCTTTAGTTGCTCGTCTCTTTCTGTTTTTGGTGGTTTGATCTCTTGGTTTCATTGGTTGTTTTTAGAGTTTGGTCGTGTTAGTGCCATGTTCTTTTGGTTGAGGGAGCGGTCGCTGGGAGCTGGATCGATCCGTGGCAGTTTGCGTGATGGCTTCTGGGTGTCGCTGTCTCCTGGTTGTCTCATATTTTCTCCTTCTCAGATGCGGCCTGTATCGTCTTCTATTGGCCTGGTTTACTGCTGATTTGGTTATTGGCTGTGGTTGTAGAGTCGTCTCGGTTTAGCAATGCGCTCCATTGCTTATTTTGGTTGAGTTGTAACTGCGTCTTTGTTAGTTCTTTTCTTTCCAGTTTTACTCTCTGTGTAAAATTGTATTCCTTTGTAGAACTGCTTTTTTTTATTAATAATATTTGGCTGGAGTCTAAGATATCCTCGTTATTAAAAAAAAAAAAAACTAGTATAATAGTATTGTTAGGAAAAAGAAAACTAATATAACAGTAGCAAAATTTGACTTTATTCTTATCTCCTAGATTTGGACAAGTTGCTAAATCGAATTAGTTAATTAGTTTCTAAGGCATAGAGAAATTGCTTTCCGGAAAACAAAAGGTAAGAAAAATTATGAAATTATCTGATTCCGAACATCTTCTGTTCATATTCGTTTGTTTAATTAATTGAATGTAAATTTATGTTCAAGATTGGTTCATTTAGCTATCTATAAGAGCATCCACAGTCGCTATATGTAAAATATGCATATATTTTGCAATAGCATTTTGTTGTTTCGCTGCAACAGGAAAAAAGCAATATATAAACGGATCAGTGGACAAAAATTTTTAAAAAAATTTTGGAAATTTTTAAAGTTTTATTATTTTTTTAAATATTTTTTAAATGGTGAGATCCATATGAAACGAACAGAATGTTTCAACGTAGCATCCCACTTAAACCCACCTTAATTAAGTTATTAGTTAAATAATCTTAATTAATTAACTAAAAAACTAACTAAAATACTAATTAAACTAATTAACTAACTAATTAACAAAACTTTTTTTTAAAATTCAGGATTTCATGGACGAAACATTCTTTTAAAAAAAAATAATAAAAAATTACGGACGAAACATAATGTTTCGTCTGATGATTTTAAAATATATTAAAAAAATTACAGACAAAACATGACTTATAATATGCATATTGCTATATCCATATGCATATTTGCCTATTTATTGTAGCGAAAAAGACATAAAATGCATTTTGCCTAACGATTGCAGACTCGGTTTTTTTTTGGGTGGGGGGGGGGGGGGTGTGGGGGAATGCATTTTTTAGATATTTTCCTACCGACATTGGATGCTCCAGGGAGCTTGAACAAGTTTCTACCGAGCCGAACTGTGCCTGTTCATTGAAAATGGCACGATATATAGGGGAGAAGTTAGCTGAGGTAATGGTCTCTTCATGTCTTCATGACGGAGGAGGTTAATTATTGTTCAAATATCCGAAATCCAGGGATGATTAATTTGCAAAAACCAAATGATGAAGGACGAATACAGAGTTTTTTTTTTGTTGAAATTTTGCCCTAAATCATAAGGATGGTAAGGTTTGAGTTGTCTGACTGCTACAGCAACTGGTCCATACAAAACCCCTGCAGAAGAGATGGGATTATTGAAGACCACCAATAAGCATGGGGCAGGTCCAACAACCCCCCTCAACAACCAAACAAGCAGGGCATGCAGCGGCTTCTCCAAATTCTCTCCATCACTAACTTTTTACTTTTTTTTTACTTTTTTTTTTGCTGTAATTATCCAAAATTTGGGAGATGAGTGATGAAGTTTGAAGATCTGTTTCCATTGATTTACGGGAAGAGGCAACAAGAATCATTGCATGCAAAGAGTGCTCTACCTAACCCTCATGCAGTGTACGCATTGCAAAACCTTGCCAAAAGACAACTATAAATTGCGACCAACTATGGTTTCTGCAATAGGCATACGAAAAATTTGAATCATCTTTTTATTCACTGCCCTAGGAGTAAGGCAACTACGGTGGAGGTATTATAAGCCTTAGGAACAGGTGACTACCCTAGCGAATATGAGGATTTGTGGATTAGCCCCAAATTTACCTCGATTCGCCAAGAAATAAAGGATGCGTGGTACATTGCAATTGCGGCAACTACATGGGTGTTATGGCTAGACAGAAACAATTTTTATTTTCGTACTTCATGTAATAGTATTTTTGGTAACCTTACTTATATCATGCATCTTATCTCTTTTTGGGCTACAGCTGCTGCCACAGGAGCGAGAGGGAGGGTCAGCCGAATCTTCCAGGTGAAAGAATTTGATGACGAGGAGGTAGAGTTTGGGCCGACACTGGATTGAGGGATGGCGCCCTACATACTCACCAAGCCGCTCATTAGCCGCCAGCTCTACTATTTTGTGTTTTATCGACCTACTGTACTTTTGGTAGTTTGATGTAGGGATAGTTAGACCCACCCCCAGGATTTGTTGGGAATGTATATTTTATTTCCTGCACTGTACTTCTGTATTTCTCCCGGTATTTCGGGGTATTTTATTAACCTCTTATTAATGAAACAGGGTGGCGTTATCCCACCTTTAACCTTAAAAAAAAAAACAAAAGTAGCTTCCTCCTTTTCTCTTCTTTTCTTTTTTCTTTTTTGTATTGTTTGACTCATAGAGAGGTTTATGCTTATTGTAAAGAAACTTCTCGTACTGCTTCCTGCTACGACTACTAGTGCAGTTTTTGGTGCCCTTAATTTGTTGGTGAACAAGGATATTTCACAAAATTATTTCATTGCACCCACAATAAGATGGCAAAGGAAGTTACAATATGTACGTCTTCTAGAGATGGAGTGTATATCAGTATATGTGTGCAATTGTAGATACTTGATAGCTATCATGTATTTCATGGCATGTTTTGTTAATATCTATTTGACTTCCATCACTTACCCTAAACGAGTGTTTGTTTAGCATGAACTTTACTACAGGAAAATAATAAATTCTGGGAAAAGCACTGTTCAAGAGGTTTGAATGGCTTGAATCTGGTTGAAAATAGTTCGGACTGTAGCGCCCCAACAAATTTGTAGAAAAAAGCTCCAAATTCAGTGGAAAGTTTTTGTAAGAGCATGTAGCACTACTGTAGCATTTATATATATATATATATAAAAAAAGTAAAAAAAATCTCTTTCTCCTACATTTTTACTCTATCCAATAAAATAATTCCACGTAATCCTCTACTCTACATTAAATTTCTTTCTCTCTCCCCTCTCTCCTACATTACAATAAACTACATCTAAACAAACCATTTTTTAAGACTGAATCCACATATTTCTTTTCTCTACAATAGTCTTCATAATTTGGAAATATTTTACAACCGACGAAACACCCCCTAAGTTGAGCAACATTGAAAATTGATTTGTTTTTTGAAGAAAGAATACAACTAAAAATATAAACTAGATTAGGCACCTTTGTAACAGTGATAGTATCAAGAAATACGAGCCTTTGTAAAACAGTGTACAAAGCCATCTTGTGAAATTCACTTACATGTATATATAGACTCTATATATAAAGCAGTAAAGGAACAATTGATGACAGACATTTACAGCTTAAGCAATCGATAAAATACAAGGTGTACAAAAAGAGATTATAAAACTAGATACTTACATTTCGTTTCATAGCAAACTGGTGCCAACTCTACGACTCCTTAGTTCCAACGGCATTTAGTTTCCTAGTCTTCTCCTTCTCTTGCAAATAGATTTGCTGGGCCTCGGGTGTGGCCACCATGATAGCATGCAGTCTAAGGTTCAACTCATCGATTTTCTCCATGAGGCTATCGTTTGTAAACATGCCCGTGCAAATACTTGTAATTGTTCCCCAACTTTCCTTTAAGGGTAGGATAATGATCACCGCTGACCCAACAGTTCCCCACAGAATGGCAATCACAGCCCAAAATGTGAAGTAACCCAAACTAAATTTACCTGCATGGAGAAAACTTGTCATATAATGGAAAATAGGAAAATAATGAATAACTTAATTTGCATAATAAAACTATGATAATATTCCTTTCTTATTTATGCTACATATTCTCGGAATGCCTTGTTCTTTAGTTTAAAGCATACAATTTTCCTTAATATAGGCCAAGTAGTAGTATAAGATAGGCTATACAGTTTCTCACAACATACAAATGTATTGGAACCAAAATTCTGTAGATTTAAATGTATTTAGACGAACCAAGCTTCTCAAGTTTTAGAAAGATCTCACGCGTGAGAACAAGCAAAAGAGATACAAGAACAGGGGATCTCACCTAAACATTTATTTAACGATACATTCAGGGCACTTTATAGTGCAAGGAGACTGGTGCATTTGAGCTTTGCTATAGTGACATAAGAAGTCTGTCTTAATTAACACTTAGTGTGAGAATTTTTTTTAGAAATTACATGTTTTTAACTGTAAAACATTATCTGGAAAAGATATTTTTATTAAAAAACTAAAAAGTCGAAAATTAAATGAAAATGCATATAGTTTACCTGCTGGAAGTGAAAGCAGAGGCCACAATATCACAATGATACAGGTAAAGGCCACACCCCACTTCACTATCCATGCTTTAGCTACCAACAGCTTTTCCTCCATAAATTCCTCATCCGGCAAATCACTGTAAACCTTCTCAACTGTAGTTATCTGCTTGGTGGTTTCCCAGTCATAATTCTGAGGTTGAATCATACTACACACAGCATGAATGACCCCACCAGTCAGAATGGACACGAGATTCCCAGCAAGCATGGGGGCATTTCGACCAGTGGTATCGAGATTAATCCGGCCATATTCTGCATGTGTTACTGACAACCATGTGACTATTCCGAGAAGACAACCAATAGTAGTTCCCAGAATAGCACCGGTTGCATTGGCCTTCCTCCACAAGAGCATGAAAGCTATTGGGAGGACGGCTGAACCGATAAGTACTCCCATGGCTAGATACATCCATCCGAGAGAAACTCCAGCTTTGTTGAGGATCACAGCTAATACACCCATGAAGCATCCAAACGCAAGAACAACACCTCGTGAGACCTTGAGGATTTGCTTTCCGGTAGCATCTGGGTTGATATAGGTGCGGTAGATATCATACGTGCATAAGGAAGAAACGGCCATTAGTTCTGACGAACCAGCAGATGTCACAGCCCTGGAAATTGAAAAATCATTGACAGGTTAATTTAAGAGTGAAAAGAGGTCTACGTAGAGCATGGAGACTTTCAATCGTGGAGCCGTAACCTGTTGAAAATTTTGCCGTACTACCCCACTTTTTGAAAATATTTGGCGCTCTGCACCACTTCCGCAAACAATTAGCGATATGCCCTTGTTTAGGACACATCAGAAAGAAACGTTATTGAAAAAAACGGCATAAGTTATTTCGATGTAGTTCTTCCCAATAACGGCATCTGTTTGAGAAAAAAATGTCATGCCGTTATTTGGAATAACGGCATAGGTTGTTTTGTTTTTCGACAGCTTGTAGTCTACACTTGGAGAAAAAATTGCAAGTATGAAAACCTTATAACAGATGTCGTTATTTCAAATAACGGCATTCTCAATACTGATATTTGGAATAACGGCATCAGTTATAATTTTTTTTTATAAAAAAGTAACTTATTATTCATCCTCTCTGACGAATAAGTTAAAAAAAAATTAAAATAAAATTATAACTGATGCCGTTATTCCAAATAACGGCATCAGTTATAAATTTTTTTTTAAAAAAATTAACTTATTATTCATTCTCTCTGTTTCCAAACAACGGTAAGGGTTCATTTATATCTAACTAATGCCGTTATCTCCAATAACGGCATCAGTCATTCGAATGCCGTTATTCAGGATAACGGCATTATTTATAAGTTTTTTCACACTTAGAATTTTTTAAATTTAGAAGATTCACACTTGTAAGAGAAATATACTGATGCCGTTATTTCAAATAACGGCATGGAAAAAAAATGTAAAATAGATGCCGTTATTGGAAATAACGGCATGTAAATAACCTATGCCGTTATTTTCAATAACGGTTTATGCTGACGTGTCCTAAACAAGGACAGATCGCTAATTGTTTTCGGAAGTGGGACAGAGCGCCAAATATTTTCAAAAAGTGGGGCAGTACGGAAAAATTTTCTAACTTGTTAGGCATTAACATTTCAGACACTTCTTACATTGGTCCTACAATTTATCAAAAGCATGTAGCTTCTTTTATTTTCGTAATTTTACTACAGATCTATTATATTGATTAGGTAACTCAAAGTAATACCGTTTGTTGTCATTTCGACTAAAATATATACATAATTTGATACTATATTAAACAGAAATGTTGGACTGTCCTACTTTCATAAACTTTTCGTGCCCCATAACAGACGGGTTTTCGTCTCACTGGATATTTGTAAATCTTCCTCAATTGTCACCAGTATAGAAATTTTAATTAAAATGTATCACGATAATATGCTAATTCTCTCTCGAATCAACCGCCCCTTTTTTCTTCTATAGGATGCTCTAAGAAGAAAGAAAAAACACAAACCTATGAAGTGCTTCTCTTACAAAATTTAGTAAATTCTTACAAGTTTTCTTCTATAGGATGCTCAAAGAAGAAAGAAAAAACACAAACCTATGAAGTGCTTCTTTTTGAAATTTTAGTAAATGCTTGCGAGTGTCATACCAATGCTCTTTTCATGGTTTCACAATTCTCAGTCATCTCTATGCACACTTTTTATTATTGTCTAATAGCAGTAGGCTATGCACAAGGCAATTCGGAATTGGCTCACTCCTACCTCAGCCCATGTAATCAGATTTTAGAAAATAAGTCAGCACAACTTTATGACTAAGATTAAATAAATACTCTACAATTTCATACCCTCAAAGCATAAATTTTCGTGTGTTATCCCTGTCTTAGCTGCAAAGAAAATGATGGTCTTGGTTTGTACAGGAAGAGACAAAGCATCACATTGACATTTGTCAATAACTTCTACAGTTCATTAAATTAAAAAAATAGAAGTCCAATAAAACTTACATAAAAAGCATGGTTAGAAGCAGAACCGATCCTGTTTTACCCATCAACGCTATAGCTGTAGCAGCTGGAACAAGGCCATGGCCGGCTTCAATAGCTGTTATAGGGAGATCAAGAGCAAGTGCACCGAGACCCAGTGATGTTGCCAAAGAAAATGGTACCGCAAACCAAACAAGACCACCCAACAAGTATCCCTTGTGGGTTGATGATGGCTTTGCAGCTATTGCACTAACCCAGTATCCCTGTTTCAATAGGCATCTCAAGAGGTTATCAAGAGTTTCAACTGTACAGAAATTTGAATTTCATGATAATTAAAATATTTGACTGAAATTACACATTTGCTTTCTTGTTTGAGTTCACTTTACAGTAGAATTCACTAGAATACCTAACCACTTCTGATATAGCATAAATCTAAGCAATCACATAATGCAAGTCATACGATAGCAGGTAACTGGTTTGTCCTAACAAGTGACAACACTAGTTGAAGACACAAGTTGAGTTGCTAGTCTCAGCTTGAATTGGCAGCACAATTGATTTATGGTTCTATAAGAAGAAATTTAAATGCAATTTCATCCTCCAGCCAAATATTTTTTAAGCCCCTCAGCATTATTACAATTTCAAACTAGATGATTTACATTGTCATCCATGAACTGAATATTTCTTTCTTTCTTTTTTTTCTGTTGAGGAAAATGAATCAAGAATAAGAGATACTTCTCGAAAAAATAAATAAATAAATAAATAAAGAAGAAGAAGAAGAAGACGAGATGCACTAGCAGATAGTATATATCACGAACATTCATCTGAAGCTGTTTAGTAGGAGATGCGGTACCAGATACTTATCGTGAATAGAGCTACTAATTTCATTTGGAGCTGTTTAGCTTTCTCTAGTAAATGAGGTGTTCTATTTCCTACTACTCAATATGTCATGCATGCATTTATTTCGTTCTGTTTCCCTCTGATACCTCTAGCAATCAATGAAAGGAGGGAAACGACACGAATTTGTAACAATATGAAAAATAACGAACACATTAGAAAATGATACTACTTACATTATCCACAAAGACGGTACCAAAGTTCCCGACAATGTTGATGATTCCAAAAACAAGGCCACCAGAGCTTAACATGGTCAGATACGAGCCTTTGTAGTTCCCACTTACAGGCCCACAGGCTTGACCAACATGTGAAATGGGATCCTGACATACTCTAGATTTGCTAGCAACCTCTAACAAGTGATTATATACGACCTTTGGACTGCCAAGTTTACTGCTCGCCGTATAAACCAAGTACACAAAGATGACTAGAACAATATGCACTGCACATCAATTAGTCGTAAGGTTAGAGAAAGAAGTTAAAGAACTAGAAACATAAAGTAAACACAATTTTAAATGAGTAAAGTCTCTCAGACTAGATAAATACTCTGCAACCACAACTGTAGGATGATAAACTTTTTGAAAGGTTATGTAGTTTTGGCTATTTGTATAACATGAAGTACGGGTGTATAACATGAAGTACGGTATCAATTATCGTTCAGTAAATCAGGTATGAGTGCATCAACAGGAATTAATGAAAAAGACATGTAATGATGCGGGTAAAGAGTACTGTCCATGAGCATATAAATGAAAAAAATCATAAATGCATGTGTCAGTGAGAGATCAGTAAACAAGTATATTATCGTTTTTATTATTCATCAGTACCATAAGGATGTCCGTCATGTTGAGTGTATCATGTATGGTTATAATATTGGGATTGTTAGGGGTCTATATTATAAGTTGTCATAGTCTTTGCTGCCTATATATATATGAGGCTGTTGCCCTTAATATATTTGCTGCATTTCTAATCTATAAAATCAGTTTCTCATTTCCTAAGTTGTGAGCACTCATCTGCGGCCATAAAAAAAAATTTAAAAAATCCAGAATGAAATGATCTCAGATCCAAATCCTATCATCTTCAAAATCTGAGACCCCAAATCCAAAATCAAATCTAGATCCAAATCCCCAAATCCCCAATATCCAAACCCTAGCCATGGCGGAATCCCTGATCCCAACCCTGTTGTCGACAAGATCCGATGGTCCTTACGTTGTCGACGAGATCCGACGGTCCTTATCCGATTCCGTCACCGCCAGTCCCAAATGCCTTTCGTCCTCATCTTCCTTGTCTTCCAATCAGGCCAACAAAGCGCTCCAAATTCACCATGTCCGAAGACGACGATGACGACAGCAACATCGTCACCCACAACCACACCCACGACAAGTGCCCCCAAATCTTGCCTTTGCTGGCAGATCCACCAAGCTCCAGTGCCCCGCCACCTCCTGCTTCTGCTCCACACGAAGTAGCCCGACACCATAGCCCGCTGTAGTACTCCATCTTCTCCGTCAAGGTTGGCCTCGCTCTCATCATCCGCTGTGCCTGGCTCGGCCGCAACCCGACCAGACAAGATCCAAACCATCCCATCCAGCAGTCGGATTTAACACCCAACTTCAAGACCTGAAGAGAGAGGGTCGACAGCAGCCACTGTTGTCGTGGATGTCCACTCCCGCGCCAGCTTCCTTCTTCATCACAGCCAAATGCCCTCGAGCAGTCCCAGGCTGCCGCTCCCCTGCTCCGTCGTCCCATGGTCAGAACCCCACAGATCAGCCATCAGCATCGCCTCACCGTCGACCTCCTTATTGTCACCGTTGTCATTGTTGCCGCCACCGTCGCTTCACTGCCTCCAACAGCTAGGGTTTTCATTCAAAACCCTAGCTCTCGCCATCTGTTCTGTTAGTTAGTTTTGTTTGCTGGACCCGACTAGTAAAACCAAGCCCGACCCACATCCACAATCAAACCATACCCTATCCGACCCGAGACCTTACCATCGATGCCACGCTGCCCTTGAGGATCTGAAGCTTGCCGACGCTGATGTTATTGTTACCGCTGCTGTTCTTCGTCTCTGGTGCAACTGAAAGCCAGATCCAAACTCAAATCGGGTTCAACCGGTCAGTCGCACCCTTGCCCATTTTGGTGCAATTCGACCTGCTTCAATCGATGCGAGTAACCCAATCTGGCAACCCGACCCGATCGCAGCCATTGGCGATTCACCATCGTCTCCTCTTGCTACTTCTGCTGCGGCGCAGCCACCGATGTTCATTGTCGTCCTTTTCTAGTGATGAGGACATCAAATCCGTTTTATTTTATTTTAAAATTTAGCAATATGTAGTTTATTTGAAAGATTTATTTAAGAGATTTGTTTTAGATTTGTTTAAGAGTTGTTTTGGTTTTATTTTGAGCCTATATATATGCCTTGAGAATAATGAGAAAATATGCTATTCTTGATTAACAAAATTATTGTGTTGAGTTATTGCTTTTTTATCCATCTTTTTTTTGTGAGACAACTGAGAGAATTATTAGGGTTTGTGAGAAGTCCTAATAAAATTTTAGGGTTTGTGATGAACTCTAAAAACTACCCCCAAATCCCCAAATTAAAATCACAAACCCTAATCCCCAAATTACTTAACACCCAAAACCCTCTCTCTTCTTCTTCCTGTAACCCCTGTTTCCATTAATACGTATTTTTTTCAAGTATTTTTTTGTATTTTAAATCATTAGTATTTTGTAACTATTCCTTCTTAATTGATTATATTATTCAAACTATTTTATGAAGCCCAATATACAATTATTCAATTGCTTTAATATTTAATTTGAAGCCCAAATGTTTAATTGTTTATTAGAAGCCCAATTCCATATTTTGATTTTATTTTTTATATATCTAATCTGAGCCCAATTGTTATTATAAGCCCAATACCCTAACTGATTTATTTAAATGTTTTGAAGCCCAACCCAGCCAATATTACTATTATTATTTTATTTTATCTTCAACCCATCTATTAAAGCCCATCTCCTAGTGGACTCTAACCCTAAACCCAAACCCGCATCTTGTGGGATCCAAACCCAGGACCCATATAATTGTACAGATTAATCCTATGTTCTTACCCGTATACAATTTCTTCACGCTCCCCCACTCTTCAGTTCCCGTACCTACACGTTCCCCCATCACCTCGTAACTACCCATACTTTCTCACCCTGTTCCCCTCTCTCTTTCCCCTCTATTTAAAACAGAGAACTTTCCCTGATCTCTCTCCCTCTCCCATCTCCTTCTCTCCCCCGCTCCTCTCCCATATTTCGAAACCCAAACAGAGATAGCCTCACCCCTAACCTCCGCTCGTCTTCCACGTCGAGCGCTCCTTCCCATCGCCTGCACCCTGCTCCTCTCCTCGCCCCTACTCCCGAACCCATTCCCCCACATCGAACCCCGTCATCGCGACCGCCTCGCCATCTCGCCGGTGCTTCTCCCCCATCGACCTCCTCACCACCTCGATCCTCGCCTCCTCCAAAGCCCACAACCTCCCCGCAGCACTTCCCTTCGTCTTCCTCGCTCTCCGCAACCGCCATAGCAGCACCGCATTCCCCTTCGTCTCCCTCTGGCTCCACCTCCAGTCGAGTTCTCGCGCTCCGTCTTCTCCGCTCACCTCACCACTCCACCGCGACCTTGACGAGCACCATCAACATTACCCCACCCAGTCGTCGCACCGCCCACGCCCAAGTACCATTCCTCCGCCTTCGCTCGAGCACCTCGTCACTGCCAATTCCAACCCTGTTCCTCGTCTCCGCTCCGCAACCACAGTCGAGCCCTTGTCGTCGTCCCCGCCATTCGCTGCATTCTCTCGACGCTCCCAGTCGACTGCCCTGCCCCGCCGCTCAACCACCTCCATCGAAGAATCCCGAGAACCCATTGAAGCTCATCCTCTCTTCCCCTTCTGTTTACCTCTCCCGAAACAGAACTGTACAACCCATCGGAGTACCGCCCGTACACACCGCCAGCCATTGCCAAGCCCCATCGCCTTTAGTCGCGCTGCCATGCCAACATCGCCAGACCCTGTCGCCGTTCACTCTCCCGCCGCCTCTCTCTCTCTGTGTCGCATTTTGGGAAGAAGGTGAAGAACGGGTGTGTTTTATTGCTGTTTGGGTGTTGTATTGGTGTTTGGTGTTTGTGGAGTAGGAGATTGGATTGGGATGTTTGCTGTTTTGGAGAAGGGATTGGATTAAATTGTTGTTTGGTGTTCTGCCTTGGATCCGGTGTGTGCTTGCTGCTAGTTACTATTTGCTCGTGTAGTTGCTGTCACGTATCTTGCACGTGCTTCGCTGCCCGGGATTCTGATCTCGTTATTCTTGTATTTGGTCTCATCGTTGTCGGTTAACAGGCAAGTATTCTTTTGTACAACTCGTTTGTTCTCGTACAAGATTTCTTTGCAAAATACCGCAAGTATATTCTTTGACTCTAATTTGTATTCACCAGTCGAATTGAAATCTGTTACTATACATAATCGGTTGATCATGTATTCATACATGATTGCGAACACTTTATTGTCATATGCATTGCATGAATACGATACACACATATATACTCTTAGAACTATACAGGATGTTGTGCATGAATTACTTGTCTTGTTACTAGTTTGAATGTTGTTATGATCTCTTTTATTCTTGATTAAGTTTTGCATATGCTATTGATCATATCGTAGTTACAACATGTTTTATAAACCCTGAAATACGTTTCTTGCATTGCATAAGTCTTGATACTCAATCCTGTCATGTTCCCGTTCTTGTTGCATGTAAATGTTTACCGACCCAGTTATTGTTCATGTCACCGTCCATGTTATTTTTTAATTGAAATAAAAATAACAAGCAAGGGTATAAAGGAAAAGATTTAGTAGTGGGCAATATAGAAGAGCGTACTCGGACGGAAGCTCGTGGTTTCACGATACAAGTTGCAAGTTACAAGTTGCAAGTTTGCAAAATTACAGGTTTACATGTTCACATTACAAGTTCACACTCTACATGTTCCACATTGCACGTATCTCGATACAAGATACAACTGACATGTTTTTCCGAGTACGTAACCTATAGAATCTACCACTAGTCTAAACGTTCACTTGATTGCGTGTATCAAACATGTGGTATTAGACGCATGATTACTGCACTAGTTAGGTTAATAAAAGACATGAGATTAACACGTACACTTGCATGATCCAATTACATGTTACATGTTCCTGTTGACTTGTTTACATGTTCTTATTGATTTGTTTACTTGTTTATATGCATGTCACCTGTTTCATGATGTCTTGTTCATGATCCTGTTTACATATTATATTTCTCCTATTACATAATTCTTGACTCCATAATATTTTTTCTGCTTCTTGTTTTGTTTCATACATGTCCCCTTAGCTTGTACCACTTGCGGCCCGAGACTTGCATTAACGGGTATCTTCTTGTTTCTTCTTTTTGTAATAATGTACTTGCAGGCCCAGATGGAGAGTTACCCGAAGGTGTTGCTGAGCAAGTGTTTTCATCTTATTTATTTTCATGTTACTTTAGTTCATGTTTTATTCATGTACTCTTTATTGTAATCAGGCATGTTTGACCCGTAACTACTTTGTATTTTCCAGCTGTTGGTTATGTCATGTACTATGTCATGTACTTTTGTTATCCTATTGTGATTTTACATGCCTATCTTGTTGTTGAGTTACCTGTACAGCTTATGAATGGTGTATTCGCATCATTCGCTATGCCTAGTCATGAACTCATATTCCCGTATTTTGAAAAGCGGGGCGTGACACTTCCTCTCTTCACTATTGAAACCCATCCCCGACCTTCTCCCCTTCCGTAGAGCCTCGCGACCACCACCTGAATCACCGCCTTCCATCACCATCGTCCGACTAATCCTCGCCGCCTCTCCCTTAAGATTCCCCTGTCATCACCCCGCACCCGTCGGCCCTCTCTCGTCGACCGCAACCCCACCGGAATCCCGTCGACATCATCCCTGAAGTTGACAAACCACCCTCGTCGCACCTCGACCTCCACCGCACCCCAGTCCCCGACGCTGCCTTCTCCACCCTGCCATCACCCGCATCTCCACCATCAACCAAGCCCTGCCGCCTCCCAACTTCCTCTCCACCAAGCTCCACGTCATCCTCTCCCTCACACTGGCTCCAACTCCGACTGACCACATCGCAGCCAATCACCCTTGCACCATAACCTCCTCCATCGCAGCTACACACAATATGCAACCCTGGTAAATTCTTTCCACTTCTCATTTATTTGAGATGTCATCCATCATCTCTATAATATTATTTAATTTATCTGACATCCACAAACATTGAGAGTGTGTATTCTACTTGCATATTAGTGTACAAATCATTATTGAATATCTTACATGTTAAGAATGATTAAGTATTAATGTTGATTGATAGGGTTGAACTTTTAATTGGGCTTTTTAAATTATTTCACATCCTGAAAATCCATCAAAGCAATTAATAGTTATAATTTGTAACTTAATTTGCATTACGTGTTGGTAAGCTTAATCTTTTAATATTCTTGAAAATTCTCTATTTAGGTTTAAGTTTACATCATCTGGCCCAGTCGGTTTAGTTTATCTATATCCAAACTTATATTGGTTGATCCACCTTGAGTTTGAAAGGGGGTATTGAGTGTATCATATATGGGCATAATATTGGGATTATTAAGGGTCTATATTGTAAATTGCTATAGGCTTTGCTTATATATATGAGGCTATTGCCCTAAATGTATTTGCTGCATTTCTAATGTATACAATCACTTTCTCATTTCCTAAGTCGTCACATTATTTTTGCTGGATTAAATCTCCCAAAACATTAATGTCATAAATCCTTCATCCACCTATGATTAATCATTTATAACAAACTTGGTAAAAAAAATATGGGTAAACATTACCAGATTCCTTCTATAATGCACAAGGAAGAAGGCCATAAGGCCATCCTCTAAGCATCTCACTGCCAGCTATCCCTAAAAGACTTGGCTGCCTAATATTCCACTACGGAAGCAGGAGGACAAAATTCAAAAACAAAAATTTTAACCACTACAACTTGATCAGGAATTCAATTTGACATGTTACTACTTACTCGAGGACATCCTGCCTACTTAAGTACTAACGGACGCTATAAACCATATCATCTAATTTTTTTAGTAACTACAATTTTAACACACTTATTCGTGTAAGCAACTTTCATAGATACCCTGTGAACGGCTGCATTATCTCACCGAGTTGGAAAAGGCTTCGAGGAATCATACTAACGGAGCTGCAATAACCTACTTTTATAAACTCTCGTGATAAACTACAATAGAAAAGACAATGCGTCCCTTTGACATATCTCCATAGTCCATAATTCAACGAAAATTTCGCATCGAGTAATGAATATTGTGTATTAAGGTTTTACACTCATTAACAAGGACATAAAACACTATTCTTAGGACTAGTACATACAGAAAGAGAGCCAACATTGTCTACACATACAATTCTTAAGTAAACTCTCTTGATTCTTCAAGAAAAATCTTGTTGACCAATCTTGTTAACTTTCATAATTAGACAATTCCATGAGCTGAGCTCAGTTATACGCCTAGACTTCAATTCCAAATTTGATCAGCATGGTAGTGCATTGACCAAGGATTTTATTAACATTTAATAGACCATTACTATCTCATAATACTTTGGATAAATGAAACCCATTGCGGAAATTATTCAGAGTTGAATAATTACCTATAACTGAGTGAATGTAGCTTGCCAAGAAAGTGGCCTTTAATCCTCCAGCTAATGTATAAACTATCACACCAAGTGGAATCAAGAAACTTGCAGCATAGATATTCACACCAGTAAGCGCATTAACAACTGCCGAACCACCAAGCAGCAACATCGCAGTCACAATTATATTTGTCATGAAGCAGAATACAAGAAATACAACATGTGCTGCAAAACCCCATCTGCCAAATACACACAAGCTCTTACATTCCAAAATAATGATAAACAAAATGTACCAAGTATGAACAGAACAAATATGTTTCAACTTACCGTGCTTTTACAATTTCACAAACGGTATGTGCATGTGGTGCTTTTCTCTTGATTTCTATGGCTATGACCCCAAACAATAGAACCTGATCAACATAAAAAATGTGGTGATTGCCTTTTCACGGAACTCGATGACTTGGTTTAAAATATGATATACTGTGATCAAGGAATTTACCTGAATGGTGGCACCACTGGCATACCAAAAGGGACCACTGATTCCATATTCCCATGCAACATTTGAACTTTGCAAGATTGTTGCAGCCCAAGTCCACTTCAAACACAAATTTCAGAGAAACTATCAGAGATATATTTTCAGAAATAAAGGGTATTGCTAATATAGAGCATTGCTATGATTTGTACCTGTGATACAATAACACTGGCAATGAGCCCTGTCTTAACATTTCTGCCAGCGGTATTGAACCATTCAGATGTATGACGAGATCCAACATATCGCTTCTCTAACCACACCTGACATGTATTCCATGGTCATTATGTTAGGATACGCTTACTTATAATGTCTAATTAGATCCATATATTAAAAACTAAGTTTTTACCGATTAGCTTAACTTATATGTTAATGAACTTTATGCCTCCCTAAAAGAGATGATAATATTCATAAGTAGTTAATCAACCTATCATGCCCTACATCCAGAGCCACAATTGCAATAATAAAGGTTCCTCAATTTTCAATTGTGATTATAAAGAAATGCACTAGAAGCACCTGTGAAAACGTATGGGTGCACTGTCACATGGTAAGGATTGCAATTCTCCATGAATTTCCCATTCTTCAATCAATTAAGAAACCTTAACTATTTCTTTTTTTGAGGATCGACAACTCTACATTTCCAAAAATCACAACTGTAGCATGGACAATAATAGATCGTGTGAGATTAATAATAGCCAAACCTTATTACATCTAGATATATAGCAGAAGCTGCAGAACCCTAATTTTTCAAAATGTTCGTTCTCTGCATAAACTCTTGATTTCTGAAATTAATCACAGGCAAAACCCTAAATTTCCGAAATCTAAGTTAAAAGTAAAACAAAATTGGCCGTTCAATAATAATCATCATCATCATCATCATCATCATCATCATCATCATCATCATAATTGAAACCCTATAAACTAACCATAACTATGAATTGGAAGTAGAGATTACCGAAACCCGAAAGGACGTTACACAGAGAGAGATTACCGAAACCCGAGAGGACGTTAAAGAGAGAGAGACAGAAGGGAATTTTACCTTTGCTCAGTTCGCTTTACTTCCTCCATCCCTTGGGTTCTCGAGTGATTGGCGGGGATCTACTATTTATTATTTTTATTTTTATTTTTATTTTTTTGAAAAAAAATTATTTATTACTTATGAAAGGCTGTGATAGTATTTGGTTTGGTTGGACGGGTCTCTCCAGTTCTAGTCTACTGATAATTTACATGTGTGATGCACGTCTTAACAAACATATCTCTACTATTTTAATGGGAGAGTTGGGGTTTGTAACAAACAAATCCTAACTTTGTAACTATATAAACACGTATAATATACGTTCAAGCTATATCCAACAAATATAAATGTGCACCGCATGTGTAGCCCAAATCAAAACATTCAAATATAAACTATTTTTTTTCTTATTTGATATATATTCATTTAATTTGCTGATTTTACTTTTTTTAGATGTGCATCGCACGTACATTATACTAGTATTTTTTAAAGTAAAATTTTCGACGTAGTCTGGCCTCGAACCTGAGATCTCTTTTATATTAGTTATGCACGGACAATGCACGTCTTAATTTTTTTAAGAAAAATAAAAACTCTGACGTAGTGAAGACTTGAACCTGCAACCTCCTTCATATTAGTTATGTATGTGCCTCGCACGCGTTGATAGATTTACAAATGACACTAAAAGCAAGTCGTTGAGACTCAAAATTTCTATATTTGGGGTTTAAAAATAGGAAATTTGAGTTGGGCTTGTAGTCGTTGAAACCCAAAATTTGAGTCCAACGGTGGATGATCGTTTTTGCTTTTGAATCTCAGCCATTGATTTAAAAAAATAAAAAAAGTCCAACACATCTTAAAAATAATTTAAATTGTATGCATAGGAACACATAATAATTCCTATAGGCCTATTCAATCTCATCCCTTGATCAAATAATCAAACCAATCTAAAAGTAACTTTTTATGCATAAATAATTTTATAGGCTACAATCCATAGAAAAAAATTTAAAAAGGGGGGGGGGGGGGGAAGTTGAGGGGCGCGACTTCATGTTGCGTCCAAAGTGGGTTTTGTTTTCTTCTTTTTTTAATTTCGTCGAACGCTGCGTCCGATTCCTTCAGATTTTTTTATTCAGACGCAAAATGATATTGCGTCCGAAACAATTTTTTTAAAAAAATTGATCAGACGCAAGATCATCTTGCGTCCAGCCTTTTTTATATATATTTATTTACTAGTAATTTACACGTGCGATGCACGTCTTAATAAATATAGTTTTTTTAAAAATAAAAATTCAGACGTAGTTTGGGTTTGAACCTAAAACCTCATTTATAATAGTTTTGCACGTGTGTTACACGCATTGATAGATTTACAAATGACACTAAGGCCTTCTCCCATTATAATATTAGAGATAGAGATATATAGAGATTAGAGATTAGAGATGCACGTCTTAATAGATATAGTTTTTTTTAAAAGTAAAAATTCAGAAGTAATCTGAATTTGAACCAAAGACCTCCTTTATATTAGTTATATACGTACGTTGCACATGTTGGTAGATTGACAAATGACACTAAGGTCTTCTCCCATTATAATATTAGAGATATATTCTTCGTACACAAGATCATCTTGTGTCCGAGAATTTTTTTTAAACGGACGCAAGATGATCTTCCGATTCCTATATTTGGGAAATTCCTATATCCTCTCTCAGATATAGAAGCCTATTGTTCCCTTTTTTTTCCAAAATTTGGAAATATAAGGAACGACTACAACGAATTTGGAAAATATAGGGAACGACTACAAATGCTCTAAGGCCTTCTCCCATTATAATATTAGAGATGTATTTTCTTCAGGTTTTTGGCTTTCTGAGTTGGTTTACTGCTGTTCCTCTATGGTCTGCTCGATTTCTGGCTAGTTTGCTGCCTGCGCTATTGAGTTTTGATGTTGTAGTGTTGGCTCACCTACTTGGTTTCTTGTTGATGTAGTTTAGTGACGGGGTGTCACACTTGCTCTCTTATCATGCTTTTTTTGTGTTTGGATTTTCTGTGTTGAGTCTGTTGACAGCTTACAGGATCGTTCCTCGAGATTATACATCGTGTTGTATTTTGCTCTTGTTCTTTTCTTTTTGTTTCTGTTGTTAGGCAGTGTGATGTTGTTAATCTCATTTCTTTATCGTTTCGAGTGTCCCGTAACTAACTTCTATTATTGTTGTGATGTTCCCGAGTTATTTTATATATATATATATATATATATATATATATATATATATATTCGCTCTATCCTTTTAAGTAAAAAAAATATTTATGAAAGGCTTTTTTCACATAGGTCACTCAAAATTATTTAATTTCTGGATTACTCGCTCATAAATCGCTATTCCAATATAAATCACTAGCAATATGGAGTTAACAATAATAAAGAATTTTGTTAGTTTTCATATGAAGGTCCATTTAGAGTGGCCATGGAGTTAGGGTTGGAGGATGGGATTTAGGGTTAGGGTTTCAAGGAGGAGGAAATTAGGTAAAATTACTTTCATTTGATCACATTTAACGGAACATTTCACTGTTTTTAATTAGTAGCTACTAAGAGCATCTGCAATGGGGGGCTTTATTTCTCATCTCTAGAATGGAATATTCCTGAGAATATTCCATTATAGAGATGAGAAAATAAAGGGGCACTCCAACCATGCTCCTCTATAATTTATATAATATAATTTTTTGGCCAAAAAAGGAGTTTTGAATTAGTTTTGTTGTAATATATTTTACATTAAATTGCTTGTATTAAAAATATATTTGGGGAAAAAATTATAATGTTGTAAATGTCTCGCCGAAAGCTTTAAAATGAGCCTAATATTAGTACTTTTTGGAACTAATTTTAAATTATGAACTTTTTACTTGTAGTAACAATTTGGAATAATCAAGTGTAAAATTATTTAGGAATTAATTTAATAATACACTACATAATTATTTAGGAATATATAAGGAGGAATGAAAAGTACAAAGACAGAAAAACAAAGTTGAGCAGAATGTTGTTTACTTTTAATGAATGTTATTTATTATCGGGTAATCGGATTGGGTCTCAGATTAAATTGAAAATTAATTTGAAAATTTTAGTTCAAAATTAATAATAAAAATTAAATATAATGACAAATTACTAATCAATATGACTGGTGATGAGTAAGAGGTTGGGAATTCTAATCCCATTTGAACAAAAAAAATAAAAATCAATTAATATCTCCAATATTATAATGAGAGAAGACCATAGTGTCATTTGTCAATCTACCAACGTGTGTATTGCACGTGCATAACTAATATGAATGAGGTCTCAGGTTCGAGTCCTCACTACGTCAGATTTTTTTACTTTAATGTTTTTAATATATTAAATATGCATCACACATGTAAATTACTATCAATCAATCAATCAATCTATCTATAATATAATATATAATAACTATTGTCATGGAAGAGTTGGAGTTGTAAATCTAACTACTTACGTGCAACACACATACAACTCCAACTCTCCCATCACAGTCTTCACATTTAATTTTAAAAATATATAATCATATTTATTAAGACATGCATCACACGTATAAATTAGAGTTTTTACTTTAGTTTTTTTTTTCCTTTCAATTAATACGTGCATCACAGGTGTATATTACCAGTACATTGGGAGGTAGAGCGTGGCTGTGTGGCTACGACCTCATTTTATATATATATATGGGCCCGTAGTTAGGCCCATCTAGTTGTTACTGATCAAACTTGACAGCACAATAAAGTAGAATGATGAAGAGAACAAAAATGATTAATGGAATATCCCATACCAAAAAGGAAGTGAAGACTGCAAAGAAAGCACCAAAGCCCAAGAAAACCGAGTATCCTACGCCTTGATTCAACACTGCCTTCCCCTCAAAGAAGCTTCCTTGCCTCACACACTCGCCGTCGGCCGAAAGCGAGTAGTACTGGGCCGAAAAGCCCAACGGAGGGCACGAACCGGAATTCGACGTAGATGCCATCAGAGCTCTCCCTCTTTCTCTCCACCCCTCTCTCAATTGATAGTTGGAAGAAGGATTGTTGGAGTTGTACAAGGAAGGTGGAGTTTTTGCTTGAAAGTGATGGACAGCTTCAAGTCAAGATTTCGGCTTTGGGAATATCCAAGTGTGGGCCCCTCGAAGGCTTTGGAGATACTGATTGGCCCAAGACTCTTCAGTTTTAGCATATGAATGAATTTTTTAGTATTTAATAAATAGTGCTAAATAATTGGTAGTTGCTAAATTTATAATAATGTAAACTAGGCTCATCTAAATGATCCATTGCCACCCTGTAGAATAAACTTTTGGAAGGTGATTGGAGAGCTTGGAATCTAGTGCAGGATTCGGGATCTAGAGTCCCAACACATGGGTTGGGTGGAGTCTGGAAAATGAATAACCATCGAACATTGGAGTGTTAGTTTGTGGGCTGGGCCAGGACTATCTTTCTGCGGAAATATATGATGAGTAATGAATGATACACTCACTACTAAAATTACTACATTTTTCTTTATTATTTAGCTGGCACATAATTATTGAAATTTTTTACCACCTACTCTACCTTTACTCTTTACTGGATAAATCTCTACTACTATAATGGGAGAACCCCTTAGTCCTTAACCCAATCCGTGCAACGCACGTGTTGGGTTATAGACTAACTTTGATAAATATTTTTGACAGTGGACCAGTTTCGTAAATATTTTCGAAAATGGATCAGTTTGGAAATTATTTTCTTTTTTCCCTTTTCATTATCTCTTCAATTTTTTCCACGTGCACGTGTGCACGTGTATGATACTAGTAAATATAGTGATTTTAATAGTGAGTGCAGCACTACTCATAAATGAATTAAAATTAGATCTCTCGTATATTGCTAAGAGACATGTTACCACCGCTTTTACTAATTTGATTTGTAAAAAAATAATTGCATCCTCATGTCAATATTGATTGAGCTAATGGATTTCCTTCTTCGGTGTTCAACTCTCCACTTTCTCCGTACACTTTCTTCTTCATCGAAGCTAAATTTGACACTACTGTTCTATTTTCACCTATACCTACGGTAAAGAAAAGTTTTTGTTCAATTTTATAACTCAGTTTTTTCCTTTTCATTTGTTTCTTCCGGATTTAGATGTACTTCTAATTATTATCAAAACATATGTGCTTACAATTCAGTTCAGTCTAATATATTTGAAGTTTGTTCATTAATTTTTTAAGCTCGACATTCCCATATTACATTTTCACTTTGCTTCAGAAGTTATCTAAATTACGTACTCAATATAAAAAAAAGTTTAGCCCCAAATAAATTGTTTAAGTGTCAGTATGGTGTAATATATAAGCCCTTCTAAGAGCATCCACAGTCCTCGTATATTATAATATACGCATATTTCGTCACTGTAAACACTGCACTCGTGAGACATTCTGTTATTTTTTCCATTTTTCGCTACGGTAAAAAACTAAAAATAGCAATCGATATAGCAATATGCATTATTATGCGTGATGAAACATTATGTTTCGTTGGGATTATTTAAATATTTTAAAATTCTCGGACGAAACAAGATGTTTCGTCTGTAATATTTTATTTTATTTTTTTCATCGGACGAAACATGATGTTTCGTTCGATGAAATCCTGCATTATTAAAAAAAAAAATCTTAAGCTCCTAATTTAGTTAATTAATTAGTGTAGTTAGTATTTTAATTAAACTTTTAGCTAAATAATTAGCTAATTAATTAGATTTAGTTAATTAAAAACATAATTAACAACTTAATTTTAAAAAAACCCACTTGGATGGAACATGATGTTTCGTCCCATGTGGGTCCCACGCTTTTATTTTATTTTTATAAAACCCTTTAAAAAATCCAAAAAAAATCCAAAAAAAAATTCAAAATTCAAAATTCACTTATGATGTTTCGTCCGATGTGAATTTTGAATTTTTTTTTTCCTGGGACGAAACATCATGTTTCAATCATGTTTCGTCCCATTTATTTTAATAAATTTTTGGTTTCTGCGAAATAAAATTCATTTAAATTAATTTTTTTCGACCATGTTTCGTCTGTTTCATTTTTGACGAAATTATGTATTTTTTAATCTTTTCACGAATGCTGCAATTGCTTGCTTTGCTAAGGTATAATATGCATATATGCATATTATATGCATATTATATGAATATTATACCTCTAAACCGTGGATGCTCTTAGTTAGGGATGGCAACCGGGCCAGGCTGACCCGCGATCCGCCACCAAACTAGGGGTGACAACAGGTCCGGGCCAACCCGGGACCGGCCCAACCCCCCTGTTTCGCAGTCTCGACCCTGGACCCCCCCCCCCTCATACCGTTGGGGGGAAAGCCCGGATCGGTCCGGCCCGGTTCAGCTTTTTGGGGAAAAAGCTCGGATCGGCCCGGTTAAGGACCGAGACCGACTGAACCGGCCCGCCCGGGCTCGGGCCGGGTCCGGGCCGACCGTTGCTACAGTAATTTTTTTTACTTTCCAGAAATTTTTTTAAAAAAAACCAAATTGCCCCTCAACGGATCTATACTGGCTAGTTTTGGGAGGTACTTGAGGAAATCAATAAATTTACATATTCTATATATACCACATCATTTCTTTCATTTCTCTTCACTAATTCACTCAAATCTCTCATTCTCTCTACTATCTCTCAATACTAATAGTCTACAACAACAATCAAGTGATCAATAACAATAATCAAGTGATCAACAACAACAATCAATACTACTAGTCTACTACAAGCTCTCAAGTCTCAACTCTCTCAACATTCATTCTTCAAACTTCAAACACTCATACGGTATTTTAGTATATATTTATTTTTTGATGAACCGGATAGAGCCTTAAAGCTCCAGCCTTTTTAGTATATATTTAATTTGTAGATTTAACATAGTTGATTTGATAATTTGATCTAATTTGTATGAAATTTTATTCATATACTTTATTTTATTTAAGAATTTAAAATTGATTAAATCAATTTAATACTGATTAAATCAATTTAATACTTGGTTATTTGCAATTGTTATGAAATTACAATTTAATACTTGATCTTTAATATATTAAAATATTTAAAAAAGTCCCCTCAAAAACCGGCCCGGCCGACGAACCGACCCAGCCCCCACCATTCGAGCAGGGGGCCAGGTCCGAGCTAGGGTTTTCCCCCACAAGCCCGGCCCGGCCAGTGATTTCTTCGAGCCCGACCCGGGTAGGCCCGGGACCGGGCAAAGCCCGGGCTAGCCCGGCCCGACCCAGCCCGAGTGGCTCGAATGCCATCCCTACGCCAAACCCGTCCCATTAAAATACGATTCAGGTCTGGGTCAAACCTGCGAGTCTAAGCGGGTCCACCCGGGTCGTCAAATAACGGTTTCCAGCCCGTTGAACCCGGCCCGTGAACCCGTTGAACAGTGTCAAACCAGCCCACCAACCCGCGGGTCGACCCGTTGGTTTTGAACCGTTAGACCCGCGCGGGTCGACCGTTCGACCCGCACGTCCAACGGCAAAAAACATACCAACAACTGTTATAGCCATTTTTTTGAAATTTTTTTTGTTTTTCCCCCCTATAAATACCCCTTAAACCCAATCTAAAAATTTTACACTTTATTCTCTTACTCTCTCTACTACTACTACTCAATTCAATCTCAATTTTTTGAAATTTTGTCAACAAAGAAGCTAGCAACATATAAGCGACAAATTCCGATCATATCGAATTCAACATTCAACTACGTCTTCAAGTCTTCAACTCTCCAAGGCTCCAACAAAGAAGCTCCCTTTCTATCCATATACGAGTCCGGACTTCTACTTCTACTTCTACTTTTATTTTCACTCTCATTCTATATACGAGTATCCGCGAAGTACGGTATCAAAATTTCACAACTCTTTTATTGTCTTGATATTTTTTTTGTAGTTATAATTTTTTTTATCATATTTGTTTGTTGGTTTTTTGATATTCTCTCTCACAACCCTCTTATTATTTTCTATATTTTTTTTTAACTTATCTTGCCTAGATTGTATTTAATTTTTTCACATACACTTCTATATCAACATGTCTAGATCACAAGGTAGCGGCCGTAGTCAAAGTGGGCAAGATTCCACTGAAACTTCTCGTAGGCCTCCAATTGTCCCACAAAATGAGCCCGCCGAAGAGTACCATATGACCCAACACATTGGTACACACGATGAGTTTGTAGGAGACATAGACATAGAAGAAGAACCACAAACAAAAGCAACCAAAACAACACAACCGGATTGTCACGCTCCGCTTCCCAAAAAGGAGATACGGAATACAGATACGTGACTAAGTCCAGTGAATGATTTTCATCATCCATAAGCTGTCAGGATCTTTACAACATTTCACAGGAATAACCAGAAGTAAACATGGAGAATCAACCACGCATGCATGAAAGAATCAATATACCAACAGAATTTACTTGAAACAACACTTAATAAATCTCAAATAAACCAGATCTGGAAACAAGTCAATAATCCTGGGTCATACTGCCTAATACAAATGTAGCACCCCACTTTTTATTTTAATTAAAAAAGCATTTTTATTTTTGCACGTATGATGCACGTACAAATTTTTATTCTCATTTTATTACTCTCATTATCTATTTTTAGCATGCATAACTTATTTAGCCTTTTTAATTAATCCATGGACCAAGATTAGAATCTAGCTCATTAGGAGAAGAACCCACTAGATAATTAAATTAATTAACTAAGAAATGAGCCCATGTAGCAAGCCCACTAATAAATCATATTTTTAGTTAACCATGCACTAATACATGACAAGTTACAAATGTTAGTATACATTTAGAGTTATAGAAATGTATGAATATTTGTTTATGCATGTGTGCATGCATACACAAATGTATTTAGACCTAAATGTAGGCAAAAGGGGAGGCCGGCTTTTGGAGAGGGAGAGGAAGAGGTGGAGTTTAGTTCATGAAGAGCGGGGAGATGAAGGGTTGTAGGTTTTAGGAGTTAGAAAAGTGTAAGGTTGCATGAATTAATTTGAAGAGTTATTAAGGGTGGATTTATGCATAAAAGACCCTCCCAAAACCCTATAAATAGAACCATATTTCCTACAATTCTCTTGCACCAAAACAAAATCAAAAGAGAAAGAAAAGAAAAGAAAGTAAGAGGAAAAAAAAAAAGAGAGAGAGAGAGAGAGAGAGAGAGAGAGAGTGAGAGTTCTTTTGCTTTGGAGAAGGGGCTTGCTAAGAGATGGAAGCCATTGCTAGGAGTCATCTTGGAGCTAGAAGTAGTGCCACATTCTTTCCTTTCAATTTGTTCAAGCTTCACATAAGGTGGGTGTTCTCATGCTTTCTAGTTTTAGAACTTTGCATGCTAGTGATAGTAAATGAGTATTATATTTTATATGATAAATTAGAACAAATCTATGCATTGGTTGCAATGAAAGATGCTATGTGAGTAAATAGATCAATATCATGTTAGTGGGTGATCTCCTTATTTTCTAATGTAGAATATTGCATGCTAAATATGAGTATTATAAGATGAATGTTGGTGTGAATAAAATTCATGTTAGTATAAAATGATGTTGTGGTTGTTGTGATTAAGTAGAAAAAGGAAATACACCATGTTAATGAAAGAAAAGAATTCTTGTATAAACCATGTTAGTAAGTTGCAAAATTTTGTGTTTATAATATTGTTGACCACATTAGGTTTTATCATTAAGAAAGACGAAAGAATGAAATTTCGTTAGTTTATAATGTGTCGACATATGTAGCTTCTATTTTTAAAAGAATGAGAACTATTACATTAAAAAGCATCTTTATTCAAGAATATTCGTTATAAAATATAATTTATGTCGAAATGAGATTATAACCAATTGGCATGGACACTAGTTTCCTTTCTTTTGTAAGATGTAGTTTTGCGAAAAAAATGAGAAAAGGCATTTTTTTTAAAAATAAGTGAAAAATAGTATTGAAAATTTTATTGGTTACTATCTTTTTATCTAATATCAAGGAAACGTTTAATTCTAAAATTTTTAGAAAGATTTTGATCTTTTGAATAAACACGTTTTATGGAAAAAGAAAAACTTTATGGATAGTTGAACAAAAGAACATTTGTGTTTTTCTAAACAGAAAATACACATAGACTTACTGGTTAGCCACTGCAAATAAAATACTGTTGTGATAGGTCTTGGGTTCGAAACTTGATAGTCACATCTTTGTTTTATTTCTCTTTTTAAAATTTCCGAAAAAGAGAATCAATATATGATGATTTTGGCTTAGAATAGTGACACCAAAGTCTAGTGGACTTATTGGCCAGTCGGGTTTGGGTCTGGGCTTTGACCGGGTCTGACCAGAGGGAGCTAGGTTTGAAACCTGAGCACCTTTTTGATTTTTTTTCTAAAACTCTTTTGCATATACTAAGAATTTAATAAAAGAAAGCTTAGAATATAAAGTCTAGTTTTAAAATGATATGGAATTACTAAAAGATATATTCTTGTTTATTTTTGAAGTGTAAAAAGAAATAAAAATTTTGAGAATAGAATCATGTGGTGAAAAGTAGTATTTTTTGTAATTCAATCTTTTAAGAATAATCACATTTGTATCATGTTTAAGAACTAGCTTGTGAATTGAAGTATTGATAACTTAGATTTGTTGCAACAAATTCATGTAGTGAACTTGTGTTTGTAAATAGATCATGAATAGTGACAAGAATTGATTTTTGCGAATGAATTAAAAGATGAATTATGATGAGCTTAAGACATTTGACTATCGAGGGTATGAATACCCATGATGTTTATACATGAAAACTGAGATTTAGAATTAGTGAAACCTCATTACAGGTATTATTGAAATAAAAGATGTTGAGATGTGATTTTGAGATATGGCTATGAAGCCATCTTGATGAAAGTTGATTAAGTCCGGTAGAAGGCAAACACTAATTCTAGGTTGAAAAATTATACATGACTAGAAAATAAAGTAGGCACTTAAGTGAAGACATAGTAAACCTGGACAAACGTAAGTGGGGTGCTCTATATAGTTGGCGGTGGACTCCGAGGCTATAGACCCAGTTGGTGGACTGAGGTTGCTCCGTGGGAGACGGGCTTTTCATTTAAATCTGGGACTATGAGGACGGGTCAACGGTGGACTCTAGGATCTTGAGTAGTCGGACGGATAGTTTTGTTTGCCGTCTCCAATGTATATACGTATACCGGGCTAGAGGGTCACTTGCGGGATGATTCGCACGATGTGGGATCTATGATAACAGTCAGCGGTGGACTCCGGGGCTGGGATTCAAATTCGTGGAATGATCTGAACCTTGTTTTATTACCGGGTAGTTATCATGGCAAGGGATTGAGCCCTTTATTGTGGAGTACGTAGGCACTTGCCCTCGGACCTATGTAGTATGAGATGCATAGAATCCGAATAAGTGTGCATTAGCGTCATCCTAGTATAAATGGTGTCCATTAGGCATTAAGGCATGGCATACACTTATATGTTTAGCGTAGTCACATTAACACTTTATTATTCATTCAACTGTTGTGTTTTTATTGAAGTAATGAGATCGTTATATGTATGGCATAGAGAGGATAGCCGAGTATAACATTTCGTCAGTTGTAAGTAACGGACGTGCCCACAAATTGACATGCAGGTAATGGACTATTCTTGAAGGAGTAAAGATAATTAGATGCAATCGATGACTCAACTTATGAAGTTCTACAAGTGATATTTTGTTTTCAAATGCTGTAATCTGTATTTCTTCCACTGTGTAAAAACCAAGTGTAAATAAACTCTGATGTACTGTTGAAAAAGTTTCAAATTCCTTGTAAAATTGTACGAAGTGAAGTAAAGATCCTGTGGAATATCGAATTCAGCCTTATTTGGAATTCGGGGCGTTACAACAAAAAATCCAAGTAACAGATACATTTATTCAAAAATAAGCAATAGAAAATAATAATAATAGCAAGAACTCTAGCATATAAAATCTCAGATCACTTACTCCATCTGGCAACTGGTCACCATAATCCGCAATTTAACAAATTGCAGGAAGAGAAAAAAGAAAACAAAACGTCCGTCAATGCAAGTTATGGGCCGCTTGTAGTGCAGGCACAAATACAGAAAAAAATAAACAAATATAGAGTAACAGCGGAAGCATATATAGCATGGAATAGGCATGAAAGAGCAAAATAGTATATCTAACATAAATCAGAAAACAGAATCAAGTAACATGGTATATCAATGAAGTACAGGTAACATGTATCAGGTGTCAAGTATCATGCAGGCAGGTAAACAGGTAACAGATGAACAGGTAAACAAGTAGCATGTACAGGTAAGCATGTAATAGGTGTCATGTTATGTCAAGTCTTGTATTTAATTCTAACTAGCTAGCACTTCATGCGCCCCAAACTTTTACCACATGGTTGCTATATTCAAACAAGGTATGCTTAGATTTCGTAATAGAGTCTATAGGGCCGTGTACTCAGTGATCAGGAAAACAGGTACAGGAACAGGTACAGGTAGAACCTACTAGTCCTCTTCCGAGTACACCTTTCAATAGGGAAGTGTGCAGTCAAGTAATCAGGTAAACAGGTACAGGTAGAACCCAATGGTCCTCTTCCGTGTACACCTTCCTATAGGAAAGTGTGCAGTCAGGTAATCAGGTAAACTGGATCATGTATCATGTAATCATGAAACATGTAACAGGTGGGAAATACGGGCCCCCTTCTAAGTACACATTTCTATATTTTCCACTACTAGATCTTTCCCTTAACCCTGGCTTGGTTATTTGTTATTATTATCAACATGCATGTATGTGTCACAAATATGGCAAGAATAACATGGCATGAATAAGTAACAGGTTCAGGTTGAAAGATAAACATGCACAGGTGGAAGACAACTAATAAAAGGTTAGGACAATGAAAATTCTAGTTCATGACAGCAAGACAGTACTGCACCAAATCTAGAATTCCCGTTGCCACAACTATGCAAAACTGGATACGTCAGAAAATCTGGAAAATAGAATCTCGGCCGAATCCAGCAAATATATATAAGTTTTATGGTATTTCACAAAAACAAGACTCAAAACAGATTTGTATCCAGAAAACATGTTCAGCCAGAAATCAGAAGTTTGTATTCATAAACAGGAAAACGGCATAGAAACTTACTGATTAAATCCACGAAAAATCTGAGGTATTCCCTAGTATGTTTAGTAACAGAAAATAAAGTTTCATAATTTTCCAACATAGATAGAATAGTCAATTAAAATCAGAAGCAGCAAGATACAGAAAGTTTGTAGATCTGAAATCATAAACACATCAGTACTAAAACAGCAGCATAGTACAAAATATAAGTCGAAATCCAGATCCGTAAAAAAGGTGATAAAATAGATACAACAAGCTACAATTCTTATTCACAAAGTTTTTATAAACAACAAATATAATCAGGTCGAAATTATGTTTCTTTACAGGACAGCACGAAAATTCTGCAAGTATAGTAGTTGTTTGCAAGCATAGAATAGTTTATAAAGGATCACTTAAATACACAAAAATTAGGGGTTGATCCAAATCAAGTCTAGTTGTACTCAGCAAAATATTTGATCAAAATATTACCTTTATCATCAGTATAAAAATAAAATACTCTCCAGAATTCATATAAAACCGAATCTGTAATTTTCTACACATCTGTAGTAAAATAGCCTTAACTTGCAACTCATAAATCGAAACTGAGATTTGTCAGAAAATCTAGAAAACATACAGACTACTCTACAATTCATATTCAAAAATAATTTTCATATACTGACCTTAATAGGGTCTAAAATACCAAACAAAAATGGGATAACAACAAATACAGAAATATTCTTTATGCATGAAATCAACTAGGTCATATGTAACACATCCAAATCATAACGAAGTGTGCAATGGGTATACTAGATTTCCAAGCAGCTTGGTATAAGGTATTTAACAGATCAACAACAGGATATACTACTAGTAACACGTTAAGCATGCAAGATTCTCACATCATATTAGGTTTCACGACCAACATGCATATATACAATAGAGATTAATTAGATCTAAGTTAAACTTCTTGTCGTGTATGTAATGAGACAACCACGGGCAAATCAACATATAGAGACAAGATATAACAGGGGTTTTGCACAAAAATTGTTTCTACTCATCTACACTACAGGCAGTATTTAGTACTTGTATTTGCAACAGAAATTAATACAAGTTACTTGGCTTATAACCAACGGCGAAAACAACGAAGCAAGAGCAAGAATAATGGCAATGGATTCCCGGGTACGAACTCAACGAACGAACAAACGAATGAACCCACAAACCAAGATCACAACTCTCGGGATCAACACACGCACACAAGAGCTAGGACAGCCCAGGTGTGCACTGTGTCGAGGGAATGGCGACGGTGCCCCCCAAGGCGACGCACTCGGTTGAATAAAGACTTTCTCCAATAGTTCCTCAATCTGCCGTTTGATCTCATCCTCCTCCATAGGCACCATCCTATACAGTGCCTTAGAAATGGGTGCACTCCCTGGCTGAATAGTGATGCTGAACTCTACATCATGTTGTGGGGGGTAACCTAGGAAAATTGTCCAAGAATACAGTCCGGTAATCCCAAACCACTGGAATTTGCCGTACCTTCTCAGGAACATCCTTCTTGCTGATGGCTGCAACCAAACCTGAACATCTCTTCTTCCCTTGGAAAGTGACCTCAAGACCACCTGGAGCCTTCATTGTTACTTTCTTGGTCTTGCATTCGATGTTTGCATTGTACACTGACATCCATTCAATGCCAAAATATCGACTCCCAAGACATTCAGCTTGATGAGATCAGTCCCAAAAATTCTATCCCCAATCATGATCTCGCAATCCACATAGTACCGATCAGTGGTTAAAGTCTCTCCTGATAGAGTAGCTACTGCTAAGACCTTGCCTGGAAAGACTTTGGTTCAACTCCCAAAACTTTAGCAAACTTAGGTGATACAAAAGTATGAGAGGACCCAGTATCGAACAAAACAACAGCTTTCTTTTCATTCAAATAAAGTTCTCTTGCTACATAACACACACTCGTTACATAACAGTTCACTAAATAAAGCGGGAAAAGAGAACAACAGAAAACACTTCTAAACATCCTCCCTCATACCAGTGATGACGTGATCCACTTCATTAGCGTCAGCTTCAGTCAAGGCAAATACTCGCCCTTGCTGGTACGGCTTCTTCCCGACCTGCTGAGTTGGTCCATTACGGACGACATCTTGCAGCTTAGGGCACTGGGATCGGTAATGACATGTCTCTCCACAATTGTAATAAGTCATCACAGGAGGTCTCACCGAAACATTCCCGGGTCTCCCAGCCACATTGACAGCGTTCGCTCCAGTCGGTTTGAACCTTTGAGCCGGCGGCTATCCTCGGACATTTTCGAAAACGGCGGGTCTCTTCCCAAGTTGCCAATTGTTCCTCCGATTCTGAACAGCATGGCACTGCTCCATATCTGCCTCAGTGGCTGCCGCGCGCTTGACCAACTTGTCAAACCTCCTGATACTGAGGGGTATCATCCTGGATCTCAGACTTGGCCTCAACCCATGCTCAAATTTCCGAGCCTTCTTTGCCTCGTCCATCACCAGTTCGGGGGCATACCTCGAGAGTTGAGTGAACCTTGTCTCATACTCTCTGACCGACATACCGCTCTACTGCAGTGCTAGGAATTCCATGGCCTTCTTCTCCTGGACGTCTGATGGAAAATAATGACTGTAGAACTCCTCCAAGAATTCTTCCCAGCCAAGAACAATATTTCCCATCGTCCTCTTCATCGACTGCCACCACACAGCCGCATCCTTCTCGAACTGCAGTGCAGCCAACTTCACCTTACTGCCCTCCAGAGTCTCCAAGACTTTGAAGATAGTCACGACCTATCTGATCCAATTGTTAGCCGCGTCAGGGTCTGAATTCCCCTCAAACACGGGTGGTTTCATCATTTTGAATGATTTCACGACGAGCTTGATTGCTTCGGAAACTGGATTCACAGGCATCCTCCCCTGGTTCTGATTCATGGCAACGGCATTGAGTGTCTGATAGACCCTCGCTAACTCCGTTTCTAAGTCCAGACTTTCTCCGCTTCTAGCTCTTCTTCCAACCATACTCTGATGCAAAATGTCAATTAAATTCGTAGTAGAAAAATGAATTTAAATCAACTCTTTATTTCATTGAATTCCAAACTTTATACATTTGAATTTAAAACATTTCTGACATCAAATGAAAGTAGTAAGAAGATACAACATTCTAGTTCTTACGGTGCCTCTTAGCCTCTCGAAGCTCATCCCGTAGTTCCGCCACTTCTTCCTTCAGTACATCGTACATATTTTTCCTCTTCTCGAGCTCCCAAACACGATGACTGAGAGTTGCAATGCTCTCCTTGCACTTCGCACACTGGGCCTGCAACAGTTCTGCTCTCTCCCTCTGAGTCTCCACCTGCCTCCGAAGATACACAATGAGACTGCTCGGAACTAGTTCTTCCTCGTCAGAGGAATCATCAGATGAATCCGGAGGTGGAGTGATCTCTCGGAACTCAGGCCATTCCTCTTCAAATTCTTCAGGATCTTCTTCGTCTGAATCAGCCTGTCCAGGGTAGTAATCCTCCTCGACTATGTGCCAGTCATCACTGCCAGCTGGGTCGAAGTGGTCCGCCATCTTAGAGAAATGAGAAGACGAAACATAAATCATAGAGCAACACAAATGTAAGTGACTTACATTTAAATCTATATACTCAACACACGCTCTAATGTCCACTCTAGGGTGTCGTTCCTTATAAATTTGTATAACTTGGAAGCATAGCTCTGATACCACTCTGTAACACCACGAATTTCAAATAAGACTGAATTCGAAGTTCCATAGGATCTTTACACTTCTCTTCATACAATTTTACAAGGAAATTAAAAACTTTATTATATCAAGTTACATTTATATAGCGAAAGCAAATTTACATCAATTACATGAATGAAATAAAGCAACACTTGAATAATTCTTTAAGCATCACTTCCTCCTTAGTCTTTTTCATTCACTTTGTCCTGCATGGAAACTGTGGGCTCGTCAGTTTATTCAACTGACGCAAGGATATAATACATCAATTTTCTCTTACTTAGAAAGCACACACTTCTCACAAACAAAACTACAGGGACTATCCTATTGATGTCATGTTGTGCTGTGCCCTTAGTCCTTAATACAGTTATTTATATTACATGACACTAATGAGCACTTATTTGGATTTTATACATCCCATACTACATAGGTCCGAAGGCAAGCCCTTAATCGTACTTCATCTTATAGGGTTCAATCTCTCGCCATGACTTAAACTACTATGGTAACTACGATAAGTATCCTAGATGTTCTATGAGTTACGAGCCCATGTCCAGACAGTCTAGAGGGGAATCCTGTAATACCCCAGATCTGGCAGCGAACAGTCGACTGGTTGGATTAGCAGTCGACTGGTCTGCACGGATTTGAGAATTTGAGACTGAGATTAAGAAATTTAGTTCCACATGGGAAGTTTGATATGATAATTTGAGTATAAATACTATTAGCCAATGATCAAGAGTCACCAATTCGGTTAACCACCTTTTGAGAGGCAGCCTGTGGTGGGCAGTTGTACTACATAGTATCTAATTTGTCTTCTGAAAATATTAAAAATCGTTTGAGTATTGGGGCGGGGCGTTACAAATGGTATCAGAGCCGACTTTCGACACCGGATGTGGTAGAGGTCAGTATGATCTGCGGTGTTGAGAGTCATTGATCTCCGGGGTTGGGTATACTCTGTGGTGTTGAGAATCACAGGTAGTGATTGATAGCCGGGTATCCGATCTGCGGTGTTGAGAGTGACTGATCTCCGGGATAGAGGACTATACTACATCGGCTAGAAAGGGCGGTCCTACACTAGATGTGTGCCCTGTACTCAGCGAGGACGCTAATTTCTAGGGGGGTATTGGTGTATGTAATACCCCAGATCTGGCAGCGAACAGTCGACTGGTTGGATTAGCAGTCGACTGGTCTGCGCAGATTTGAGAATTTGAGATTGAGATTGAGAAATTTAGTCCCACATGGGAAGTTTGATATGATAATTTGAGTATAAATACTATTAACCAATGATCAAGAGTCACCAATTCGGTTAACCACCTTTTGAGAGGCAGCCTGTGGTGGGCAGTTGTACTACATAGTATCTAATTTATCTTCTGAAAATATTAAAAATCGTCTGAGTATTGGGGCGGGGCGTTACAAATAGTATCAGAGCTGACTTTCGACACCGGATGTGGTAGAGGTCAGTATGATCTGCGGTGCTGAGAGTCATTGATCTCCGGGGTTGGGTATACTCTGCGGTGTTGAGAATCACAGGTAGTGATTGATAGCCGGGTATCCGATCTGCGGTGTTGAGAGTGACTGATCTCCGGGATAGACGACTATACTACATCGGCTAGAAAGGGCGTTCCTACACTAAATGTGTGCCATGTACTCAGCGAGGACGCTGATTTCTAAAGGTGGGGTGTATGTAATACCCCAGATCTGGCAGCGAACAGTCGATTGGTTGGATTAGCAGTCGACTGGTCTGCACGGATTTGAGAATTTGAGATTAAGATTGAGAAATTTAGTCCCACATGATAAGTTTGATATGATAATTTGAGTATAAATACTATTAACCAATGATCAAGAGTCACTGATTCGGTTAACCACCTTTTGAGAGGCAGCCTGTGGTGGGCAGTTGTACTACATAGTATCTAATTTGTCTTCTGAAAATATTAAAAATCGTCTGAGTATTCGGGCGGGGCGTTACAAATGGTATCAGAGCCGACTTTCGACACCGGATGTGGTAGAGGTCAGTATGATCTGCGGTGCTGAGAGTCATTGATCTCCGGGATTGGGTATACTCTGTGGGGTTGAGAATCACAGGTAGTGATTGATAGCCGGGTATCCGATCTGCGGTGTTGAGAGTGACTGATCTCCGGGATAGAGGACTATACTACATCGGCTAGAAAGGGCGGTCCTACACTAGGTGTGTGCCCTGTACTCAGCGAGGACGCTGATTTCTAAGGGGGGTGTATGTAATACCCCAGATCTGGCAGCGAACAGTCGATTGGTTGGATTAGCAGTCGACTGGTCTGCGCGGATTTGAGAATTTGAGATTGAGATTGAGAAATTTAGTCCCACATGGGAAGTTTGATATGATAATTTGAGTACAAATACTATTAGCCAATGATCAAGAGTCACCAATTCGGTTAACCACCTTTTGAGAGGCAGCCTGTGGTGGGCAGTTGTACTACATAGTATCTAATTTGTCTTCTGAAAATATTAAAAATCGTCTGAGTATTGGGGCGGGGCGTTACAAATGGTATCAGAGCCGACTTTCGACACCGGATGTGGTAGAGGTCAGTATGATCTGCGGTGCTGAGAGTCATTGATCTCCGGGGTTGGGTATACTCTGCGGTGTTGAGAATCACAGGTAGTGATTGATAGCCGGGTATCCGATCTGCGGTGTTGAGAGTGACTGATCTCCGGGATAGACGACTATACTACATCGGCTAGAAAGGGCGGTCCTACACTAGATGTGTGCCCTGTACTCAGTGAGGACGCTGATTTCTAAGGGGGGTATTGGTGTATGTAATACCCCAGATCTGGCAGCGAACAGTCGACTGGTTGGATTAGCAGTCGACTGGTCTGCACGGATTTGAGAATTTGAGATTGAGATTGAGAAATTTAGTCCCACATGGGAAGTTTGATATGATAATTTGAGTATAAATACTATTAGCCAATGATCAAGAGTCACCAATTCAGTTAACCACCTTTTGAGAGGCAGCCTGTGGTGGGCAGTTGTACTACATAGTATCTAATTTGTCTTCTGAAAATATTAAAAATCGTCTGAGGATTGGGGCGGGGCGTTACAAATTGTATATTAAATACTAAGGTGGTTAACCGAATTGGTGACTCTTGATCATTGGCTAATAGTATTTATACTCAAATTATCATATCAAACTTCCCATGTGGGACTAAATTTCTCAATCTCAATCTCAAATTCTCAAATCCGTGCAGACCAGTCGACTGCTAATCCAACCAGTCGACTGTTCGCTGCCAGATCTGGGGTATTACATATACCCCACCTTTAGAAATCAGCGTCCTCGCTGAGTACATGGCACACATCTAGTGTAGGAACGCCCTTTCTAGCCGATGTAGTATAGTCGTCTATCCCGGAGATCAGTCACTCTCAACACCGCAGATCGGATACCCGGCTATCAATCACTACCTGTGATTCTCAACACCACAGAGTATACCCAACCCCGGAGATCAATGACTCTCAGCACCGCAGATCATACTGACCTCTACCACATCCGGTGTCGAAAGTCGGCTCTGATACCATTTGTAACGCCCCGCCCCAATACTCAGACGATTTTTAATATTTTCAGAAGATAAATTAGTTACTATGTAGTACAACTGCCCACCACAGGCTGCCTCTCAAAAGGTGGTTAACCGAATTGGTGACTCTTGATCATTGGCTAATAGTATTTATACTCAAATTATCATATCAAACTTCCCATGCGGGACTAAATTTCTCAATCTCAATCTCAAATTCTCAAATCTGTGCAGACCAGTCGACTGCTAATCCAACCAGTCGACTGTTCGCTGCCAGATCTGGGGTATTACAAATCCCACACACTAACATAACGCATCATGCAGGCAATCTATGGACAATTCAGCCTCCGTCATGGAACGATGGCACCACCCGTAGTCACCAAACACCCCACAAGCGTCGCCACCGGGACGATAATTCCGGAGTAGTGCTCACGCCATGACATGGCGCATCTAGCAGGTAGTCTGTGAATCACTCTCACACCGCCAATCCGATGGCCCTCATACTCGTGTTTTTCTCTTACTTTCGTCACATCTCCACTATGTATCTAGTCATTAATTTTATTTGAATCATGAATAAAATCAATCCCCTAGAGTTAGCACTTCCTCTATACCAGACTTAACCATTAATTCAATAACATGACCCAAACTTGGTCTTTTCTTTTCAATATCTCATCTTAAAAATATTTTTTCAATGCCGGTATAAGGCTTAGCTACCCTCTAGTTTTCAATTCCATTTCATGTTCATAGCATTTGTGTATTCATATTCATAAGACCTTTCATAATTCATCATGATATTTGATTTTACTTTCATGTACAATTTCATGAATAGAATAAATTTCATTTGTCACAATCATAATTCATTTTTTCCACATAATTCTTTTATTCTCATTTTATCAATACTAAATCTAAAATTCACACTTTCGATTTTCCCATTATAAAAATCTCTTTTCAAAACTCTTTTAAACAATAAATTTATTTTTCTTTATCTAAAGACATTTAAAACTTGAAACCCAATAGTCAGGACAGTCGACTATTAAAGCACAGTAGGTCGACTGTTCTACGAGGATTTAAACTCGAAAACCAAATAGTCAGGGCAGTCGACTGTTCTGCGAGGATTTAAAACTCGAAAACCAAATCGCCAAGGCAGTCGACTGTTAAAGCACAGCCGGTCAACTGTTCTGTCACGATTAAAAACTTGGAAATTAATGATCAGGGCAGTCAACTATTAAAATATAGTCGGTCGACTGTTCTGCAACTAAAATTCGAAATTTATTACCTGATAGTCGACTGTCGACTCTAGTTCGGTTGACTGTGGATTGCACCAGGTTGCAATTTAAAGTAGATCATGGATATATTTTTGACATTTGAGAACAAAATCATAATTTTCGCTTTATTCATAATCGAAGTTTCCACAAAATTACTTTTTCTCTTTATTACTAAAAATCTATTCTTTCAAATAAATTAGTCCTAATTCACAAAATGTTCGTTTCTCTTTTCCAACAAAACAAATATGCAAATTTGGGATTTTTAATACTAATCTCAAAACATGTATAATTTATTCGTCAGTTCTACTTTCATAGCATGAAGGTTTCCCATAATTCACATTTATCCATAAACACATTTCTTCACATTGCATTTTCCCCACATACATGAACATCTTAATGTAGAGATTCATATTTTCTTAATTAACATACTAATGCATTATCAAGTTATCACAACAACATTTCTATTCACATCATTCAATCAATTTTTATAATGATTTCATGCACTTCCACATGGGTTCACTTTCTCCTTAATCATGGTAACTACTCATAAAGCAATGTTCTCTTATTTAATTTAACATGATCACAAACACAAACCTAGCATGGTAACTAATTAGAAGTTTGAGAAAATCGCCCACCTATGGGAGAAAATGAATAGAAAGCCACTAGAAATCTCCTAGAATGAACGAATGGATCCTTCTCCTCCTAGTTTGTGCCTCCAACGCGCCTCCTCCTCCTTGCTTGTATGGAACCCAAGCTCTCTTTCTTGCTTCTTGAAGTAGGCCGGCCACCTCCTTGGATGAGCACACACACACAAAGACTCGCTCTTTTGATTCACAAATACTCTTAATTTTTTTCGCACTCTAATTCTTTTCTTTCTTTCTTTTTATCAAATTCCTAATGTACTACATGAGAAGGGTAAGGGGGTATTTATACTTTTTTTAGAGAAAAATAAATGGTTAGGATTAGATCAAATGGTTAAGAATAAAAGGCTAGGATGTGTTAGGGAGTTGTAACAACTACCCATGATCACATAACCACCCCATCCACTACACCACTCTCTCCATCTCTCTTGCTCCCATCCGGCCACACTCCTCACGCTCACTAGACACGTGCTAGTGCAATGCACGTGTCTCTCATAGTACCCCCTATTAATTGTTGCACAGGATCAATTAATTTATTTGTAGCGCCCCGAATTTCTAATATAATAACTTAGAAAATACGTGGGGCAATCTCAGCATCAACTTCAATGTAACATTAAATACAACCAACACCAATAAAATTTTCAACTTTTATTACAACAATCTTTTATAAAGCACAGCGGAACTCAAAACATCTCAACTCAAAATTTTCTTTTATTTACAACACAAAACTATCTCAAATATGCTTTTACAAATTTACACAAAACTCTTTCAAATCAATTTATCTCAAAAACCATCTCAAGCATCCCACCTCCAAACTCTAAGCAACGACCTGCAGCACATGAGGCTAGAGATGATCCCTAACCCCCAAAACTAAAGGGGTCAGCCATAAATGGTGTGAGTGACATAAAAGCAAACAAACAACATAAATAAACATTAAGCAAGGATTCTTAAACAACATATAATAAACAAGAAGATATAAAATATGACGTAGCAAGAAAACATGTAAACAACAAGTGAGACTAAACCAAGTGTCATGTGTAGAAAACAGGAAATCCACATGCATGAAAACCAAGTCAAGAAAACACAATTTCTATATGCGGACTCTCTAATGCGTACTTGTCGAAGTCTATGCATCCCACTCTACATAGGTTCGGTGCAAGCCCTTAACGTCTCCACATTATAGGGTTCAATCCCCCGCTATGCAACTAATCCTATCACGATGACTACTACGAGATAAAGATAAACTATGGATAGTATCCCATGCCCGATAATTCCGGAGATAGATCCCACACCCAAGATATTTTACCTGGATAATTCCGAAGATCATCCCACACCGAAACATTGACACATCACCACACGAATACCACATGTGCTTCGCCTCGACTCTGATAATTCCGGAGATCAATCCCACACCGAAAGCAACTACTTGGATAATTCCGGAGATATATCTCACACCCAAAGTAAAATACTTGGATAATTCCGGAGATAGATCCCACACCCAAAGTAAGATACTTCGATAATTCTGGAGATTAAATCCCACACCGAAAGCCATACTGAGGTACTTGACTCATGTTCCCGTTCATCATATCACCACTAGTGCCTGTCCTTATTATTTTTAGGTTACTTGATTACTCAACGAATCTCCTAGAGTGGTGTACCCTACCGGACTTAACTCAAAACTGATTAACTGAAATGCCTCAACAGGCCTCAACAAAATAACTCAACACTGGTATACTAGGGTCACACACATCCTCTAGAGACTCAAACTCAAAAAGTCTAAACCAACTTTCCACTAAACAAAATAGCTCAACTGAATATCTCAAATTCATATGCTCAACTGAAGACAAAGTATAATCTCAAAATATCTGAAGACTAACCATTCGAAAGAACATTCAAGTTTACGAAAACTCATCGGTACCAGTCGACTTATACTGTAGTAAGTCGACTGTCCAGAGGAAAAAATATCCATGATTTTAAGAAAATAAGTTTAAGTAATATAAGTTGACTTATAAAAATCATAAGTTGACTTACCAGATCATAAGTTGACTTATAGAAAACATAAGTCAACTTACCAGATCATAAGACGACTTATAAAAACATAAGTTGATTTACCAACAATATAAGATGACTTATAAAAACATAAGTTGACTTACCAATAATATAAGATGACTTATAAAAACATAAGTCGACTTACCAACAATATAAGATGACTTATAAAAACATAAGTTGACTTACCAACAGTATAAGATGACTTATAAAAACATAAGTTGACTTACCAACATTATAAGATGACTTATAAAAACATAAGTCGACTTACCAACAATATAAGATGACTTATAAAAACATAAGTCGACTTACCAGAGAGAAATTCCAGAAATCTTTAAGAAATATTCTAAGTGTTATAAGTCGACTTGCAAAGTCATAAGTCGACTTAAAGGAGAATATAAGTCGACTTAAAAGGTCATAAGTCAACTTACCAGAGAAAAATCTACGATAACTTTGAAAAATAAATTCTAAGTATACCAGTCGACTGAAAAGGGTCTAAGTCGACTGTCCAGAACGAATTTTCAAGAAAGCTAAAGATACAGCAGCTGGGTCGTGCCAGTCGACTGAAAGGTCTGACAGTCGACTGTCGGCCTACAGTCTGCCTAATTTCGGTTGTACATGATAATCAAAATTAGAGTTTTTCTAAAAGAAATCATTGTTTATGAAAATAATTCGTATTCAGGTAAAAATGACAATCTCAAAGTATCCTCAGATTGGATACAATCCTCAAATCAACCAACTTCCTCAAAATCTCAATCTTCATGTTCTAAATTCCTAATTCTTCCATTAGGGTTTCTCAATACTAAATTTCTTTCACAACTCAAAACCAAATCTGATTTGTAAACACAAGATCCACATGTTCATCCATCCAATCATAACCATACTCAAATCTTAAACATGCTTTCTAGCAATACAATTTTATAAGCCGAGATCTACTAGTCATTCATAGATTTCACATACATGGTACAAACAACAACCTTTGCATCGTTCTCATGCAAGAATACTAAATGACATACATGCCAAACCAACAATATAACAATCGATCACATTAATCAAACCACAATACAAGATTCATATCATTCACAACATCAAAACAACACAAAACATTGTCACTCACCTTGGAGTTGAAAAGATCCAACCAAAAACCTTCCTTTTGGCGAGATCCAAATTCCTCTTCTTGATCCTCCAAAAATATCACAAAATTCTGTATGGTGCAGCAAATGACGGCTGCAAATTCCTTTTAAATATCCAGGATAAGAGTTTAGGATTTTACCCACTTTTGCAAAATAATCCCTTCAAAATACAACTTTATATATATAGCTCTATTCTTGAAAATTCAATAAAATTCATTTAAATTAGGATTTAAAAGTAAAATATAATCCTAAATCTCAACCGGCACTGTTCAAAACGTCCAGAAAATACATTTTACATTTTAACCCCTAAAAATGACAAATTTGCAAAAAGGTCATTCTTTCCTCAAAATTTGCAAATAGTTCCAATTAATTTCAGAAAAATCTGGAAAAATACTAAATAAATTCCAAATATTAAATAATTATTTTTCATGAAGAAAACTTGACTTTCAAACTCCTCAAGAAAGTATCTGCACGTGTTTTGCACGTGTAAAAAGATATTTTTTTCTGAAAATATTCATAAATTCTCCAAAAATCATCTTAGTCATTTATAAACCTTTAAAAAATAATATTTTTAAAAATACGGGGTTCTACATCACTCCCTCCTTAGAAGAGTTCTGTCCTCAGAACTATTACTAATGAGTCCAAACCACATACCAACAAAGGAAACAATATCTCATAAATAGAATATAGTCCAAACAATTGCATAGGACAACACAATCAAAAATAGAAGGAATACAACTTTACTCAATCATTGGTACAATCATTCAAAGGAATCACAATCACATAAAAGAAGTACACTCATACAAAAAGCTCAGGGAAATCCTTCTGCATGCGATCCTCTGGCTCCCAAATAGCCTCCTCGAACTGCTGATCCCTCCACAACACCTTGACCATAGGTATCACCTTGCTCCTAAAGACTTTCTCCCTACGATCAACGATCTCAACAGGCTGTTCCTTGTAACTCAAGTTCACCTATAGATCTTCAGGAACCTCTACCAACTGATGATTCTGATCTGGCACATACTTCCTCAACAATGACACATGGAATACATCATGCACCTGTGCCAACTCCTCTGGAAGCTTCAATCTATATGCTGTCTTGCCAATCCGCTCCATGATCCTGTATGGCCCAATATACCTTGGCGCCAACTTGCCTCCCTTACCAAACCTGATCACTCTTTTGGTCGGAGAAACCTTGAGGAAAACTGCATCCCCAACCTCAAACTCCAAGTCTCTTCGTCGAGTATCGGCATAACTCTTCTGCCGACTCTGAGCCTCGACCAATCTCTTGCGAATCAGCTCAATCTGCTCTGACGTCTGCTGTACGATCTCAGGACCATTCATCTGCCTCTCGCCAACCTCGTACCAACAAACAGGTGTCCTGCACCTCCGCCCGTACAAAGCCTCATACGGTGCCATATCAATACTCGCATGGTAACTGTTGTTATAAGCAAACTCAACCAATGCCAAGTATCTCTCCCAACTACCACCAAAATCCATAACACAAGCCCTCAACATGTCTTCCAGCACTCGATTCACCCTCTCCGTCTAAACATCAGTCTGTGGATGAAACGCGGTACTGAAATCGGTTCTGGTGCCTAAAGCTGCTTGTAGGCTCTTCCAAAATCTTGAAGTGAACCTTGCATCTCTGTCGGATACAATCGACACAGGAACTCCATGAAGTCTCACAATTTCACCAATGTACAGCTCAGCCAATTTCTCCAATGACCAAGTAATCTTCATGGCTAGATAGTGAGCCGACTTAGTCAAACGGTCCACAATAACCCAAATCGAATCATTGCCCTTCGAACTCCTTGGCAAACCCGTGATGAAATCCATACTGATATTCTCCCATTTCCACTCCGGAATGGGCAACGGCTGTAACAAACCTCCAGGTATCTGATTTTCTGCTTTGATCTGCTGACAAGTCAGACACCTTGCCACGAAATCTGCCACATCCCTCTTCATATCAGACCACCAAAAGTGATGTTTGATGTCCCTGTACATCTTCGTGCCTCCTGGATGAACTGACAACAAGGTACTGTGTGCTTCCTGCAAGATACTATCTCTCAAATCTGCATTATCTGGAACGCACAACCTCTCACCCAACCAAAGAATTCCATCTTGGACACGAAACTCTGATAGTCTGCCCTATGAAACCTGTTGCAACATCTTCTGGATCTCCGAGTCTGATCTCTGACCTTTCACAATCCTCTCTCTCAAGGATGGCTGCAGCCTCAACTGAGCCAAAGATGCCCCTAAACCTAGCAGCACCACCTCGATACCTACCTGATCGATCTCTGCTGCCAACTCACTTCGAGTAGTGATCAAACTTGATAAACTACTCTTCCTGCTAAGTCCATCAGACACCACATTCGCCTTGCCCGGATGATACTTGATCTCGGGACGAATGTCTTCCAAAACTTCCAACCACCTTCTCTGCCGAAGACTTAGATCCTTCTGTTGATAAATGTACTTCAGGCTCTTGTGGTCAGTGTACATGTTAACCTTCTCACCATAAACATAATGCCTCCACTGCTTCAAGGCATAAATGATAGCTGCTAGCTCCAAATCATGCGTCGGATAATTCTTCTCATGCGGACGCAATTGCCTCGAACTATAAGCAATAACCTTGCCTTCTTGCATCAAGACACAACCCAAACCTCTGAGAGACGCATCACTGAAGATATCATAATCCTTTCCAGCTTGTGGCAAAGCTACGATAGGTGCAGTAGTCAACCTCTCCTTTAACTCAAGGAAACTCTCCTCACACTTATCAGTCCATAAAAATGCCACATTCTTCCGGGTCAAACATGTCAAAGGAACTACAATTTGAGAATAACCCTGGATGAATCTCCTGTAGTAACCAGCCAAACCCAAGAAACTTCTGACTTTCTTCATAGAGTTGGCCTGGGCCAATCCTTTACTGCTTCAACTTTCTGAGGATCAGTGGCTACTCTCTCCTTAGAAAGGATATGACCAAGGAAAGCTACCTCAGACTTCCAAAACTCACACTTCGACAACTTGGCATACAAGCTATGCTCCTACAATTTCTGTGATACCGCTGTCAAGTGCATAGAATGCTCCTCCGATTTCGAATACACCAAAATATCATCGATGAAAACCACCACGAAGGAGTCAATAAATGGCCTCAAAACCCGATTCATCATATCCATGAACACTGCTGGCGCATTCGTCAACCCGAATGGCATTACCAAAAACTTATAGAGTCCATGACGAGTCCTGAAAGCTGTCTTACTCGCATCTTCCTCCTTGACTCGAACCTGATGATACCATGACCTCAAATCAATTTTCGAAAATACAGCTGCTCCTCGAAGCCTGTCGAACAAATCATCAATCCGCGGCAGTGGATACTTATTCTGAATAGTCACCCTATTCAACTCCCGATAGTCAATGCACATCCTCATTGACCCATCCTTCTTCTTGACCAACAACACTGGCGCTCCCCACGGAGAAGAACTCGGCCTAATAAGCCCTTTGCTCAACAGCTCCTCAATCTACTTCTTCACTTCATCTTGCTCTACAGGTGCCATCCTGTACGGAGCCTTAGAAATCGGCGCACTCCCTGGCTGAACATTGATGCAAAACTCCATATCTCTCTGCGGCGGTAATCCTGGAAAATCATCCAAGAACACCTTAGGAAAATCTCTGACAACCGGAATGCCCTTGACTTCATCTGAAATTGTCATCTTGGATACCATTGCAGCCACCTTCGGAATCTTCTTCTTCCCTTGGAAAGTCACTGCGGGTCCACGTGGTGCTTTCACCAACACCTCCTTCTGCTTGCATTCAATTGTGGCATCATATATTGCCATCCAATCAATGCCCACGATGACATCCACACCTAAGACTTGCAGCTCGATCAAATCAAGGCCGAACAACCTCCCACCAACCTCCCACCAATTGATCGCTGATCGTAATATCAATCAGCGATCAATTCTTCACCTAACGGCGTTGCCACCAACAATACCTTGCCTGGAAACAACTTAGGCTCCACACCTAAGATCTTTGCAAAATTTGGCGATACAAAAGTATGCGATGAACCAGTATCAAATAAAACCCTTGCCTTTATTCCATTAATTAAAACAATTCCTGTTACAAGAAGAGTGATACTCAATCTCCAATTGTTCTCAAATAAAGGTTTTACTTATTACATTGATTTAAAAATAAAATCAAAATTCTTGCATACCCTGTATTACATCTTCCGAGTTACCCGCGTCCTCCTCGGTTAATGCAAATACTCGCCCTTGCCTCTGGAATTTGCTTCCACCCGAACCATCCTTCCTCAATTGTGGACAATGGGGCTTAGAATGTCCTGCCTGCCCACACTGGGAACAAATCTACTTCGCCAACTTCGGACACGCTGACCTGTAATGTCCTGTCTCCTTGCAGTAATAACAAGTCACTCCCTGAGTTGCAGGTGCCTTCTGCACCGGATCGCTGAACTTGATCTGCTTCGCTGGGAATCCCTTCCCACTCTGACCTGATGCTGGCCTCTTGTTCTGGTTCCATGTATCTTGCCTCTTCTGGAACTGATCCATGTCCTCCTCAGTCATAGCTGCTCTCCTGACCAGCTTGTCGAACCTTCTGATGCCCAACGGGATCATCCTCGACCTCAAGTTTGGCCTTAAGCCCTGCTTAAACTTTTTGGCCTTCTTCGCCTCGTCAACGACCAACTCTGGCGCATACCTCGAAAGCTGAGCAAACTTGGTCTCATAATCCCGCACGGTCATGCTACCCTGCTGAAGGTTCAAGAACTCGGTCGCCTTATTCTCCTGAACATCTAGGGGAAAGAAGCGATCCCTGAACTCCTCCAGAAAAGTTTCCCAAGTCATCGGCTGGTCTCCCAAAGTCCTCTTCAGCAATTCCCACCAGACACCAGCGTCCTTTTCCAGCTGCATTGTAGCCAACTTCACCTTATTGGCTACCGGAGTCTCCGATACCTCGAATATTGTGTCCATCCTCCTAATCTAATCATCAGCTGCGGTTGGATCAGATTGGCCCTCAAAAACTGGCAGCCTCATCCTCTTAAAGGATTCGATCTGCTTAATAGGAATGACGTTAACCAATCCCTGTCCAGCTCCATGATTTTGCTGCTGATTCTGCTGTTGATTCTGACTTTGCGCCAAATTAAATGCCATTAGCGCATTCAGAGTCTGATATACCTTGGCGAATTCAGCCTCAAGATCAATTCCAGTTCCTCGAGAACTACCAGATCCATCCTCATTGTTACCACCATTCCTGGGCCTGGGTGCAACCATTCTGAATACTGCAAAACGAGGGAAAAGTTAGAGCATCACACACAATTCAAACTCACATCAATATCCTTTAGCAAAACTTCACTTGTATCCCAAAGGTAAAACATCATGTTTCAGTTCCATGTGATACTCACTCTTTAATGTCCACACCTAGGTACTCACACGCTAGTGTCCACACCTAGGTTATTTTTATGCCATGTTTATTATTACTATTGAAGCATGTTCTGATACCAATCTCTGTAGCGCCCCGAATTTCTAATATAATAACTTAGAAAATACGTGGCACAATCCCAGCATCAACTTCAATATAACATTAAACACAACCAACACCAATAAAATTTTCAACTTTTATTACAACAATCTTTTATAAAGCACAGCGGAACTCAAAACATCTCAACTAAAAATTTTCTTTTATTTACAACACAAAACTATCTCAAATATGCTTTTACAAATTTACACAAAACTCTTTCAAATCAATTTATCTCAAAAACTATCTCAAGCATCCCACCTCCAAACTCTAAGCAACGACCTGCAACACATGAAGCTAGAGATGATCCCTAACCCCCAAAACTAAAGGGGTCAGCCATAAATGGTGTGAGTGACATAAAAGCAAACAAACAACATAAATAAACATTAAGCAAGGATACTTAAACAACATATAATAAACAAGAAGATATAAAATATGACGTAGCAAGAAAACATGTAAACAACAAGTGAGACTAAACCAAGTGTCATGTGTAGAAAACAGGAAATCCACATGCATGAAAACCAAGTCAAGAAAACACAATTTCTATATGCGGACTCTCTAATGCGTACTTGTCGAAGTCTATGCATCCCACTCTACATAGGTTCGGTGCAAGCCCTTAACGTCTCCACATTATAGGGTTCAATCCCCCGCTATGCAACTAATCCTATCACGATGACTACTACGAGATAAAGATAAACTATGGATAGTATCCCATGCCCGATAATTCCGGAGATAGATCCCACACCCAAGATATTTTACCTGGATAATTCCGGAGATCATCCCACACCGAAACATTGACACATCACCACACGAATACCACATGTGCTTCGCCTCGACTCTGATAATTCCGGAGATCAATCCCACACCGAAAGCAACTACTTGGATAATTCCGGAGATATATCTCACACCCAAAGTAAAATACTTGGATAATTCCGGAGATAGATCCCACACCCAAAGTAAGATACTTCGATAATTCTGGAGATTAAATCCCACACCGAAAGCCATACTGAGGTACTTGACTCATGTTCCCGTTCATCATATCACCACTAGTGCATGTCCATATTATTTTTGGGTTACTTGATTACTCAACGAATCTCCTAGAGTGGTGTACCCTACCGGACTTAACTCAAAACTGATTAACTGAAATGCCTCAACAGGCCTCAACAAAATAACTCAATACTGGTATACTAGGGTCACACACATCCTCTAGAGAGTCAAACTCAAAAAGTCTAAACCAACTTTCCACTAAACAAAATAGCTTAACTAAATATCTCAAATTCATATGCTCAACTGAAGACAAAGTATAATCTCAGAATATCTGAAGACTAACCATTCGAAAGAACATTCAAGTTTACGAAAACTCATCGGTACCAGTCGACTTATACTGTAGTAAGTCGACTGTCCAGAGGAAAAAATATCCATGATTTTAAGAAAATAAGTTTAAGTAATATAAGTTGACTTATAAAAGTCATAAGTTGACTTACCAGATCATAAGTTGACTTATAGAAAACATAAGTCGACTTACCAGATCATAAGATGACTTATAAAAACATAAGTTGATTTACCAACAATATAAGATGACTTATAAAAACATAAGTTGACTTACCAATAATATAAGATGACTTATAAAAACATAAGTCGACTTACCAACAATATAAGATGACTTATAAAAACATAAGTTGACTTACCAACAGTATAAGATGACTTATAAAAACATAAGTCGACTTACCAACAATATAAGATGACTTATAAAAACATAAGTCGACTTACCAGAGAGAAATTTCAGAAATCTTTAAGAAATATTCTAAGTGTTATAAGTCGACTTGCAAAGTCATAAGTCGACTTAAAGGAGAATATAAGTCGACTTAAAAGGTCATAAGTCGACTTACCAGAGAAAAATCTATGATAACTTTGAAAAATAAATTCTAAGTATACCAGTCGACTAAAAAGGGTCTAAGTCGACTGTCCAGAACGAATTTTCAAGAAAGCTAAAGATACAGCAGCTGGTTCGTGCCAGTCGACTGAAAGGTCTGATAGTCGACTGTCGGCCTACAGTCTGCCTAATTTCGGTTGTACATGATAATCAAAATTAGAGTTTTTCTAAAAGAAATCATTGTTTATGAAAATAATTCGTATTCAGGTAAAAATGACAATCTCAAAGTATCCTCAGATTGGATACAATCCTCAAATCAACCAACTTCCTCAAAATCTCAATCTTCATGTTCTAAATTCCTAATTTTTCCATTAGGGTTTCTCAATACTGAATTTCTTTCACAACTCAAAACCAAATCTGATTTGTAAACACAAGATCCAGATGTTCATCCATCCAATCATAACCATACTCAAATCTTAAACATGCTTTCTAGCAATACAATTTTATAAGCCGAGATCTACTAGTCATTCATAGATTTCACATACATGGTACAAACAACAACCTTTGCATCGTTCTCATGCAAGAATACTAAATGACATACATGCCAAACCAACAATATAACAATCGATCACATTAATCAAACCACAATACAAGATTCATATCATTCACAACATCAAAACAAAACAAAACATTGTCACTCACCTTGGAGTTGAAAAGATCCAACGAAAAACCTTCCTTTTGGCGAGATCCAAATTCCTCTTCTTGATCCTCCAAAAATATCACAAAATTCTGTATGGTGCAGCAAATGACGGCTGCAAATTCCCTTTAAATATCCGGGATAAGAGTTTAGGATTTTACCCACTTTTGCAAAATAATCCCTTCAAAATACAACTTTATATATATAGCTCTATTCTTGGAAATTCAATAAAATTCATTTAAATTAGGATTTAAAAGTAAAATATAATCCTAAATCTCAACCGGTACTGTTCAAAACGTCCAGAAAATACATTTAACATTTTAACCCCTAAAAATGACAAATTTGCAAAAAGGTCATTCTTTTCTCAAAATTTGCAAATAGTTCCAATTAATTTCAGAAAAATCTGGAAAAATACTAAATAAATCCCAAATATTAAATAATTATTTTTCATGAAGAAAACTTGACTTTCAAACTTCTCAAGAAAGTATCTGCACGTGTTTTGCACGTGTAAAAAGATAAATTTTTCTGAAAATATTCATAAATTCTCCAAAAATCATCTTAGTCATTTATAAACCTTTAAAAAATAATATTTTAAAAATACGGGGTTCTACATTATTGTCTACTAAAAATGTGTCTACACTACATGTTATAACAATTAAAAGGTAATTTAATTAGTGGGCTTCAAAATAGTGGGCCTTAGACTCATGGGTTATTAATGAAATATTTAATTAATTAGGATGGGCTTAAATTAGAAAATAGGCCTTAGGCTTTTCTAAACAGGCTATTAGAAATTAAAAAGAAGAATTTAAAATGATCATTTGTTCATGTTATAAAAGAGATAATTTTAAGGGAAAACGTACTAGAATTTATACGTGCAAAACACGTAAAATCAATAACTCTTCAATAAATTATAAATAGAAATCTAGGATATTACAAATTCTACTTTTATTTTCACTCTTATTCTATATACGAGTATCCGCGAAGTACGGTATCAAAATTTCACAACCCTCTTATTGTCTTGATATTTTTTTTGTAGTTATATTTTTTTTTATCATATTTGTTTGTTGGTTTTTTTATATTCTCTCTCACAACCTACTTATTGTTTTCTAGATTTTTTTTAAAAACTTATCTTGCCTAGATTGTATTTAATTTTTTCACATGCACTACTATATCAACATGTCTAGATTACGAGGTAGCGGCCGTAGCCAAAGTGGATAAGATTCCACCGGCACTTCTCGTAGGCCTCCAATTGTCCCACAAAATAAGCCCACCGAAGAGTACCCTATGACCTAACACATTGATACACACGATGAGTTTGTAGGAGACATAGACATAGAAGAAGAATCACAAACAAAAGCAACTGAAACAACACAACTGGATTGTCACGTCCCGCTTCTAGAAAAGGAGATATGGAATACGGATACGTAACTAAGTCCAGTGAATGATTTTAATTATCCATAAGCTGTCAGGATCTTTACAACATTTCACAGGAATAACTAGAAATAAAAATGGAGAAATCAACCACGCATGCATGAATGAATCAATATATCATTAGAATTTACTTGAAACAACACTTAATAAATCTCAAATAAACCATATCTGAAAATAAGTCAATAATCCGGGGTCATGCTGCCTAATACAAATAATCCAAGTAACAGATACATTTATTCAAAAAATAAGCAACAGGAAATAATAATAATAGCAAGAACTCTAGCATCTAAAATCTCAGATCACCTACTCCATCTGGCAACTGGTCACCATAATCTGCAATTTAACAAATTGCAGGAAGAGAAAAAAGAAAACAAAACGCCCGTCAATGCAAGTTATGGGCCGCTTGTAGTGCAGGCACAAGTACAGGAAAAGATAAACAAATATAGAGTAACAGCGGAAGCATATATAGCATGGAATAGGCATGAAAGAGCAAAATAGAATGTATAACATGAATCAGAAAACAGAATCAAGTAACATGGTGTACCAATGGGGTAAAGGTAACATGTATCAGGTGTTAAGTATTATGCAGCCAGGTAAATAGGTAACAGATGAACAGGTAAACAGGTACCATGTACAGGTAAGCATGTAATAGGTGTCATGTTATGTCAAGTCTTGTATATAATTCTAACTAAGTAGCACTTCATGCATCCCAAACTTTTACCACATGGTTGCTACATTCAAACAAGTTATGCTTAAATTTCGTAGTGGAGTCTATAGGGCCATGTACTCAGGGATCAAGAAAACAGGTACAGGAACAGGTACAGGTAGAACCTACTGGTCCTCTTCCGAGTACACCTTTCAATAGGGAAGTGTGCAGTCAAGCAATCAGGTAAACAGGTACAGGCAGAACCTACTGGTCCTCTTCCGAGTACACCTTTCTATAGGAAAGTGTGCAGTCAGGTAATCAGGTAAACTAGATCGTGTATCATGTAATCATGAAACATGTAACAGGTGGGAAATACGGGCCCCCTTCTAAGTACACATTTCCATATTTTCAACTACTAGATCTTTCCCTTAACCCCGACTTGGTTATTTGTTATTATTATCAACATGCATGTATGTGTCACAAACATAGCAAGAATAACATGGCATGAACAAGTAACAGGTTCAGGTTGAAAGATAAACATGCACAGGTGGAAGACAACTCATAAAAGGTTAGGACAACGAAAATTCTAGTTCATGACAGCAAGACAGTACTGCACCAAATCTAGAATTTCCGTTGCCACAACTATGCAAAACTGGATCCGTTAGAAAATCTGAAAAATAGAATCTCGACCGAATCCAGCAAATATATATAAGTTTTATGGTATTTTACAAAAACAAGACTCAAAACAGATTTGTATCCAGAAAACATATTGAGCCAGAAATCAGAAGTTTGTATTCATAAACAGGAAAATGGCATAGAAACTTACTGATTAAATCCACGAAAAATCTGGGGTATTCCTTAGTATGTTTAGTAACAGAAAATAAAGTTTCATAATTTTCCAATATAGACAGAATAGTCAATTAAAATCAGAAGCAGCAAGATACAGAAAGTTTGTAGATCTGAAATCATAAACACATCAGTACTAAAACAGCAGCAGAGTACAAAATATAAGTCGAAATCCAGATCCGTCAAAAAGGTGATAAAATAGATACAGCAGGCTACAATTCTTATTCACAAAGTTTTTATAAACAGCAAATAGAATCATGTTGAATTATGTTTCTTTACAGGACAACACGAAAATTCTGCAAGTATAGTAGTTGTTTGCAAGCATAGATTAGTTTATAAAAGATCACTTAAATCCACAAAAATTAGGGGTTAATCTAAATCAAGTCTAGTTGTACTTAGCAAAATATTGGATCAAAATATTACCTTTATCATCAGTATAAAAATAAAATACTCTCCAGAATTCATATAAAACCGAATCTGTAATTTTCTAACCATCTGGAGTAAAATAGCCATAACTTGCAACTCATAAATCGAAACTAAGATCTATCAGAAAATTTGAAAAGCAGACAGAATTCTCTACAATTCATATTCACAAATAATTTTCATATACTGACCTTAATAGGGTCTAAAATACTAAACAACAATGGGATAACAACAAATACAGAAATATTCTTTATGCATGAAATCAACTATGTCATATGTAACACATCCAAATCATAACGAAGTGTGCAATAGGATATACTAGATTTCGAAGCAACTTAGTTTAGGGTATTTAACAGATCAACAACAGGATATACTACTAGTAACACATCATATTAGGGTTCACAACCAACATACATATATGCAATAGAGATTAATTAGATCTAAGTTCAACTTCTTGTCGTGTGTGTAATGATACAACCACGGGCAAATCAACACATAGAGACAAGATATAACAAGGGTTTGCACAAGAATTGTCTCTAGAACACATCTACACTACAAGCGATATTTAGTACTTATATTTGCAACAGAAATTAATACAAGTTGCCTGCCTTATAGCCGACGACGAAAACGACGAAGCAAGAGTAAGAATAATGGGAACGGATTCCCGGGAACGAATTCAATGAACGAACAAATGAACGAACCCATAAACTCTCGGGATCAACACACGCACACAAGAGCCAAGACAGCCCGGGTGTGCACTGCGTTGAGGGAATGGCGACGGCAAGCAGCGGGAGACGGTGCTGCGGCGGCTGCTGTTGCTGTCTGCCTCTGCAGGTGACATCACGATGTCGTGGAGCAGGGCAACAGGGTGTCGCGCTGGGCCGGGCGTCTGGTGGTCGGGTGGCGCCACAGGAGAGTGTCGCTGTTCTGGCTTCGCTATATATTTTGGCGACACGACAGGAGACAAGGAGGGGACCAGGGGGTGTGTCGGAATGCTATGGACGGGAAGGAGCACAGGGATGATGGCGGAAGAGGGGATGGGTTTAGATGAGTGCAGGATAGGGTTTCGGGGTGGAGGGGATGAAGGTGAAGTAATAGGCGGCTGAATAATAGGATTGGGGAATATACAGTAGTAGATTTAGGAAGATATAGGGTTAGGGTGCTGATGGGTAACGGGTTGGGGGTGTTATTGGGTATGAGGTTATAAGGATCCAATAGTGAATTAATGGGTTTATTAGGTAGGGTTTTGAATAGGATAAAGATCCAAAATAATGTGATGGCGACAAAATAAATAAATAAAATATGACAAGAACAATTTAAATAATGAGGATAAAAAATAATGGCTTGATCAACCAAGAATGGAATAATAGGTAGACGAATTGAATCAAGAAATTGAATAAAAAGACGACAAATAAAAATAGATGAATATATTGAAGAAAAAAAGATCCAATACACGGTTCAAAAGAGACGGAGAGATACAATAGGAATAAATACCCAAAAAAGAAAAATACATCCAAAATTACAAAAAAGGGAAAACAGAGGTTACATGGGAAGTAGTAGGAAAATAAGAGGGAAAACTAGTGATTGGCACAAATTTTATAATTATATTCCGGACGATGAAAATCCAGGTGTAGGTATCAAAATTTGTAAAACATGTTCGAAGCCATACAAATGGAAGAAAGGTGAGGGGATGGGTACAATAAAATGACACATCCAAAATGTACACAAAGAACTTATTATAGACCTACCCAGCCAACAAAAAATCCACCCTAGGACCGGTGTAGTTGATAGCCATTCTTATGATCCCGAACATGTTCGTCAGGAAATGGCCTGACTAGTAATCAAGGAAGAGTTACCATTTTCCTATTCCGAGAGTAGGGACTTAGAAACTTTTAATCAAATCACCTTAAATCCACATTTTAAAGAATCCCTAGGAATACTTTGAAGTCTGATTGTTTTAAAATGTACACTGAAATGAGAGAAGTTTTGATTGTCATTTTATGGAGTTTAACTTGTAGAGTTTCTTTAATTTCCGATTGTTGGACGGGTTGCAACAATATTCCATTGATGGGAATAACTTGTCATTGGATAGACAGTGATTGAATTATTCAAAAAAGGATCATATCACTTGCCGCGTTGCCCTATCCCCATAGTGGTAATGAAATTGCAAATCATATTTTAGAAATTTGTGATGTTTTTCATATTCGTGATAAAATTATGTATATAAGTTTTGATAATGCATCTAACAACAATGCATCAGTTAGTATATTAAAAACCGCATTAAACCCTCCATCTGACAATATTTTTCATGTTAAATGTGCATGTCATATTTTAAATTTATGTGTTCAAGCTGCATTAAAAATAGCCTAACCATATATAGTTAACATTAGAAATTGTATACATTTTATTGCATTAAGTGGCCCTATATTTCAAGAATGAAAAGCTTTGTGTAGGCTTTAAAATGTATATTTTTGAAAATTTTCAAAGAATGTTAAACACCGATGGAACTCTACTTTTGATTTGCTACATGTTGTTACTGTATAAAGCATATATAAATGATTTTTGTATGGCAAAAAATATGCCAAATTTTGAAATGACTCCCCAAGTTTGGTTTTATGCCGAATCTTTGATAAAATTTTTAGAACCTTTTAAAACCGCAACTTTCAAAATTTCAAAATCTTATGAATCTACTTCTAGCAGAATTTTTATTTTAATAGTTACTATGATGCAAACTTTCAAAGAAATGATCAATGATGCTTTTATTGGTTATATTGTGACACCTGCATACACCAAATTTTTGAAGTATTTTAATCCTCCGCCTAAGTTGTATTGTATTGCTACTGCGATGGAAACTCGTATCAAATTAGAAGGTACGAAGAGTTTGATTGAAATGTTTTTTTTTACTTTACTTAGGGAAGATAAATCTGAAATTGATTGTGGAACATTTTTAGCTAAATTTGAAGCGATATTAAATAACATGTATGATTTTTATGATAGAAGTTTTTCATCTAGTAGTACTACTTTAGTTACTTATTCTTCTGCTACTTCTACAGGTAAAGGTAAGAATAAATTAGATGATGCCACATTTAATTTACTTGCAAAAATTCAATCAAAAAAGCTAGGATTAATCAACCAAATGAATTACATTGGTATAATAAACAAGATTCTGAAAGTTTTACTTCTTCACTAGATATTTTATAATGGTGGAAAGACCATGAACATACTTATAATATTCTTAAATATATGGCTAAAGATATACTAACTCCTTCTGTCTCTACAGTTACTTCAGAAAGTGCATTTTCTATAAGTGGCAGGGTTCTAACCGATTACAGGAATCGCTTGAAGCCCCAATCGTTGGAGATGCTCGTCTGCACGGAAGAGTGGATGAAGGCCGAAGATATGACTCAAGAAAAAGGGTTCGACATGTCTACAAGTGGAAGCAACTCGCCGGAACAACAACAACAACATCAACAATAACAACCAACATGAAGAATTGAAGACTAACAACAACAACAACAAATTGAAGACCAACAAATTGAAGAAAATTGTAAATGTATAAAAAATTGTATAAAATCTTTGTTTGTTATAAATAATTAGGCCAATTGAAGAAAATTAAAATTGTATCGAAGAAATTTGTTATTGTATAAAACAAATTTGTTGAAATCTTTATTTCTTATTACAAATTAGGAAACTTGTATAAGTTGAACTCATATTAATACTATATACATTTTTTTCTGGCAATTTCACTCTTTAATTATTATTATTATAATTACATTTTTATTATTATTAAAATTACATTTTTTTAAGTTAAGAAAAAATTAGACGGGCCACCTCGTGACCCGACCCGACCCGGGTCGGACCTGAATGGGTTCGCAGGTTGGGCGGGTCGAGTTTTTGAAATTCCGATCCGGCACGGCCTGACACTCAGACCTAGGGTTGGCATCCAGGTCGAATGGGTCGGGCCGGGCCGGACCCGCCCGGGTTCGATGTTGATTTGGGCGGGTTCGGGCCAGGTTAGTTGCTTAACCGGGCCACGCCGGGCTGGATCGAAAAGTAGAAATGGCGATCCGCCCAACCCGTGAACCCTTTCGGGTCCAACCCGGGTTGGGTCGGATCGGGTCGCGGGCTGGCCCGTTAAGATAGTTTTTTTTTACCTTAAAAAATAATAAAAATAATAAACAGTAAAAATCGTAATAATAATAATAAGATTGTAAAAGTGAAATTGCCAAAAAAAAAATTGAAATATTATTCATATGATTTCAAGTTATACAAGTTTCACAATTTCTAATAAGAAATAAAGAATTCACAAATTTGTTTTATAAACATATTTCTTATATACAATTTCAATTTACTTCAATAATTATAATTTGAAATAACAAGCAAAGATCTAATACAATTTTTTTAACTATTTACAATTGTCTTCAAGTTGGTGGCCTTCAATTTGTTGTTGTTGACTTGTTGTTGTTCAGTTGTTGGTATTGCCGTATTGAATTCTTCATTTTGGTTGCTATTGTTGTTGTTGTTCTTCTTCTTCTGGCGAGTTGCTCCCACTTGTGGACGTAGATAATGCTTTCCCTTCTATCCTATCTTCACCCTTCGGCCAGTCTTCTGTGCAAACGAGCATCTCTAACGAGTTGGGCTTCAAGCGATTCCTGTAATCAATTAGAACACTGTCACTTGAAAAAAATGCACTTTCAGAAGCAACTGTAGAGACAGGAGGAGTTAGTAAATTTTTAGCCATATATTTAAGAATACTATAAGTGTGTTCATGGTCATTCCACTATTGTAAAATATCTAGTGAAGAAGGAGAAGACTCAAAATCTTGTTGGTTATACCAATTTAATTCATTTGGTTGATTAGTCCTAGGTTTTTTGGATTGAATTTGTGCTAGTAAATTAAATGTTCTATCATCAAATTTACTCTTACCCTTATCTTTGGAACTACCAGAAGAAGAACTAACTACAGAAGTTGTACTACTAGAAGTAAAAAATCTATCATAATAATCATACAAGTTATTTAATGTAGATTCAAATTTAACTAAGAAAGAAGCGCAATCAATTTCTATTTCTATTTCTACATTTTTCCCAAGTAATGCAAAAAACATTTCAATCAAACTCTTCGTACCTTCTAATTTGATACGAGGATCCATAACGGTAGCAACACAAATCAACATAGGAGGAGGATAAAAATTCTTCAAAAAATTTTTGTATACTGGTTTTACAATATCACCAAAAAAATTTGTGCTATTGTCTGGGTGTATGTCTCGTTTTCTCCTATTTGTAACGGCATGAATTGGAGTTGCGTGTTATCTTTGTCTGAGCATTGAGTTTTTGCTCGACCTGGAAGGCATTGATATCCTGATTGGAGGCTCCTTTCGAGTCTGTTCCGAGCTTGGTTTGCGGTTTCGTCCGGCTATTCAGGGTCTGATCCTGACGAGAATGCTGAGCTTTGGGCCATTCCGCACCGTTGCAGTGCTGCGATCTGCCGTCAGTGTGAGGGGATTCGTCTTCTGAGGCCTCCACTGGTTTCCAACCCCTCTCCATTGTGCTGGATGTCATCAGCGCCTGGCTTCTTTTCTTCCCGTGTGTATATGTTTAGTTCGCCTTTTAGCTTTGGGTCTGCTCTGTTTGTAACCTACTTGTTGTGCATAGTTTGTTCTCTTGGATGGTTTTGTTTTACATCTTGTAAGACCCTCTTATTGTATTCTTTATATTATTAATGCATGGCTGGAGTCTGTTGACTCTATCCATTTCATCAAAAAAAAACAATATCACCAACAAAAGTATCATTTAACATTTCGCTAAATGTTTGCATCATAGTAACTATTGAAATAAAAATGTTACTAGAACTAGATTCACATGATTTTGAAAATTTTAAAGTTGCGGTTTTAAAAGTTCTAAAAATTTCAACAAAGATTCGGCATAAAACCAATCGGTGGGAGTCATTACAAAATTTGGCATATTTTTTGCGATACAAAAATTATTTACAACTGCTTTATATTCGGTGACAATATGTAGTAAATCAAAAGTAGAGTTCCATCGGTGTTTAACATCCTTTGGAAATCTTCTAAAAGGTACATTTGAAATCCTACACCAATTTTTCCATTCTTGAAATACGCTGGGACTTAATGCAATAAAATGTACACAATTTCTAATTTTAAGTATATATGGATCGACTATTTTTAATGTATCTTGAACACATAAATTTAAAATATGACATGCACATCTGATATGAAAAATATTGTCAGATAGAGGGTTTAATGCGGATTTTAAAGTAGTAATTGCTGCATTGTTGTTAGATGCATTATCAAAACTAAAACACATAATTTTATCGCGAATATGAAATACATCACAAATTTCTAAAATACGGTTTGCTATTTCAGCGCCACTATGGGGATAGGACAACGCGGCAAGTGATATGATTCTTTTTTGAAGAATCCAATCATTGTCGATCCAATGACAGGTTATTCCCATCATTGGAATATTGTTGATACCCGTCCAATAATCTGAAGTTAAACTAACTCTACAAGTTAAACTCCATAAAATTACAATCAAAACGTCATTCATTTCATTGTACACTTTAAAACAACCCGATTTGCAAGTATTTCTCGGGATTCTTCTAAAATGAGGGTTTAAGGCCGTTTAATTAAAATTTTCTAAGTCCCTACTCTCGGGATAGGAAAATGGTAACTCTTTCTTTATTACTAATCGAGCCATTTTCCGACGAACAAAAACGGGATCATAAGGGTGGCTATCAACTAGACCGGTCCTAGGGTTGAATTTTTGTTGGCCGGGTAGTCAACAAGAAGGTCTTTATGGTTATGATGGATGTGTTTACTAATTGTACCGGTGTCATCACCCCTCTTGAATTTGTATGTCTTAGAACATGTTTTACAAACTTTCAAACGTATACCCGAATTTTCTTCGTCCGGGATAAATTCGTAAAATTTATGCCAATCACTACTTTCCCCTCTACCTTTCCTACCACTACGGGATTGTGTTGTTTCGGTTGGTTGTTGTTGTTCTTCTTCTTCTTCTTGTTCTAATTATATGTCTCCTACAACCTCATCGTGTGTATCCCATTGTTGGGTAGGAGGATCATGTACTCTTCGGCGGGCTCACTAATTGGGATAATTGGTGGCCTACGGAAAGTGCCGGTGGAATCTTGCCCACTTTGGCTACGACCGCTACCGCGTGATCTAGACATAATGTAGTAATGTATGTAAAAAAAAAAACTACACAATGTTAGAGCGATGAGTTATAAAAAAAATCTAGAAAACAAGGGGGTTGAGATAGAGAAGATAAAAAAACCAACAAAAATTATAACTACAACAAAAAATAAATAAGAAGAGAGGTATGAAATTTTGATACCGTTCACCGTGGATACGCGTATATAAAAAAATCCGTGAAAATAAGAATAGAAGTAGAAGTAGAAATAAGCGATTTCGGAATTGAAGAGTTGAGGAGAACTTGAAGGAGAGTTGAAGACTTGATCACTTGGAGTTGGACGAGAGTTGAAGAGAGCAAGACGTTGTTGAATTTTGATTTCGATACAATCGGAATATGATCATGTATATGCCTTCAAGAATTGCTTGTTCAATACTTCAATTGTTCACAAATTGCTTAGAAATGAGTTATAATAGTAGAGAGAGTAAGAGAATTTTTTGTGAATTTTTTGATGGGATTTTGGGAGGTATTTATAGGCTAAAAATAAAAAAATAATTAAAAAAACCCAAAAAATCAAAAAAAACTGCCATTAGAGCCGTTCAGAACGGCTCTCTGTTCAACAGTGTCGTTGGGCACGTTTTGCGACCCGTTGGACCTGCGGGTCAATGGTCGACCCGTTGCGGGTCGAACGTTAGACCCGTTCGGGTCTAACGGTTCACGACCCGCGGGTTGGCGAGCGGGTTGGGATTTTTAACTGGCTATTTCGGTAACCTGGGTCGACCCGTTACTGTTCACGGGTTCGACCCGAACCCGAACAGCCGTTACGCGGGCTGGGTTATACGTGCGGGTCGCGGGCAGGTGGGCGGATGACCCGGCCCACTTACCATTCCTACTCAGACCCGATCCGAACCGCCCTAGTTGGGTTCCAACCCGGACGGGTTCGACCCAACCCGGCCTGGTCAAATGTAGCTTGTATCTTTTACTTGACTGAATACATTAAACATGTGAGGAGGAAACTGAAAAAGTGTATGAATGGGTAAAAACTTTTGTAGAGTAGTTTTCAGCAAATTTACTCTAAAAAAGTTGCCTGGTCAAACAAAATTTTTCTTAAACCACAAGAAAACCCACTCCCGAAATTACCAAACCACCCCTCCATTTATTCAGACTAACCTATAATTTATCACTCCGCCTTCCCTACCTTCCTCTGCAAGCCACTCGCTCTCATCTCACATTCTCACCACTCTTCGATGTCTTTTCCGATCTTCCGATCGCACGCGGGGCGCACGCTCTCTTCGACCCCGCCACTCCGGATCCGTTCGCCGCTTCGCTTCGTCTCCACATTTCCTCCGCTTCTCGGCACCGACGGCGGTGACCGGAACGACAAGTCGGCAGTGACCGGATCCAAGGACGACAAGGTGGAGGCGAGTTATTGGGGCGTTTCGCTTCCGAAAATCGTTAAGAGCGACGGGACCGAATGGAAATGGTCGTGTTTTAAGGTACATTTTGGTAATTTTTTATATTTATATTTATTATTATTTTTTGTTTTTGGCATAATTTGATTTTTGGGGTTTTTTTAAGCCATGGGATACGTACTCATCGGACCAGAACATCGATCTAAAGAAGCATCACGTGCCTGTCACTTTGAGGGATGAGTTGGCGCTGTTGATGGTGAAGTTGATGCGGTGGCCAACTGATATATTCTTCAAGGTCTAAAAACCCGAATTCTTATTTGATTTTCGTGCATTCTTAGTGATGAACACTTATTCCTTGCATTTCATAGTTAAAATACAATGCGAGGCGACATACTAACACATAAAAAATTATATTTCTAGGCAGTGTCTTGTCGAATATGTGAATCTTCTGTTCCAAGTATATGTGATTCATAGCGTGAGATGCTTTAATGCTTCGTAGTCTGAGAAGTTCAATACTGCATGTTTCCACCCTAAGTAATTCTAACTACGGAAGTTTCGTTATGGTTTTTATTTGATCCTTGAATCTCCAAGGTCTTGAAACCCTAATTAATTTCTTACTTGATTTTTGTGCATTCTTTGTGATGAACTCTAATTCCTTGTTTCATAATTTAAGACCGAGGAGGCATAGATGGATACAATGCGATATGACATACTAACACATTGTAGTGAAATAGGTAATGTCATATCGGATATGTGAGATTCGTACGTGATGCTTTTTACAAGTAAAAATGTATGTGCTTCATAATCTTAGATACTTTATGAGATGTTTTATACTGCATGAATACCACCCTAGCTAACTTATTCTAATTAAGAAACTTCAGATGTTCTTTATTTCATCCTTGAATCTTAATAATTCTTTTTTTTAATTTATTTTATTTATATCACCTGGAATCTTAATAACTAACCCCAAACTATACCTAACTAGTGGAGTTGAGCAGAGTAGATAATGAATGTAATTGCTACAAGGACTGATGTGAAGCTCCAATCTAGATCGCACGAGGGTTGCATTGGATTAAGTTCATCATACATCCTCCATTATCAAGAGTTTTCTGTTGGACATATTTCAAGTGTAGATATCAGGGCACCTTGCATACCTTACTGGAGAAGATACCATGTGTGATTGTCGCATATGCATAATCTTAGTTAACATAAAGGATATCAATGTCTCAATTTATCTAAAGTTGCAAAGAGGACACACTTTTCAGCCGTAGTTGACATCACATTAATCCATGGGGCATTTGCCTCAACTACAACTTAACGCAGTTGCATGCGAAAATTTTGCCGTACTGATGCACTTTTCGAAAATATTTGGCACTCTGACCCACTTTCGAAAACAATTAGCGAACTGACCCAGTTTTGGACACGTCAGCAAAAACCGTTATTGGGAAAAACGGCATAGGTTATTTACCTGCCGTTTTTCCCAATAACGGCATCTATATTTAAAAAAAAGTGTCATGCCGTTATTTTACATGCCATTATTTGAAATAACGGCATAGGTTATTGTTGCCGCTAATTTCGGTGTGGGGGCAAACAGATGAATTTGTGAGTTCGTGAAAAACCTGAATAGCAAACACCTAACCTGTTCCGCCGGATCTTGACCGTTGACTCCCGCCGTTCACCTGCATGGAAGTGCGAGACACCGGGGTTGATCCCGGCGACGCACCCTCCGACGCTCAAGTCAGTAACCAGAAATGATTATGAAAGAGCGTTTAACTAGAAAAAGATTGATCACCCCTTAATGGAGATGGGTGAGGGGTATTTATAGGCGTCTTAGGGACTGGTTTTAGGAATGTAATCCCCGTGATTAGGTAAGGAATATTCCTCGTAATCAGATAAGGCATGTAATCTGATAAGGTATATCCCCTATAATCAGTTAAGGAATTTAATCCCTAATCCCCAGTGAAAAAATAGCTGTGAATCATGGCCGTTGATTTAGATCTAATCAGGGACCTTGATTGTATCTTGTCGGATCGGGTTGGTAGCGGGTTGAAACCCGTACCCAGCTGAGGTGGATCCGTTTGCGGGTTATTGGATCTGTGAGAAGGAGACCCAGTACCCGCTTCGGACCCATTTGCATGTGAAATTACCGTTGTACCCCTGAGCTTTAAGATTCGGGTCCGATGTGAACGGTCCCGATTTAATCCTATTTTTTTAGCCATATCAGTTATTTTGTTTTTCAACAGCTTGTAATATCCATTTAGAGAAAAAATTTCAAGTGTCAAAATCTTATAACAGATATCGTTATTTCAAAAAACGGCATTCTCAACTGTCAGTCAAAAAAATCAGTGGGCAGTCTCCTCTTAACTCCTGTCCCCTCTTAACTCCTGCACACTATTTAAAGCAGTTTGTGTTGACAGTTGTCTTTTGAGGGCAACAGCTGACGTTTAAATGCAATGCAGACATACTTGACTCACCAACCATGGTTGCTACATCAAACCTCAAATCAGAGACTCCTTGTACAAAGGTTTTGAGCCAATTTTGAATAACCTGCAATGGCAGAGACTCTCCAAGTCTATGGTCCATTCTAGGATGTGCCACTCAAAAAGGAAAGAGGACAATGATTTGGATTTGACTGGCTAACCTATTTCAATCAGGTTGCAATAATAAGTTAATTTTTTTAAAACATTTGAGTGGCTAACCTATTTGACTAGCTAAACATTATGATAACTTAATGAGTTAATTTTTTATAAATTTTTTTTTTTGATTGATGCCGACATCAGTTGAGAATGCCGTTTTTTGAAATAACGGCATCTGTTATAAAGTTTTCACACTTGCAATTTTTGTTCTAAATGGAGATTACAAGCTGTCGAAAAAAAACCTATGCCGTTATTTTAAATAACAACATGACACTTTTTTTAAATATAGATGCCGTTATTGGGAAGAACGATATGTAAATAACCTATGCCGTTTTTCTCAATAACGGTTTTTGCTGACGGAACCAAAACTGGGTCAGTTCACTAATTGTTTTCGAAAGTGGTTTAGAGCGCCAAATATTTTCAAAAAGTGGGTCAGTACGGCAAAATTTTCGTTGCATGCAGGGGTGACTATAACGTGATTAGCTTGCTTAGAAGTTGCAATACTAATGGTCCGCAACAATTTTGTTTAATAGTTTGGTTGTAATTACAATTATTTGCTAGGGGAGGATTAGTGGGCAGGATCCAGTATTGGCCAGGATGGTATTTTCTCTAATGTCAGTTGCTACAATAATATTCTTTTGGCAGTTGTAACCAATAGAAGCACAGTGGCTCTAACATGCAGCGTTAGTTACTAGAGTAGAAGAACAGGAGAGCAAGATGCATCATAAGGATGAGACGCATAGAGGGGGAGGGTAGGAGAAGGCATGCGAAGGAGGCTAAAAAGAAAATAGGAGGGCTGACAATTTGGAGAGCGGGAGAAGGAGAACAGAGACCATGACAAGTGGAGGAGGCAGAGGATGAAAGTGGAAGCAATAATGACGAGGGCCTTGGAGGGAAAAACCAAGAATATAGAGTATTTTTACTCGATCATAGCTTGTTTCTTAATAGTCGTGTGGAAACCTAGAGATATGTGTATTTTGAGAATATGTGTACACTTCAGCACTGGGCCTCTTTGGAGCACTTGAGATTACGAATCTGGTCAGCCGTTCGTCATAGAGATAAACTTAACTAGAAAATATGTGTATTTTGAGAGAAGAAAAAAACACTTGTTGTCAAATGTCAGAACAAGTGTAGTACAAGATGTTAAGTAAACTAGATTGTGTAATCGCCCTGAACCGGGACACATAAAATTGGGGACGTTAGACAACAATTAATAAGAAGTCATTCTATAAATTATATTCTCCAGTGATCTCTACGATAACTATTCTCACAAATAACATATACTTTACAATTAGTCAAATATCCATCGTTCTTAATTCTCACCTTATTTAAAACATAGACAAGAATACATACTAATACCAACTAAAATCTTCCAACCTTCAATTCAAAAAAATCAATTGCTCTATGATCTACACTCTAATCCTGCAAACAAAATGTAATAGGGGTAAGCTTTCGCCTAGTGAACTTAACATATACCATAAATAACAAAAACAAAATTCAAAAGTTCATCAAAACTCATAAGACAACTTCATATATAAATCCTTTTACAACATATAAATTCAACACCGAATCTTCACTTTCAAAAATATAAATATGCACATTAAAAATTTAATTTCATGCAATGAAATTTAAGTACGCCCCTCTCTCGTGCGGTCAACCTTTACTTACTCCGGTTGACAAGGTTGTGGTAGGAACAAATAAAATGCACAATTCTCAATCACTCATATAATGGACACATGAGAGTCTATAGCGATTGCTTAAATTCCTGAATTACATACTCATATATTGTTATGTGATGCATGTAACACTTAGATCTTTTTATAATGAATCTTAAAACATAAACTTTCGAGTTCAGTATATATAAACTTCACAAAAACATATGCATCACAACTTAAAACTCTATGACAAATACTTAATACATAAAAATAAACTCTTCGCATAATCAACAACTTTATCAACAATTATACAATCACGACGAAAATATCAAAATAAACACAAATAATTTATTCAGAAACTTCAATAGAATTCGCATCAACTATTCATATACATGGACAAAATCATGAAAAAATAATTGTTAACCCAATGCATAAATCACAATAAACATTAAAGAAAACAAAATCAAAAGCAAGACATACGACTCACCACTCACATTAATTGATAAATCCAAGCTTCGATCCAATTTGTCAACATCAACAACAACCTAACCTTTTGGTTCCATACTTCTCTTCGCCTTGGTTTGTCATCATCATCTTCATCACCCTCTCTCTCTCTCGTTTGCATTTTTCTTCTTTTCTTTCCTCCATTGTGCCAGCCGAACACAAGGGAAAGAAGTGGAGGGAGAGGAATACGTACACCTATCTGTTTGGTTAAGCTTTTTTTTTTTTTTTTTTTCCAAAACCCAAAAACGTGTTTGGTTAGGGTGTTTTGTGAAAATAGTTTTCACAAAACTCCAACTTCAGTTATTCTCTCTCTACACAAGCACAACCTTATATTTTTAGGGTGTTGTTTTTGAAAACTCCAACTTGTTTGGTTAGCGTGTTTTTAGAAAACTGTTTTCAGAAAATTGTTTTCAAAACAACAAACCAAATGCTTGACAAATTCAATTTCATGATTTAGTCCTTAATTAACATTTACATATAACTCGAAAATCATTGATATTTGCAACTTACTCCAAAAGATCATAATATTGAATTTCAGCAATTACCTAAAACTTTTAAAACTTTTAATACTTTTATAAGGAGTGTAGTGTGTAACATCCCAAATTTTCAGGTAATTATGTAATTATTGGGAATTGAATATTATGATTTTTTGTATTAAATTGCAAATAACAATGATTTTGGGCCTATGTGTGAATATTATAAATTGAGGAGTAAATTATAAATTTGAATTTATGGAGTTCTATGAAAAAGAAACTTGGTTTCGCCCCTCCCATTTATTTTCCTTCGTAGAGCCACCAGAAAAAAAAGAAAAAAAAGAAAAACACAAAAGAAAGAAAAAAATAAAGAACGGGGAAGGGGGGAGCATGGATACGCGTACGCGTATCCGATACGGTACGTATCTGGTACGCGGATACGCCTATTTGTCAAAAACTAAGATACGGGTACGTTATGATATGTTTAAATAAAATAAATAAAAATAATTAATCATATATTTCCAAATTCTTATCAACTTTGATATTAAATTTCTGTAATTGATTTATCTGCATGTTTACAGGACATCATTATTCTTATAATTATTCTTATCACTGATTTACAGGACATCAGTATGTTATGCAAGTGTTTACATGACATTATTAACAAAAGCAGAAAAACAAAACAAAAAAAAACAAAAAAAACCCAAAACATATCCAAAAACGTATCCTGATGTATCCTCGACATATCCCAACGTATCCAAAGCGTATCCGATATTATTTTTATTTTTTATTTAATTAAATCCTTCGGATACGTATTCGCCACGTATCCAGCGCGTATCGCATCCGATATGTATTAGATACGTGATACGTGACCCCCGGAGAGTATCCCTGCTTTATAGGGGATGATGATGTAGATGAACCAAGGCGAAGAGAAGCATGGAAATAAAGGGTTTGGTTGAGGATGCCGTCAATGTCGACAAATTGGATTGAATCTTGGATTATCGATTAAGGTGTGTGGTGATTCGTATGTCTTGTTTTTTATTTTCGTTTCTTTAATGTTTATTGTGATATATGCATTGTGTTAACAATTATTTTTCCATGATTTTGTCTATGTATATGAATAATTGATGTGAATTTTATTGAAAGTTTCTGAATAAGTTATTTGTATTTCTTTTGATATTTTCGTCGTGATTGTATAATTGTTGATGAAGTTGTTGATTATGCGAAGAGTTTATTTTTATGTATCAAGTGTTTGTCATATAGTTTTAAGTTATGATGCATACGTTTTTGTGAAATTTATAGATATTGAACATGGAAGTTTATGTTTTGATTTTCGTTATAAAAATATCTAAGTATTGTATGCATCACATAACAATATATCGATATATGAGTCAGGAATTTAAGTAACCCATATGAGCTATGATGTGTCTACTCTATGAGTAATGAGTTGCGCATTTTATTTGTTTCTACCACGGACTGTAGTGCCGTATACCTTGTCAACCAGAGTAAGGGTTGATTGACATCATAATAGGTGAGCGTACTTAAATTTATTGCATGAAATTAAATTTTTAATGTGCACATTTATATTTTTGAAAGTGAAGAATTGGAGTTGAATTTCTATGTTTTAAGAGGATTTATATTTGAAGTTGTCTTATGAGTTTTGATGAAGTTTTGAATATTCCTTTTGGATTTTATGGTATATATAGTGCTCACTAGGCAAAAGCTTACCCCTATTATAAATTATAGTTTGTTTGCAGGATTAGAGTGTTGATCGTGGAGCCTTTGATTTTTTGAATTGAAGGTTTGAAAATTTTAGTTGATATTAGTATGGTTTCTGCCTTTGATTTTTTGAATTGAAGGTTTGAAGATTTTAGTTGATATTAGTATGGTTTCTGAATGATGAATATTTGACTAATTGTTGAGTATATGTTATTTGTTACAATAGTTATTGTAGAGATCATTTGAGAATACAATTTATAAAATGGTATCTTATTAATTGTTGGCTAAGTACGTCTCCCTATTTTATGTGTCGGGATTCAAGTAAATTGACTCTTATTTATATACTGTAATTGGCTATTTGATAATAGCCGTTAATGCCTCTTAATAACAATCGTGACTTCCTTTCTCAACAAACACAAAACTTAAGTTTTCAATTTTGAATAGTAACTACCTATCCAAAAACTGACCAAAATACAAAACCTTTTCAAAACATGGTTTATTAAAATCCTATAAAACTCACCTATTGAGAATCTTATACAACCTAATAAATAATAATCCGTCGAATAACTAACCAATCGGTGGGATGTGTCGGACACATCCAAAACACGAGTATTTGACTATTTGAATTTTACATAAAATTTCACTATGTTTGAATTTTTTGCTATACTGACCCACTTTTTAAAAATATTCGACGCTATGACCCATTTTCGAAAACAATTAGTGAACTAACTTATTTTTGGACACGTCAGTAAAAACCATTATTGAAAAAAACGGCATAGGTTATTTACATGTTGTTTTTCCCAATAACGGCATCTATATTTAAAAAAAGTGTCATGCCGTTATTTAGAGTAATGGTATAGGTTATTTTGTTTTTCGACGGCTTGTAGTCTCCATTTAGAGGAAAAATTGCAAGGGTGAAAACCTTATAACAGATGCCGTTATTTCAAATAATGACATTCTCAATACTGATGTCGTTATTTGAAATAATTGAATCAATTATAAATTTTTTTTTTATAAAAAATTAACTTATTCTAACTTATTCATCAGAGATGATGAATAATAAGTTAATTTTTTATAAAAAAAATTATAACTAATGCCGTTATTTAGAATAACGGCATCAACTATAAATTTTTTTGAATAAAAAATTAACTTAATATTCAAAGAGGATGAATAATAAGTTAATTTTTTATAAAAAAATTTCTAACTGATGCCGTTATTCCAGGCATCAGTTATAAAATTTTTTATAAAATATTGTTATTCCAGGCATCAGTTATAAAATTTTTTATAAAATATTTTTATAACTAATACCGTTATTTGGATTAACAACATCAGTTATAATTTTTTTTTATAAAAATTAACTTATTATAAACAGTCTCCATTGAACCAGTGCTTCCTCTAGCCTTGATCTTACCTCCATTAAAGCCAATGGGTTCTAGGATTTCGAGGGTTCTTGTCGCCACCCGCTCCTGTTGTTGACATAATGATGTTGCTCGTGTGGGCTTGGGCTTCCGCCAAATCATATCTGAGTCCCCTCCAAATCCAGCCTCAAAATTTGAAACCGAATTCCTCAGCAAACGAGGTGTTTGTTGAAATTCCTCACCCAATTCTTCTGAACTGTTTGACTGCAGTAAAGGTATTTGATTCCATTTCTGAACCAATCTCCATGTCGACAACGAGATCAGACATCTTCTCGTCATCTCTTCCATCAATGGTGAGATTTCAGGCCACTTCGTCTCCTTATCCATCGAGGCGAGATTTGATGAGATCTACTTGTTATCTCCATTTCGTTGATGGCGAGATTCAAGGCCACACAGTCATCTCTTCATACATCAGCAAGGAGGTCCAATGCGATCCACTCAGCATCTACATTTCTTCGATTGGGAGATCATTCTTCAGAATGTGTATGCATCAAAACCCTTTTCATATTGATTTGTGAGGGATATGCATAAAAACGCTCTTCAAGTTTGATTCATGAAAGTATGCGTAGAGACCATCTTTGTAATGGGTATGCATCGAGACTCTCTTCACGTTTGCTTCGTGAGGAGTATGCATCGAGACCACCTTCATAAGGAGTATGCACCAAAACTCTCTTTAGATTTGATTCGCTAGGGGTATGTGTATTGGATTCCTCTTCAAATCCGATTCCTGAGAGGGCGTCATAACTCCTTATTCAATTCACTTCTTTGCCTCTTCCATACAACTCTACACTTGTTTAGAGATTGTCGACTTCTTTACAAAGTCTCAAACGGTCGATAGTCTTAGCTCATCCATTTGAGCCCATCCGTCTCCAAACTGTTGTTGGTTAGTCCACCTTGAGTTTGACGGAGGGTGTTGAATGGGTAAGTGTATGTATAGGGCCAGCCGTGAGCTCATGGTGGCCCAAGGCGAACTGCTGAAACGGCCCCCATACATAATGCGAGAAAAAAAATTGGTAAATTTTTTTTTGGTAAAAAAATTGGCAAAGAAAGAGTTATAGTCGATGGGGGTTCTTCTCGGTGGTCGGCACCGACAACTACAAGACAGTAACACCAACATAAACAACTGTGTTTAGCAACAACAGTGATAGGAGCTGCAAAGCAGAGGCTTGGGTTGTTTGGAGTTGGGTACGGGTTTGTATGGAGGTTGGAGATGGGTTTTAAATGGAGGTCAAGTTGGTGGTTGGGGTTGTTAATGAGGTCAATGGTGATGGAGTTGAAGATGAGTTTCAACTAGAGATCGGGAGGACTGAGGAGGCAGGGAGTGGAGTTTAGTGGATTTAGGAATTTAGGTGAGATGGGAAGCATGCTGCTTGGTTTGGTGATCGGGTTTGGGGATCGGGTTCAGATGATCGGGTCGGATGACTCGAAGTCATTAATGATCGAGTGATCGATTTCCTCTTCAATTTCTTAGTTTGCGGGTTGGCCCATTGATGACTATGATCAAGAGTACGAATTAAAAGGCCTAAAAAAATTTAGGGACCCCTAAAAATTGCCCAAATTGTAATTAAGAGCGCACACAAAATGCGTAAATATATGTTAAATTTTTTTTTTTTTTTGGGGCCCCTAAAAATGAGCAAAAATAGGGGGCCCGAGGTGGCCGCCTCTCTCGCCTCTACTACAGGGCTGGCACTGTGTATGTATGGATGTATATGCAGGTGTGTATGAGTGAGTTGCACATAGGCCTTGCCAATATATACAAAGGCTATTGCCCTCATTGTATTTGTACATGATCCCAAACCATTTCACAAATTAACTATCTCGAAAGTTGGTTTGATGATCAAAATTTTCATGATGTTAGAGCATCCACAGTCGTTTTCTATAAATGCCATTTTGCCATATTATAGCAAACGAATCTCTGCAATCGTTTCTCATTTTGCCATTTTATGGCAAACGTTCTATTCTTGTTTCTCAAATATGAGAAACAGAATAGCGATTCTCAAATTATAAAGGACGGGATATCATATCCCGTCTGATGAATTTTAATATATTCCAATGGCTTCAGACGGTACATCATATACCGTCTCTCCTTTTTTTTTATTTTTATTTTTTAAAAAACTCCTCAGACGGGAGATGATATCCCGGACGGGAGATCATATCCCGTCTAAGAGTTTTTTTTTGTCTTTTTCTTCTTTTTTTTTTAATAAATGAATGGCCAGGATTGCCGATTAGAAGAAAAAAAAAAGTTAAAATCCTCAGACGGTACATGATGTACCGTCCGGGAGATGATGTACCGGCCATGCTTTAATGCTGATTGGGGGTAGGTTTAGGAGTAGTAAATAGGTTTAGGTAGTTAATTAATTAGGTTTAGTTATTATTATATTATTTAATTTATTTAATTAATATAGTTTAATAGTTAATAAGTAATTAATTTTTTTAAATTTATTTTAAACGATGAGACGGTATATCATATACCGTCGCTCGCTTATTTCTAAAAAATGAGAAACATATAGCAAACGACCACTGCACGATCGTTCCCCAATTGCTATTACTGTAGCTGCCATTTTATAGCATATGAGAAAAACGACTGTGGATGCTCTTACAATCATTGCTTTGATTGATCAATTTTGGAGTTGATCTAGAGACTAAAATGGAATTAGCAATTTGTGGGGGCTAATATGGAATTTCACTTTTGGTTGGTGACCTGTGTCGAAAAACCCTACAATTTTTACTGGCTGGTAATTGCTTTATTAGTTATCAAATTTTTTAGTTTCTATTTATATTAATTTCTTAAGTATTTAATACCTTGAATGTTAGATATTAAAATAGTAATAGCGACCACGTGTATGTGTGTGTGATCGCATGTTTATGTATATAAATTATTTATCTATGTATGTATGAAGCAAGCACAAATCTACACACGTGCAGACAATCGTGTACAAATATGCACAACTATGCATAAATTTTTAACAGTTTAATAGCATCGTTCGGACATGCTTATGCACACATACATCTGCACATACACATATTCTAATAGTTAATAGTTAATAGTTAACCAATCACAATTTGATGTTTCTTTAGAAGAATCAGTTTTCTTTTTCTTTTTTGTAACAGAATCATTTTCCATCCCCACTAGTGAAATATATTTAAATCTTATTACAATATTATCAAACTCACTATTATGAACCCCCCCCCCCCCCCCCCCCCCCCCCCTCTCTCTCTCTTATGAATCTCTCTATAGTTGTGAGAATTCTAATTGGGTTTTTTTTCTCCAAGAAAGGGTACCCAATTCTTTAAATTTCAAATAAAACACTCACAATTCACTATTTCTATTTACAAGACCCACAATGTTGAGTTCACTCTAAAAACAACACTCTGTTAAGTTTTGTTAATTTAGCTCTAGTTAAAAGCCAACCATGGTTGACAAACAACTAACATGCCCTTTAATTAAACATACCCAATCAAATCTCACTGTAACTCATCCTAAATATATGAAATGAGGAGTTTGAGACAAACTTGGATTTTTACTCATAAAAGAGTAACAAGTTGGAAAAACATTAAAGTAATGGAGACGAGGATTAGTAAGGTTGAAGAAGAATAAAGATGGATTTCTAACGAAAAGATAGGGATTATCAGCTATTGGATAGAATGTGAAATGAGGGAGTTTCTTCGTCGTTGGATACGAGCGACATCTGATTAAGTGAGAGATAGGGTAATTTAGACATTTCACTCTTCCATTAGAGTTAACCAAATATTCATCCTTGTATTAATACCAGATAACTCAAGTATTGTTTTTGGAGTGAGCCCAACATTATTGGTGTTGTATATAAAAATAGTGAATTGCGCGTCTTACTTGAAATTTAAAGAATTGTTAGTGTCCCTTTTGGAAAAAGCTCATTCTAATAAGCATCCATAATTGATGGACAAATTTGAGCCCAATGAAATGCCGAATAGACAAGAGTGTAGCTTAATGAGAGAACTGTACATGCTACATAGATTGACACCTTTTGCAAAGCCTGTGAAGCTTAAGAAATACCATCCTACTTTTTTAACACTCACCGTTGTCCGCAACATTAATTTTGGTAAAACACTTCCCCGAGCTTTTCTTCTACATAGTTGGCTATCTATTATTATGTTGTAGAACCTTGTTTCTAATCCAGAATTTGGGTCAACTTCTCTATTTCATAAGATTTGGACAGAGTATAGCCCTTAACAGAGCTGGATAAAAAGATTCATGTAGTTACTTTTCTTGTTGTTATACAATTATAACTGTGATTGTGAAGCTGGAGTTGTGTCTAGTCTGTTTTCTCCATACTATATTTACTGCGCATTGCACATGTTTTCTGCTTTCCAGGTTCATCATTTAATAATTAATAGCTAATATTTTCAACTATCTTTCCACATGAAGTACTTGGAATTGGTACAGAAGCAACCCACGTGCATTACATGTGTAAACAATTCTAGTTTCCATGTAAATAGATGCATGACCACTGTTGTCAGCTTGGTCTTACAATCTTGTCCTCACAGAAAAGGTATGGCTGCCGTGCAATGATGCTTGAAACCGTCGCCGCTGTACCAGGAATTGTTGGTGGAATGCTCCTCCACTGCAAATCCTTGCGCCGCTTTGAACAGAGCGGTGGTTGGATCCGTGCCCTTCTAGAAGAAGCTGAGAATGAGAGGATGCACCTGATGACCTTCATGGAGGTCTCCCAGCCACTTTGGTATGAGCGTGCCCTTGTCTTAACTGTCCAAGGAATCTTCTTCAATGCCTACTTCTTGGGTTACATCATCTCCCCCAAATTCGCACATAGAGTTGTTGGGTATCTTGAAGAGGAGGCAATCTACTCATACACTGGGTTCCTCGAGGAGCTTGACAAGGGCAATATCGAGAATGTACCTGCCCCAGCTATTGCCATTGACTACTGGCGGCTGCCTCCAAATGCAACCCTCCGAGACGTTGTCATGGTTATTCGAGCTGATGAGGCTCACCACCGCGATGTCAATCACTTTGCTTCAGTAAGTATATTCACCATCATCTTATACCTTAGCCTTCTCCAATTAGGTTTACTAGTATTATACACGTGCTGTGCACGTGGGGGAAATTTGGCGGGGGAATGAAAAGGGCAAAAAAAACTACCAGCACGTGCGTTGCACAGGTTGGGATATGGACAAATTACACTAAGGCCTTCTCCCACATTATAGTAGTAGAGATAAATGTCAATCACTTTGCTTCAGTTCTAAAATCATCATCATTGTATATACTTAAAGACTCTTTTGATTTATATTAATGAACATGTGCAATGCATGCCTTTTTTCTTCTTACTAACAGCCATAAAGAGCCTCATTTACCTCAGATTGTATAATAAAGTTGACAATTTTGAATTTTCCAATGTTTGCATTAAATCGATCTAAAAAATAGATAGAGAAAAGTATGTACATTCCATGTATTTGTCACTATATGAGGCTGGGACCTCAGGCCATATTTTTGTTTAGTCGCGACATACTTCGTTTGGAATTATGTTACCGACTAGAATTGATGGCTTGTGCTCTTCAAGTGTAAAACTAGGGAGTTCCCTTTCCTAATAACCAGACAAACACCCAAAAACTGATACTTCGTGCGTTATAATAGTACAAATATATATGTTTGATATCTTCATCAATCATCATCTTTTTTTTGTGACTTGTAGGATATTCACTGTCAGGGACATCAACTGAGGGAAGTCCCTGCTCCTGTTGGGTACCACTGAAATCTTATGATGGCGTCTTCACTGACTTGGAAGCATCACCTCTTTTTATCTGATTTGAATAAGTACTGTAATGTGTACATATTATGGGTTGTTCTTGTTTGATTTGGTGTTGTCTAGGTTGATCTGTAAGTAAGATGCGTCTTGCTTTTTAATGTTTCTAAAATTTTGATGGTATTCAGTTTCAACTTTGAATGTTCTTCCACAAAATTAAAGTTTTTGTTTTCCTTATTACTCTATATTTTCTGCTGGCCACAATAGTAGCTTGTCTTCAGAAATTGTTCCATTTTTTATTCAGTGAAAAGGAATATATGATTTTAATTGGATATATACCTGATAGTGATGTAGTTTGTATATATGTATTCAGATCGTGTTGTTTGATTTTAAAATTCTTGATTTTACTGAGGTGTGTTGCAACTTCTTTTTTTGGATAACGAGGATAGAATCGACAGATTCTATTTTTGCAACTTGTCAGACTTACCAAGAAAGTGTTGTATTTTTTTTAATAAGGTGATGTTCATTACCGATTTCATTAATGAAAGGTTAATAAATTAACAAGAAAGAAGTGTGGCGAAGAGATAGTCCAACGCCTCGGAAATAAAATCTACCACATCAACTACTAATCCCAAAAGCCTACTACACCACCTACTATAAAAAATTAACCAGCTGCCACAATCCACTACTACATGCAGCTTTACCAATAGGATCGCGTCCCTGTTAGGAAGTTACTGACTAAGTCCTTAACAACATCCAGTTTGTTTAGATTGCCTTGCTGTTAGGAAGTTACTGACTAAGTCCTTAACAATATCCAGTTTGTTTAGATTGCCTTGCTGTTAATAATCCCTGACCTGTAGGGAAATCTGTTTTGAATCAGTCTTAGCCACATTTTTAGTTGTGCAGTTTGTGGATGCACTCTGTTGAAAGTTTCCTGCATTGTATGGCTATATAATAGCCCTCTTGTTATTCAATAAAGCAAGCTTTTACAGCTAGTATCTTTGAGTTTTCATTTCCAGTTTCAACAGTGGTATCAGAGCTCACAACGAGCCTGATATTTGAGCAGTAGAATAGGGTCAAACACAGAGTGCAAAGAGAGAGAAGAAGATGGCAGAAGGAAGCAATGGGAAATATGCAAGTCCTAGCATTCCGATGTTCGATGGCCACTATGAACATTGGGCGAAGCTAATGGAGAACTTCTTGCGCTCCAAGGAGTATTGGGGTCTTGTGGAGAACGGTATCCCCAAACCTGCAGGCAGCGCAACTCCTACAGAAGCAGCGCAGAGGTTAATTGAAGAGCAGAAATTGAAGGACCTAAAGATAAAGAACTATCTTTATCAGGCCATCCCTCGGGAGATCATGGAGACAATCTTGGAGGATGACTATTCCAAGCAAATCTGGGATGCGATGAAGCAGAAATATCAAGGCTCATCCAAAGTCCGTCAGGCACAGCTTCAAGCATTAAGAAAAGAATATGAAAATCTCAGCATGAAGGAGGGTGAAAAGGTGGACAGCTACATCTCAAGAACTCTGGGTGTAGTGAACAAGATGAAGATCAATGGAGAGCGAGTGGAGCCAAGTGCAGTGGTGGGAAAAATCTTAAGATCAATGACAGCTAAGTTCAACTATGTTGTCTGTGTGATAGAAGAGTCACATGATCTAAGCACCTTGAGTCTTAATGAGCTTCATGGGAGTTTGCTTGTCCACGAGCAAAGGATGCAAGGGCAAGAAGAGGAAGAACAAGCTCTGAAGGTAGCCACAACTGGTGTGGCGGTTGGGATGCAGACCGGAGCTAAGGAAGGAGATTGGTACAGTGCAAGAGGCCGAGGTCGAGGAAATTTTAGAGGAAGAGGAAGGGGTCGAGGAAGAACATTCAACAAGGCTACCATTGAGTGTTACCACTGTCACAAATTGGGACATTTCCAGTATGAGTGTCCCACTAATGCTCATTATGTTGAATATACAGAGCTAGATGAAGCCGAAGAAATGCTACTCATGTCCCATGTAGAGGTGCAAGGAGCTGTCCGAGAGGAGGTGTGGTTCTTAGACTCGGGATGCAGCAACCATATGAGCGGAGAAAAAAGGTGGTTTGTGGAGATTGATCATTCATTCAGGCAGAGTGTGAAGCTGGGTAACAATCTGCGATTGGCAGTGATGGGGAAGGGCAGTGTCAGAATGAAAGTAGAAGGCAGAGTTGTAGTTATCACTGAGGTATTTTACATTCCTGATCTCAAAAACAACTTGCTTAGTATTGGACAACTCCAGGAGAAGCATCTAGCTATTTTGATTCAGCATGGTTGTTGTCGTATTTATCATGATCAAAGGGGATTAATTATGCAAACCATGATGACTGCAAATCGCATGTTTGTATTGTTAACTTCTGTTCCTACTAATGTCCCAAGACAGACCTGCTTTAAAGCAACTACAAATGAGTCCACAGATCTATGGCATGAGAGGTTTGGGCATCTCAATATGAAAGGACTACGGACTCTAGCATACAGGAAAATGGTTGAAGGCCTACCAATTCTAAAGAGCAGCTCTACAATGTGCATTGATTGCGTAGCAGGCAAGCAACACCGTGATCCCTTTCCAAAGAAGAGTGTGTGGAGAGCTTCAAGACCCTTGCAGCTGGTTCACTCGGACATATGTGGTCCAATCACCCCGAAATCCCACAGCCATAAGAGGTATTTCATTACATTCATTGATGATTATAGTCGAAGGATGTGGGTTTATTTTTTGCATGCTAAATCAGAAGCTCTTGATGCATTTAAGAAGTTCAAAATTTTAGTAGAAAAGGAGGTAGGAGCATATGTTTGTTGCTTGCGCACCGACAGAGGTGGGGAATTCACTTCTTCCGAGTTTAATAGTTTTTGCAGCTCAAATGGGATTAGTCGTCAACTCACTGCGGCTTATTCTCCACAACAAAATGGAGTCGCGGAGAGGAGAAACCAAACCATAATGAATATGGTAAGGTGTATGCTTAAAGCAAGAGATGTACCTGAGATGTTTTGGCCGGAAGCAGCTAATTGGGCAAGCCATATCCTCAATAGGTGTCCCACATCTGCCATACAAGACAAGACACCCGAGGAGACATGGAGTGGAGTGAAACCTTCGGTGGCGCATTTCAAAGTGTTCGGATGTGTCGGACATGTTCACATACCTGATGTCAAGAGGAAGAAGTTGGACAAGAAGAGCTTCAGATGGTTTTCATGGGGGTAAGTGAGGAGTCCAAGGCTTTCCGGATGTATGATCCAGATACAGAGAAAATAACCACTAGTCGAGATGTAGTGTTCGAAGAGAAAGAAAAGTGGAACTGGAAAGGAACAGGGAAAGCAACTCCATGTGCAGAGCTACAGTGGAGAGAAGATGGAGAGGAAGAAAATGAAAATGAAGAGAATGAGGTAGCTGAAGAAGAAAATGGTGGAGATGTTGTAACTGAGGATGTAACCAATCCAGCTCAAGGGAGGAGGAGAAGAGCGCCGGTGTGGATGCAAGACTATGAGACCGGAGAAGGCTTGTCCGATGAAGAAGATAGAGTGGAGCAGCTCACTACGGAAATGCAGCAACTTGCAATGTTTGCATCTAATGATCCAACCACATATAAAGAAGCTGCAAGAAGCTCAGTTTGGAGAGAGGCAATGAACTGTGAAATACAATCCATTCAAAAGAATGGGACTTGGGAGCTGACTGAGTTACCTAAGGGAGCAAAGAAGATCGGTGTCAAGTGGATTTTCAAGACGAAGCTGAATGAGAAGGGAGAAGTAGATAAGTATAAAGCCCGGTTGGTAGCAAAAGGATACACGCAGCAAGCAGGAATTGACTACACTGAGGTATTTGCTCCAGTAGCTCGTTGGGATACAATCAGACTAATCCTTGCACTTGCAGCTAGCAGGGTCTGGAAAGTGTATCAGCTTGATGTGAAGAGTGCTTTCTTGCACGGAGAAATTAAGGAAGAAGTTTACATCGAGCAGCCTCAAGGCTATGAGATAAGTGGAGCTGAAAAAAAGGTGTATCGTTTGAAGAAGGCTTTGTACGGGCTCAAACAAGCCCCTCGTGCATGGTTCAGCAAAATAGAGGCTCACTTCATCAAAAAGGGGTTTGAGAGGTGTGTAAGTGAGCCTACTCTGTTCGTTAAGAGCAACGGGAATGGAGGAGTGCTTATTGTCAGCCTTTATGTGGACGATCTCATTTTTACAGGAAACAATGATAAGATGTTTGAGGAGTTCAAAAGGTCGATGAAGCAGGAATTTGAAATGTCCGATCTTGGCTTAATGAGGTACTTTCTTGGAGTGGAGGTAATTCAGAAGTCCGCTGGTATCTTTATAAGTCAGAAGAAATATGTTGCTGAGGTGCTTGAAAGATATGGAATGGAGCAGTGTAATCCAGTCAAAAATCCTATTGTTCCCGGGTGCAAACTTACAAGAGATGAAGGTGGTGTGAAAGTAGACTCTACGGTCTACAAGCAGATGGTGGGCAGCCTTATGTATTTAACTGCCACCAGACCTGACATTATGTATGTGGTATGTTTACTAAGTCGATTCATGGAGTCGCCTACTGAGCTGCATCTTTGTGCAATGAAGAGGGTGTTTCGTTACTTAAGAGGAACAATTGAGATGGGCATTCTGTACAAGAAAGGAGAAGAGGAGGAATTGATTGGCTTCTCTGACTCAGACTATGCAGGAGACCTTGATGACCGGAGGAGTACATCAGGATATGTCTTCAAGCTAAGCTCTGCAGCTGTGGCATGGAGCTCCAAGAAGCAGCCAATAGTGAGCTTATCTACAACAGAGGCTGAATTCATCTCAGCTGCAGCTTGTGCCTGTCAAAGTATATGGATGATGAGGGTACTGGAGAAACTTGGGCTCAATCAAAGTAAGTGTATTATTTTCTGTGATAACAATTCAACTATTAAGTTATCAAGGAATCCAATCATGCATGGAAGGAGTAAGCATATTCATATTCGTTTCCACTTCCTTAGAGACTTGGTTAAAGATGATGTAATCAGCTTGAAGCATTGTGGCACAAAGGATCAGCTTGCAGACGGCATGACGAAACCCCTAAAGTTGGAAATGTTTTTGAAGATGAGAAAATTGTTGGGGATGTGTCTCAGTCACGATATAAACTAACTGCAGCTTCTGCCGAATAGTTTAAGGGAGGATTGTTAGGAAGTTACTGACTAAGTCCTTAACAACATCCAGTTTGTTTAGATTGCCTTGCTGTTAGGAAGTTACTGACTAAGTCCTTAACAATATCCAGTTTGTTTAGATTGCCTTGCTGTTAATAATCCCTGACCTGTAGGGAAATCTGTTTTGAATCAGTCTTAGCCACATTTTTAGTTGTGCAGTTTGTGGATGCACTCTGTTGAAAGTTTCCTGCATTGTATGGCTATATAATAGCCCTCTTGTTATTCAATAAAGCAAGCTTTTACAGCTAGTATCTTTGAGTTTTCATTTCCAGTTTCAACAGTCCCTGCAGCTACTCCGGAGAATGTGTTGTTACTTGTCAGACTTCAGAGCTTGATTTCTTTTTCATTTCGCATTGATGAACTCAGTTATGTTTTTTGAAGATGATAACTATAGAATGAGAGGAAAAGGCAAATTTATTCTGAGAAAGTTTTTAAATCATGCTTAAATTCAATACTAGATACTATTTTATAATCTCTTACCTAAAAAGTTCTTGTTGTAAATTGTTGATTGGTATTGAAATTGGTACTAGTTGTAATTTGCATTTGGCAAGTTGCAAAATAACTTCCAAACAAGTTTGAACTTTGCATCATTCAAACAAGTTTCACCTTGCAATTTTCCTGGGCTTGATGTTTTGTCTCGGACTGGGTACTCTTGGGCTGCGACGCTTTCTCGGTGTTTCTAGCCTATGCTTTTGATGTTGCTTCTTGACTGCAGGATTGTTTTGCTTGATTCCAGTTGAAGCTATTCTACCACTATGTATTTTGATTATTTTACTTGGCATTTTGTTTTTATTTTGGGTTTGTAATTTTCTTATTTCTATTGTATTCTGGCATCTTGTGCAATCCATAAAGTGGAAGAGTGTTGTTTCCTGATTTTTATGAATGCATTCCCGATGGTTGTTACAATCTTAAATCAAAAAAACTTGAGCTTGAATTTCTTGCCTGAAAAAAAAAAAATTGTATCCCAGAACTAATACCAATAGTTTAACTTGCCTCCTTCGTTGCTACACTAAAACTGACTGCCACTTGTGAATTTGCCTCATTCTTTTACTTGCAAGTGTAATTGTAATTGGAGTTGTAGTTGCAATAGTAATTGTGTATAAGAATTTAGTCCGTGGTATAGTTCTAATTGTCTCTTTATTCAGGTTGTAGTTTTACTTAAACTATAGTGAAATATTTTTACATACTTGACAACAGTAAAATATTACACAAAAACCATCTGGGGAAATAAATTTCCTAAAATTTATCTGTAAAAATATATCGACAAAGCCTGCTGGGGGATATTGGGGCTGGCAGCAGTTGTCTGAATGATGCAAAGTTCTGCATTTTGATGTTATTACTCGAAGGCTATTTTCGAAAAAAGAATAAGCAAAAAAAAACTTTGAAAATCTGTGTGCTTTGTAATCTCAAAGCAGTAGTTTTTTTTATTGTAGGTATAAGAGCATATGTAGTCGTTGTTGAATGGTAAAATATGGATATATGGATAAATAGAAATAGGAATCCTAGTTTTGCTGCAGTCGTTTAAAGCTATATTTTAGCTTTCTATAATATAAAAATAAGCGACGGCACATTAAGTGCCGTCTGAGAATAAAAAAATACTAAAAAAATAATAAATTACGTGGGATGGCACATCATGTGCCGTCCGAACGCTAAAATAATAAATTATTTTTTTTTATAGGTGGGACGGCACATGAAGTGCCGTCCGAACAGAAAAAAAAAAATTAAAAAAAAAAATTCATGCAAACTTATAAAGAAAACAGAAGATAAGGATATGGGATTAATATGATCTAAAAGTACAGTGATATTATAATAATAATAATTAGCAGTAATGGGGTCTGGTTTGAAATATATAGCATCAAATGCCATGGATAATGATGTTGATTGGTGTCTCGATAAAATGATGTTTAAAATTTTTTTAAAAAAAAAAAAACCATGGGACGACACATCATGTGCCGTCTGGGTGGGGGGGGGGGGGGGGGGGGGGGGGGGGATTTTTGGGATTTTTTAATTCGTTTTGGGATTTTTTTTGGGGGGGGGAGGAATTTTTGGGATTTTTTTATTCGTTTTGGGATTTTTAATTGAATAAACTAATTAGTTTATGAATGGGACGGCACATTATGTGCCATCCGACGAAAAAAATATTAATTTTTTTTGGGACGGCACATGATGTGCCGTCACTCATATATGCATATAACTTATGCGGATTCTCAAATATAACAATCTACTGTAGCGATTTATCGATAATATGGATAAATAGCAAACGACTGTAGCGGATTTTTTAGCCAAAAATGCATATTATGGATAAATAGCAAACGACTACAGATGCTCTAATAGTAACTTAACACCTCACGTCTTAAAAAATATTTTTTTTAATAGGTTCAAACCTTTGAACTCCTTTATATTAGTTAAAGGGCTTAGTGGTATTTGTCACCGTTTTTTTCTTTTTTTGTCATTTTGTCATTTTTAGGTTTTTTTTTTTTTAATTCCTTTTCATTCCCCTCCACGTGCATCGCGCGTGCATTATATTTTTTTCTGCCCTTTTCATTCCCCTCCACGTGCACCACACGTGTTGGTACTTTTTTTTCTCCTCTTCGTTCCCCTCCACGTGTATCGCACGTGCGTTATAGTTCTTTTTTTTGGTAGTCCTTTTCATTCCTCTCCACGTGCATGATACTAGTTAGGACTAATGGGATGAAGTGGACACTAGTAAAAAGAAGTTGAAATGTTTGAATGTAACATGTAGTATAATAAGCCCTTGTCTTGAAACATGCCTATATATGCTAATATGCTTCAATTATTCAGCAAAGGTTTTAACTTCCAAGCTTAGATAACTTACAAAATGATTATATTTTTTCAAAATATGACCAGCATGCATTAAAGTTTTTTTTTTTTTTGGGTGGATCATACGCATGCATTAAAGTTATTTAATCAAAATACATTAGATTGGTTAAAATGGATTTAATAAAATTCGAATTAGGTTAATGTGGATTTATGTCATGGTTCATCAAATCTCTCCACCACTGCATGACCTTAATACTAATAATATCTCTAATATAATATTGGAAGAAGGCCTTTTTGTCATTTGTCATTTTGTCATTCTACCAACATGTGCAACGCACGTACATAACTAATATAAAAGATGTTTCCAGTTCAAATCCTCCCTACGTCTTAGTTTTTATTTTTATTTTTGAAATTATCAAATTATACTAGTATCATGCACGTGCGATGCACGTGGAGAGGAATGAAAAGGACCAAAAAAAAAAACGATAATGCACGTGCGATGCACGCGGTGGGGAATGAAAAGGAAAAAAAATACCAACACGTGCGATGCACGTGGAGGGGAATGAAAAGGAAAAAAAAACCATAATGCACGTGGAGGGGAATGGAAAGGAAAAAAAAGGAAAAAAAAGCCAACACGTGCGCTGCACGTGTTGACAAAATGACAAAATGACAAAAAAAAAAAAATGGTGACAAATGACACTAACCCCTTCCCCCATTATAATAGTAGAGATACGTATGCAATACACGTAAGTTGATATATGTTTACAAATGACAACTATAATTTTTCTATTATAATATTACTAATAACTTACACGTGCAATAAAAAATAATATATATATATATATATATATATAAGTGAGAACTTAGAACTTCAGTGTAGACTGGTCATGAACATGAGACCTCCTTTATATTAGGTATGGACAGGTTTGTTTTTTATATAAATATATGTATTTGTTTAATTTAGTTTGAACATGTATTATACCTATTCATTTGATTACAAAGTTAGGGTTTGTTTGGTTACTAACCCCAACTCTCCTATTAAAATAGTACTAGTATTTTCACGTGCGATGTACGTTTTGATAAAAAGTTGTAGTTGAATGTGCGATACACGTAAGTCGGTAGTAATTAAGACGTGCGGTGAATGTCTTAAATTAAAAAAAAAATGGAGTTGAACGGGCGCTACACGCAATTTTTTAAAATTTTTGAAGGAAAAACCTGAAATTGTACATGCAGTGACATATTACGAAATAGATTTGAAGTTGCACATGCGACGTACGTATTTACTTTGTGACAAAAAAAATTTAAAATTGTTTGTTCGGTGAAGAATTTTTTTTGATTTATACGTGCCATGCATGTGTTAATAAATAGAGTAAGAGTTGTATGTACAATTTGTTTTGTGACAAACAAATATTTTAAAATTGTTTGTTTGGTTACAAACTCAAAGTGACAAAGTGACAAACTCTCTCATTAAATTGTGTGTGTGTGTGTACATACTAGATTTGCCCGTGGGCACGTGCCGTAGGCACGTCTTCAAAACGATAAAGCATATGAAAAATCTTGTAAACAGTAAATCAACAATTATGTAGCTCAAGTTTGAATAGTATGACAATAATTAGCTGTAAATAAAAGTCCATGTTTCATATATATATATATATATATATATATATAGAGAGAGGAGTGATCCAATGAGAAACACTCTTAAATGAGAAAATGAGAAACATTGATTTTGACCATTGGATATGAGGGGATTTAGATGAATGGCTCTAATTCATTTGGATTAATTAATTGAAAACCCGGTTTTTTTTCTACACATCTATTAAAAAAAACCCAAATCAATTAATTAATCCTCCATCCAATCAGTTCGTTGTTATTGCTTTATATCGCATCTTAGCTTTTACAAAAATTCAACGTGTTTTAGAATTTTGATTAATTTTCCTTTTACGGTGTTAAATCGTTCAAAATGGATGGTAGCCTACAAATTTCTCCATGCAATTTCCATATCATGATCCACAGGAAAATGTAAATAATGATTCACAAAGGATAGATTCACAATTCAATAATTTGTTAGGCACTAATAAGTAGATAACCCATTTGCTTGTAAGTTTGGAACTAGACTTAGATAACAGGTCATTGATGACGGCATCTCGAAGGAGAAAAACTAAATCCAAGCACCTCTTTGATTAATTTCAAAGACACTCAAATTAAGTTTCTCTTTGACTACTTCAAAAAAATACACGTACTCAACACTAAATTTATCTTTCATTAATTTCAAAGACACTCAAATTAATTTCCTCTTTGATTAATTTTTAAGATAGACTCAAATTAATTTCAAAGATACAGTAACTTATTGTGGCACCTACTGTAGTTTTATATAAAGACATCTTTGAAGAAGGCCAAACGTATCGAGTAAGATGACTTCCAAAGGTTTTCTAAGAGAAAACTGTGAGCAATTGAAATAAGCCCAGAAACTAGAACTTCCCCCTAAAAGCTAAGAGCGGGTTGATGTTTTGGATTTCTCGACAAGAAGAATCCTTCCGTTCCACTCAGTCTGATCAACTGCACGAATCGCTGCATCAGCATCTTCATCCTTTTCTAAGGATAAAAACCCAAAACCAAGATTGGATGGAGGATTAATTAATTGATTTGGTTTTTTTTTAATAGATGTGTAGAAAAAAAACCGGGTTTTCAATTAATTAATCCAAATGAATTAGAGCCATTCATCTAAATCCCCTCATATCCAATGGTCAAAATTAATGTTTCTCATTTTCTCATTTAAGAGTGTTTCTCATTGGATCACTCCTCTATATATATATATATATATATATATATATATATATATATATATATATAATAAAACACAAAGAAAGCTATCAAGTGGCTCTCCTTCAATTCCCCAAAATCAAAGGCCCAGATTTAACCTCAAAAAACATATTTTTCCCCCAAAAGTCAAATTTAAATTCCCCACCCAAAACAACTCCTTTATTTATTTAATTATTTCTCTCTCTCTCTTTTTCTCTATCTTTCTTCTATTCAAAAAATACAAAAAATATATTTTTTTAAAAAAAAATTTAATACCAAAAAATTTTAAAATTTACAAACTTTAAAAATAATTCAAAAAAATTTAAAAAAATCAAATACTTATAAATTTCTTTTTAAAATATTAATTTAAATTTTTTTGAAATTTTAGAAATAAAACTTTAAAATTTTAAAAATAAAGTTTAAAAAAAAAATGTTCAGATTATCGGTATTGTGGATACCTTCACAGCTGCACTTGCATTACCATTGTATTTAGACATGCTCATAGTGGTTATGGGATTAGAGTAAACTCTATAAAACCTATATGATAATGTCCTTGCATAACTATTACAAGCATCTAAAATTGATGCTGAAGTTAAAAAAAACTTTATGCAGTGTTTCTAACAAACTATATGCATTTCAAGTAAGTTCAAGCTAATGATCAGGAAGACGATAATTGAGCTTAAAGGTAGATATACTGCTTCCTCATATAATATGTTTACTACTTTAATTAATTTGCTGGACCTCCAAAACTATTTTATATAATCAAATCAGGTGCACCGTTCTGAAGACGTGCCGTAGGCACGTGTCAACGGGCAAACCTAGTGTGTCTATATATATATATATATATATATGTATATATATAGGGAATCTTCCGTTGTGCACCACCTATGGTGCACACAACGTGTGCACTCAGCCTTTTCGTCTTCGTATCGACGATCCGAACCGTTCACATTGATCTACACATCTAAATTAGTCTGAATATGTAAAATCAAATCATCTGAAATTAATTTGTCCATCCATTGAAATATTACAAAATTGTATGGCTGAAAATCATTGTTTTTTATAGTCACATGATACATAGATAAATGAACTTCAAATGATTTAATTTTACATATTTAGACTAATTTAGATGTGTAGATCAATGTGAACGGTTCGGATTGTCGATACGAAGGCGGGAAGGCCGAGTGCACACGGAGGGGTGGTGCACAATGGAAGATTTTCATATAGGAAGGTTTTCATGTATATATATATATATATATATATATATATATATATATATATATATATATATATATATATATATATATAGGGAAAGCTTCGGTTGTGCACTACCTCTAGTGCACATAGCGTGTGCACTAGGCCTTCGGGCATTCATACCGACGATCAGAACCATTCACATTGATCTACACATCTAAATTAGTCTATATATGTAAAATGAAATCAGTTAAAATTCATTTGCCCATCCATTGAAGTGTTACAAAATTGTATGGCTGAAAATCGTAGTTTTTTTATAGTCACATGATGGATGGGCAAATAAATTTGAAATGATTTGATTTGACATATTTAGACTAATTTAGGTGTATTAATCAATGTGGACGGTTTCAAATTGTCAATACGAAGGCGGGAAGGCCGAGTGCACACAGAGACCTTGTGCACAATGGAAGGAGACTCTCTCTCTCTATATATATACTAGATTTGCCCGTGGGCACGTGCCCACTGCACGTCTTCAGAATGATACATCATATGAAAAGCCTTGTAAACAGTAAATCAACAATTATGTAGCTCAAGTTTGAATAATATGACAATAATTAGTTGTAAATAAAAGTTCATGTTCCATAAGTGTGTGTGTGTGTCTATATATATATATATATATATATATATATATATATATATATAATTAAATATATAAAAAAGTTTTTTTTTGGGGGGTGGGGGTGGGGGGGGATTTGAATTTGAGTTTTGGAGGAGAACTTTGGGGGATGTGTTTTGTGAGATTAGATATGGGCCTTTAATTTTGGGGATTGAAGGAGAGCCACTTGATAGCTTTCTTTGTATTTTATTATATAGACTAAGTTTGCCCGCTGACACGTGCATGCGACACGTCTTCGGAACGGTGCACCTAGTTTGATTATATTAAATAGTTTTGGAGGTCCAGCAAATTAATTGAAGTAGCAAACATATTATATGAGAAAGCAGTATATCTACCTTTAAGCTCAATCATCGCCTTCTTGATCATTAGTTTGAACTTACCTGGAATGCATATAGTTTATTAGAAACACTGCATAGAGTTTTTTTAATTTCAACATCAATTTTAGATGCTTGTGATAGTTATGCAAGAATATTATCATCTAGGTTTTATAGAGCTTACTCTAATCTCATAACCACTATGAGCATGTCTAAATACGATGGTAACGCAAGTGCATGTGTGAAGTTATCTACAATACCAATAATCTAAACATTTGTTTGTTTGAAACTCAGTTTGCAATTAAAATATCTCTTATTATTATTTCAACCAAAACGAAATACATGAAGTTCTCAAAACTCTAATCCAAGCTAATCATTTCTTTTATCTACACTTTGTCTCCCCATTGCTCCTTTATAAAAAAAACAAAAATGGATAAATAACAAATTTACTTTAGCTGTCTTTCTTAAGTGGAGAGTTTGCATCCTTCACTGGTAAACTCCAGTCATCCCAATCCTATATATCCAAACATACACTAAAAGTTCTTATATGTTATGTTATCCATGGTTTCTAATAACTCGTGAAGGGTGATGGAATTTTATATACACTTAAGAACATGTATAAAACATTAATAACAACCTAAAACATGTTTCTATGAATCTAGATCTTAATCATGTTGGAGAAGTGCTTTAATATAAAACCATAAATCATGAAACTATAGATCTTTGCTAAATCAAAAGAAGAAGAACATTAAAAGCGGAAGCACTAACCTGAAGCCATTGATGGAGATTGCGCAGAAGGTTTGGATCTTCCTATATGATATGCACTTCTATGAGAGGCCGTCTCTCTATTCTTTTGTTGATGGGATTACAGATGAAATAAGAAGATACGTTTATATATGGGACCATAACACTAATTGATAATTATTGATTTCCAATTTTGCCCATCACAAAATGAGAAATTTACTTTACGGTCTCTACACGTGTTATATCACACATTAAATTATATGCTTTTAACCCATTACTTAATCTTGATTAGATCACTTTAATTTGGGTAAGACTTTAGAATAGCAATTATACATTTAGTCACATATGTGAGCCCACATAGATTATTTTCCAACAATCTCCCACTTGGGCCACATATGTTACTCCTTATAAATGTACATACTTTATGAGCTCAAAATTTTGCTATCATAACCAAAAGCATAGCCAAATAATCTCGTCCATTAATCATGTAAATATAGGATCAAAGCAATTTTCGTTACATTTATCGTAACTAAATTCATCAATGGTCACATATATCATCATAATCAAACGATATAGATCAAGTGTGAATGTGTAGAATGGAAATTTATACAATGTGATCTATACACATGCCTATTTCCAACTGGTCCTCTTTAAAACTTAAGTAATGTCAGAATCAAAACATGACAAAAGAGTGAGAAAACTGAATTCTTTATTTCTGATCAGAAAATAACCAAATGTATAAATGTCACACACAAACATAATACAAATAAAATACAAACTCCCACTAAATCATGATATCCTCAAATAACACAACACCCATATGAGCAGTGCGCTCATGAAAGACCTTGGGTGATAATCCCTTTGTAAGCGGATCCACTATCATGGAGTTTGTCCCAATGTGCTCTATGGATATCTGTCCACTTTGTACTCTTTCTTTCACAACTAAGAACTTTGTATCAATATGTTTCGACTTTGTCGAACTCCTGTTGTTGTTGGAATACATCACTGCTTACTTATTGTCACAAAATGACTTGAGTGGTCTTTCTATATTCTCCAAAATGCGCAACCCAGTGACAAAATTCCGCAGCCATATTCCATGATTTGATGCCTCATAGCATGCTACATACTCTGCTGCCATAGTGGAAGAAGCTGTCAGTGTCTGTTTGACACTTTTTCAGGATATACCTCCTCTAGCTAATAGGTAAATATAGTCTGATGTAGACTTTTTGCTATCTTGGCACCCTAGCGAAATCAGAATCAGAATACCTTATGACCTCCAAATGATCCGATTTTCTATATGTGAGCATGTAGTCTTTTGTTCTCTGAAGATACCTCATGACCCTCTTGGCTGCTATCCAATGGTCCATACCAGGTTTTCTTAAAATACCTGCCTAACATCCCAATAATGTACGCAATATCCGGACTCATACATACTTGAGCATACATTAGACTCCCAACAGCTGATGCATAGGGGATCTTTTGCATTTTCTAAATTTCAAGATTACTTTTAGGACACTGATTGAGACTAAATTTGTCTTCTTTAGAAACAGGGGTATCTCCTGGTCTACAATCTTGCATGCCAAACCTTTTGAGTACTTTATCGATGTATCCCTTTTGTGATAATCCTAGAATACCTCGAGAACGATCTCGGTGTATCTGAATTCCTAATACAAAAGCGGTATCCCCAAGATCCTTCATCTCAAAATGCTTGGACAAAAACCTTTTAGTTTCATACAATAAATCTATATCATTAGTGGCAAGCAATATGTCTGTTGATTCTTGATTTTGATGATCACAACACACTGCAACATGTGTCTATGCTATACAGCTAAAATTACAGGTTGTACACACAAAAGACTATTCAGCTGAACAAATGAACAAGCACAAAGGCTCCAGATAAAGACAATGGTTAAAGCTTCATTCAAGACACAAGACTCAAGACAAGACTCAAGACAAGACTCAAGTCAAGACTCAAGACTCAAGCTAAAAGCTCAAAAGTGTCAATAAATTGTCATGTCTTGTAAACAATGTAATCTTATTTTTTGTTGAGTCTTAGTATGATGTAAAGCCTTGTCACACACACATACACTTATTATTTTTATAATGTGTGTTTTTCAAAAACATAAAAAAGAGTCAAAACAGTTTGAAATAATTTAACTGTTGAGTACCAGTCGACCGATGCTCATATCAGTCGACTGGCAGTACAAAACTATTTAAATTTATTCAAACTCTCACCAGTCGACTCATTATGGAAACCCAGTCGACTGTTCGAGTGCTTTTGACCGTTTTCTGTTTTCAAAATCGATTTTCAAATTCAAAAGCTTTTAAGATCCGTTGGTTGACAGTTGAGATAACTGTCTCCCAACGTCCAGGAGTTCTAACTCCATAAATAGAGTTCAGAACTCTCTGAAAAAGATCTAACAACATCATTTAAGATTTCCGAGCATTCTTGAGCATTTCTAAGTGAAAAAGAGAAAAAGCTTTCAAGTTTCAAAATCTCTGGTTCTCTACACTCAGTCCAGTATAACATCAGATTTCGTTCTGGACTGAGTATAGAAGTCGACCTCCTTTTAGCCACGTTCTACAATACATAACACCAACAAGGCTATAGGTTGACTGTAAATTTTTATTGTTCTTTTTGCTATCGGTTGGAGAGTTAGACTCTAGGGTGTAGAGTCGGTCGTTTCACTCTTGGTAGTAGAGTGGGTCTGCTTTGTCTGGTTGAGAGAAAGGACTACGGGTTAGACAAGGTTGTTGTCTTAACGCCGTAGGGTATTCTTGTAAACTTGTTTTTCAAGAATAGTGGAAATCTCAAGTGGGTTGCTTGGGGACTGGATGTAGGTCGGAAGGACCGAACCAGGATATATCGTGTGTACTCTGTGATTGTTTCTTTTGAACTTGCATTTACTTGTTTCTGTTTAAGTTCTGTGAAACTTGTCTGGACAGTCGACTCAGCTCAATATCAGTCGACTGGTCAGACTCGTATAAGTTGTAAATTTACTGTGTCTTCAGTCGCCTGTCTCAACTCTAAGTCGACTGCACAGAGTTATTTGTATTTGCTTTTATTTGGTCATATCAGTCGACTGGTTCACTCCTAAGTCGACTGCACCGAAGAAAAAATTATTTATTCCGAAGTTTATTTTTATTAACACTATTCACCCCCCCTCTAGTGTTTGTTGCCTCTCCTACGGGATCCAACATTTGGTATCAGAGCAAGGTTAAAGGCTATGACAACTACTTCGAATGTGAATCAGTACCATGAAGGCCAATCTACACAAAGGCCACCGCTCTTCGATGGAACAAACTACAATTATTGGAAGTGCAGAATGAGGATCTACCTCTAATCAATCAACTATGAAATATGGCACATGACGGAGACGGAATACACTGCCCCTACTATTCCATATGCACAATGGAATGATGATCAGAAGAACCAAACTATGAATAATGCAAAAGCAATGAACGCATTATTTTGTGCTCTCACAAAGGAGGAGTTCAACCGTGTATCTAATGCTACAACCACACATCAAATCTGGCATACACTTGAGGTCACTCATGAAGGAACAAATAAAATAAAAGAATCTAAAATCTCTGTTCTTGTTCATAGGTTTGAGATGTTCCGAATGAAGGAAAATGAAACTGTGTCCGAGATGATCACCAGATTTACTGATATTACAAACTCACTTGTGGCACTTGGCAAGACATACACTTAAGCAGAGATGATTAGAAAAGTCCTTCGTGCACTCACTCCTGAATGGGAAAAGAAAACCACGGCAATAGAAGAAGCAAATGATTTGTCACAACTTTCTCTTGAGAATCTTGTGGGAAATCTCATGGCGTACGAGGTTCAAATTGAGGAGCGAAAGAAGGATGCAGAATCACAACAAGCAAAGAAGAAATTATTGGCTTTTAAAGCCATGACAGACTCAGAAGATGAGGAAGAAGATGAAAAGGAGATAGCAATGTTCACTCGAAGATTCAAAAAATTCTTAAAGAAGGGTAAGTTCAATTCTAAAATTAGAGATTCTAATGACCCTCCTACTTGTTTCAGGTGCAATAAAACAGGTCACATGAAGAAGGATTGTCCCCTAGAAAATGCAAAGAACAAAGGAAAAACATCCAACTTCAAGAAGGACAAATTCTCAAAGAATAAGTTTGCCAAGAACAAGAAGGCTTATCAAGCAATTTGGGATGATAGTGATTCTTCTTCAGAAGAAGAAACGGATGAAAACAATGAAGTGGCAAACATGTGCTTTATGGCTTCACAAGATCATGTAAGTAATGACTTTGATTCAGAAGATTTACTTGATGCTTTTAATGAAATTTTTCAAGAGTTGAAAAAAGAAAAGATTAGAGTTAAGAATCTAGAGAAAGTTATTCAAACACTTTCTCAAGAAAATCTTAACCTTGATAAAGAAGTGAAATCTTTAAATTCTCACATTGCAAGTTTAGATACTGATCTTGAATCTCTAAAAAAGAATTATGAAGAGATATCCAAGAACGTGTCTAAGTTTAACAAAGGTAAAGAGAATTTAAATGATGTCCTTCATCATCAAGTAAAATCTAGTCAAAAATATGGTCTTGGTTTCAAAAATTCTTCTATAAAAGAATCTTCTTCTAAAAACACTAGTAGAAATAAATCAGAATCTATTTCTAGTGTTACACATAAATTATATGAATTTTTTGAAAAGCCTAAGGTAGTAAATTTGAGTGATAAAAGCAAGTCTGACGTTCGGTTAAGTCGACTGAGTCCATCTATCAGTCGTCTGTCCAGAGAAATTGAATCTTATTCAACAAGATCAAAACCTCATATAAGTCGACCTAGCGTATCATCCAGTCGACTGACTCACACTAGAAGTCGACTGAAGGATACTGTAAAGTCGACTGGACAGAACAAGTTTGTATGGGTTCCAGTTAACTTAAATCAGAATGATAGAATTGCGTATATCAATTTATATGTATTAAATGTGTGTAATTATTAATTATATTCCTGCTTATGGAGGAAAATCAAACTCATTATGGATTTGATTTCCCCCAAACTTATATGTTTTGGACCCAATAAAAAGGGTACCATATTTACCTTGAATATTTTATAAGTACCCAAGAAAGATCGCTGGATACTTGACAGCGGCTGTTCAAAACATATGACCGGACATGCCAACCTTCTATCCACCATTCAAAGCATCGATGGAGGAACAGTTACCTTTGGTGATAACAACAAACAAAAAGTCATAGGTATCGGCATGGTTGGTAAAAATTCTAACCCCACTATAGAAAATGTTCTGTTAGTTAGTGGATTAAAGCATAATTTGTTAAGTATTAGTCAATTATGTGATAAAGGATATAAAATAGTTTTTGAAAAAGACGCATGTTTGATTTATGACTCTACTATGCAAAATATTATCTTTCAAGGTTTTCGCAAAAATAATATTTATGAATTGTGTTTGAATACAATTGAGTTTTCAAATGATTTTTGTTTAATAGCTTCTAACAATGAATCTTGGCTTTGGCATAGAAGATTTGGACATGTGAATATGAAAAATCTCTCAAAATTATCCAAGTATAACCTAGTTAAAGGACTGCCAAAACTATCCTTTAAAAAGGATAAGTTATGTGATGCATGTCAACTAGGAAAACAAATCAAATCCACTTTTAAAACTGTTGCCGCTAAATTCGGTGTGGGGGCAAACAGATGAATTTGTGAGTTCTTGGGGAAACTGAATAGGAGAACCTGTATACCTGTTCCGTCGAACTCTGGTCGTTGCTCCCGCCGTAGACCTGCAAAAAGTGCGAGACACCGGGGTTGTTCCCGGCGACGCACCCTCCGACGCTCAAGTCAGTAACCAGAATTGATTATGAAAGAGCGTTTGACTAGAGAAAGATTGATTACCTCTTAATGGAGATGGGTGAGGGGTATTTATAGGCGTCTTAGGGACTGGTTTTAGGAATGTAATCCCCGTGATTAGATAAGAAATATTCCTCGTAGTCAGATAAGGCATGTAATCTGATAAGGTATATTCCCTGTGATCAGTTAAGGAATTTGATCCCTAATCCCCAGAGTGAATCACGGCCGTTGATTTAGATCTAATCAGGGACCTTGATTGTATCTTGCTGGACCGGGCGTGCAGCGGGTTGGAACCCGTGCCCAGTTGAGGTGGATCTGTTTGTTATGTGAAATTACCATCTTGCCCCCGAGCTGTAGGATTCGTGCCCCATTTGGACGGTCTCGATTGAATCCCTGTTTTTGGCCACATCACGAGCCCCCACTCCTAAAGGCTGAGGGTGATCAGTCTTTGAGGAGTAGTTTGACTAACTCAGTGGTCGGTGGAGCTGTATCGTAGTCCGAATGGGTGATTTTTGAATCCTGGAGCGCGGGGGTAGGTTAGTTCCTCCCTTTTTGATGCCCTACGATGCTCCAAAGCTGTATCGAGTTTTTATCTATTTTTCCGGATTATTTATTTAACTTTGCGATGTATTAGCTAATTGTTCGGGGGTTTTAACCGTATATTCTAGGTGATAATTGCTCGTTCGGTGGCTTAGAAATATCCCCCGAATTTTTAATTATTTCCTGGAATTTTTAGTTAATTTTCCCGAATTTTTAGCGATTTTTCGCGATTTTTTAAATAAATAAAACGATTTAAATAAATAAAAATCAATTTTTAATACCTATTTATGGCGTGGCGTCATCTGGGCCTTCGATCAAGGCGGAGCGCGAGTTTCGGAACGATCAGACGCTCCCTGCTCCTCGGAAGGATTTTTTCCCAAAAACGAGGGTCGGCACTCCGTCACCTCGTCCCGGAGACGTGGTGCCGCGGCTCAAGGGGTCGGAGCGTTTTTTTGCCAAAAACGAGGGTCGGTATCCCAGCATCCCGGCTCGGATGCGTAGCGCCGCGGCTCGAGGGGTCGGTGACTCGGTTTGAAGGGTCGGTACCTCGGTTCGGAGAATCCGAGGTACGTGGCATCATCTAGGCCGTCCATCTCCAGCGTGGATCCCCATAAAACGCTATCTTGTCGTTTTGTGGACGTGGCAAGATCTGGGACGTCCATCATGACGAGCGCGCTTTTCTACTAGATCCAACGGCTCATAAGGGTCGGAGCGTTTTTTTGTCAAAAACGAGGGTCGGTATCCCAGCATCCCGGCTCGGAGGCGTGGTGCCGCGGCTCAAGGGGTCGGCGACTCGGTTTGAAGGGTCGGTACCTCAGTTCGGAGAATCCGAGGTACGTGGCATCATCTGGGCCGTCCATCTTGGCACGCATCACGAGGATGGGGTTCAGATCACGAAAAAACGCTATCTTGTCGTTTTGTGGGCGTGGCGCGATCTGAACCGTCCATCAAATTCTGACGCGAATTTCGGAGAGATCCGACGGCGACTTTGCTTCGGGAGGATTTTTTGCCAAAAACGAGGGTCGGTATCTCGTCGCCTCGGTTTGCATTCCTCCGCGCCGTTTCCCGGGGAACGGGTTGAGTGTTTTTGGGTCAACTCGGCAGCTCGGTTACTGAGACTTTCGTTCGATAGCTCGGCTCGTTAGACCGGTGGCCGAGTCGCTACTTGTGTTTTTGCGGGTTCTGCCGTTCCGTGTTAAGTAACTCGGTTGCTCGGCTGTGCTGTTCGGTAGTTCGGCCGACCAAGCCGATGGCAGGCAGATCGGAAGGTCTGCGTGGATGGATCTGGGCCGTCCATCTTGGCACGCATCACGAGGATGGGGTTCAGATCACGAAAAAATGCTATCTTGTCGTTTTGTGGGCGTGGCGCAATCTGAACCGTCCATCAAATTCTGATGCGAATTTCGGAGAGATCCGACGGCAACTTTGCTTCGGGAGGATTTTTTGCCAAAAACGAGTGTCGGTATCTCGTCGCCTCGGTTTGCATTCCTCCGCACCGTTTCCCGGGGAACGGGTTGAGTGTTTTTGGGTCAACTCGGCAGCTCGGTTACTGAGCCTTTCGTTCGATAGCTCGGCTCGTTAGACCGGTGGCCGAGTCGCTACTTGTGTTTTTGAGGAGTTCCTCCATCTCTCGTACCGTCGCCCCCTTTTCACTGGGCGTTTTGGCTTCCTAGTGGGCCTTTGGGATTCCCAAGGAGGCCCGTTACCACTTGGGGTTATAAGTTACCATTTCTTCACCCCTGAGCTCATTTCTCACTTTTCATTCCACGATTTTACTTTCGTTCTCTAAGTCTTCTGCTAGCGGCGCTCTTGCTCCACGGTGGTGACGTTAGCTGTCGCGTGGGCCAGGCGATTTCCGGCGAGCATTTTCCGACCGTGAGCGTCACTTCAAAGGTTAGTTTGCTTTTGCCTTTGCTTTTTCAAGAGATGTCAAGGGTTAGCTCGGGGAGTGGTACCTCGTCCTCGGGCGGTGAAAGCGCCGGGGAGAGGAGTAGGGCGGAAGCTCGAAGGAAGGGGAAACAGATGGCCGAACCGTTGGTTGCCGAGTCGAGGGTCGGGAAGAAGAGGAGGACGGGGGAGATCTCGCCCCCCATACTGGGGGTGATTGTGGAGAACCCGAAGCGAGCCCCCGAGATGGGACAATATCCTTCCTTCCTGTCCGGGCATTCGGGGGTCAGGCAGTACGAGGGCGATCTTCTGGAGAAAGCGATCTACGGGAAGTCGAAGATCGTCGAGGAGCCTAGCCCGTTCCTTCACTCCGAGGCCGACGAGCTCACTTCGTCGTTGTCCGAGAAGGATCTCCTCCGGATCAGGAAGGCATTCGTTATCCCGCCGGAGTACAAGCTGATGGTCGCTGGCCCCGGGATGCGAGCCAACTCTAAGTTGCCGTCGTCGGACATGTGCATGTTTGACGTCGACTCCTTGAACGCGGGACTGCATTTTCCGCTGCACCCTTTCATACTCCAGATCCTCGGCTGGTATTGTCTCGCCCCTACTCAATTCAGTCCGAACACTTGGCGTCATGTGAACGCATTCTTGCTTCAGTGCCACCGAGCCGAAGTAGTGCCCGACCTATCAGTTTTCCGGGGCCTCTATCGGATAAACAGGCAACACCAGACGGAGTACCGGTACTACTTGGGGCCGAGGAGAGGCGTTAAGATTGTAGAGAACCCCGACTCACTTAAGGGTTGGAGGGAGAAGTATTTTATCATAAGGGGTGAAGTGATTCGGCATATTCCGTCCCGGTGGAAGGTGGAGGTGCCGAAATTTGCGCGAAGCGACCCCGCACTGTCTGAGGCCGAGGAGGATGTAGCGAGGCGGATCACGGCCCTTCCGGTACTGAGCTGGAGGGAGTTGACCGAAGAGGTGTTGTTCGGGTCCGGACTAAGCCCCATCGACCCGAGTACGCTCTTGACATCTCATTCATTTTTTTTTCTAAGTCTTCAATCCGTCTGGCTTGACTCGTTTTCTTTTTTTCCTTTTTCTTTTGTTGATGCAGAGTCGATGAAGATTGACTTTAAAGCTATGATGGCCGATAGGTCCAAGCTGACCGGGGCCAGAAAGAGGAAGAGGGCGGCCGAGGGTGCATCTTCGGGTGCGCAGCCCGCGGTCGCTACTAACGTTACCCCGCCTCCCCCGGCTACCGAGGGGCCTTCGGAGGTTGTGGTGGTGGAGGGGACCTCGGCCCCTGTCGCCCCGTCTGCGAACGAGGGTCTCTTCGATGTCAATGCGGCGCTGGCGCTCGAGTTTCCCCCGTTGACTCAGGCGGCCGAGGAAATCCTGACCGAGCAGCACAAACAGTTGTTTGTGCCGAACTGGCGGGTGAAGAACCATGATGGTTTCCTCGGCAACTCGTAGATGTCAATGCAGGTCGTCAAGCACTTGGCGACCCCGAAGGACAAGGCCGCGCTGAAGGCGGGAAGGGTCGGCGACGACACTTATGAAGTCGCCCGGGGGCTTGTTTCGGTAAGTGTTCGCAAATTTCTTTCAAGTTTGTTACTCGGTTGGTACTTTGTACTTATCGTTGTCTTCGTAGGCCACCGTTCACTTCGGCCATCTCATCGAGGCGTTCGCCGAGCAGGAGAAGGAGCTAAAGTCCGCCAGCGAGAAAGACAGGCTGGCGAAGGTCAGGGCGGTCAAGGAACTCGAGGCCGAGCAGAGGCGAGCCGAGGCCCTAGACGTCCGGGTGGCCGACCTTACTGCCGACCTGAAGAAGGCAAAGGAGAGCCTTGAAGCGGAGTCCGCCAAAGCCGCCAAGGCCGCCGAAGAGCTTGCTGCGGCCGTGAAGTCCTTGGCCGACGAGAAGGCGGAGAGGGGAGCGCAGGCCGCGAGGATCAGGGCAGAGGTTGAAGCCGAGATCGAGGCCGAGGCGAAGAAACATATGGCTGAGAACATGGAGAAATCCTATTAGATGGCCCTGGACCACGTTCAGGCTCGCGTCCCCGGCTTCGAGCGAGTCGGCTATCGACTGTGGCCCGAGTCGCCCGTGGACGATGAGGAGGGAGACGATGAGGAAGAGGCCGAAGGCGAAGGCGGGGGGGAGAGGACGAACCGGCTAAGGGGGAGATCGAGGGGCCGCCCGTCGATGCGCACGGGGTCGGAACGGAGACGCAGGTGGACCCCTGATTCTTTCGTTAAACCTTTTGTAGTTTTTGTTTTGTTTTCTTTTCCGAACCTTGTAACGCCTTTTGCGGACTGGCCACCGCTTCCTGATGAATGAAAAAACGTTTTGTCTTTGAAATTGTCTAAGTGTTTGGTTCGGTCGTAGGATAGGCCCCCGTCACGACGATGGCTCGGCGACAAGTAGAGCTGTTTCATCTATCTCTCGTGAAGCGCCTCGAGGGCGAGATAGACCTGACGAGGAGGATACTGTACAATGTGGAGAAGAAGAACGGGGATCTGTTGGCCGAAGTGTACCACTTGCGGATAGCCGAAGCCGAGCTATTTGCTAAGGAAGAAGAATTGGCTTCTGTTTTGGCCGAACGAGATGAGCTCGTGAAGAAGGTCGAGCATTTGCAAAGGGTAACAGTCGACAAGAGTATCGAGGTGACCCATCTGCACCGTGTCATATCTGACAGCGCCGAATACCCTGGATCGGCGAAGCTTCCTCGGTTCAAAATTGTCGTGAGGGACGAGGCGCTGAAGAACCGGATCGTCGAATTGGAGGAGGAGGTCGCTCGGCTCAAGCCTCAGCCGGTGAGGGCCAACGTTCGGAGCACCTCGTGTACTCGCGAAGAGATTGAGCGAGGGATCACGTTCTATCAAGCGGCGACCCGGACTCCTATCATCGGTAGGTCAGCCGCCGACGCACAAAGCGGTGTGGCGGTGTCTTCAAGTGGTGCTTCGGTCGGGGTGACTGTGAGGGTCAGCGGCGAAGGGGCGTCCCGGTTCGTCGGCTTGGAGACGAGCTCGGAGGCCAAGAAGCGCCGACCCAAAGTGTCGTTGAACCGGAGTGTCCCCCTTCCTCGGAGGAAATGAGCGGGTCATGCCTTCTGATATTTTCGTTGAACTCGCTGTTGTAATCTTTTTGTAATCTCGTCCAAGTCATTAATAAAATTGGGGTTGATTTATCCGAAGTGTCCTCTATTGGCTGTTCATCGAGTCTTTTGTCGCAGCTCTGATCCTGTCGCTCGGCTATTGGTGCCGATCGACGTGGGGTGTCCATGGCCGTTGGATGGTGGCACGAATCCAGAGGCAGGCCCAAACCCCAAGAAAACGTTATCTTGTCGTTTTGTGGGCACGTGGCACAACTGGATCCACTCATCATGCTCTGGCACACAATTTGAGAGGATCCAACGGCGAGTTGCCTTCGGGATGATTTTTTCCCAAAAACGAGGGTCGGTACCTCGTTAGTTCGGCATAATCTATGGTCGAGACGGATTCCTAACCGTTGTGTGATCAGTTTAAGAGATGCAGGAGCAGTTTCGAATGGTGAGCTACTTCTAGTCCGCTTAGGAGCGGACTTGCGAAGCAAAATCGAGCCAAGTGTTTGGACTCCGATCCATTCAACGGCTGCAGGAGCAATTTCGAACGGCGATCTACCCCCGGCTCGTCTGAAGACGGGCCGAGGAGGAAGAGTCGAGCCGAGTGCTGGACTCCGAACCATTGTGTGATTAGTTTAAGAGATGCAGGAGCAGTTTCGAATGGCGAGCTACTTCTAGTCCGCTTAGGAGCGGACCTGCGAAGCAAAATCGAGCCAAGTGTTGGACTCCGATCCATTCAATGGCTGCAGGAGCAATTTCGAACGGCGATCTACCCCCGGCTCGTCTGAAGACGAGCCGAGGAGGAAGAGTCGAGCTGAGTGCTGGACTCCGAACCATTGTGTGATTAGTTTAAGAGATGCAGGAGCAGTTTCGAATGGCGAGCTACTTCTAGTCCGCTTAGGAGCGGACTTGCGAAGCAAAATCGAGCCAAGTGTTGGACTCCGATCCATTCAACGGCTGCAGGAGCAATTTCGAACGGCGATCTGCCCCCGGCCCGTCTGAAGACGAGCCGAGTTGGAAGAGTCGAGCCGAGTGCTGGACTCCGAACCATTGTGTGGTAAGGGAATTAGAGGCGGAAGTACGCGACAATGTAAAAAACTTTATTTATTAATATCTAATGGTCGGCTGCTTCTAAAGTTGCTAGCCGTTATTACAATGAAAAAAGAACAAAGGAAAAATTACTAGTAGCAGGAGTGGTGGACCGACATCTCGAGTTACTTAGATAGGCAGGGTTGCCTTCTCTTGGTATTTCAAAAGATGGTCGGCGTTCCAAGTCCTGGGAATTTCTCTGCCCTCAAGGTCTTCTAACTTGTATGCACCGGGGCGGATCACTTTGGATACTTTGTACGGTCCCTCCCAATTTGGGGCCAGTTTGCTCTTCTGTCCGGGGAACGAAATGGCCAGTTTTCGGAGGACCAGATCCCCTTCTTTCAGGTCGGTTGGGCGGACCCGTTTGTTGTAGGCGAGTTCGATTCTTCTTCGATAACTTTGCTGCCGTATGGCTGCCCTTTCCCGGATTTCGTCTATTAGGTCCAGGCTCGTTCTGAGCTCCCTGGCATTCTGTTCTTCTTCAAAGGCTACGAGGCGAGGAGAGGGTATCCCAACTTCTAGTGGGATGAGGGCCTCGGACCCATAGGTGAGATTGAACGGACTCTCGCCTGTCGGGGTCCGCTTCGTGGTTCGGTAGTTCCACAACACGTTGGGCAGTTGATCGACCCACAACCCCTTGGAGCACTTGTCGAGTCTCTTCTTGATGCCGGAGAGGATCTGTCGGTTGGCATTCTCGGCTTGGCCATTTGACTGGGGATGAGAGACGGAGGAGAAGCGGTGCTGTATGGCTAGGTCTTCACATAAGGCTCGGAAGGCAGCCCCAGCGAACTGCGTACCGTTATCTGTAACTACGACTCGGGGAACACCGAACCGGCAGATTACATTTTTCCAGAAGAATTGGACGACCCTATGCTCGGTAATTGTAGCCAGGGGCTCGGCCTCTATCCATTTCGAAAAATAGTCGACTGCCACGACTAGGAACTTCAACTGTCCGGGGGCCGGTGGAAATGGCCCAAGTAAATCCATCCCCCACATTGCAAAGGGGATCGGACTCGATAGGGAGGAGAGTGGTGCTTGCGGAAGGCGTCGGATGTCGGAATACTTCTGGCAGGAGGTGCATTGCCGAACGTGTCGTTCGGCGTCACGTAGGAGAGTGGGCCAGTAATACCCGTAGTTTAACATTTTGCGTGCCAAAGCTCTGGAGCCGGAGTGGGCTCCGCCGATGCCCTCGTGGAGCTCTTGCAGAGCGTAATCGGCTTGTCCGGGGGAGAGGCATCTTAGGTAGGGTCGACCATCCACCTGTGTGAAGGAGCGCTTATACAGAATGCCTTCGACCAGTATGTAACGCTCGGCTCGGATCCTTATCTTTCGGGCTTCCTTCGGATCCCTTGGGAGGAGTCCGTCTCTTAAAAACTCGATGAGGGGCTTCATCCAATTATCTTCGAGGGGGAGTGGCAGTGTTTCGACGGAGTTGAAAGCCTCGTCCTCTATGCTAGGCTTGAGGAGGACTTCTATCAGAACAGTTTGTTTGAGGCCCTGCAGGGATGAGGAAGCTAATTTGGACAGGGCGTCGGCCTGGGCATTTTCCTCTCTGGGGATTCTTCGGATGAGGGCTTCCTCGAAGAGCGCCATGAGGCTCTTTACTTTAGCCAAGTACTTTACCATCCTGTCATCGCGGGCTTCATATTCGCCGAGGACCTGGTTGACGACCAACTGAGAGTCGCTGAAGATCTGCAGGCGCCGCGCTCCCGCGTTCCGGGCCATCCCGAGGCCGGCTATGAGTGCCTCGTATTCGGCTTCGTTATTCGAGGCTTTAAAGTTTATCCGGAGGGAATATTGAAGGACAAAGTCGTCTGGGCCCGCAAGGATGACTCCAGCCCCGCTCCCCTCGTTGCAAGAGGATCCATCGACATATACCGACCAGATAGGCGGGCCCTTCGTTATCTGCTCGGGGTCGGGGATAGTGGTTTCCACTATGAATTCGGCCAGCGCCTGCGCCTTGATGGCGGTTCGAGGCTGATAAGTTATATCATGTTGGCTCAGCTCGATCGACCACTTCATGAGGCGGCCGGAAGTCTCTGGCTTGTGAAGGATCTGCTTCAACGGCTGGTCGGTAAGGACGACCACCGAATGGGACTGGAAGTATGGCCGAAGCTTTCTTGCAGCCATTATCAGGGCGTAGGCTATTTTCTCAATTTTCGGGTACCGGAGCTCGGCGTCCCGGAGCACTTTGTTGACGTAGTAAATGGGCTTCTGAGTTCTTTCTTCTTCCCTGACTAAGACCGCACTTAGTGTCTGTTCCGAGGCTGCCAAGTAGAGGTAGAGGGGTTCGCCCGGCATGGGTTTGCTGAGAAGGGGCGGATTGACGAGGTAAGCCTTAAGCTGGTCGAAGGAATCTTGTTGTGGCTGCCCCCACTCGAACCCCTTAGTCCCCCTCAGGGCTTTGAAGAACGGGAGGCATTTCTCCCCAGACTTCGACAAAAAGCGCCCAATGGCGGCTAATCGACCAGTCAGTCTCTGAACTTCTTTGACGTTTCTAGGCGGGGCCATGTCCAGTATGGCCCTGATCTTCTCCGGATTCGCCTCTATTCCTCGCTGGCTAACCATAAAGCCGAGGAACTTGCCTGATGAGACGCCGAACGCACATTTGTTCGGGTTGAGTCTCATATTGTGCTTTCTTAAAACATCAAACGCTTCTTGAAGGTCGGTCACATGATCAACGCCACGGATGCTTTTCACAAGCATGTCATCCACATAGACTTCCATGTTCCGGCCAATTTGGGCCTGAAATACCTTGTTGACAAGACGTTGATATGTTGCCCCTGCGTTCTTTAGGCCGAACGGCATGACTCGGTAACAATAGAGTCCTTGGTCTGTTACAAAAGACGTCTTCGGAATATCCGGGGGGAACATCCTTATCTGATTGTAACCTGAGAAAGCGTCCATGAAACTGAGGAGCTCATGTCCCGAGGTTGCGTCAATCAGAGTGTCAATGCTCGGCAGAGGGAAGGGATCTTTAGGGCAGGCCTTGTTGAGGTCAGTGAAATCGATACAGATTCTCCATGTCCCGTTGGATTTCTTCACCATGACTACGTTCGACAACCACTCCGGATAATTCACCTCCTGTATGAATCGGACCTTCAGCAGTTTGTCTACCTCCTCTTTGATAGCGAGCTGGCGCTCGGGGGCGAACTTGCGCCTCTTCTGCTGGACCGGTTTGGACCCTGGATCAACGCTGAGGCGGTGGACCAAGAGTTCTTCGGAGATACCGGGCATGTCTGCCGCTGACCATGCGAAGAGGTCTTGGTTGGCTCGGATGCATTTCACAATATTTGAATATAGGGCGGACGGAAGGGCCTTGCTGACATAGAACTTACGGGTCGGCTCCTGCTCCGAGAAGAGTACCTCCTCCAACTCGTCTACCGGTTCGGAAGTTGGCCGAGCAGCGTCTTGAGGGATCTCGAGTGTTTCTAGGGAGAGGACAGGTCCGAGGGTGGAGGTCATATAACACTTGCGGGCCTGCTCCTGATTGCCTCTTACTTCTCCCACCCCGGCCCGGGTAGGGAATTTCATTTTGAGATGATAGGCGGAAGGGACGGCCTCGAGAACGGCCAGGCCGGGCCGACCCAAAATGACGTTGTAGGCCGCTGGGACGTCTACGACCATGAAATCCATTGACTCCGTGCGGGTGGTAGGAGTTTTGCCTGCTGTGACATCGAGGGTTATCACCCCTTCGATCGTCACCGGCACTCCCGTGAACCCATAGAGCGTGTACCCGGCGGGCTTGAGTCTGTCTCGGGAGAGCTTCAGCCCCTTAAAAGCATCGAGGAATAGGATGTTTACGGAGGAACCGTTATCTACTAAGATCCTTTCGACTTTGAAATTGGCCATGTGAAGGTTGATGACGAGTGCGTCACAGTGAGGGGTGCGGACGCCCTCGAGATCTTCGTCAGAGAAGGTGACGGGCACTCCGAGGCCTTTGGGGGGAGGAGTGGCTCGGACCGAGTTGACTTCTCTTATAAAAGCTTTCCGAGAAGAGTTCGAGGAGCCCCCCATCGGACCCCCATGGATAAGGTGGAGAACTCGTTCTTCCTCAAACTCTGGCGTTTCTTCTCGCTCTGGTCGTTTGTTAGCCCCCCGAGGCTGGGGGGGAAGCTCCCCTTGGTCCTTTCTTACGAATTTCGCCAACTGCCCCCTCTGGATAAGGGCCTCGATCTCGTTTCTTAACGCTCGGCAGTCGTTGGTGTCGTGCCCGTGGTCCCGATGATAGCGGCACCACTTTTCTCTATCTCTCCTCTTAGCAGTAGTGTTCATCTTCGGAGCAGGAGGTAAGGCCCCTTCTTTTTCGACTTCCATGAAAATGGTAGAGATGTTCGTGGTGAGGGGAGTGAACTTCTCAAATCTAGGAGGTCGGCGCTGGCCAGTATTATCCTTCTGGAATTTCTTCGCGCCTTCTTCTTCCATTCCCTTCCTCTTAGATCCGGAGGCAGTTGCTTCCCAGTTGGGTGGTTCCTCGGCCTCTTCAGCTCGGATGTACTTTTCAGTGCGGAGGAGAAGGTCAGAAAAGTCATGTGGCGGTTTCTTGGCGAGGGAGGAGCGGAGGTTGGAATTAAGGATATTGGATTGGAACGCCGCGGTAGCGACGGATTGGTCGAGGGATGCGATGGTTCTGGCCTCGGCTGTGAACCTCCTCACGTAGTCCCTCAATTTCTCCCCCTTCTGCTGACGGAGGTGCAATAGGGAGATGCTGGTCTTCTCGGCCCTTCGGCTGCTGACGAAATGGGTGATGAACAGGGTTTCGAATTGTTCGAAGGAGAATATTGACGCCGGGGCAAGACGAGAGTACCATTCTCGAGCTGGTCCTTTCAGAGTTGCGGGAAATGTTTTGCAGAGGAGGGCATCGGAAGCTTGATGGAGGAGCATCAAAGTCTTAAAGCTTTCGATGTGGTCAACTGGATCGGTCTCCCCAGTGTAGTTCTCGAACTGGGGAGGTTTAAAACCGAAGGGAACAGGAGCATCCACTATGGTCCGGGAGAAAGGGGGTCGGCTAGGACGGAGGGTCCTCCCCCTGAGTTCTTCTTCTCGGTTTATCTGTCCCAAGAGTTTTTCCACCTCGTTCAGACGGCGGTTCATGGTGTCATCTCTCCGATGGTGACCCGCCGAACCCCGGGACTCGTCTTCGTAAGAGGGGGAGCGAGGGCTGCGGCGATGGTAGCTTCGAGAGCGACGAGGACTCGGGGTGCGCCTGGAATTGGTAGGAGCGGGTCGAGGAGAAGGGGACCGTTGGCGAGGGCTCCGGACCGGAGGAGGGGATGGGACCCTCTGCTCATTGGGGTTCTGACGGAGGTTGAGGGCCTGTTGTACCATCGCTTGGAATTGTTGGAACTCGGCCCGGGTAATGGGCGCCTCATTGTTCCTAGGCTGCTGCCTGCCTGCTGGAGAGTGCCTCCTTCGGTAGTGATCGGGGGAGTCCTTTCTCCCTCTTCGGACGGGGGACCTCCTGCGCTCTCGGTGTCGGGGGGATTGCTCTCGCTGGCGGGAGGCTTCTCCCCGAGCCCGCTTTTCATCCAGATGGCGTCGAAGGTCGTCATCTTCCGGGCGTTTGGGAGGGGTATTGCGGCGACCAGAGGCTCGGGGATGATGGGAGGCCATGGAGGCGCTGGAGGTGGTGTGAATGGGGATGTTCTCTTGGTGAAGAGGCTGTTTCTGGGGGTTAGGCCCCTTCGGATCAGGATGTGGGGGGTTCCGTTGGAGCGGCTCTTCCACGGTAGGAGGGAGTTGCCCCTGTTGCTGAGCGGGATCAGGAAGGACTTCTTGCTGGTCAGGGTTGGGCGCTCGGTTGGAGCCCCTGGATCTAACTTTGCGAGGCGGCATGGCAGGAGAAAACCTGTTCACCGGAAGGAGGAAAGGTCGCTATTCGTTAGTTTCCCACAGACGGCGCCAATCTGTTGCCGCTAAATTCGGTGTGGGGGCAAACAGATGAATTTGTGAGTTCTTGGGGAAACTGAATAGGAGAACCTGTATACCTGTTCCGTCGAACTCTGGTCGTTGACTCCCGCCGTTCACCTGCAAGAAGTGCGAGACACCGGGGTTGATCCCGGCGACGCACCCTCCGACGCTCAAGTCAGTAACCAGAATTGATTATGAAAGAGCGTTTGACTAGAGAAAGATTGATTACCTCTTAATGGAGATGGGTGAGGGGTATTTATAGGCATCTTAGGGACTGGTTTTAGGAGTGTAATCCCTGTGATTAGATAAGAAATATTCCTCGTAGTCAGATAAGGCATGTAATCTGATAAGGTATATTCCCTGTGATCAGTTAAGGAATTTGATCCCTAATCCCCAGAGTGAATCACGGCCGTTGATTTAGATCTAATCAGGGACCTTGATTGTATCTTGCTGGACCGGGCGTGCAGCGGGTTGGAACCCGTGCCCAGTTGAGGTGGATCTGTTTGTTATGTGAAATTACCATCTTGCCCCCGAGCTGTAGGATTCGTGCCCCATTTGGACGGTCTCGATTGAATCCCTGTTTTTGGCCACATCAAAAACAAAAGTAGTAATTTCTACTAGTAGGCCGCTCGAATTAATTCATATGGATTTATTTGGCCCTACTAGAGTTGCTTCTTTAAATAAAAGTAGATATGTATTTGTTTTAGTAGATGATTTTTCAAGATTCACTTGGACATTCTGTTTAAAACATAAGAATGATGCTTTTGATGAATTTGCAAATTTTTGTAAACGTATTCAAAACCAAAGATCTCTAACCATAGTCACTATTAGAAGTGATCATGGTGGAGAATTTGAGAATGAAACATTTACAGAATATTGCAACAAGAATGGTATAACACATTCATTTGCATTTCCTAGAGCTTCACCACAAAATGGAGTGGTTGAAAGGAAGAATAGGATTTTGCAAGAATGCGCACGTACCATGCTTGTTGAAAGCAATTTACCAAAGTACTTTTGGGCTGAAGCTGTTGCTACAGCTTGTTATGTTTTAAATAGGATTCTTATAAGACCTAAGCTAAAGAAGACTTGTTATGAATTGTTTTTTAACAAAATTCCTAAAGTCTCTTATTTTAAGACATTTGGTTGTAAGTGTTTTATTCTGAACACTAAAGATAATCTAGATAAATTTGATTCTAGATCTAATGAGGGTATCTTTTTAGGATACTCAAATAGGAGTAAAGCATATAGAATTTTCAATAAGTCTACAATGACTATTGAAGAGTCAATGCATGTTACATTCGATGAATCTCTGCCTTCATCAAATTTAAATAAAGATGATGAAACTGATTCATCACCTTTAAATAATGTGATTAAATCCTTAGAACAAACTAGTCTGGCTGATAAGTCGACTGATAAGGACCCCCAGTCGACTGAAGCAAAGCAGTCGACTGAAGAACCTGTCAAGTCGACTGATCCTATTGTGATATCTTCAACTTTACCAAAATCTTTTGTTGAAGTTAAAGATCATTCTCATGACTTAATAATTGGTGACATCTCCCATGGTATTCAGACACGTTCACATATTAATATGATTTCTCATACATCATTCTTGTCGGATTTTGAACCGAAAAATATACAAGAAGCTTGTGAGAATGAATTTTGGATAAATGCCATGCAAGATGAATTAAACCAATTTATAAGGAATGATGTATGGGATTTAGTTCCACGACCTCCTGATCAGACTATTATTGGTACCAAATGGGTATTCAAAAATAAATTAGATGAATCAGGACAAGTTGTAAGGAACAAAGCTAGATTAGTTGCTCAAGGGTATAATCAAGAAGAAGGTATAGATTTTGATGAAACATATGCTCCTGTTGCTAGACTAGAATCAATTCGTATTTTATTATCTTTTGCTTGTTTCATGAATTTTATACTTTATCAAATGGATGTTAAAAGTGCTTTTCTTAATGGGTTTATTAAAGAAAATGTTTATGTTAAACAACAACCAGGTTTTGAACATGAACAATTTTCAGATCATGTTTATAAATTGAAAAAGGCTTTATACGGTCTTAAACAAGCACCTCGTGCTTGGTATGATCGTCTGAAAACTTTTTTTTTAGAAACAGGATTTGAGATAGGTAAAGTAGACACTACATTGTTTATTAAGAGAGTTAAGAATGATATCTTAATCATACAAATATATGTTGATGATATAATCTTTGGTTCTACTAATAATAATCTATATCAAGAGTTTGCTAACACCATGAAAAACGAGTTTGAGATGAGTCACATGGGTGAACTCAATTATTTCCTTGGACTTCAAATTAAACAGTCCTCAAATGGCATATTTATTAATCAAGGAAAATATGCAAAGGAATTACTCAAACGGTTTAACATGGATAGTACGAGTAGTAAATCCACACCTATGGCTACTACTACTACCCTTCACAAAGATATATTAGGTAAGAGTGTTGATCAAAAACTCTATAGAGGTATGATTGGTTCACTCTTATATATTACCGCAAGTAGACCAGATATTTTGTTCAGCGTATGTTTATGTGCTAGATATCAGTCTAGTCCTAAAGAGTCTCATTTAAAAGCTGTGAAACGAATTTTAAGATACATTAAAGGCACATCTGAATATGGTTTATTTTATCCACGCACCGATAATTTTCAACTTTTGTCATATAGTGATGCTGATTTTGCTGGTAGTAAAACTGATCGCAAGAGCACTAGTGGGACATGTCACTTTTTGGGACATTCACTAGTTTCTTAGTGCAGTAAAAAGCAAAATTCCGTATCCCTATCAACTACAGAAGTTGAGTATATCGCTGCAAGTTTGGCATGTGCACAAATCTTGTGGATGAAACAAACTTTATTAGATTATGGTATTTCCTTTGAAAAACCTTCAATTATGTATGATAATACCAGTGCAATTAATCTATCTAAAAATCCGATTCAGCATTCACGTACGAAACATATTGATATTCGACATCATTTTCTACGTGATCATGTTTTAAAAGGAGATATATCTTTAGACTTTATCTCTACTGATAAACAAGTAGCAGATATTTTTACCAAACCCCTTAAAGAAGATACTTTTATTAACTTAAGAAGAGAACTAGGAATATGTAATTTTACTGACATTTGTTGAAAATTTCATCTGTTAAGTCGACTGTGTTTTGATTAAGTCGACTGTACTGTATTTTTATATATACTTATTTTGTTCTCTGACCAGTCGCCTGATTCTTATTCAAGTCGACTGATCAGCAGATATAAAACTTAAGACTCTTCTCGACTAAGTCGACTGCTATACCCTATCAGTCGACTGTCGCGAGTTCAATTGTCTTTAGCAACGATTCATCACAGTTTTTGAGATAAAAATTTCACTTCTTTTCACCCGTGACTTCTCAAATCAGCCGTTGATCGTTACCCCTTCAATCTCAGCCATCAATCCCCAGTTAAAACCCTTCTCCCAGCCTCCTTCTTCACTTTTACCATTACCCCAATTTCGAAACCCTAAGGCCAGAGCTGAAGAAGAAGTCGACTACATTGCTGCTGCTGTTCGACTCCTAGCTGTTCTTTCCCCTTTCTCTTGGTAAAATCTTCCCTTTGCTCTTTTCTTATGGCACCCAAGCGTTCTAAACGATCTCATGATGCTAGTTCATCACAGGATTATTCCCAATATCTTTTAAGTCCTGATCTATTAGAACGTTGGTACTTAATGTGTAGCATTGTCATTTTTCCTGGCCGATTTGTCAATTTTGGTGACTTAGATAAGTTTAACCTAGTTCCCCTTTTTCAAAATTGTAGTCTTTATGACTATCTCTCTTTAGCCAATCAACCCGACTATTATCCTCAACTTATCTATCTTTTCTATACGAACATGAGAGTTGTTCAAATGAAAGATAGAAATGTTGTGATCCGTTCCTCTGTCAAAAATACTAAGATGACTCTCACACCCGAGAGAATCAATCTTATAATGGGTATTGATGACGAGGGACTCGATCTAGGTGACATTATCCTTGATGATTTCTCTATTTTATCTAAAATATTTTTGCCCAATCAAGGACCCCCAATGACTAGTAAAAATATAACACCTGTTGCAAAATTAGTTGCAAGAATACTTGCTTATAACATTCTTCCCAAAAGAGGAAGTTATGATCAGTATTCTATGGAACTGCAATAAGCTGTTTATGCCATTTTTGGCAAAATTGTCATTAATTGGGGTCGTGTCATCTTTTCCAAACTTGAACAAAATCATATTCACTTTTTACCCTTTGGAGCTCTCCTTACCAGGGTCTTTCAGGCTTATGATATTGATCTCGATTCCGAGACCAATGTCGTTAAGCAGTATGAATACTTCGATCGTGCTAGTTTAGCCCGTATGAAGCTTCTTGATCCTGCTCCTAGAACAACCCCTAGGTCTCCTCCTCCTTCACAAGTACCTTTGGCATCTTCTGCTAGACCTTCAGCATCTTCTAGTTCATCTCGTCCTCATGCTAAATATGAAGATCCTTCCACTCTTTATGAATGTGTCAATTATCTTATGGAACATTCAATCTCTGTTGAGCTTGACTCCCTTGACACCAAAATTACCCACCTAACCAATCTCTTCACTTCTCAATTCCCCCCTCCATCTCAAGCTGCTGATGAAGACTCGGAAGACGACGATTGATGATTATTTTTAATTTTATTTTATGTAATTTTTCCTTTTTTTGATGAACTTGTTAGTTTATGACAGTTATTTCTGTGTTTACTTCTGCACAAGACTGGTTATTTTTTGTTTTTGTTGATGACAAAGGGGGAGAAATACCTCTCTTATCTATTTACTGTGTTTGTCTGTGTTTGTTTATATTTCTGTGTGTATTTCTTTCTATGATAAGTCGACTGAGTTTCCTGTATTTGTGTTTCACATGTTCTGTGCATTCTTACTCTGTTCAGCCGACTGCCTCTATTTTTAAGTCGACTGATACATCTATTTTATGATACATCTTTATGTATGCATGTTGTGTATGCATGTTGTGTTTTTAATAGGGGGAGCTTTTAAATCCTATGCTTGTATTTTTCTATATATATATTGTTATCAGCTATTGTGTTGTCATCATCAAAAAGGGGGAGAATGTTGATTCTTGATTTTGATGATCACAACACACTGCAACATGTGTCTATGCTATACAGCTAAAATTGCCGGTTGTACACACAAAAGACTATTCAGCTGATCAATGAACAAGCACAAAGGCTCCAGATAAAGACAATGGTTAAAGCTTCATTCAAGACTCAAGACTCAAGACAAGACTCAAGTCAAGACTCAAGACTCAAGCTAAAAGCTCAAAAGTGTCAATAAATTGTCATGTCTTATAAACAATGTAATCTTATTTTTTGTTGAGTCTTAGTATGATGTAAAGCCTTGTCACACACACATACACTCACTATTTTTATAATGTGTGTTTTTCAAAAACATCAAAAAGAGTCAAAACAGTTTGAAATAATTTAACTGTTGAGTACCAGTCGACCGATGCTCATATCAGTCGACTGGCAGTACAAAACTGTTTAAATTTATTCAAACTCTGACCAGTCGACTCATTATGGCAACCCAGTCGACTGTTCGAGTGCTTTTGACCGTTTTCTGTTTTCAAAAAATAATTTTCAAATTCAAAAGCTTTTAAGATCCGTTGGTTGACAGTTGAGATAACTGTCTCCCAACGTCCAGGAGTTCTAACTCTATAAATAGAGTTCAGAACTCTCTGAAAAAGATCTAACAACATCCTTTAAGATTTCCGAGCATTCTTGAGCATTTCTAAGTGAAAAAGAGAAAAAGCTTTCAAGTTTCAAAATCTCTGGTTCTCTACACTCAGTCCAGTATAACATCGGATTTCGTTCTGGACTGAGTATAGAAGTCGGCCTTCTTTTAGCCACGTTCTACAACACATAACACCAACAAGGCTATAGGTTGACTGTAAATTTTTATTGTTTTCTTTTTGCTCTCGCTTGGAGAGTTCGACTCTAGGGTGTAGAGTCGGTCGTTTCACTCTTGGTAGTAGAGTGGGTCTGCTTTCTCTGGTTGAGAGAAAGGACTACGGGTTAGACAAGGTTGTTGTCTTAACACCGTAGGGTATTCTTGTAAACTTGTTTTTCAAGAATAGTGGAAATCTCAAGTGGGTTGCTTGGGGACTGGATGTAGGTCGGAAGGACCGAACCAGGATATATCGTGTGTACTCTGTGATTGTTTCTTTTGAACTTGCATTTACTTGTTTCTGTTTAAGTTCTGTGAAACTTGTCTGGACAGTCAACTCAGCTCAATATCAGTCGACTGGTCAGACTCGTATAAGTTGTAAATTTACTGTGTCTTCAGTCGCCTGTCTCAACTCTAAGTCGATTGCACAGAGTTATTTGTATTTGCTTTTATTTGGTCATATCAGTCGACTGGTTCACTCCTAAGTCGACTGCACCGAAGAAAAAAATTATTTATTCCGCAGTTTATTTTTATTAACACTATTCACCCCCCTCTAATATTTGTTGCCACGCCTACAGGATCCAACAATGTCATCGACAAATAGAACTAGGAATATATGCTTACTCCTACTGAACTTGTGATACACACAATCATCAACTACATTCATCTCAAAACCAAATGAGATAATTACTTGATGAAACTTGTGGTACCATTGACGAGAAGCTTGCTTGAGTCCATAGATAGATTTTGTCAATTTGCAAACCATATTCTTTGAATCTCCCAACACAAAATTTTCTGGTTGCACCATACAAATTGTCTCGTCAATGTCGCCATTGAGAAATGCCATCTTAACATCCATCTGATGTAGCTCAAGATCAAGATGAGCAACAATTGCCATAATTGTCCTAAATGAGTCTTTTGATGAAACTGGAGAGAAAGTCTCTGTAAAATCAATGCCTTCCTTTTTAGTTTAACCTTTAGCTACAAGACGTGCCTTATATCTCTCCACATTACCATTTGCATTCCTCTTGATCTTAAATATCCATTTACAACCAATTGGTTTTGCACCTTCTGGTAATGAGACAAGTTCTCAAACTTTGTTGTCTTGCATAGACTTATACTCCTCATTCATGGCATTAATCCACTTTTGAAAGTTACAACCTTTCATGCCCTGATGAAATGTGATTGGATCATCTTCCATCATTCTATTGTCATCCTTATGTTCTTGGAGAAATACAATATAATCATCCGGAATAGCATTCCTCCTTTCTCTTGTGGATCTCCTTAATGTTACTGGTTCTTGAGGTTGTTGAGTTTGTTCTTCTGGAATAATTACCTCATTTTTAATGGGGGGTTGTTCAACATTGTCTTGTTGAGGTTCCAAATTCACTTTTTGATCAATAATAGGTGTGGGAACGTGAATATTGTCAAAAATGATAGTAGGAATTGGGTTTGTAATTGAATCCAATTCCTCCTCAAAGGCAATGTCCTTAACTTTATTTCTCCCCCAAAACTCAACTTCCTCAAAAATTGTTGCAGTTCCTGTCTCAAAAATATTTCTAAGTGTGGGATCATAAAACTTATAGCCCCTCGATCGTTCAGAATAACCAATAAAGTAGCTGCTCACTGTTTTGGAGTCCAATTTTTTTTCATGCGGCCTGTAAGGCCTTATCTCAGCTGGACATCCCTAAATGTGAAAGTGCTTTAGACTAGGCTTTCGATCTGTCCAAAGCTCATAAGGTGTTTTTGCAGCTGCTTTAGTTGGTACTCTATTGAGAATGTAAGCTGATGTCTTTAATGCTTCTCCCCAGAGGGACTCAGGTATGGTGGAATGAGCAATCATACTCCTTACCATATCCTTAAGAATCCTTTTCTAATTAATCCTTGAAATTTGTCCTATTAAACATGGGAATAGAATTGATGTTAGAAGTTATTGAGGCAGCAGATGATAAACTAGCTGAATATGGAACAAAAATAAACAAAATAAGCTCACATGAGAATCCATATAAAACAATAAATTCAAATAATAGTTAATCCCATCTTAAGATACCATGCACAACGTTAATATCAAGTCTTTGGACAGTAACATTAACTGTAAGCGGTACTCTTGTTGTAGCAATCAAATATTGACAATAAATCCTGTCAAATAATAAGTCATTCTTTGGACTGACTTATTGTTCACATGGAATATCTTATAATTGTCACATATTTATTACCTCAGATGTGTATGAAATTCGGCCAAATATCAACTTACCTTTTGGTCAGTTAATAAACGCATGAATTACAAACACACAATCATTTTGATATTTTAAATAAATTAATCTACACAAAAGAGGCCACTTTGGCAACATTCTGTTTTAATTAATCTATTCAAATATTAGACATTCATAAGAAAATCCAAAACCAAAATTTGAATTTAATTGTTTCCCAAAATTTTATCTTTTCCTTAATTTTTGTAATTTTACTTTATTTTAAATGGATAATGTCAAAGATAATATCTAACTGAATTTTATTTATCCGATTATAGGACAAATATCTTTAGTAACAGAAATTTGATTTTCATTAACAGAAAATTAAATGATTAACAGAAATTCTAAAGGAACAGGTCACAAACAAATATCTATACTGTTTTGATAATCTTTACTGACAAATATGGATTCAGTAAATTAACTATCATCGCTGGACAAATTTCCATTAATTTACTGTATCCATTAAATTAATCATATCAGATCATCTTTAATTAAGCAAAGATGACATAGGAGTAGCCCAAAACGTTACAGATATTCAGCAAAGATGACATGTGAGCATATATACATTTAATTAATCAAAACATAACAGAAAATTGATCAAAAACATAATAGGAGAGAGCAAAGTAGCCCAAAACCCCGGGGCCCACTGCACGTGGTGTAACACCCCGCAAAATTGGAATTACAATTTTGCCCTCGTGTGTTACGCACGTATATTTTGTAACGTGTTTTCATCCCGTATTTTGATTACCGACTATTTATATATTTTCAGTATTGATTTTTCCCTATTTTGAGTCAACAAAAATATAATATTTCGATATTTGTATTCTACGTGCTTTCTACGTGTTTTCAATACACGTATTAATTACATATTTTCCGCCGCTACGGATGATAATTTTTGGGTTCCAATTATTTATTTTATGTTTACAAATCTTTTTATAAAACGGAAATCTATTTTCCCCCCTATTGGATTAAAAAGCATTTTTTCGATTTACTGCACGTATAATGCACGTGCTTTCTACGTGTAGTGATTTCATCATGAAATATATATAAATTAGTAAATATAATTTTGCCTGTATTGTTTTCGATTATATTTAATAACTTTTCATCAATAAAGTCGATTTTCGCATTTTCATATTTTCACGTGCGACGCACGTGTTTGTTTCGGTGCACATATTTAAACGTATTTGTTCTTTTAAAATAAAGTTCGGAGTGTGTAATTTAATAATATATAATATGTTGTATATATGGTAAAAACTGATTAAGCATATGAAGATGGGCTGATGGCATATATGATAGCATATGTAATAGGTGGATTATAGATGAGGGCCCACATCCAGGGTGGCCCATGCCACACTTGCTATTTAGCCCATAGGCTTCACTATGGGGTTTTAATTGATTAGTATGTATCTTGTAAAAATGAATTAGGGTGAGAGTAGAAGGGGGCCCACGGTATCCAAGCACAACACTAAGTTGTGCTGGTTAGTGCATATGTGCATATGCACGCTTGGAGACTTGGAGTGTGACCGGGCTTCACTTGCACAAGATTGTCCGGTTTTGGGCATGGGAGGAGAGAGAATAGAATAAGTGTGGGGATGAGAAGAGTTTGTAGGTTATGAGAGTTTCAAATGTGAAGAGTTGGAAAGGTGAAAGGGTGTAGGTTAAGGGAGTTATGTATATGAAGAGTTGGTGAATTAAATTTAGCAATTTATTAGGTGTGAAATTATACAATTAGAACCCTAGCAAAGACTTATAAATAGCCCATCATTCTACTCTCTTCTCACACCAAAAAGTAATCAAGAAATAAGGGAAGGAAAAAGAAAGAGAGTAAGAGAAGTAGTGTTCTTGTGCTTGGAGGCTATTGCTAGGAGGAGAAGAGGAGCTAGAAGTGCTTGTGAAGTTAGGAGCAAGGAGGAACCCGTTCCTTGTAGTTTTTCAACCTTCAAACTAAAGTGGGTGATCATATGCTTTCTAATTGTAGGGATTGCATGCTTTATGAGTAGTATGAATTTGATATGATAATTAGAATTCATGCTTTTATGTATGCCAAATTGTAGGAATATTACTATTGATTAAGAAACAAAGCATTGTCATGTTGCTTAGAAATGAGAACAAAAAGTAAGGAGAAACCTTCATTAGCTTGTTAATTTACAAATGTAGAACTAGTAATTATGAAATTATTGGAAGAGATTTCATTATGGTTAAAAAGGAGTTTTGTAGAGTAAAGTGGGTTAATAGTGAATGTAATAATAGTATTATTCGGAATTCTGTATAATGTATTTTCATAGTATTTTGTTGTGAACATATAATGCCATTCTACGTATTTTGTCATTCTACAAATAAAAACTTCATTGGAAGTAGTTAAAAAGAAACATTAAGGTGCAAAATAATTAGCCAGTGGAATAAAAGCCATTATTTCAATGGAAGTCGTATAATGCCATACTAGGATTAAATTGAATTGTTACACATGGAATTGTTACCATGCTAATCTTATTGAGAATTAGTTTCCTTTTAACCAGTAATAGCATTATTTGGAATTCCGTAAAATGTATTTAAGGTGCAGATGGCCAGTGGCGTTATATATTTCAGTTTAACAAAGGATTAGAAAAATCGAGTTTTATAAATAAAATAGAATAACAGAAAATTGGGATAAAAACATATGAAGAACCATGATACCAATAGACCCTCTTGGCCTAGTGGCTTGGCGCTGCATGGGTCTCCTAGTCGACCGTGGGTTCGAAACCTGTTAAGGCCAAAATAATTTTTGCTTGAAAATAATTATAACAAATGAGAGAGTGCATAAAGGACTTTCGGTATATCCTTTGTACACAGAGTCCACTTGGACTTCTTGGCTTTCGGTCTGTTACCTGTGCTTTGGCTGTTCGTTCACGGGATCAAAACCCCACAACCCCTTTTATATATATATATTTTTTTAGTATTTTTCAAATGATTTAATGAGTCTAATTGCAACTAGAAATTTGGGAAAATTATAGTGTTCATAAAATGTTATAGAGAATCTATTAAAAATAGTTCTAAAGATTTCCATGTATATTCTTGAGGAATAAAAGAGACATTGAGATATAATGAGATATTGTATTTAAAATAAATTAGTGAATAGCATGATTTAAATTCTTAGAAGAAAAATAAAGTGTTGATAAGAGAATTAATTTTCTTGGAAAGATATTTTACTTTTACTTGATTTAAGAAATATTTTGCGATGGTTGAGACATATCATATGAGTTCAAATTGTTAATGAGTTTTTGACACAAATAAATTATTAAAGGATGCGAGCTTTATATTTTTTTGAATAGTGATTCATTCTTGTGATTTTGATGTGATTATACACTCACTTGATTTAAGACATACTTGGTTTGGGTTGAGTTATGAATTTGTGCTTAAGTTGTTAAAAAGATTGATAATGGATGAAAATTCTGTTCATGAAAAAGGATTATTTTCTATGGGAAATTATGAATGAATGAATGAATCATGGGTGATGCAAAAATGAGACATTGATTAAATTATGGATAAGTTAGAGACATGAATATAATAAGTTAAGACATGATTATTAAAGGGTATGTGTACCCATGGTTCTTGTACATGAAAGGTTTATGATTTAGAATTAGTAAGACCTCGGTTACCGGTAATTTTGAAAGAAAGATTTTGAGACTTGATTTCGAGATAATGCCGTCGGGCGATCTCGTATTTTGTGAATAAATCCGGTATGAGGTAAAACTGATTCTAGGGTGATAACATATTCATGTCTTGAACTAAAAATAATTAGGCACTTAGGTGAAGATGTAATAGACTTGTGCAAACGTAAATGGGTGCTTCTATATAGTCGGCGGTGGATCTCCGTGGCTATAGACCCAGTTGGTGGACTGTGGTTGCTCCGTAGGAGATGGACTGTATTTTATCCGGGACTTAGGGTAGTCGGCGGATGTTTACCATACTCCAAAGAATATGTATATACCGGGGCTAGAGGGGCATTTACGGAATTATTCTCACAATATAATAGCCAGGGAGGCTGGGATCTGTTATTATAGCCAGGGAGGCTGAGATCCGTATCTGTGAAATAAATCTAAAACTTGTTTAATTACTGGGTAGTCTCATGGCGAGGGATCGAACCCTTCAATATGGAGTACGTAGGCACTTGCCCTCAGACCTATGTAGTATGGGATGCATAGAATCTGAACAAGTGTGCATTAATGTCATCCTAGTGTAGAATTGTGTGCATTAGGCATTAAGGCATGACATACACTTATATTTAGAATAATCACCTTTGACACTTTACTTGTTCATTCAATCTTTTTTTGTGATTTGTTAAAGTATGAGATCGTTATACTATTTCTGGCATAGAGAGGATAGCCGTGTATAACATTTCGTCAGTTGTAAGTAACTGACGTGCCCACAGATTGACATGCAGGTAAAGGACCATTCAGGGAGTTATAAAGTGGATATGTTATTGCTATACGAAAGTTAAAAATGTTGCAAATGATGTAAAATTGTACAAGTTATATTTTTGTCTTTCAACTGTTGTAAGTTTTATTTCTTCCGCTGTGTAAAAACCAAGTGTAAAGGAACTCTGATGTAGTATTGAAAAAGTTTTAAAAATTCCTTGTAAAATTGTACGAAGTGAAGTAAAGATCCTGTGAAATCTCGAATTTATCCTTATTTAAAATTCGGGGTGTTACACGTGGCAACACCCCCTTCAGCGGGTCCCACTGCTCACGTCACCGCAGTACAACAGCATTTGTTGTTTCCTCCTGAGCGGATCCCACATGACGTCAGCAGATGTCAGCCGTTGCTGTGCACTCTGCGTGCCATCCCGTGGGCCCCTATCCCAACAAATTAAATCTCATACTATATATAGAAATCTTAAAAACTAAAGATCTGGGATGTCAACATACTGAATTAAACCACTTCAAAACCATATCTTAAGCCATTGATAAAACAACACTTACGGTTGAGGTCCCCCCCCCCCCCCCCGATCTAAAGCAATTGATCCAATTACTTATATCAATTAAATTCATCAATTGAATTTCTTAAACAGAAAGATCAAATACCAAAAAAGGAAGATCAAAAGAAAACTTAAATTTCTTAAGTTTCTTTAAACATGAAACCCTAAATTTCTATAAACAGGAAACCCTAAATTTCTTCAATTAATTCAGCAAAGATGGCTCTGATACCAATTGATGGAATTTTATATACACTTAAGAACATGCATAAAACATTAATAACAACCTAAAACATGTTTATATGAATCTAGATCTTAATTATGTTGCAAAAGTGCTTTAATATAAAACCCTAAATCATGAAACTATAGATCTTTGCTAAATCAAAAGAAGAAGAACATTAAAAGCGAAAGCACTAACCTGAAGCCATTGATGGAGATTGTGCAGAGGATTTGGATCTTCCTATATGATACGCACTTCTATGAGAGGCCGTCTCTCTATTCTTCTGTTGATGGGATTATAGATGGAATAAGAAGATACGTATATATAGGGGACCATAACCCTAATTGATAATTATTGATTTCCAATTTTGCCCATCACAAAATGAGAAATTTACTTTTACGGTCACTACACGTGCTATATCACATTTTAAATTATATGCTTTTAACCCATTACTTAATCTTGATTAAATCACTTTAATTTGGGTTAGACTTTAGAATGGTAATTATACATTTAGTCACATATGTGAGCCCACATAGATTATTTTCTAACAAAGGGAACACTTCACGATAGTATTTTCTCTTGTAGTAAAGAAATTAATGTTGCATATATGTCAAGTTATTTTAGGTTGCTAGTCAGCTTACCTGTCCTGCTATGGTTTGGAAGCCCAATTTGAGGCCACCAAATAATCCATCTCTCATTCGCGTACACCTTAAATCAAAACCAATAAAAAACTCATCAAATAAATCACCAAATTAAAAATTTTTAAACCAAAAAATAAAATAATCATACCTCTCTGAACTTAAATCCTATGCACACATAAAATTCGAGTCAGCAAAAAACTGAGTAATCCCCGGCACACTGCATGTGTGTACCAATCCGACTCAAAGCATCTTTCATAATTATTTCTTATACAGCAAGGTGTTAGAGACCCGACATCATCCAGTCGTCCGAATGAAGAGGAAGCCGACGACCTTGGTGATCCCGTCGACGGCATCACTAGACGTACAATGTAGGCTTGTATTTTCTCAACTTTTAGGTATTACAACCTTATTAGCTTCACTTCTTTATGTATTATAACATTTTCTATTAAAAATACATTGTCTATTATTAAACACACCGCAGGTGCTGTTTGGGATGCCTCATACTTTTAGCTCTTTACTTGATTACTGGTTTCAAATTTTCAAAAAAGAGGAACAGTTAATTCTTTTAAAAATAAAAAATAAGACTGAGAAAGATTTTGGGTTCTTTTCTTTCAAGGACTTCTACTTTTAGAAATTTTAATTTCTAAAATTGTTTATGACTTTTAGAAATTTTAATTTCTTTTTTTTTTCCAGATCCACATGGTACGCCTCCATTATTGTTTAACTAAAGGGCTGGTGGCAGCCCATTGTAAGAGTTATAAAGGAAACAAATATGACAACTTTGGCATATATTACTCTAATGAAAAGACAATTAGATGACCCTTAAAGAGGAAAACATCGATCGATCGCTCGCTCGTTCCAAGAGTCAAGAGTAATTGCATCTTTTAATCATGGTGTGCACAACTGCAGAATCCACATGTAATCAATAGCCTCGCTAGTTGGTGCACAAGGAATTTAATTGCCTTGCACCCTAAGAAGCACAATTACTTGTATTTGTTAGTTGTATCATGCTGAACACCCCAAATCTGACAGGGCACTAGCTTGTAGCTAATCTGATGTAGTTATTGAAAAAAAAATTGCTTGTCCGTGTTGGCGTGCATGTGTCTTTGCTTCTAAACTTGCACCCAACTCCTCTGAAGATACCCTTGCCCACTAGATGACATTAGATAAGACAGGATTGTGTTATTTAGTTCCTCTTTTAATAGCCAAAAAAGCTGCAACTGCAATAAGATCCCAAATGCCTAGATTCCTTTTTACATATATATTAAGCTTCAACATATGATTTTTCTTTGCTATGGCCATATGGAATTACACGAGCAGCATGTAATAATTGTGAGATAGCAGTAATACAATTCTGGTAGTTTTAGGTATAGTTTTGACCTAATAAATGTGATACATAGAAAGAACATCATTGTCTCAGAATTAAGAACCTCTTCAGGGATCGAAGGTACGTAAGGAATAGTGCTTCAAATAAGTTCAGAGATGTATCTGGTACTGCATTGAATTATTCTGAGATCAGGAACCAACCAATTGATTGAAGACATTTCTTTATGGATACAGCTTCCTATTAAATTGGGATCGAATATAACTGAAGAAAAGCAATCATTTTGAAATTCCAATTTTCTTTTATTTTGTAACGAAACAGAGGCATTGATGCTAGAATAGGGTTTAATGGATTTTTCTTTACCTTTTCATTCTCTTAACCTCTAACCTCTAACCATTTATATTTAGAAAAGGTCACCCTCCTTGTGATTAGCAAAATATTTCTCAGAATTGTGTCTTTAATCACATGTCCAAATTAGAACGATTTGTTTTGAGTCTTTTTGACTAAATGGGAACTGCACCATTCATACTAAACATTGTCTCTTTCTTGTTTTTGCTAGCTTGGATGTGGGCATGGGCTTCCTGGGATCTTCACATGCATTGAGGTAAAAGAACTACATTTCATTTATCATGTCAGATTGAAAACTTGTGCTGGTCTAATTGATGCTAAACTAAAATTTTGGAATTAGGGTGCCGCTGCTGTCCACTTTCAAGACTTCGGTCCTTCGATGTCTTACCATACCAAATGTAAAAAGCTAATTTAGCGAGCAAATTAGATAAAGAAGAAGAGAGCATATCCTCTAAGGTCCGCTTCTTTTCTGGTGATTGGAGTGAAATTCACCAGCTATTGTTACCCAGGAATTCTGGTGATCAGCAGAAAGTAGAGGATGATAGCTCATCTGATGGTTATGGTATCATTTTGATGGCAGAAAATTGTGTACAATTTTAAAAGAAATTAAAATTGTTTATGAAAGAACTTCTACTCACTATTTAAAGTTGAAAAAACTTTATGTAATGTATATATCGTACTATGAATGAAAGATCTTTGTTTTATAAAGTTTCAAGGAGTCTTTGTTTGATTATTTGTGAGTTTCATAATTTGTGGATTAGTGTAGTTTGTGATCATTTGTGATAATTTGTGAAGTAGTGGAGTTTGTGATAATTTGTGAGTTTCAATAATATGGTTATCATTCTATGGGTTTCATAATTTGTGGAGGAGTGGGAAGCAAGAATAAAACATTCCCCGGCGTTTACCAATGCAGGGGTATGTTCAATAACGGTAGGATTATTTGAAAATTCAAAAGTAAATGCCCGGCGTTTAGCAAACGCCGAGCATTTCTAAAAACAAGGCCGGCGTTTTATTTGCGCCGGGGATTCGAATAAGATTCCCCGGCGGCGACAAGGACGGCACTTGCGGCGGCGTTTCGCAAAACGCCATTAACCAATCCCCGGCGTTTGCAAAACGCCGCCCATTTAGGTAAAAAACCGCCGGCCATTGTATTACTATTTGTAGTGGTGGGGGATTTGAATTTGAGTTTTTTTTTTTTTGGGAGGGGGGGGGGAGGGGAGAGAATGTGTTTTGTGAGGTTAGATATGAGGCTTTGATTTTGGGGGGATTGAAGGAGAGCCACTTGATAACTTTCTTTGTGTTTTATTATATAGACTAGATTTGCCTGTGGGCACGTGCCTACGGCACGTTTTCATAACGATACAACATACATAAAGCCTTGTAAACAGTAAATCAATAATTATATAGCTCAAGTTTGCATAATATGACAATAATTAGTTGTAAATAAAAGTATAAAAGTCCATGTTTCCATAAGAGTGAGTGAGTGTGTGTGTGTCTATATATATATATATATATATATATATATATCTATATATAGGGAAAGCTTTGGTTGTGCACTACCTCTAGTGCACACGGCGTGTGCACTAGGCCTTCGGGCGATCATATCGACGATCCAAACCGTTCACATTGATCTACACATCTAAATTAGTCTAAATATGTAAAATCAAATCATTTGAAATTCATTTACCCATCCATTGAAGTGTTGCAAAATTATATGGCTGAAAATCATTATTTTTTATAGTCACATGATGGATGGGCAAATGAATTTCAAATAATTTGATTTTACATATTTAGACTAATTTAGATGTATAGATCAATGTGAAAGGTTCGGATCGTCGATATGAACGCCCGAAGACCTATTGCACACGCCGTGTGCACTAGAGGTAGTGCACAACCGAAGCTTTCCCTATATATATATATATATATATATATATATATATATATATATATATATATATATATATATATATATATATATATATATATATATATATATATATATATATATATATATAGAGAGAGAGAGAGAGAGAGAGAGAGAGAGAGAGAGAGAGAGAGAGAGTCCCCTTCGGTTGCACACTACTTTTGGTTAGCACTCCTTGAGCACTCACGAAATAGAGCACCTATGACAAATCCGAACCGCTCATATTGTTCTATATACCTTTGATAGCCTAACAATAAAAAATCAAGTAATTTGAAGGTGATTTGCCCATCCATCATGCTGTTAGAATTTTCAGCCATACAGTTTTGTAATGATGTAAATCACGGGCAAATGAACTTCAAATTACTTGATTTTTTATTGTTAGGCTATCTAAGGTATACAGAACAATATGAGCGGTTCGGATTTGTCATAGGTGCTCTATTTCGTGAGTGCTCACGGAGTGCTCACCAAAGTAGTGTGCAACCGAAGATTTCTCTCTCTCTCTCTCTCTCTCTCTCTCTCTCTATATATATATATATATATATATATATATATATATATATGGAAATGCTCCATTGAAAATGCAAATGTCTGTGAAAACGTGGAAAATCACATAGGCCGTTGTATTATAACCTAGGCCGTTGTTTCCAACAACGGCCGGAAACAACGGCCGGCCTAGGTTGTTTTCACGGGTTTTCACAACATTTACGTTTTCAACTGAGCATTTCCCACATATATATATATAAAACTAATATAATTATTTTATTTTTTCAACATGTGCACATATATATGTGCAATGCACGTACAAAACTAATATAAAAGAGGTTTCCGGTTCAAATCCTTTCTACGTCAGAGTTTTTATTTTTAATTTTTGAAATTATTAAAACGTGCATCGCACGTGTAAATTACTATATATATAAAGAGAGATAAATAATTAAATAAATACATGAGTTGTTTTGGAAGTTGAATTTGAGTTTTGGGAAAAAACTTTTGGGAGAAAAATATATTTTGTAAATTAGATCTAGGCCTTTAATTTTGAAAATTGAAGAAGAGCTACTTTATAGTTTTCGTTGTGTTTTATTATATAGATATTGAACCAAGTATATATAATTAGTTGTTAATCCACCAAATTATACTTTTTCGTGGCTAAGGCTGTGTTTCGTGGCTAATTATTAAAGACAGAACATAAATTTTCCTATGAGATCACTAATTCAGCACAGATCTTTAAGAAGATCCAACGAACGTACTCCCATCTCATATGATAATCACGTGTCAAAACAACCATACGTTTGTTCCAACTTTCCTTCCTTGACGGCGGGAAATCTGACTATCTGGATTGCTGCCCAAGAAACTCCACTCCATCGTTTACAATACACCTGCCGAACTCCTTACCCGCCCGAACCTCCTCTCATCTCCAGGGAAACAAATGCTTCACGTTCCTTCAGTATTATCCTATCCCGCGAGACATCTTACCGTAAGATCTCAATCCTAAAAATCAGGACGAACCTTTTATAGGCCGCTCCATTTCGCAATAAGCTCGCCTCCGGTATCTTCACTCACGTAAGCCGACAAAAGTACAAAGACCACCGCTGAAAACGGCTCAGTTTCTTGTCTCACCGCGAGTCCGCGGGTCACCGCACCGCTCACTAGTCCCAATATAAAAACCCCGTCCCAAACCCCAATTAATTCACCAAAAAAAACATTAAATAAAAGTTTTAAAAAAAACAGAAACTCTTCCCATTTTCTTGGTTGAAAATGATGTCGTCTCGTATGGCGCGGTCGTCGTCTCTCTTGAAGCAACTTGGTCCGCGCCTCCTCTGCTCGTCGTCGTTGACCGGAAGTGGCGGAAGAGCACTGGTTTCGCCGGTGAGATCGCCGGCGGTGTGGTTTAAGGCTTTTCCGGTGAGATTCGCGAGCGCCGCCGCCGAAAATCCGGCGAGTATCGGAAGAGAAGAGGAGAGGGAGAGCGGGGCGAAGGAGGAGGCGGCGACGGTACCAGGTGCCGAACGGAAGGTGGCGAGTTATTGGGGGATTACGCCGGCGAAGATCGCAAAGGAGGACGGAACGGAGTGGAGGTGGCATTGTTTTAAAGTAAGTAGAAGAAGAGGAAGAGGTGCTATAAGATTCGGAATTTTAGATGATTATTTAATTAATTTTTTATTATTTTTGTTAGCCGTGGGATACGTACAAGTCGGATTTGTCGATAGATTTGAAGAAGCATCACGTTCCGACTACGTTCTTGGATAAGGTCGCGCTTTGGACGGTGAAATCGCTCCGGGTTCCAACTGATATTTTCTTTCAGGTAACTTGTTTAATTACATGATTGCCATTTAGATTGTTTTGTTTTATGTCGGGTTCTTGTAATAGTTATGATTGTTGATTTGAATGTTCTGCAATAGTTTGTTGTTAATGTTTAGTAATAGGGATATAGCTATGTACATATAGCCCAGAAAAGCCCGTACTTCTTAATGTATTCCATATAGGCTAAAGTTGAAAAAAACCCCTTGAACTATTCCCTTTATGCAAAAAACCTCATTGAACTATTTTTTATGCAGAAAATCCCCCAAAAGTATGGTTGCAAAAAACCCACTACGTGTTAGTGAGCTTTCTGCTAAAGTTTAGTGATGTTTTTTGAATATAATGAGAAAGATGCACGATGTTTTCTGAATCAACTTGCAAAGATGAATGAGGTTATCTAATACAAGCATAAAAGTTAGATGTGGTTTTTTGAAAATATACTTCAGGAGGGTTTTTTGAAAACATACTTTATGGGGGTTTTCTGCATAAAAAATAGTTCAGTGAGGTTTTCTGCATAAAAGGAATAGTTTAAGGGGGTTTTTTCAAATTTAGCCATTCCATATATTATCTATTGTATATGGTTAAGACCGGCCCCGAGTTTACGGGGGCCGGAGGCGAACTCCCTAAATGGGACTCCCATATAGAATTTGTTTTTTTTAAAAGGTAAAAAATAAATGAAATTTTTTTGCAATAATTCTTGAAAACCGACATATATATCTCTAATCTCTAATCTCTAATCTAATATTATAATGGGAGAAGGCCTTAGTGTCATTTGTAAATGTTGTCATTCTACCAACCCGTGCAATGCACGTGCATAACTATTATAAAGGAGGTCCTAGGTTCAAATCAAGACTACGTCTAAATTTTTATTTTAAAAAACTATATTTATTAAAATGTGCATCGCATGTGTAAACTACTAGTGAAGAAATAATTTAAGATTTAGGGATTTGAGAAACAAATTCTTCATACAAACTCGAGCCCAACTAAAATAAGTCAACCCAAGTATTAATTTAAAAAACGAAAGCAAAAAAAATTAAATTTGGGGCCCTAAAAAAATATTACGCGCAAATTATATATATAATATATAAATACAAAAAAAATAATAATGGGGGGATCCTAAAAATGCGCAAAATTTCGGGGTCTGAGGTGGCCGCCTCGCCTACCTAAGGCAGGGGCCGGCCCTGATATGGTCAAGGAAATGAGGACTTTTGATGGATAAGAAATAACAAAACATTTCATGGTATTACAACCGCAATCCTAACCCTAGGCAGCCGCCACCACCCATCAAATCTCTCGCCCAAACCAATCGTCAACCGTCGCCGTCGCCGTCGCCGTCAGCCCCTCTGATCTTCATCGTTGTCCGAGCATCAACTATCCCCCGTCGTCATAGCACCTGACCGCTGCCGCTTATGCTGATGTCCCTGCTATTGCTCTCTCTGCTCTCAAGATCTAGATCGAGACTCGATGCACCCGATTAGATCCGACCCATTGCCCCCCACACTCGATCCAATGCAACCTGACTTGATCCAGATCTGATTAGCTGCTGCTGCTATGGACCAGACTCGTTTGACCAGTCAACCAATCCCGGATTAGTTAACACCATATTCTGTTAGTAGAAGGCTCAAACGTTTGTGTTTCTGAGGGGGTGTGGTCATTACTGCATATCACTTAATTAACTGTATTTCCTCGTCTGTGTTAGTTGGTCAAACATGTTTTTCCATTTTATTTGCAAATTTTGATCCATTTTTCCTACCTACCAAAATCTTCGGGTGTGTTTTGTTCATGACCATCGTCCTGGTCGCTCCAAGTTAGCTCCCCCATTCTATCTGATATTTTTTCCTAGGGTACTCTCGCTTTTAGAAATGTTGTAGATGCTATAGTCTGTCGTTTTATCTTTGCTGATGTTATCTTTTATGAGCCCCAACCTTATTTTTCTACCTCTTCTTCTGGTTTACCTCCACTTTCATCTGATGATAATGAATCTAAATTTCTAACTTGCCCTAGACCCGTGGTCTCTACTTCTCTTGATTCTGCAACACAATCCTCCTCAAAGATGCCCGAATGGCCTACCATTTGCTCTAGTGTATAAACGGCATTCGGACAAAACTCACTCATATCATTAAACGGCATTCGGACAAAACTCACTCATATCATTAAACGGCATTCGGACAAAACTCACTCATATCATTACACTGTGCCCATTGTCACATCATGTTAGGTCAATGAAACACTAACTTTTGAGCCTTCTACTACACCATATGTTTTGTCCACTGAGCCCACACCGATTGAGCCCACATCCATTGAGCTAACACCGATTGTTCCCTCATCTAGTCAACAATTTGATCTTCATCTTCCCATTTCATTACGCAAGAGGAACCGTTTTACTACACATTCTTTATATAGTTGTCTTTCCTATGTTTATCTGTCTTCTACTCATTCTGCCTCCATCTTTGCTTTTGATTCTTACCATGCTCCCAAGTCATTATCAGAAGCACTATCACACCCTAATTGGGTTCATGCTTGCAGAGTGAAATGATTGCTCTTGAGAAAAATGATACTTGGTATTTGGTTTTTCCTTTCGTAGGCTAAGAGGTTTGTTGGTTGTACATTGTTAAGGTCAATCTGTATGGTTGTATGGTTCTCAGGCTTTCCTGAAAGCTTAACCAGTGATGTCGAACAGTCGAAGGCACGCCTCAAGCGGCGCCTCGGGCGTAAGGCACTGGCTAAATAGAAGGGTGCGCCTCAAGCCTCAGTCGAAGTGCTGGTGAGGTGCACGCCTCACATGCCTCAGCACGCCTCAATGAAAGGCACTCCTAAGCAACCCGACCTGGCCCATTTTTACAACTTGGCCCATGTTCACCTCTCTCATCTCTCAAATCCCCATAACTTCAATCCCAATTCTGAACCCCATTCCAATTTCCAAACTCTAACTCTTCAATCTTCACTCTTTCCTCCATCTCATCCCCCCTCCCCTCTCAACAACTTCGGCGGTTCAGGCGACGCACCTCGACGGTGACCCATATCGACTACGACGCAGCTTATCGAGGGCGACACAGCCAGCGACATGTTTGTTTTTTTTTTTCGTTGTTTTTTTTTCTTTCCTTCTTTGTTATTTAAAGTGTTCTTGACTTCTTTCTTTTTTATTTTTCAGTCTTTTGAGTTTTGACAGGTTTTATATATATTTTTCTTTTTTAATATTTAAATTATTCTTTTTTTAAAGTTTTGAGTCTTTTCACAGGTTTTGTATTTTTTTCTTTTTTATTATTCAAATTATTCTTTCTTTTTTATTTTATTTTTTTTGATAGTATTCTTGCTTTTTTAGTTATGCAATGTTTTTTGCTTTACTGTTGTATTAGACTATTCGGATGAAATTTACTGTAATAATTAATTGTTGAATACTTGAATATACTTATATTTAATTGTAATATTGTAATACGCTGTAATAATGTAATAATAATACTGCACTGTGATATTCTATAAAAAAATTAATTATTGAAGTACAAAAATTATATCTTACACAGTTATAACTTACAAATTACACTTACATTGTTACATGGTTACACTTACAGGTTACACATACAAAATAAACTCGCATTGTAGTTTTACAAAAACACATTGAATCACTTCTTTGGATTAAGAAAATAAACTCGCGCAAATCTTTTCATTACCGATTAATCCCAATTATCTGTATGAAGACAAAAATATACATTTATTAACAAATAGATACTAAATATGCGACAATTAAAATTTTTCTGATTATAGCATTTTAGATTTCATTTTCAGATTTGCTTCTCCTTGGTACTAACTTGTAAATATACTTGTAAATATTTTTATATGGTCATTTTATGATATATTTTGTTACCATAATGTTATCTTGTTTATATAATATAATTTATAAATTTTAAAAACCCCCAAAAATAATAGTGCGCCTCAGTTGACTGAGGCTTGCGCCTCAGACTTTTTACGAAGAATTGAAATTACTTGCGCCTTACTCACTGAACTCGACTAGTTGCCAAGAGTTACTCTCAGACATACGGTATTGACTGTGTTCTCTCCTGTGGCTAAGATGCCTTCTGCTTGGATCTTTATTGCCACTGGCCGCTCCACCAGCTTGATGTCAAGAACGCTTTTCTCAGTGATGTTCTTGGGGAGAAGGTTTATATAGGGCAGCCCCATGGTTTTCTAGTAAAGCTGAGTCTGTAAAGGTCTGTCACTTGAAACGATCTTTGTATGGACTCAAACAGCCTCCCTGTGCTTGGTTTGGTTATTTCACTGAATTTGTCACAATGTTTGGATTGAGGAGTGATAATGATCACTATGTGTTATATCGACATCGATAGGGGCATCAGATCCTTTTAGATGTATATGTGGATGACATTTTGATTATAGGAGATGATCAAAATGACATTCAAGATCTAAAGTTTCAAACTAAGGACCTTGGACCGTTGAAATATTTTTTGGGGATCGAGGTAGCTCAAACTAAGGATGGAATTTTCTTACCACAGAGAAAGTATGTATTGGACATACTGAGTGAGAGCGGTATGTTAGGGTGTAAACCATTACATGGAGGAAGATCAGGGAGACTTGTTGTAAGATCAGGGAGACTTGTTATCACATCAGGGAGACTTGTTGTAAGATCCAGGAAGATACAAGAGATTTGTGGGAAAGCTGAATTATCTTACAGTCACTCATTCAGATATTGCATATTCAGTGAGTTTTGTGAATCAGTTTATGGTTTTTCCCCGTACAAGCCATTGGAATGCAATTATGATAATTCTTCAATATTTGAAGAGCTATCCGGGAAGAGGATTGATGTATAATGACTGTGGACATTGTCGAATTGCTGGATTTTCAAATATTGACCGAGTTGGTTGTCCAACGACTAGGAGATCCACCACTGGGTATTGTGTGTTTATTGGAGAAAACTTGGTTTCATGGAAAAGTAAGAAACAAAATGTGGTGTTTCGATCGAGTGCAAAGTCCGAGTATGTGACCTTACATGTGAGACGACATGGGTCAAACCATTACTTACTGAGTTGGGGGTTTTCCAGTATAAGTTCATGCGTATGTATTGTGACAACCGGTATGCCATCTGTATAGCCACTAATGTTTTGTTTCATGAGCAAACCAAACATATGGAGGTTGACTGTCATGTGGTTCTTAACAAGATTAGTGACACTCCTTATAAGCCTCCACAAATAAAGGCTATACATATTAACACTCAACATCAACTAGTTGTTGCTCTTACATAAGTCTCTTGCGAGTGCCAAGATTCAGTTCATTAGTGACAAGTTGGACATGCATGATATATATGCTTCAACTTGAGAAGGGTTATTAAAGATATAGTTATGTATAAGGTATAGCCCGGGAAAGCCCGTGCTTCTTAATGTATCCTATATATTATCTATTGTATATGGTCAAGGAAATGAGGATTTTTTTTGGATAAGAAATAACAAAACATTTCATTTGGAATTAAAATATTCATTTATAAGAGGGCAAAAGTAGTTTCGGAATAGCTAAAGAACCAACTCTTCTCGAAGAAATGGTCATAGTATGAAGAGAGATTCTCCTTTTAGAGAAAAGGGTTTTTTGTTTACCATAATGTTGGCATGTTGCTTTGTTTTGTGGAACACTTATTTAGTTTATAGTTTTAACTTTTAAGCTTCAAATGGTTTTAGAGTTATAACATTAATTTTGGGTTTGCTAGAAGTGGTGGTACCTAACATAGTCAAAAATCTTGTTTATGATGCAATTTTGGGTTTCATTCTTTGCTGCAATATTACTGAGGACTGGTTACAATTGTTTGTAGTGGTTAGATGTATTTTCCCTTCGAAATAGATCCCTTGGCTTTGCCTTGATCTTGCTATTTATCTGATATATTATACCGATGACGCATGATTTTTACTTTTATCATTGATGAAGGATGAGAACCAAAGTGTAACAATATGGAGAAATTCCAAATACCAAAGTAAAATGTGAATAGTTAAACAGAACCTTTCCACTGCTTAAAAGTTAATTCATGAATAATCAAATTTAATTGAATTTAATTGACAAGTAATTATAGTATTATGTGTAGAATATATTTACCAGAGTCCCAAGTTGTTATGCACCCGCACCCTGCAATCCTTTTGTTTTGTAGGTATCATGCTGCATAAATAAAACGTGACTATGTAGTTCTTTCAAGATCATTTGATCCCTTCAAACTTGAATTATAAATAGTAAGAGTAACTGATACAAATCTTTTAGTCCTTACTTTGAACAGAGGAGGTAAAAATAAAATCCACACTGCCAAACATCAGAAATTGTGAAGTTATTGTTCTTTCAGAATTATTTGATCCTGTTCAACATGAAGCAAATAGATACTAGGGGTAATTGAAGTTAACTGTTGGTATTGTTTATTTTATCAGAGGAGGTATGGTTGTCGTGCTATGATGCTTGAAACTGTGGCTGCTGTTCCCGGAATGGTTGGTGGGATGCTCCTCCACCTTCGCTCCCTCCGCCGCTTTGAGCACAGTGGCGGTTGGGTTCGTGCCCTCCTTGAAGAAGCAGAGAATGAAAGGATGCACCTTATGACTTTCATGGAGGTTGCTAAACCTCATTGGTATGAGCGAGCCCTTGTCATTATAGTCCAAGGTATATTCTTCAATGCCTATTTCTTGGGTTACCTCATCTCCCCCAAGTTTGCACATCGGGTTGTGGGGTATCTCGAAGAAGAGGCAGTTCACTCCTACACTGAGTTCCTCAAAGAGCTTGACAAGGGCAATATTGAAAATGTACCTGCCCCTGCTATTGCTATTGATTACTGGCGCCTACCAGCAGATGCTACTCTTCGGGATGTGGTGATGGTTGTCCGAGCTGATGAGGCACATCATCGTGATGTTAACCACTATGCTTCGGTATGCCACTTTTCTGTATTGCAAACTGTTTCAATTTTTTTTTGGCTGTTGAAGATTTTTAACTTGGGGTGAACTTATGGGTTTTATTTGGTATTGCAGGATATTCACTATCAAGGGCAGGAATTGAAGCAAGCTCCAGCTCCTCTCGATTACCACTAAGTGCTTGCAATTGGAATTGGGTATGGATTCAACCACGAAGATTTGTACAATAGCATAAATAAAATTTGATATAGAATGTCATTTTGTTTGTTTTTTAACTCGACTTGAAATTCTATTGAAGATATATGTTGCAGATTTTATGATTACTGGTTGTTTGAATGTAGTTGAGAGTTGTGATTGGTTCATTCCTAGCTAGAATTAGTGGGGAATGATATTTTAGTCTATTGAAAGTCGCTAGTTAAGATGTTGCATTATAATCTCATGTTGCTAGTTTGAGATTTTGCTTTATAATGATGAGAAGATTGGAATCTGATATGGGAAGGACAAGGGCTTTTTACTGGTTGTTGGTCAAAATCCCACAATTTATATGGAAGAGTTGTAGTTGCTTGAATTAGTTGGTTTGGAAAATGTAAATGTAACCTATAGATTTGTGATAACAGCCATTACCACGAGTTGAGAGTTGATATTGAATCATGGCTCAATTTTATTTGTATTCATGTGGTTGTGAGACTTCGATAAGAGATTTCTGGAAAGAGATATGTGAAGATATTGATGATATTATTTTTGGGGTTGGGACACCGAAATGTGAAAGGTATTATTTTCCTTGAGCTGCTGGAAGAATGGAATCAATTGAAAATGCTAAGTTAGACAATTATTAGTGTTTCATTGGCATCATTGCCCTGTAGCCTTTTAGGTAGAGCCAGAGGGAGTTATCTGCAAGCAAAAGTGTCCGAAACCGAACATCATTAGGATACTTGCTACAATTTATTTGCAGTGTTGATTTCTTAACTTAAGAGAGTACTTCAAAACATCACTGTATTTCATACAGAAATTTCAACTTAAGAGAGAACTAGAGAAGGAGAAATAGCAGCGAAAGCAAAGGACATTCAACTAGGCTAAAATTTATAACTTTGAGAGAGAGAGAGAGAGAGAGAGAGACTCACCTGGGAACTTAACTGTAAGACTCTAGGGAGAGAAAAGTCTGGGTGATTTACTTGTTGAATCGGCCAACATACACTTCAATTATTCCTGTGAAGGAAACATAGACTTCTGTTCTTCTTTGTTCCTTTGAAACCTTACTTCTCCAATTTGAAAACTGTTCAACCCAATTTCCTGGGTTTAATGAGAGGGGTGTCATTGCTCGTTCATTTCTCCATGCAAACTTTTTCAAAATGCACCCTAGGTTGTATTACTGCTATTGAGATATTTTCCTATGTTTGGGGATTCGGTGGTGGGGAAACTGATGCATGTAGATGCATGTAGTACTACTGTCCGTAAACTGTGTAAATGATCAAACAATTTGGGGAAAAAGAAGACGACCTGAATACCTAAATGTTCATGCGACTCATGTTCTTCGATGGTTGAATACGAAGGTGTAAGGGAGACTGAGTGGTGAGCATCTTCCTGTGGTTAACTGGTTATGGACTTCTTTGGCTCCTCTGTTTCCTGTCTGACTCCTTTTCTTTTCTTCTCCCACCTTTTCCTTTATAATCCTATGAAAGTCTTCAGAGTGTATTGCTCTGAATAAAAGATTAAACACGAATTAAGCCGTTCCAGCTTAATGCTTATATCAGTGCATCAACTTAATAACTTTATCTATGAGCGTACTCTATTCCATGTTATCAACTCAAAACAGACCAGTTCAGTGCTTAGCTATCCATTACAGGCAGAAAATCGTACATAAACACAACTAATAGCTCATGTTAAATAAGAACAAAAAAGGGTAACACAAGCATCAAAGTAATCCAACCATAACACTGATCACCCTCAAGGACGAAAGTATTCACCATCAAAAACAGCATTAGAAACATGAAGCTCCCCAGCCCAAACCACCATTCGTCATTACCACTATAATTCTTGCCGTAATACTTTTTGAGTTCACATTCCCGAAGAAACCCCTACAGTCCTACTCTGGCCGGAGTGGTATATATTTAGCATGACATGACCAAAAGCAGTGCAAGACGGGCAAACACTACAGCCTTAAGCAAGACAGCTACTAGCACCAAAATCAGAGGGATGGCAACTATTTCATTCACGAACATTATCCCGTTGACGCAGCAGAACTGATTAGAGCAATGAGAATCTCGAAGTAGATGCGACGAATCAATTGAACAGCCAAGTAAATCAATTGAACACCCAAGCAAATAGATCCACCGATCCAATACAAACACAACGATGATTTATCCCGGTTAGCTTTCGCTTAATCCAGAAGAAAATATGGAGAGAGATAATATTTAACTAGAAGAGATTACAATGAGTTAATGATTCACTCAATACAAAGAATTGAACTTATTCACCAAGAACTATCTTTCTCAAACTTCTCTTTGCAATGGAGAAAATAATGTCATTAAAGTACTTGTCTCTCACATTGGAGGCTACAACAATATATAGAAGAAGACTAGATAAAACCCTAGGTTAGTCTTGATTCTCAGTCGTCCGATATATCATGTAGAATAAGTAACTGAATAAAGCCGTACGATCTGACTTGGAGTTGAAGATTGGGCTGAAACGATCTAACAAATTGAGGCCCAAAATAGCATACTGCCGTGATTGGTCGACTGCACCAAAGTTGCGATCGACTGTCCTCTTCTCGAGAAAAGCCTGTACAGGGACCGATCGACCGTTCCCAAGGTCGGTCGACTGTCCTGTTGCTGGTGTTGTTTCACTTCTAATCTCTTCGACGTTTCGATCTCTGTGCTTTATCGTATCTTTTTCTAATCTGAACCACGAGTATATAAGACATAATCCAAACAGAGTGGCAAGAAGCTTATGCTCACAGCTCACTGCATGCCAATAGCTATATATAATTGGGGTGGCAATGGATTGGGTTCGGCTTGGATCCTTTTAGATGCAACAGATTACTAAACCCAAGAAAGCTTGTTTGAAGAGGAATTTTTAGGATTCAAACTCGAACTTTGAGTTGGATTTGGATCGGATATCGGTATTAAATTCATTTGCAACCCATACTGTATAAGTGAGACTTTCAATTTAGCTGTTTTTTGTGGTGGTTGAACAATTTGATCCATTTTTTTTTTGTTTGTTTGTAGTCTGATAGATGTAAGTGTAAATTTATCATATATTTGGGGCACGTGGAATCCCATGTGAGCAATCCCTTGTGAGCAAAGTTCACCTTGCAAGGCTAAATATTCCTGGGTAACTGATAGTGAAGTAGAACCCATGGAAAACGTCTTGGTTACAATTCCGAATCCGCTATTACATGTTTACTTTAGTTTTTGTTATTTTTGATGTTGAAACTGTTGTTATAATATTTGTATTTTGGACAAGGTCAACAACTGTTTCTGTTATATAGAAAGAGTGCTTGATTTTGTAATATATATGGTGATGAAATAGTTCAGCGAGTAATGTTCCGTTGTGCACTAGACCTCCGTATGCACTCGGTCTTTCCGCATTCGTATCGATGATCTGAACCGTTCACATTGATCTACACATATAAATTAGTCTAAATATGTAAAATCAAATCATTTTGAAATTTATTTGTCCATTCATTGAAGTGTTACAAAATTGTATGGCTCAAAATCATTGTTTTTTATTGTATGGCTGAAAATCGTTGTTTTTTTATAGTCGACCCGCATCGAGGGTCGTGATCTGTACCTCGGACTCTTCGGAGCTCCGGCGGGGCAAGATCATCGGTGAATAGTGGGTTTAGGAAGTGGATATTTATGGTGAGGGTGAGAAGCAACAAGGGAAAGAGGAGGTTGAGAACCGGGAGAAAAGAGGGTATAGAACCGAGCAAAAACGGGAAGGGGGCGACGAAACCCTAGCCGCCGTCCCCTCCAAGCTTCTGAACTAGGGTTTCTCTTTTTTGGTTTTTTCATGGGAAGCTTCTCTCTCTAGAATTTTTAGAGAAAGAAATTTTTTTTTTTTGTTTTTTATCCCAATGCTCTAATTAGCTTCATACATCCAACTTTATGACTTAAAGATGGCATGTATGGTTCTCATCCTGTTCCACTGATGAGAAATATCGGAACAAGAGTTCAAATGTTATCCCCCCTGCGACCTTCAACTAATGTTAATAACAAGTTGGTTACTTGAAGCAAAACAGAAGTCTTGCATTTCTCACTAACAAACATTACAGCTTAGTCGATCAAGATATTGCATATGCTAAGTACTATCTATTGGATATATTGGTATATTCTCTCTATATAAATATAGCACGTGCATAAGTGTAACACGTGTAATGAACGTACAATTGATTGGATATTGGAACGCGGGTTTGTGGGCTTATAACCCGATACCCAAACCAGTATTTAGGAATAAATACTGGCTTGTGATAGCAGTCTAGGTATTGATACCTAGGGTGAATATCTCAAGCAACTTAGATCTAGAGATAAACCCTAATTTCCAATTGTTAATTTCTCACAAAATCTAACAATCTTGAGATATTTAAATTAATTTTGTGAGATTTGAGAAGAGACTCACCGGAACCCGATGCCGTCGCCGTGCGCCGTCGTCGCCATCGTGGTCGACTTGAGATCTGGTCGCAGATCTGCAGGAAATCTCGTCTTCTCCCTCTCGCTGTTTTGGTTGGGTCTGTTTGTCAGCCCAGTCGCGGATCTAGCCCTCGCCGTCGCTGTCGAAACCCTTAATGGTCGCCATCGCTGACCATCGACGACCCAGCGTCGGAGTCGATCGCCGCTCGTCGCCTCCTATTCCGTTGATGTGGCGCGCGCTATCGACCACAATCGAGGTTCTCGACTTGAGATCCAGCGAGTCCCGACATCGCCAGCGAGACCCGACGTCACCAGCGAACCTCTCGCCTCCTCTCTTCTCCGGTCGCAGTCGACGGAAGCCACCACCTCAGGCGCGAGAGCAGGAAAATTAGGGTTTCAGTCGAATTGCGAATTCGACCCTTCTCGATTCTGCTCAAATCGAAGAAACAAGGGTTTGTGGAGTTGATCGGCTTGAATCCTTGGGGTTTATGGCTGTCATTTGCTATGAGCATGTTAGTGTTTCCGAAGTAACTGTGTGTAGAACCCTAATTTGAAGAAGACAGTGAAGGGATTTTTGTATCTCATCATCAGATCTGTTTCGACGCACACAAGGTGTTCGATGCTGAGTCTCTTTGGCGCAAAATGGCTTGTTGTTTGGATTTGTTCCCAACAGACATGAGTCTAATCAATTGAAGGGGAAGTGACAGTAAAAGATAAGTTCTTTACTTTCCTCGTATTAAATTCCTGTTAATTATTTTACTAAGTGGTTAAGTTCAAGAGCGTGTTAATCACTTGTTTAAATTAAATACAAGTTGAACAGTTGTTTTGGCAATGTGCTAAAACACAATATCTATTTTGATAAGTTAAACTGTATGTTGACTATAAAATTCGGATCTCCAATTAAATTGTTGCTAGAATTAGATTGTGCTAATAATTTGTTTAATTAGCTAATCTTTAACAATTTGATGAATGTAGGAACTTTAATGTTGCCTACAAATTGTGTATGTTGGAGACGATGGATTTGCATCATGGTATGATAAGTCTGCACTATGCAGGTTTCTCCATCGAGTTTGGAAAACCACTTCTAACTTGAAGTGTCGGTATGATCTACTTTAATTTTCTCAGTATTTTTCATGTGATGAATGTGTTAACGTTTTGTGCGTTTAATCATATGATTGAGAGTTTTAGATCATAGTTATTCTCGCTCTGGAAAACTAGCATGTTTAGGGTTGTTAAGTGTTTTATCATACTACGTGTATAGATATTTTGACAAATCCATTGTTTGCAGTTTGTGTGAGACTACATATTTGCCTCTCTAAAATTTAAAATAAAATAAAATTGTATGAGATGTATAACAAATGTCTGTAACTTAGGAGAGAGCATCTCTTAATGTAGAATATGACTCTACTAGTTACATTGTGTTCCCTCTCGTTCATTGTACTGTGTGTGCAAAGTTGAATTATAATGTGTTAGTCATTATCTCATTTAGCGTTATGAAGATGATGAAGAACGAGTAAACGAAAGAACTCTTTGCTCAATGTGTTTGAGCTAGTGGACATTGTTAGAACCATTAGAGAAAGCAAATAATTTTTGAAAAATGTGATAGAGTAATTTTGTATTAACTCTTATAAAGTACATATATTGTCAATCGTATGTATAAGTTGAGTTTAACAAATGAGACAATTAATAATAATAGTTCTAATTGCGTTCTTGAACATAGCATAATTGGCTAAGATTTGAGAACTATATATTAAATTGTTTGTTCTTGTTAAAACTCATAACTCTACTCAATGATACTCCATTAAAATATGACAAATATGAAAGTTGTGCTCAGATTATGATCACTAGAAAATCATTTAGTATGGTCTCTAGGAGCACACAACTTCTTGAGTCAATACATTCTGATATTTGTGATCTCAGTAGCTTTGTGACTAGATGAGACGATTGTTGGTCAGAAGTATTTAATCTCTTTTGTAGATGATTAATATAAGTCTGTCATATATATGAAGAATGAAGCACTTGTTATTCTCAATGAATTAAAAATTATAGTTAAATGCTGAAAATCAAGGGTTCAGATTTGATAGAGGTGGTGAATATGTTTTAACAACTTCAGAGAAGTTTGCATTGGGCATAATCTCTAGTGCACTATACTTACAACAGTCAAACGGTATTGATAAAAGTTAGAATCAAACACTTAGTGAAATGTTGAATTCTATATTATTGACTGTTGTTTGTCTTGTGTAATTATGAGTGATGTTGTATTGTTAATCATATCTCTAATGTGATACTACACTCTAAATTGAATACACCTTGTAAATCATGGCATGAAAACACAAATAATTTTGTTAAAGTGAAAATTTATGTTGTGTTACATTTGTTAGAGTACATGACCCTAGAAGGCCTAAAGTAGGACCTACAACAAATATTTGTGTGTTTAGAAAGTGCAGAGTGTAGCTCTGTGGACAAATATTGGATCTATCTAATTTGTGTTAGAAGAATCTAGACTTGCAAAGTTCTTTGAGGATATGTTCATCAAAGGTAAATGTATGAAATAATCTAGTCCTACAGACACGTTCAATGATTCATAGTTGGAATCAAGAACCAGCCTTACTGACACTTGAAAACCTGAATGACAAATGAGCTAAAAAGAGTCTTTAGTAGACAATGAGATGATTTTGTGTCATACAATAATACTTTAATTTAGTTTATCTGCCGAAAGGGGGCCAAAACTATAGTAAGTGGGGTTTTGTAGAATAAACTTAATTTTGATTGTTCAGTAACATTTTAAATGCTTTTTAGTAGCTAACAGATTGAATGAGAAAAATGGGGTAGATTCATTTGATGTCTACTCACATATTTATTGCATTGCTACAATAAGTATTCTTCTTACCCTTACATTTATTGAAAATTGTCATTCATAAAGGATATTTAACAGTTTTGTACTGTAAAGTTTTGAACTAATATGTTTAGTGAACAAGATTTACAATTTAGTAAAATCATTGTATGTTCTTAAAACATGTATAGCCAACGAATAAATAATTTGACAATTTTTTTTTTTGAAAGAGCCTAGTATATGAATCAAGTAATCCAGATCAGTGCCTTCAACTTTGTGGTGTGTCAAATATAGTGGCTATTATTTACTTGTTCTGTTGATATGCATGTTCTTGGAAGCGACCTCTCTATTATAAATGAAGTTAAAATTGTGCTATCCAAAGAATTCAACATGAAAACCTAGGTACTGTGGACACCATAGGTATAAGGGTGAGTTTTCAGTTGGCAAGGGATAACTCTTAGTCAAACTCATTAAATCAAAATGTGTTTCAAAAGTGGGGATATAGTGATTGAAAGAAAGTGTGTTTTGAAACACCTTATGATTATGATAAAAGGTTGACACCTAATGATGGTGCAACTATGAGACAGGTAGATCATTCTAAAGGAATTGACAGTCTCATGTATACAAAGATCTGCACTAGAATAGACATAGCCTTTGAGGTAGGTATGATCTGCAGATTCACTAATAATCCCATACACATTTGAGTGCCCTTAAGAGGCAAATGAGATACCTGAGTGGTATTCAAGAGTTTGCTTTGTGCTACTCTAGTCATTCTTCGAATGAATGGCTGATCTGATGCATTATGATGCTCAGAATTTAGTGAAAGTCGATAACTAGTAGATATGTGTTTACACTAGGAGAAAACATAAATGTTATGGAAACAAAAAGCAAACAGGCACTGTGCAATCATCCATGAAATCAGACCTCTACGTGTAATCCTCTGCAGGGGAAAAGGCTGAGTGGATTGAAGAAATTGTTGCTAGTTATCCATTAAGAAGTTTAAGTAACTCTCTAATTCTGTTATGCGACTATCAAGCTACAATGCACTGTAGCTCATAACTCACTCTATAATAGTAAGAGGAGTATATTAAGGCTGAAAGAAGCCTAGTTGAACTTTCTCATAGATAAAGTGCAATTGCGACAAGTATGGCTAATGCTCCTGCTAAGAAACTTAAAAGTGATCTAATTATCAAAACTGTGGGGGAAAGTAGAGTTAAAAGCTATTGAGTAAAAAGCTTTAACATTCAAGTTGTTTTGAAATTTAGAATCCAATTGGAGCCATAGAGAAATTCAAACTTAAGCATCAATTTTAGGCAGTTGACATGTTTTAGATAATTTTGATGATTCGACATAAATTCCACAAATATATAATGTCATTCCAATTTTGATGGTATTATATATCTAGGAATTTACTTAGAATAATCATATTATTCCAATACTAAACATGAAAACTTGTCGATGTGTTTCCGATGATTAAATTGTCCTAAATATCATTCCAAATTTGATGATATGTCTTTTATGGTTACATGTTTCATTCCAATTTTGATGATTCAATGTTAAACCATGATTGAAACGGCAGTCTTTTCATTCCAATATGAAACATGGTATGGTTCTTGTGTAGAAACTATAAAGTTCATGTACTTTACTTATTAAAGATACTTGATTGTGATGCTTGCGTTACATTTTTGCTAAGCTAATTATGAATTGTACTAAGTTCTTTTGTGGAACTAGATACTTTGTGAAATTGTTGGAATTCTTAGAGATGTGTCTCTTGATATCCTTGTTTTCAATAAGCTAGCAAAGATGGAGGAGTTGAATCTGTCAACATAGATTTCAAAAATAATGATTTGCTCAAAATGGAGGAGTAAATATAAAGCAGTGTGCAAGGATAGAATTTCAATTTATTTCTTTTGAGAATAAATTAGTCACTTGCTTGGTAAAAACTTCTGTTGAGTTTAAGACTCTTGTGTTCATGAGCTTAAAACTCATATTTTGTTCTTGAAGTTTATTTGCTTTGTTTGATTTTGAAACTATGACAGATTATTTCAGTTAGTTTAGTCTTTGTGAACTATTCTGAATTGGATATGGTTTGGAACGAGTTAATTATATTGGTTTAGTCTTGATTGAACTATTCAGTTTTATAATTTTATTGGTTCTTATGAAACTATACCTTTATGATGCTTTTCCTTTATGGACTGCTATCAGCCAGTCAGTTGTATACTGATCTGATGAGATAATCCTGTACTTTATATATTGAGAATATAGGAGGAGATTGTTGGATATATTGGTATATTCTCTCTATATAAATATAGCACGTGCATAAGTGTAACACGTGTAATGAACGTACAATTGATTGGATATTGGAACGCGGGTTTGTGGGCTTATAACCCGATACCCAAACCAGTATTTAGGAATAAATACTGGCTTGTGATAGCAGTCTAGGTATTCCAATCATGATACCTAGGGTGAATATCTCAAGCAACTTAGATCTAGAGATAAACCCTAATTTCCAATTGTTAATTTCTCACAAAATCTAACACTATCATCTTCATATCAAACTCACTCTAGCTACATCCAGTAGTAAAGGATAAAGAAAAGCAAAAATAGCAGCAGAGATCCAAAACCAAACCCTTCATCCTCATAACCTGAACCAGTACTCACTTGCATGCTTCTGTTGTGTCTTGCTTTTGAAGCAGGAAACACAACACCGAGGAGATGAATAGCCAGTATAAGAACAGGGGGTAAAATGACCATGACAGAGAAAGCTTTTCGTCGTCCATCATCATTTGTTCCTAAGAGAAAATACGTGAGTATGCTATACAAAGTTGGGGTAGCTATCACCAATCCTAAAGCAACTATCGTCACAGATGGAATCAACGGTGATGGTCTGCTCTCCATTTTCTTCTGCCAGTTCTGATGACTAGTCCTTGCTGTTTACTGATCAGTTTGATCACTACTACTATATATATAGTTGTAGGTAATCGTGATAAATATCGGCAGATTAGAGTAACAAGTGAAGGTTATCCCTATCACTTAGGCACACTAATTATAAATTCTGCGATGCTTACAATACTTGAATATTAAAAATTTGATGAAAACTATGGCGCGCGGCATGGATAATATTTTGGTCGCTTGTTAAGATGATGGTAGCTAGTAATTATGGAGTTTGATTATAGAATGATTTACGAATTGGATGTTTTAATGAGGCTTCGAAGCTTTAAGACAAACACTTATGGGTGATTTCAATAATATAATAGAGGTTTAAATGAGTGAAAGCGAAGAATTGGTGTAATTTTGCCCTTCGGTTCGTTTTATCCAAAGACATGAAGAGATCATTTTTTTTTAGTCGAAAGAGGAGTAGTAGCATTTTCTGTATGGCGCGAGTCACACTAGATTCTTGACACATGTTGGTAGTGAATGTGAATAAACTGTTGGTGTTTAGTATTGTAAATTAATCTCTATCTCTACTATTTTAATGGGAGAGTTGGGATTGTAAACAAACAATCCCTAATTTTGTAACTGAGCAAATCCGTGCAATATACGTGCAAACTACATCCACTAAACATCCCCGTGTCATGCACATCAAATCAAAATATACAAATTCATTTAACTTAATGACTAAACTTTTTTATAGACGAGCATTGCACGTGCATTATACGTGCATTATACTAGTTAGTAGATAATTGTAACTATTGAGGTTGTAAAATTATTATTATTATTATTATTATTATTATTATTATTATATTTATTGTGTGGGATAGGAATAAGGAGCGGTAGTTACATACACATGCATTGCATGTATGTGGCTGATAGAGTAAGATTGAGCAGTCACATACGTCTATTCCTATCATTACTATTGGGACTTGATTAGGCACTCGATTCACATTTCTGTTAGCAATTCAGCCTCTATGCTTATCTCTCCTGTTGTATGAATCATGCGGTAATACTATGCACGCGAGTGAAATGTTGTTTTTTCTCCAAAACAAAGGTGGCATTTGTCCTCTTTGCAATATAACTACTTCTTAGGAGTGTCTTGCAAGGGGAGTGTCTTGCAAGGGGATACTTGTTTATGGACTACTGTATAGTTTTCATTTTCGCTCCTTTTTACTTTTCATTGTTAAAGTTTCTTACTTTCATTCTGTGAATTAAGTTTTATTAGGTGCAGCTTTGTGCTCTATGCAGGGGTGTGGATGTTTTTCCTTTGTAATTTTTGTTTATTTCTTTGTTTTCTTGTTTTTATATTAGCTCTTCGATGAAACTGTCTGACAAATTTTTTCATTTTTCCGACTCAATAAAACCAAAGGAAGGACCCTGACTCAATAAAACCAAGAGAAGGACCTATGAGACTCTAAGCAGTACAACACTTGTTGGGATTGGGGCGTCAACAAACACTCATTGTAGCAGCGGAACTAAATAGAGCAATGAGAAAGTCGAAGTAGATAAGACGAATAAATTGAACAAACACGTAGATCCACCAATCGAACACAACCACAACGAGGATTTATCCTGGTTCGCATTCGCTTAATCCAGGGAAATATAATGGGAGATTCGATATTCAACTAGAAGAGATTATAAGAAGTTAATGATTTACTTAATACAAAAAATTAAACTCACTTACCAAGAACTATCTATCTCTCAAGCCTCTTTTTGCAATGGAGAAAATATCAATGGAATAATCTCCTCTCATATTGGAGGAGTTTATAATATATATATATATATATATATATAAGAATAGAGAGAATCCTAGGTTTAATCTTGATTCTTACCGTCCGATATAACTTGGAGAAGAAGTAACGGAATAGGAGTCGTACGATCTGACTTGGAGTTGAAGATTGGGTTAAAACGACCTAATAAATCGAGGCCCAGAAAATACACAGCACCGCAGGCGGTCGACCATCCAACAAGATCGGTCGACCGTCCTCCTATCGGCCAAACCCTGTACAACTGTGGTCGGGTGTGCGGTCGGGGGTGTGGTCGACCGTACCCTTGGACGGTCGACCCGTCACTCTGCCAGCATTTTGCTGCTGCTGTTTTCCCTTCTACTCTCTTCGACGCTTCAACCTCCGTGCTTCATCTTACCTTCTTCTAATCTGAACCACGAGTATTCCAGACACATTCCTAACAACACTTCCATTCTTCGAATACTTGAACCTCTTGGGAGCGAGACAGATAAAATGAACGTGATATTGGTAAAAATTGCAACAAATCAGGGTTGTATGATTCGGGCACGCATCTCAAAGCTTTCAGGGGCAGAATAGTAATTTCACAATAACTGCAAGTCCACTATAGGAATATGGGCCGCTTCCAAGCTCATCAGCTCAACTAGTCCGGCAGATAAGGCTTACTTGCGCCTAAGAAAGATGATTCCAGCTAATTATAGCTGGTAATCGAATTTCCTAAGTTATGAATTAAATAACTAATTATATCCCTTAAACAGATGAATCCGCAACCAAATCTGAAGAATATACCCTCTTAAGTCTTTCTTATGAAGCAAGACCTAGTGTATAAATACTCCCCCCGACCCCCCCCCCCCCCCCCCCCCCCCCAAAAAAAAATCAGTAATGGGTAATCAATCTTTTGTCACCAAAAGCTCTCACAAATTCAGATCTGATCGACGATCCAGATTGTAAGTTTCTTATTAAAAAAAAAACTTATCATCTGATTCCTCCCACATTAGAAAAAAGTAGCAACATATTGGCATCGTCTGAGGGAAACTACAGATCTACCTATCCGATTAGATCTTTCCGGCAAAGAACCACTTCCAACCATGCCTCAGCCAGAAAGACGAAAGCAGCAGCTGCCGCTAGCCGCCATGGTGACCAACCCCTCAGTCGTTGCAGCCTCCCCCTATCAAGGCTATGTCAGCAAGTTCCCATCTCGGGCCCCATCCGGTCGAGAACCGGGTCTAGTCATCACATCCACTCCCTCCACGATACCCCATTTGCAGTCAGTCCTCCACGATGTCATTAACTCCCAACAGAAGGGGACAGACCTCCGCCGCAGTTAGAGGAAAAGTGCAACCGAGATGAAGTTTCTCGCTCAGAATATCAAGGGAGTAGGAGAAGCCCTTCTCCTCTACGGCAAAAATCCTGTCGCACGAGAGGAGCCGGACCACGGTCAGTTGGCGGGTTCCCAAGAACAACAGGGAAGAGGAGGCACTATCACCCGGGCTGATTTCCGTGACTTCAAAGACCAAGTCCTCAAAGTTCTCTGAGTTGCCCTGAACAAAGGCAGTTAAACAAGCAATAACCATCCTAAAGCTGTGCAACAAGAAGAGTCTCGTGGGTCGACTCGATCCGAGGGATTGGAAGACTTGGTCCTTCGTCACCTCCATGAGATGGAGGATGGCCTTGCTCAAATCGGTCAAGAAGAGGACCTCCAAAGCAGAGGCTATTACCCTAACCGACCCCCTTTCTCTAGATCAGTTTTGGAAGCCCCCATTCTAGAGAATTTAAAGCCGCTAACCTTCGAGTCTTACAACGGAGAATCCGATCCTATGGATCACATCGAGAGTATCAAAACTCTCATGATGATCCACCAAGTCTTACATCGGGAATGGTACTCACGCATCTCTCCAGGGTCCATCTTTTCCTTCTATCAGCTCGAAGAGATATTCCTCATTCACTTCTTCAGTAGTCACAAGATCGAGAAGACGAACGCCTCCTTGCTCGACTTGAAGCAAAGGGACGAAGAGCCTCTCAATGACTTTGTCTGACACTTCACAGCCGAGTCCTAGTCCACCCCCTCCTTTGACTCAGCAGTAGCATCTGCACCTTCAGACACAACGTCTGTCACCTCGACTTCAAAGCATCCATGGCCAAGAAGCCCCCTCAGGACTTTTCTGAACTCCTACTATAGAGTGAGAAGTACTTCCGAGCTGAAGAAGCCCTTTGTCTCCTGAACCAAGGAGAACATTCATCTGGGAACAAATGAGGAAGGGCCCAAGAAGTTCCAGAAGGATGTGTGGGGCTAGCGTCGCCCTCCCCCGGTGCCTCGCTTCAATAAGTTCACCCTCTCAATGCTAGTATATTAACTGTCCTCTTAGAAATCGAAGGGGATGGATTGCTTCATCCCCCTCCTAGGATGAACATGCATGGCAAGAAAAGGGACAAGAACTTATGGTGCCAATTTCATAGGGACCATGGTCACAACACCGATGGCTGTCGGGCACCCAAAGATGAGATCAAAGTTCTAATCCAATGAGGCTACCTCTCCAAGTACACCAAGCTAGGGGAGCTACCAAGCGTGCAAAGAGTGTTTCTGAGCCCCAAGACACGGAACTATGGCAGTCTTCCACTCCATCCACAGAGGACCCATGGGCAGGGAGTCTAACTCTTTCCAGAAGGCGTATGTTCGAGAAGCAAACTCACTGCACAATATCTCTCCTACCATAATCTTGGGAGTTCCAGTAACTTTCTCTGACAAAGACCGATAGGTGTCTGAATACCTCATTGTGATGCACTAGTAATCAGGCTCTGCATGGCAAGCCACAAAGTACGCCGCATCTTAGTAGACAACGGCACCTCGGTGAACATTTGGAAGCTTTCGAAGGTCTCAAGCTCTTCAAGGACCATCTTAAACCTGATGGGTGCAGCCTCCATGGGTTCTCCGGGTCCAAATCGAAGGAATAGTCGTCATTGATGTGATTGCGAGAAAATCCCTGGCTACCCGAACTGAGGTAATGGACTTTATGGTGGTCAATGTGAAATCCGCCTACAACGTCATCCTCAGCCGCTCAGGCCCTGTGGCTCTTCACACCATAGCCTCTGTCTTCCACATGAAGATGATGTTTTTCACTTTTGCTGAAGTTGGAGAAATTAAGGGGATCCAAGAAGCGGCCCATGCATGTTACACAGCCATAATTGGGAGCTCAGTCTCCCCCCTTGATGTTGTAGAACTCCCTCAAGAAAAGAGTCTTGAATATGTGCCCGCGTATGAACTAGAACTCCCAAGAAGAGTAGGCCAAGTGTTTTCGAGTAAGCACAGCTCTCTCCTACGGAGTCAAAGAACAACTTGTCAGTTGCGTGAGGGAGAACTGAGACTTGTTTGCTTGGACCGCCACCAACATGCACGACATCTCGGAAGACTTGATCATGCACCGCCTCAGTGTTAATTTGGGCGTCAAGCCGGTCCCGCAAAAGCACCGCAAGTTCGCCTTCGATAGGTAACAGATAGTCAAGGAAGAGATCGATAAACTTCTAGCCGCTCACTTCATTCAAAAGTTAGCTACCTCGAGTGGCTGGCTAACATAGTCATGGTGAAGAAAGAAAATGGAAAGTGGAGGATTTGCATCGACTTCACCGATCTCAACAAAGCATGTCTGAAGGACTTTTTCTCTTTTCCCAACATTGATGCATTGATCGATATCACATCCAGGCCCGAGCTTCTCAGCTTTATGATACCTTCTCGAGATACAATCAGATCTGAATCTTCCCTTCCGACATCCCAAAGGCTTCCTTCATCACCGACCAAGACCTCTATTGCTATCGAGTTATGTCCTTTGGGTTAAAGAACGCCAGAACCATTTACCAGCGCCTGGTGAACAAAGTCTTTAAGGAACAAATCGGTTATAATATGGAGGTCTATATAGACGATATGTTTGTGAAGAGCCTCAAGAAAATGACCATATGACCGACCTCCAAGAAGCTTTCAGTGTCCTCCGAAAGCACAATATGAGGCTGAACCCCTCAAAGTGTGCCTTCGGGGTCTCCTCAGGAAAATTCTTAGGATTCATGGTTAGTCAGAGAGGAATCGAGGCCAACCTGACGAACACCTGAGCTATAGTTAACATGTCTTCCATGTTCAATATCAAAGAAGTCCAAAAACTTACAAGGCGCATTGCCACCATTGGATGCTTCCTCTCCAAGTCAGGGGACAAGTGCCTCTCATTTTTCAAAGCTCTCCGAGGAACAAATAGCTTTGAGTAGGGGCAAGCACAGCACGAAGCCTTTGAATAGCTCAAGGCGTATCTCGTCAATTTTCCACTCCTAAGCAAGCTCGAAATGGGAGATGTGCTCTACCTCTATCTGGCCACCTTATATTAGACTATCACTATCGTCTTAGTGAGAGAAGAGGACATGATTCAGAAGTTGATCTACTATGTGAGCAAATTCCTTCATCACGCAAGCTTCGTTATTCCAAAATGGAAAAGATGGCCTACGCACTGATCATGGCCGCCCGAAAACTCAGTCCGTACTTCTAAGCACACTTTATCTTGGTCCTCACCAACCAACTCTTCAAGCAAGTGCTCCACAAACTAGAGAGCTTCGAGCGACGTATGAAATGGTCCATCGAGTTGAGCTAACACGACATCAGCTACTGATCGGGTATGTCCATTGAGACCCAAGATTTGGTCGAATTCATAAGGCAATATTCCTGATCCCCCGAGGAAGACAATGACCCCCCTCCCCCCAACCCCCAGTCTGGAGTGTCTACGTTGATAGCTCCTCTTGCATCGAAGGGAGATGTGTCGAGGTCATTTTGATCGGCCCAAATGAGCTCACCCTTCAATACTCACTCTGCCTCAACTTTCGAGTCTCCAACAGCGAGGCCAAATAAGTGGTGCTAATTGACGGCCTCCTGTTAGCTTGAAAAGCAAGGGCCCGACAGGTAAAAGTGTTTAGCGACTCCCAGCTGGTGGTGAACCAGATCCTAGGAGAATATGAGGCTAGGGTGTTGGGAAAAAACACAACTTTTCCCTTTCACCAGATTAGCAAGAATGCGAAATATAAGCTAAAATAGTACACACAAAAATTGATAAGGAGTTCGGCACAATTTGGTGCCTACGTCTCCGGAGCTGCTGCAGATCTTTACTGTAGGGGAGAAAATTGTACAAAGTATTTTTCCTCACAAAACACTCAAAAAATACTCACAACCCAAAACCCTAAGAATTTTTTCTCACAAAAATTCTCTCTCTCTACAAAGTGTTTACACACTCAAAAAAATCCAAACCCAAATTTCTTTCAATTCTCTCTCTCTCTTCTTCTCTTATTTGAGTGAGGATGAGATGAAGATAAAGAGAGGGGAAGGGAGGATATATATAGGAGAAGTGTGGGGTTTGGTGGCAGTGGTGGATGGTAGGTGGGGAGGGTTTGGTGCACCAACCCCATGACAGCACCAACCCCCATTGACAGTACCAATCCCATTACAATCTCCCACTTGAAGACGAATTTCAATTAGTCTTCACACCTCGATCAATGCAGCAGCTCTTTCCGGTCTCATCATTCGTGTAGGCCAACTGAAGCTGAGCATAACTTCAGTTTGTCAATAGTCACCGTCTTTGTTAGCATGTCCACCGGATTTTGACTTCCATTGATCTTTTCTAACTTCAAAATCCCATCTTCCATAAGAGACCGGATGAAATGATATCGCACTTGTATATGTTTTGTTCTGGAATGAAAAGACGGATTTTTTGCCAGATGGATAGCACTCTGACTGTCGCAATACAAGACATTGTCTTCTTGTTTCTGGCCCAGTTCTTCCAAGAAACTTTGTAGTCAAACCATTTCCTTGCTGGCTTCTGTAACAGCGACATATTCTGCTTCAGTTGTAGAGAGAGCAACTATCTTCTGTAGCTGAGAGACCCAACTCACGGCTGTACCTCCTAGAGTATAGACATACCCTGTAGTGCTCTTTCTGATATCGACATTTCCGGCTAAATCAGCATCTACATAGCCTGTGAGTGTCGTATCTCTACCTTTGAAACAAAGTGCTTTATGTGTGGTACCTCGCAGATATCTGAGGATCCATTTAACTGCTTCCCAGTGTACTTTGCCTGGATTATTCATGTACCTGCTAATAGCTCCCACTGCTTGAGCAATATCTGGTCTGGTACAAACCATAGCATACATCAGACTTCCAATTGCTGAGGCGTATGGAACCTTCTCCATGTGTGCACGCTCTTCTTCCGTCTTCGGTGACTGTTTTTTGGAAAGTCTGAAATGAACACCCAAAAGTGTGCTCACTGGCTTAGCATCCTGCATGTTGAACCTGGAGAGTACTCTGTTAATGTACTCAGCCTGCGATAACATCAAAGTCCTCGACTTCGTGTCCCTCTTGATCCTCATTCCAAGAATCTGCTTTGCAGCGCCTAGATCTTTCATTGCGAATTACTTCGACAATTCCTGCTTCAGATTGATGATCTCTTGCATGTCAGGACCTGCAACAAGCATATCATCTACATACAATAATAGTATAATGAAGCTATTATCGAACTTCTTGATGTAGCAACAATGATCTTCATGGCATCTTGTGAAACCGCTGCTGCTCATGAAGTAATCAAACTTCATGTACCACTGTCTGGGAGCTTGTTTTAAGCCATACAGGCTCTTCTTCAGTCTGCATACGAGGTTCTTCTTGTTCGCCTGTATGAAGCCTTCTGGTTGCTTCATATAAATCTCTTCTTCCAAATCTCCATGAAGGAAAGCTGTCTTTACATCTAACTGTTCAAGATGTAAATTTTCTGCAGCTACAATTTTCAATACCAGTCTGATTGTAGTCAGCTTCACGACTGGAGAAAAAATTTCATTGTAATCAATACCTTCTTTTTGCTGAAAGCCTTTGACTACCAATCTTGCTTTGTAGCGCTTGCTTCCATCGTGCTCTTCTTTGATTCTGAAAATCCACTTGTTATAGAGAGCTTTCTTGCCTGGTGGTAGTTCAGCTAACTCCCACGTCTGATTTGACATGAGCGAGTCCATCTCATCTTTCATGGCAGACTCCCACTTGACTGAATCCTCCACTTGCATTGCTTCATCATAACACTCTGGTTCTCCACTGTCAGTTAGCAACAAGTAGTGCAAAGAAGGCGAATAGCGCTGGATTGGTTTAGGAATTCTGGAGGAGCGTCTCACTTCTGGCGTGCTTGGTTCTTCATGAACTGCTTCAGGACTAATCTGGAGATCACTTCCAGATATCTCCTCGAACTCTACGAATTCCTTTGTTTCAGCATGTGTACTGGAGCTACTTGATTCTGCAGTTGATCTGTCTTTATACATCACATTCTCATTGAATATGACATCTCGGCTTCTGATGATCTTCCGATTTTCGTAATCCCAAAATCGGTAGCCGAACTCGTCACCACCATATCCAATAAAAACACATTTATTAGATTTCGGATCTAATTTACTTCTTTCAGCAGAATCAATATGCACATAAGAAATACAACCAAACACTTTCAAGTGTAAAAGGTTTACCTCTTTTTTGCTCCAAACTTCCTCTGGTATTCCACCATCCAAAGGTACTGATGGCCCACGGTTGATCAAGTAGGCAGCAGTGTTGACTGCTTTAGCCCAGAACATCTTAGGTAAGCCGGCGTGTATCCTCATGCTTCTGGCACGTTCATTCAGAGTTCTGTTCATGCGCTCTGCTATGCCATTCTGCTGCGGTGTCATGGGAATCGTTTTCTCCATCTTGATGCCGTTGTTCGCGCAGAATTTTCTGAATCTACGATCTGTGTACTCTCCACCATTGTCAGACCTCAGACGCTTGACTTTCAAACCAGTTTCATTTTCCACCATGGCTTTCCATTTTCTGAAGGTATCAAAGACTTCTGATTTCTTCTTCAAAAAATATACCCATACCTTCCTTGTAGAATCATCAATGAAGGTGACATAATACAATGAGCCTGCTAGAGATTGAACCGGAGATGGTCCCCATACATCAGTATGAACCAACTCTAACTTTTCTGCCTTGGGTGCCTTGCCAATCTTTGCAAAGCTGACCTTCTTCTGTTTGCCGAAGATACAATCCTCGCATAGGCCAACATCCACGCTCTTCGGATCTGGCAGCTTCCCCTTTGACATGAGTGTCTTCATCCCTTTCTCGCTCATATGACCAAGCCTTTGGTGCCATAGATTTGATTTTTCATCAGCATCTGCACTTGCAATGATACTCCCCAAGTTTGAGGTCACATAGAGAGTACCAGTCTTCTTACCACGAGCAATAACAAGTGCTCCTTTGGTAATCTTCCATTCACAGCCTGAAAAGGTTGTACAATAACCTTCTCAATCAAGCTGTCCCACTGAGATCAAATTCCTTTTGAAGCCAGGAATATGTCTCACTCCTTGCAGCTTCCATGTAGTCCGGTTCGGCAACTTTACTCGAATGTCTCCCTTTCCCACGATCTTCAAGGTCTCATCATCGGCTAGATGAACCTTCCCGAAATCACCACTAACGTAGTTCTCCATGATTTCTCTGCATGGGGTGGAGTGAAAAGATGCCCCTGAATCCAAGATCCATGATTCAATCGGACTGTTGACGCTTAGAATCATTACATCGCCTACTTCCTCGGTCACGTTGGCAGATTCCTGTGCGCCGGTAGCTTTCTTCGATGCTCGGCAATCCCGTTGAAAGTGACCCCTCTTGCCACAATTGTAGCAATTGAAAGCTTTCTTTCCTGATCTAGATTTATCCCGTCTAGATTGCGATCTACTGCGATTAGAGTTTCCTTCTGAAGTCCTTCCTCTTGACTCCACGTGCAAAGCTGAGGAGGAGGTTGATGCTTCGCCTGATTCTCTCCGCCGAATTTCTTCACTCAATACCAGATCCCGAATATCGTCGAACTTCAATTTACTATTTCCTGACGAACTACTGACTGCTGTAACAGTAGCATTCCAACTGTCTGGTAGAGAAGATAAGAGAATCAAAGCTCGAACTTCATCATCGAACTCAATTTCTACGGAACTCAACTAGGTTATGATTGTGTTGAGTTCGTTCAGATGTTGAGCCACCGATGCGCCTTCCGTCATCCGCAAGTTGAATAACCGCCTCATCAAGTGAACTTTGTTTGAGGCCGATGGCTTCTCGTACATGCTGGAGAGAGCCGCCATAAGACCCGCCGTGGTCTTTTCCTTCCCGATGTTGAAAGCAACATTGCGGGAGAGCGTCAATCGGATAACTCCAAGGGCTTGTCGGTCGAGAAGAGCCCAGTTGTCCTCCTCCATGTCTTTTGGTTTTTTTCCCGAAAGAGTTTGATACAGTTTTTTCTGATACAGATAATCTTCAATCTGCATCTTCCAAAAGCCAAAGTCCGCACCATCGAACTTTTTAATTTTCACCTTCCCTTCGTCAGCGGTCATCGCTCCCACTTGAATCTGGCTTCTTCTGGATCGTTTCTGACTATTCTTCGACAGAAATCACAACTAGAGCTCTGATACCAGTTGTTGGGAAAAAACACAACTTTTCCCTTTCACCAGATTAGCAAGAATGCGAAATGTAAGCTAAAATAGTACACACAAAAATTGATAAGGAGTTCGGCACAATTTGGTGCCTACGTCTCCGGAGCTGCTGCAGATCTTTACTGTAGGGGAGAAAATTGTACAAAGTGTTTTTCCTCACAAAACACTCAAAAAATACTCACAACCCAAAACCCCAAGAATTTTTTCTCACAAAAATTCTCTCTCTCTACAAAGTGTTTACACACTCAAAAAAACCCAAACCCAAATTTCTTTCAATTCTCTCTCTCTCTTCTTCTCTTATTTGAGTGAGGATGGGATGAAGATAAAGAGAGGGGAAGGGAGGATATATATAGGAGGAGTGTGGGGTTTGGTGGCAGTGGTGGATGGTAGGTGGGGGGGTTTGGTGCACCAACCCCATGACAGCACCAACCCCCCATTGACAGTACCAATCTCATTACATAGGGATTATCACACGATCAAGTACTTAGCTTGCGTAAAGAAGCACTTAGCTACATTCCAAAGGGCCGAAGTTATTTGGATCCCCTATGAAGAAAATGGGCAAGAGATGCCCTCTATAAACTGGCATCCTCTTCCTTCGAAGGGATCGATCATACCGTATTCATTGAACTCCTACTCAAACCAAGCATCAAAAAGGAATCCTTGGAGCACATTATTATCATTCCATACGAACCCGGGGTAATTTGATGAAACCCTTGATCGACTTTCTCGACACGGGAGTCCTCCCAGCAGATCGAAAAGAAGAAAGTAGGATTCAGATGAAAGCAGAATGGTATACTTTAGTTGAAGGAGTTTTGTACAAAGGCTCCTACACTCTCATAGATGGCAGACCTTACTTGTGATGCCTCTTCCCCAAAGAGGTCAAGTATGCTCTTAGAGAAGTATATGAAGGGATTAGCGGCATCCACATGGGCGTGAAGTCCCTAGCTTGGAAAATTTGCAATCATGAGTATCATTGGTCCTCACTCCTCGACGACACCTAAGAATACATCAGCTGATGCGTTTCCTCCCAGAGGTTCTCCCCCATTAAGCGAGTACCTCAAGCCGACCTTAGCTCCAAGACCGATCCCCTTCGCCATGTGAGGAATAGATTTACTTGGACCATTTTCCCTCACCACTGGGTAGAGGAACTTCTTCGTGGGGTCTATTGACTACTTCACATAGTGGATAAAAGCTGAACCATTACCATCAATCATCGAGCATAAGATTTAGCAATTCCTTTGGAAGAATATAGTATGTAGGTTTGGGATCTCCCGAATTCTTCTCATCGACAACGGAACACTATTTACCACCAAAGGATTCCGTAAATTGTTGGTTAGCATTCTCGAATTATAGTATGGAGATTGAACAACGTTTCTCTTCCATCTTTCATCCCCCAACCAATGGCTAAGTCGAGAATGCTAACTGACAGATCCTTGATGGCCTCAAGAAGATGCTCAATGAAGCTCCCAAGGGGTTATGGGTCAGAGAGCTCCTAAGTGTGCTCTGGTCCTATAGGACCATGAATAAAACCCCAACAAGAGAGTTCCCCTTCAACCTCACTTTTGGTTCCGAAGCATTGAGTCCCTTAGGGATTGGGATACCTCCTCCATGTCTCATTTTATTCAATAAAGTACAAAACTCAATGACCTTCAGGGAAACCTTGGCCTCATTAAAGAAGTTTGTGAGAAGCCTGCCCTACAAAGACATATCTATCAGCAAAGGGTGGAGAAATACTACAACAAGAACGTTCACCCAACCCTCAACGAATGGGACCTCATCCTACAAAAGCTAACGATCTCCAACCCACACAGGAAGGAAAACCTTGCACCAAATTGGGAAGGACCATACAAGGTCTCTGAAGTAGTCCACCCAGGGGCGTACCGACTCGAATACCTGAGGGCATGGAGATACCTAAGACTTGGAGCATCGAGCATGTGATGAAATTCAATAAAGGTGTTAATGCCCTCCATTAGATTTTTAAGATTTATAATAAGACCGATCTTTATAACGGTCAGAGCATATAATAAAGGATAGCCTTCAAAGTAGCCACTTAGATTTGTTTTTCAATAAAACTTAGTTTTTTCTTTCTGGATGATGACAATGAGTTAGGTGTTCAGCACCTCTCCCAAGCTACACCCACAACTTGTTAACTCCTCGAATAACAAGTTCGGAGTCTAAACACATGGCTCAAAGCTAAACCCGCAACTCGCTAATAAGCATGTTCGGATCTGGGCTCTTCATTCGGAATTTTTCCCATAACTTCTTATCTCCACGAACAACAAGTTTGGAGTCCAAACTCATGGCTCGAAGCTACTCCCGTAACTCGTTAATAAGCAAGTTTGCAGTTGGGCTCGTCATTCAAAACTTCTCCCACACCTCGTTATCTCCACGAACAACAAGTTTGGAGTCCAAACTCATGGCTTGAAGCTACTCCCGTAACTCGTTAATAAGCAAGTTTGCAGCTGGGCTCGTCATTCAAAACTTCTCCCACACCTCGTTATCTCCACGAACAACAAGTTCAGAGCTTAAACTCGTGGCTCGAAGTAGCTCCCACAACTTACAAACGAACAAGTTTGAAGCTCGACTCACCACTCGAAACCGCTCTACAACTCGTTAACTCTTAAACAAGAATGTTCGGGGTCCATTTCTTTCCTAAGAGATGCTCCCACAAACTTCTAACTCAAAAAATCGGGTCCGAAGCGCAGCTTTCCTCTAAAGCTACTCCTCGACTCCTCAACTCTAGTCAACAAATCACAACACAAAGAAAACAAAGAGACAACACTTAAGTTAGAAAGATCTTCATTTCATACCAAATATCTTATTACAAGCTCGATGATACATATGAAATATCTTGTTCACTTTGACATAAGAATGTAACAGCCAAAAACACGACGGTCCAACCTACTTTTCCTCTGCACACAGATCGCTTATGGCCACTCGAGCAAGGAATACTTCAGTTAAGAGTTGTGGTTCGTCTGAGAAGTTTCCTCATCTGAGAGGATTCACTCGAACCACCCAAACAATTGGAAGGAGGAACCAGTCCGACCGATCAAGTTTGGAAATCATGGTGGCTAGGACGTAGCCCACCCCTGGTAGACGACATGCTTGATGACCCAGCCACTCCGCTCTTGTAACGCCTCGCCCCAATACTCAGACAATTTTTATTATTTTTATAAGACAAATTATTACTTATAGTACAACTGCCTATCATAGGCTGCCTCTCAAAAGGTGGTTAACCAATTAGGTGACTCTTGATCACAGGCAATTATATTCATATTTAATTATTGTAGTATTAATCCCGATATGGGACAATTCAAATACACATCTGTTGTCCTCTTGCGTCGCTACGTCAGCGCCCCCCTGGGCCCCACCCACCAGCACACGAATGCAGATAGCCTTCCCCCTTTCTACCTGTGCATGTGGGCCCTCCCACTGCCTCGTTGGCAACCAGACAGAAAACAACCCTGCTGTCTCTATTGTGGGCCCCACTGCACGGGATTTCCAAACAGCCCCCCTATAGATAGTTCTATAGGGCAAGCCTCCTCTTCCTCTTATATATATATATATATATATATATATATATATATATATATATATATATATATAGGGTAAAAGGGATATGAGCAACTTGCTCATTTAATAAATGAGCAATTGATGAGGTGGCATGCATGTGATACATTGAGTATCTAATCACTTTTAGGATTTTCCAATCACATGCATGCCACCTCATCACATGCTCATTTACTAAATGAGCAAATTGCTCATACCCCTTTTTCCCATATATATATATATATATATATATATATATATATATATATATATATATATATATATATATATATTATACCTTCTCTCTTTGAAATTACAGGGTATTACATACACCCCACCTTTAGAAATCAGCGTCCTCGCTGAGTACGGGGCATGCAATCTAGCAGATGATCCTCCTTTCTAGCTGATGTGGAGTGGAAGTACCCTGATTCAGCTAATTTTGGGCCTGATTCAGCTAATTTCGGGCCCCACATACCACAGCTCCCTCTCAGACCACAGCTCCCTCTCAGGCATACATCGCACCCACTCGATGTCAAAAGTTGGCTCTAATACCATTTCTAACATTCCGCCCAATACTCAGACAATTTTTATTATTTTTATAAGACAAATTATTACTTATAGTACAACTGCCCATCACAGGCTGCCTCTCAAAAGTTGATTAACCAATTAGGTGACTCTTGATCACAGACAAATATATTTATATTTAATTATTCTAGTATTAATCCCGATATGGGACAATTCAAATACACCTCTGTTGTCATCTTGTGTCGCTGACGTTAGCGCCCCCCTGGGCCCCACCCGCCAGTACACGCATGCAGACAGCCTTCCCCCTTTCTGCCTGTGCACGTGGGCCCCTCCCACTGCCTCACTGGTAACCAGATAGACAACAACCCTGCTGTCTCTGTTGTAGGCCCCACCCCCACTACACGGGATTTCCAAACAGCCCCCCTATATATAGTTCTATAGGGCAAGCCTCCTATTCCTCTTATATATATATATATATATATATATATATATATATATGAGAAATGCTCCATTGAAAATGGGTTTGTTTTCACCGGGTTGGAAAACAACGATCTGAGCCATTGGATCGCTCTTGATCGTGATCAACGGCTTAGATCGCTGCCGCCCATCACCCACCTCACTTAAGTGGCAGAGGGTTAATTTGGGAATTTCATCCCAAATAACTCTTCACCTCATTTTCTCTAAAAAATTGAATGAACCTAGGCCGTTGTCCTCTACAACGGCCTAGGTATATTTCTGTCCAGGAACTACGTAACCCTCACGTTGTTTCATATATATTTCTTTTTCTAAATCCCCATTTAGAAATGCGGTTTTGACATCCATTTGATGTATTTTGAGGTTACGTAGAGCTGCAATAGCTATCAGCATTCTTATGGAAGTTATTCTTCTGACTGGAGAATAAGTATCAAAGAAGTATAGACCTTCCTTTTGCCTAAATCCTTATACCACAAGTCTCGCCTTATGTTTCTCAATTGAACCATATGGTTTCAATTTCTACTTAAAAATCTATTTGCTTCCTAAAGCGTTACACCCAGAAGGCAAATCGACCAACTCCCATGTATGATTTTGCATGATCGAGTCTATTTCACTTTTGATTGCTTCCTTCCACATAGGAGTATCAGACGTAGACATGGCTTCCTTGAATGTTCTGGGCTCATTCTCTAACAGAAAGACCGTTACAAAGTCAGGACCAAATGATTTTGATGTTCTAGCCCGTTTACTTCGTTTAGATTCATCATTATCATGTCCTGGTTCATCAACCGAAGTGCTTGCATTCCCTTGCTAACATGTACGTTTGGGATATATAGCATCCTTGCACAGAAACACGTGTTCAAAGAAGGGAGCATTCCTTGATTCCATTATTATATTCCCATGGATGTTCGGTATATCCAATTTATATACCAAGAATCGATATGCACTACTGTTGTGTACAGAGCCTATGAATATACAATCAATGGTCTTAGGTCCTATTGTGACATGTTTTGGATTAGGTACTGCCACTTTTGCTAGACACCCCCCTACTCTGAGGTATTTATACAAAGGTACATTACCTTTTCATAGTTCGTATGGTGTCTTGCCAGTTTTCTTGTGAGATATTTTATTAAGAATATAGTTGGCAGTCAGCAACGCTTCCCCCCACATGTTTTAGGGTAACCCAGAATTCAACAACAAGGCATTCATCATCTCCTTTAGAGTTCGGTTCTTGCGCTCGACAGTACTGTTTGTTTCAAGTGAGTAAGGAGTAGTTGTCTGATGAACTATTCCATGTTCAGAGCATACATATTAAATGATGCAACATATTTCCCTCCTCTATCACTCCTAACGATTTTAATCGTTTTGCCAAGTTGATTCTCAACCTCAAGCGTATATTCCTTGAATTTATCCATGGCCTTATTTTTCTATATAACAAGTATACATAACAAAATTTTGTGCAATCGTTTATGAATGTCACAAAATACTTTTTGCCGCCTCCGGTCTGCACGTATTTTAAATCACACAGATCCATGTGAATTAGACCTAGAGTTTCAGTGTTTCTTTCTACAGAACGGGATGGAGTTTTAGTGAGTTTGGCCTCTGTGCAAACTTCACACTTTTCGCAGTTGTCTACCTTAAATTTTAGTAGTAAATTCATGTTAATTAATCTACGTAGAGAATTGAAATTAACATGGCCTAGTCTTTCATGCCAAACAGAAGAAGACTCAACAATATAAGCAACAGGATTAATTTCATTAATTTTGGGAACAACAGAAACAACAGATTTTGGGATGACTATCATTACATTGAATTTGAGTAATTCATCCTTCACATACCCTTTTTTCAAGTACACCCCATTCTTTGAAAGTACAAAATTATCAGAAGCAAGAACTACCTTAAATCCATTCTTGCTTAGCAAAGATCCCGAGACCAGGTTCTTTCTAATATCTGAAACGTGCAACACATTGGTTAGTATTAGTTCCTTGCCTGAAGTCATCTTCAGCACTATCTTCCCTATTCCTTCGATCTTGGAGGTGGAAGAATTACCAATGAACAACTGTTCATCCTTGTTGCATTTCTGGTATGAGGTGAACATCTCTTTGTCCGAGCAGATGTGCTTAGTGGTCCCAGTATCGTACCACCACTCACGAGGATTACTCCCTACCAGATTTACCTCTAATACAACAACACAGAGATCCAAGTCAGAGAGACTAGTAGACAGGTTCTCAGCAATGTGCGCATGGGACTTGTTATTCCCTTTTGCTTGTCCAGTTCCAGCACGGTTGTTATCCTTGCTGCGGCAGTCAGAGATTTTGTGCCCCAGCTTACCATACTTGTGGCATTTTCTATCGAACCTCTTTGTGGCAGGTTTTTTGTTCGAGACCTGTGGCAAGAACTTCCTCTTTTTGCCCTTCTGTTCGTGCTCCACCATGTTGGCCTTTTCTATGGACTGATTTCCATAGGACTTGTCAGCCTTGAGATTCTTCTATTCAATCCGCAACCTGACAATCAGGTCCTCACGAGACATCTCCTTTCGCTTGTGCTTGAGGTAGTTCTTGAAGTCCTTCCATTCAGGTGGAAGCTTCTCAATAAACGCTACAACCTGGAATGGTTCACACAGCATCATGTTCTCTGCATCGATTTCATGCATTATCACCTGCAGTTTCTAAATTTGACTTACAACTGTCTTGGAGTCAACCATCTTGTAGTCTAGAAATTTGCCAACTACAAACTTCTTGGGGCCGACATCTTCTATTTTGTACTTCTTCTCCAAAGACCCCCACAGAAGTTTAGAAGTCTTGAAGACACAGTAGACATTGTACAGCGGGTCTACCAAGCCGTTCAGGATGTAATTTCTGCATAGATAATCACCATGATGGGCATCAACCGCAGCAACGGAGTGCGCATCCATAGGTGCCAGCATAGGGGCAGTTTCAGTGAGAAACCTGTCCAGCTTCAAGCTGGTCAGGTAGAACTGTATTTTCGCTTGCCACTTCTTGAATCCAGTTCCATTGAACTTTTCTGGTTTTTCTCCCACAGTTATATATGTGGGCAGAAGGACCGTTTGTGCTGCAACCGATTGTGCAGTCACATTTTGGATCACTGGTGTTTATGCACTGAGAAGTCCACTGACATTTTCGTTTTGTGTGTTTTCCATTTTCTGAAATAGTTAAAATTGAATTATTAGTTGTTTGTTTTTCCAAAATGATAACAGTACCTATAAATAATCTACACAAAAACTGTTAGAATAGAGGAAAAATTTTGTTTTAAGATTGTTAGAACTTGAATTTCATAAAGTAGGAAACTGCTAACAATGTTTGTGAAGAAATGCAATTACAGGATATAAAAGAACAAAGCAGACACTTCAATACGGAGTCGAGATTAGATCTTTGTCCTTAAAGCAAAATCTGCCCCGTAGTGTGACGGTGGTTGACGAATTGCCTCCTAGGATACAACTGTATTACCTTTTCCTAAAAAACAGCACCCTAGCTTCAGAGAGATCAGTGAACCAGCAGCTGTGTTGCACTCTCAGACTCTGACTCAGAGGAAGAAGAAGAAGGAGATTCAGAATTTCAAAACTCTATGTACTGGCAGAAAAAAATTAATGGTCTTATAGGAGAAGAGGAGTAACTAAGGGTCCATTATTCTGTAACAGCAGAGTAATGGTCAAAAAACGTAACTAATGAGCCATTACTCTGCTGTTACAGAGTAATGGTACCAGTTACAGAATTTGAAAAGCCTCAACAGCAGTAAACTGGGAGAAATTTTGGAGCGGGGAAAAAAAAATATAGACCAAGCCAAGCAAAGCCAAAGCCGAGGCCCAGGCCAGGCGCACGCGTGCGCGCCCGCTCCCGCATGTATTTGTAATTTTGGCTAGGTCCTCTCTCCACTACACGTTAGTGGTAAGCCGAAGCCGAAGCCGGAGCCGGACCCGGGGCCGAAGCCGGAGCTGGAGCTGGGGCCGGGCCGGGCAGGAGCGCGTGCACGCATGTGTGTTTATAATTTTGGCTAGGTCCTCTCTCCACTACACGTTAGTGGTAACCCCAGGACTACGCCCTTTAGTCCATTTCTTTAACTTATATACTAGAGAAATATTTCCCATCTTCCGATGTGGGACTATCCATTCCAAATTCCCAAGTTAGTAGTGCATTTCGAGTACCCAACTTTGGAACTACATTTCTCATTCATACGGAAACCATTTTTGGAAAATGAGTACATTACGGAATAGTACTTGACAAGAGGAACGTAATCCAATTACTTTCTGGCATCGTCGGTGGCCGGAGACCACCGGAATCCGGCCCGAAAAATATCTGAAAAATATTTCCAACAGAGCGGGCCCGAGGCGTTACAGACTTAGAAAAAATTGGGCAAGTAAGAACGAGAAAAGGCGAAGGGGTTAGCTACTCACCACACATTTGGCTTGGGACCACTTTAGATTACTGGACTCGAAAGTCTCGTGATCTATCTTCGCCTGATCCTAGGGAAGAGCGAAGTTTCTCATTGCCTCGACCGAGATCCTCGTCACGGTCACGGAGTCGGTGATCGTCACCTTCCAATCCGGCTTGTACATTGGCTCCTCAGTAGTGGAAACAAGTACTTGTGCAATGGGAGTAAGAGCAGGGAGAAGGATGTTAACCAGTTTGGTGATGGCGATGGCAGAGGGGATCGAGGGACCCTCGAAAGCTTGGGTGGGGTTTCCTTCATCGCCACCACTTCTTCTTCAAAGGCAGGAGAGCTAAGGTCGAACTAGCAGACCTCTTACGGCTCTTCTTCGAGCCGTCTGGCTTCTTCCTCTACAATTCGAGCCTTCGAGCAAGAATTTCTCCCTCATGATCATCTATGCAAAGAAGAGACAAGTTAGATAAAAATTTGAACATAAATATTAAACAAATCACTACAAGGAAAACCTAATATGGTCCGTCGGACTTAGCCCCCACTTAACCAACTGCTGCTCCTTCAACTGGGTCCAGATGACCGACCCCTGAGAAAACAGGCGGTTGAACCCCTCTAACTCCTTCTTCATGTACTCCCTCTCATTAGGGGCCCTGACACTTGGAACGTTAAACTCACACTGTGTGGGGATGCCCTATGATTCGGCACCACAAACCATGAAATACTTAGACCTCCATTCCTTGATGGAGTCAAGGTGATCCTTGACCGCATACTTCCTGTTCCGAGGATAGAGGTAGCACTAGCCCAAGCCCACTTGGAGAGAGCAAAGACCGAAGCACCACCAAAAAAGCTTTAAGCTTGGCACCACGTCCATCCTCCCCTACAGCAAAACAAAGTTAACCATTTGCTTCCAAGAGTTATGACTTAGCTGCATTGGGCTCACCACAAACCAGTTTAGCACTTCCTTGATGAAGGGTTGGATCGGCAGACACAGCTCGACTGGAAAGCGTCGAAAGGAAACATACAGAACCCCAGAGTGAGGAAGGTGGTGGGTCGGATGCTAGGCCCAAGGACAAAGCCAGAACAATTTTGCCAGGGGGGCCAAGAAAAAATTCTATGACTATATATAAATATATGGGTGTTTTTTCATAATTTTTAGGGGGTTCAAACCATAAAATTTAATAGATTTAAGGGAGGGGGTTTAAAATTTTCAAAAATTAAAGAGGGGGGGGGGAGGGAGGGGGCTCCACATAGCTCTGCCGCTTGCTGGGTCCGAGGAGGTGGAGCTCGAACTCCCTCACAATGAAGAAAATATTTTGAATAATCAAGAGATCAACCCTTGACAAGATATTCTGCATACGATCGACTTCAACTAGCAGCATTCCGAGTGAAGGAGGCCGATCCCTGAATTGATTGAGATCCTGAGGATACATCCAAGTAATTATGAGATCTGCGTAATAAGGATGCTCCACGCCATGGTTATCGAAGTACTCAGTAGGTTCTCTCTCCGCCACCAAGTTAGCCTCGGAAAGAATCAAAAGAATCAATTTCTTCTTCTTAAACATCGGATTAGAAGGCACAGGTTGTATCTGGACATCATCCTCCTCTCTAAGGGGAGACACCTCAACTATGTCCTCCCCTTCCTCGGCGGACGGCTCTTGAACCTCTTCCCCTTCCTCAGAGGACGACTCTCGAGGCCATACATCCACTAATGAGAGATGCCTCGAAAACTGCAAGCGATCACGTGGAAGTATGTCCTTCATCCACGCGTCTTTTATCCAACCATAGAAATTAAGAGGGGGCGGAAAACACCCCGATAACTACATCAATAATGTGGCACGGTCCTACCACCCGGAGAGCCATCAGCGGAGAATTTTTGCTAAGTATGAAGACTTGTTCAACCGATCCCCCAACACTCTAAAATGCCCATTTTCATAAGATCGGTGCTCGACGTGTTGATCGAGCTCCTCACCAAAAATGTCTATCTCTATAACCTCAGTGCTCGATGTGTCAATTGAGCCTCCCACCCAAAAATTACTATCTCCATAACCAAGAAAGTTTTTTTTATAGTGAAAATTATTGAGAGAAAATCTAGGTAAATTTAGCGAGAAAGAGGGTGAATGGGGATGAGTGTCCTCATTGTGAACCCATCACATGCTTCATGTGTCCTTCTCGTCCCTTCGCTTTTTACCTTCGTCTTAACCTTTGTTTTTTGTAGTTTTGTGTGTGTGTGTGTGCGGGGGGGGGGGGGGGGGGGGGGGGGGGGGGGGGGGGGGACGGCAAAAAGCAGCCAGAATTTTGTAATAAGTAACTTCCTATAATAAGGGGTTGTTTGGTGCCATAGAATGGAAATCTCGTCAACTTTTTTTGAGATTTTTTTTCTCCAAAATACTTACGGAAGTTTGGAAGTGTTTGGATATGTAAATGAAGCAAAAGAAATGAGATTTCTGTAGCTAGCCTGTCATTATTTGGACTAGTATCATAGAATGGAAATCTCGTCAACTTTTTTTGAGATTTTTTTTCTCCAAAATACTTACGGAAGTTTGGAAGTGTTTGGATATGTAAATGAAGCAAAAGAAATGAGTTTTCTGTAGCTAGCCTGTCATTATTTGGACTAGTATCATGCACGTGCGATGCACGTGGAGAGAAATGAAAAGGACAAAAAAAACTATAATGCACGTGCGATGCACGTGGAGGGGAATGAAAAGGAAATAAAAAAATACCAACACGTGCGATGCACGTGGAGGGGATTGAAAAGGACAGGGAAAAAAACTATAATGCACGTGCGGTGCACGTGGAGGGAAATGAAAAGGAAAAAAAACGAGGGGAATGAAAAGGGGAAAAAAAGCCAACACGTGCACTGCACGTGTTGACAAAATGACAAATGGTGACAAATGACACTAACCCCTTCTTCCATTATAATAGTAGAGATGAAAATCTCCATCACAAAACTCAATTCTTAACACCTAAGGTAGACATAAGAATGTACACCTCCACTGTATACACCATTATTTGCATAATGGCAAGAGTCCTTAAACAACATCCAGTTGATTGAATCAAGGGCTCCAAGTTCATTCAAGAAATAATTCAAGCATTTTCATAATATTCTAACTATATTTTTTTCAGAGATCCAAATAAAATTGATGCATTATGAGTGGTTTGAATCATATTTTTTAGTAGAACTCCAAAATTTATGGCTTGAAATCATAGGTTTATATATATAAAAACGTGTTTTGGTCCACCTTTTTTGAGATCCTAGATGGGAAATGGCTGCAATGGTCGTGTGGTGGAAAGAATGGAGGTTGAGGGCTGGACAGGTTATGGTTACGGTTTTAAAAACAATGAAAAAGAGATAAAAAGAAAAAGGAGTGAGAATTATAGAAGCTGATGGAATACGATAATGATGATTATGATGAGGATTCAGTGATGGAAGCTATGAGAGTGGGGAGAAGAGAAACAAGCAAGAGCAAGAATTAAGAAAGTCTTGAGAAAGAATAGAGAGATAGCTAGGTAAGGCTAAGTCCATGTGTTTGGGGGGCCAAAAAAAAAGTAAATACTTCGGTCACCTTTTATTTCAAAAAAAAAAAAACGTAAATAATCTTTTCTCCTTCAAATTTTCCTGGTGTTTTTCGGGGTTAGAGAGGAAATTTCTTTTCCAATTTTGTTGAGTTATCCAAAGGCTCAGTGAGCTTTCTGGTCGGGTTATAGCCGTCAAATAGTAATTTTTTTTATCGTTAAATGGTGGGTAGAAATCTCGCATTTCATTAAAAATAATTTTGCAAAACATACAACAAAAAATAAAGGGATATGAAGTTCAGATCCCAACAGGCTGGGTTATAGAACTCATACACCCCAACCAACAAACAAAAAATACAGTGAAATCTAATCATACTGATCGGCCGCCTCTGCCAGAGCAAATTTCTCGTGCCAATTTGGACTCATTCTCTCACTGAATCCCTCTACACCGTTTATTTTCTCCAACTATCGTACGCTCTCCCTCGTCGCCCCCCGCAGTGACCCAAATGACAAGTGTAAGCACCATATGTTTGACACCGCAGGCACTCCACCAATCTGACAACTTCATGTCTAGATTGATTCCTCGTTCTCATCTCCTCGCTTCACCCTCGATGACTCTCACCGCATCTTCGCAACGATGGTAGACATCGCACCTGACCCCTGCGAGCTCTCTGACATGAAAGAAATCAAAGGCACCCCTCACTTTGACAAACTAAGGTCAAAGTAGAGCCCAAACTATAAATTTGCCTGACAACAGTCGCCCACACCAATTAGGGCACTTTTCCTTGCTAATTGTGAATCGGTTGTAATTTGGATATTGGGGCGAGTTTGGATGTTATGAGATCCTCACCGTTCACTCGAATTTCAAAACTCGACATGAAATTCAAATCTCCCCCCTGTGACATCACTTCCCATATCAAAATCGAATTTCAAAACCAATTTTGAAATTCGAAAATCTCCATCCCCTTACTCTCTCCCCGGACTCCCCCACGGCAATCCTGACTACCCCAAGTTCGCCGAATGCCACCCGATACCTTTGCTTGGCAGCGCTCCCGCTGCAAGCCTCAACGCCACGCTCTTGAGCCACCCGAAGCCATGGTCGTACCCATGTGTCCTGAAGCCCTAATCGTGTACTTAAGCCATGGTTGCACCCCAGTCCAGCCTCGATGCCCCGAAGCCCTAATCCCGCGCTCGAGCAACTGTCCCTGAAGCCACCAAGCAGCTCGAGCCACTGTCCCTGAAGCCATGGCCGCACCCCAGTGCCCTGAAGCCCTAATCGCGCGCTCGAGCCACCAACCCCGATGCCCTGGTCGCGCCCCATTCCGATCACGGAGTTAACCCCGAGAGGTGGCTGCAACCACCCCACCCCCCTCCTCCATCCCGTCTCGCGGGAGAAGGCTATCGTCCGGCGAACCACCTCGGCAACAACTGAGTGGGGTTTAGACAGAAGAAACGAAGAAGGTTAGAGGTGATGAGATCTGGAAGAAAGAAGAAGATGGGAAACAAAGAGCGGCCAGAGAAATCAGATCTAAGGTTTAGTTGTTGTTGGGTTTTTGGGTTTTGGGATTTTTGGGAGACCTTCTCTGTCTAGAAATTCTAGAGAGAAAAGTTGTTTGAAAAAATTGTCAAATAGTAGATTATTAGTCAAGAAATCTTCATAGATTCCTATCTTTTGCCACTGTTGTTATATATATATATATATATATATATATATATATATATATATATATATATATATATATATATATAAACAGTGGGAATACATTAGAAAAAGAGTTGTCAGTTGGATTTAATGTAGTTTCGGAGTTTCAGAAGATATATATATATATATATATATATATATATATATATATATATATATATATATATATATATATATATATATATATATATATATATATATATAATAAATTACAAAGAAAGCTATCAAGTGGCTCACAATCAATTTTCCCAAAATCAAATGTCCATATCAAATCTCACAAAACATATTTTTCCTCCAAAATTTTAAACCCAAAAACGAAAATTTTCCCTCTAAAAAACTCATTACTTTATTACTATCTATCTCTTCTCTCTTTACTTTTTCATATTTCTCTCTTTCTCTCTCTCTCGATATCTCTCTATCCCATTCTTTCTTTATTTACTTATAAAATTAGATTTTAAGATTTCGGTTTTGTAAATTTTTAGAATTTTTAATAGCAAATATATCTTCAACAATTAAATTTCATTATTTTCCACACTTAAAGTTCTAAGAAGTTAGATTTTATACCTCCATTTATAATTATTTTTCAACATATACTAATGGAAACATAGACTTTTATTTATAACTAATTATTGTCATACTATTCAAACTTGAGCTACATAATTATTGTTTTACTGTTTACATGGCTTTTCGTGTTTTGTATCGTTCCGAAGACGTGCCGTAGGCACGTGCCCACGGGCAAATCTAGTATATATAATAAAATACAAAGAAAGCTATCAAGTGGCTCACCTTCAATTCCCTCAAAATCAAAGGCCCAAATCTAACCTCCCAAAACACATTCTCCCCTTCCCCTCAAAAGTTTCAAATCCCAAAACCAAAATTTTCCCCCCAAAACTAAAAAACTCATTACTTTATTACTATCTCTCTCTTCTCTCTTCACCTTTTCATATTTCTCTCTTTCTCTCTCTCCCTACCTCTCTCTCCCATTCTTTCTTTATAACTTATAAATTTAGATTTTAAGATTTCAATTTTGTAAATTTTCACAATTTTTATGTTTTTTATTGCACATGTTATATTGAAAATAGCAAATATTTCTTCAATAGCTAAATTTCATCATTTTCCATACTTAAAGTTCTAAAAAGTTAGATTTTACACCCTCATATAAAATTATTTTTTAATATATACTAATGAAAATATGGACTTTTATTTACAACTAATTATTGTCTTACTATTCAGACTTGAGCTACATAATTGTTGTTTTACTGTTTATAGGACTTTTCCTATTTTGTATCGTTCCGAATACGTGCCGTAGGGACGTGCCCAAGGGCAAATCTTGTGTGTGTGTCTATATATATATATATATATATATATATATATATATATATATATATATATATGGAAAAAAAGGGTATGAGCAACTTGTTTATTTAGTAAATAAGCAATTAATGATGAAAAAAGGGGTATGAGCAACTTGTTTATTTAGTAAATAAGCAATTAATGATGTGGCATACATGTGATTGAAATTTTTTTAAAATAGTTAGTTGTCCAATGTATCACATGCATGTCACATAATCAATTGCTCATTTACTAAATGAGCAAGTTGCTCATATCCCTTTTACCCTCTATATATATCACATGCATGCCACATAAAGCTTTTCGTTATTTGTATGTTGTTTACTTTGAGTATATGTTAGTCTGATTTCTGTTTTATTTTCTACAAACAATCATGTTCTATGATCTTTTATATCAGTCATACTTTGTCTCTTTTGTTTTATTATTTACTAATCGTTTACATGTGCGATGCACGTCTAAATAAATATATATTTTTTAAAGTGTAATTTTAACGTAGTCAGACCTCAAACCTGAGACCGCTTTTATATTAGTTATGCATGGACAATGCACGTCTTAATATAACAAAAAATTCAATAAAAACTCTTATGTGGTGAGGACTCGAACCTGAAACCTCCTTCATATTAGTTATGTATGTACGTCACACGTGTTTTTAGATTGACAAATAACACTAAGGCATTCTCCCATTATTATACTAGAGATACTTTGCGAGTAGCCCTTTTTAAGGTAAGCTCGGTGAACTTCCTTGAGGTCATGTTGGCAAATTCTTCTATAAATGACAGTTTTTCAATTTTTCCTTTTAATATTTAGGAATGATCTTACAAAGAAAACAAAGTTGAAGCTTATTTATGAAGGGTTTTACGTGAAAGGCATAAAACCTGGCTGACTATGATTTCTGGAACTTAATGATGACAATAGCTAAAACTAGAGCTCATACAAGGAAATTTGGAGAAGATACAGTGCTAGCAATATTCTAGCAAATCTTTTGTTTTATTTGGGTTATTTCCTTCCAATTAACTAATGAGTGATGCTTTAGCCACTACAAATTTCACTACCATTTCATTCACTACTTTAGGTGGCATACTTCTATTGAAAAGTTATCCCGTTTACTCTATCATTTCCTACCTATTGGAGTGTGCCACCTAAGGTAGTGAAGAAAAATGTAGTGAAATTGGTAGTGGCTCTAGCATTACTCTTTCTGTATTAGTTTCTTTCCTATCCTGAAGGACATCTGATGCAAATGGTTTCCATAATTGAAATTTGTTATAGATCACCACAATTAGGGATGTTACAAATATAACCAAAATTTGTTACCTTGAAAGCATGTGTTCTCTGTTACAAAAATTCTTTTACAATAAACTCGATTTGATTGAAAGGAACAGAAAACAGAGAAGAAAAGAGGAGAGAAAGGAAAAAAACCGAAAGAAAAAAAAAACAAATAAATAAACAACTTACAAAACTCAATATCAGATTACAAGTTGAGAAGCCGAGACCTGTGTATCACACAGTGTCCTTAAAACAGATTTTGGCTCTTCCGGTTGCTGGAATGAACAAAGGCGTCTTTCTCCCAGGATGCAACAACCAGAATGTTCACGTAGGCACCACGTAGCACTCTCGAACTGAGCAGCAGGGTCAGAATCCTATCACCGTCTTACCAAAACAGCAGGAGTGGAGAAACGAACAGGACTCAGAGGAGGAAGAAAGAAGTGTTTCTATTGTAGGGAAGAAATGAGAGGGGATGCCTCTATTTATAGAGGCAGGGTTAAATCTGTAACGGCAGACAAAGCTTTGAATGCCTTTAGTGTAACGGCAGACAAGGCTTTGAATACCCTAAGTGTTACAGCAGACATGTAATTGAATTCCTACACTGTAACGGCAGACAAAATATTCAACACAGCACTGAAACGGCAGGCAGAACCGTTTCTGCATTTATTTCAGCCGTTACACAAGAAAAAATCAAAATTGTGGCAAAAAGTGGCTCTGCACGGGGTGGGGTCATGTCGGTCGTGTCTACAGGTTGTGCGGGCGCACACAAGTCGCATATAATCCGGTTCGAGATTTGCACCCCCCTGCGCGCACGAGAAAGAGCCTCTCTTCTAGCTATCTTACAATGCTTAGAAGGAGGTTACTATATATCCTCTTTAATTTTCTTTGATTTTTCCGATGTGGGACTAAGTTCCCTTAACCCATTTTCAAGAATGAAAACGTCTTACTTTGAGAGACAATTTCTCATTCACCCCTTAACCGTTTTTAGCAAACCAATATATGATTTTGATCTACTCACGAAGGAGAACACAAATCAATCAAGATCTCTAAATAATTCATTAAGGATCTTACTCAAAAACTTGCTCAAAAATCGGTTCGTAAATGGTGTATAAAACACTCATTTTCTAACATTCCCCACATGAATAAAAATTGACGATCACAGATACGATAGACTGACACGACAGACTTGGTGATAGAATTCAACGGTTGATTCCTGCATAGGATAGGTAGGTGTTACCTTTTGAACCTTCTCTTATGAAAATATATTTACTTTAATAACTAAACAGTAGACGCGATGTCCTTGAACTGTTCTGTCATTTGTGTAAACGATGACATATTTCACACAGAAATCTTCCTAACATATTTTCAGTTCTCACTGTTATGTTCGTTTTGGCCATGAATATACGCCTGGCTCTACAAGAATTTAACAGGAATATTGCCCTACATTAATCCCTTGTAAGCGGCCCTTCTTCCCTCTTACATAGGTGATTTCTTACCTAAGAGTAACTCGCATTACTCTGCTCGGATATCCGACGTATAAGAATCATTAAAAACCTAACTTAACCTGTCACCTTACGGGCATCACTGTTTCATCATGGGAATGGACATGAAAAAATGCCCACAGTGATCCAACTTGGTCTTTACAATTTAGTTGTCCTTTTGAACCTAGATCCTAGTCAGCTAAGTTGGGTATCCATTGTATCGACTTATTCTTTCATGGGCTTTAGTCCCATTTCCCTCGATGATTTATCAACTAACTCTCTATTTAACCCTTTGATTAGCGGATCGACAATATTATCCTTTGACTTTATATAGTTCACAGAGATAACCCCAGTAAAGAGTAGTTGTCTAATGGTATTATGTCTTTGATGAATATGTCTAGATTTACCATTATACATATTGCTCTGTACTCTACAAATTGCAGATTGACTATCTGAATGTATACAGATTGGAGGCACATGCTTCGTCCACCTTGGAATATTTTCAAGAAAATGGCGTAACCATTCAGCATCTTCCCCACATTTGTCCAGTGCGATAAATTCAGATTCCATCGTGAATTTAGCGATCACTGTTTGTTTCGAGGATTTCCAAGAAACTACTCACCACCTAGTGTAAACACACAGCCACTAGTGGATTTTGAATTATCACTAGATTCCAGTTTGCATTATTGTATCCTTCAAGTACAGCCGAGTATCTCGTATAGTGCAGCCCATAGTTACGAATAAAATGCAAGTATTTCAGTACTCTTGTAATTGCTTGCCAATGCTCGCTTCTATGATTACTTGTGTATCTACTTAGTTTACTCACTGCATAAGCTATGTCTGGTCTTGTACAACACATTAAGTGCATTAGACTGCCTATGATTCTAGAGTATTCTACTTGAGAAATACTCCCACCTTTATTCTTGGATAAATGTAAAGTTAGATCTATTGGAGTTCTGGCAATTCCATAATTATGTTTATCAAATTTTCCAAGAATATTGTCAACATAATGTGACTGGCTTAAGATAAGCTCGTCTGATGTTCTTGTAATTTTAATTCCCAATATAACATCAGCTAGTCGCATGTCTTTCATGTCAAACCTTGAGTTCAACATGTTTTTAACAGATTTAATCATTTGATCATTGCTTCCAATAATAAGCACGTCATCTACATACAAACATATAATAACATATCCATTTTCTGTGTCTTTGACATATACACATTTGGCACGTTCATTAGTCTTAAAACCATTGGTCATCATGACATTGTCAAATTTCTCATGCTACTGCTTTGGAGCTTGTTTCAAGCCATATAATGACTTCACCAGTTTACACACTTTCTTTTCATGTCCTGGAGCCGGAAAACCCTCGGGTTGTTCCATGTAGATTTCTTCATCTAAATCTCCATTAAGAAAAGCTGTTTTTACATCAATTTGATGTACTTCAAGATTGCGCAGAGCTGCTACTGCAAGTACCATCCTAATGGAATTTATTCTCTTCACAGGAGAATATGTATCAAAGTAATCAATTCCTTCCTTTTGTTTATAGCCTTTAATTACAAGTCTTGCCTTGTATTTTTCAATTGATCCATCAAGTTTCATTTTTCTCTTGAAGATACACTTGGAACCTAAAGGTTTACTACCTGGTGGAAGATCCACTAGTTCCCAAGTATGATTTTGCAAGATAGAATCAATTTCACTCTTGATGGCTTCTTTTCATAGAGAAACATCACTAGAGTTCACCGCTTCCTTGAAGGATTAGGGTTCACCTTCAAGCATAAAAGTCAAGAAATCCGAACCAAAAGATTTTTCCATTCTTGTTCTTTTACTGCGTCGAGGTTCCTCCTCAACTTCTTCATCTTGGTCTTCACTATCTTCACTAATAGTCTCATGTGTTCATTTGAAGGAACTTGGTTCCTCCTTTGACTTACATGGTAATACATCTTCAAAGAACGATGCATTTCTAGATTCCATTATCGTGTTCTTGGATTTGTACACCAAGAACTGATAGGCACTACTGTTAAGTGCATAGCCAATGAAAATACAATCAACCATTTTTTGTCCTATTTTCACTTTCTTAGGTGGAGGTACTGCCACCTTGGCAAGATATCCCCACATTCGTAAGTAATTGTAGGATGACTTTCTTCCTTTCCATAATTCATATGGAGTTTTCTCTTCTTTCTTTTTGGGCACCTTATTCAAAAGGTAGTTAGCCGAAAGAATAGCTTCTCCCCACAAGTTTGGTGGCAAACCAAAACTTAGTAACATTGCATTCATCATTTCTTTCAATGTACGATTCTTTCTCTCAGCAACACCGTTGGACTGAGGAGAATAAGGAACTGTTGTTTCATGTATAATCCCATGCTTAGCACACGTGTCAGCAAATGGCGATTCATACTCTCCACCTCGGTCGCTTCTTAGCGCCTTAATTTTCTTATTGAGTTGGTTCTCAACTTCATTCTTATAGAGAACAAATTTCTCTATAGCTTCATCCTTCCTTTTAAGCAAGTATACATAGCAGTATTTCATGCTATCATCAATGAAGGTAATAAAATATTTATTACCATCTCTTGTTTGTATTATTTTCAAATCACAAATATCAGTGTGAGTTAGATCAAGAGGTTTCAGTCTTTCTTTCAACATTTTTAAACGATGATCTTGTTAGTTTTGCCTCAACACAAGTTTCACACTTGTGTTTGGAATCAATTTGGAATGTTGGTATGTGATTCAAGTTAATTAGTCTTCGCAAAGTATCATAATTAACATGTCCTAGTCTACCAAGCCATAAATTGGAAGACTCAGGCATACAAGTAGAAGAGCTAGCTTTATTGATATTCTTGACCATGGTCATTATATTGAGTTTAAACATTTCACCACTCATGTATCATCTACTAACATACATTCCACTCTTTGGCAAAACAAAATTGTTCGACTCAAACACTAAACGAAATCCGTGATTATTAAGCAATGAACCAGATACCAGGTTCTTACGGATTTCAGGAACATATGCAACATTGTTCAGAGTCAGTTCCTTTCCAGAAGTCATCTTCAAGATCACCTTGCCTTGGCCCTTAATTTCTGAAGTAGCCAAGTTCCCCATAAACATCTTCTCCCTATTCTCTAATGGTTCAAAGTGGTGAACATACTTCTGTTGGAGCACACGTGTCGAGTAGCTCCAGTGTCAATCCACCATTTCTTCGGGTTTGAACCTAACATATTCACCTCTGAGATCACAGCTGAGAGGTTGATATCGAAAAAATCTTGAGCAATGCCTTGAATCAAGTTTGCTTCTCTGTTCCTGTTCTTCTTGGAAAGTCTGCATTCAGTAGACTTGTGACCCATTTTGTCACAATTGAAGAACGTGCCTTGAAAATTTGGCTTCTTAGAGATTTCTCCCTTAGGCCCCAACTTGGGACCCTTATTGTTGTGCTTGTTGGAACGTTGTTTATGTTCCATTACATTTGCCTTAGCTGCATGACTGACGAGTCCAACCTTTTCAGATCCTCTATTGTCTTCTTCAATACGAAGTCTGACAATGAGATCTTCAATGCCCATTTCTTTTCGCTTATGTTTTAGGTAATTCTTAAAGTCTTTCCAACCTTGTGGTAATTTTTCAATTATGCATGCCAATTGGAAACTTTCACTTAAGTTCATACCTTCAGCATGAATCTCATGTATGATCAGTTGTAGTTCTTGAACTTGACTGATCACTGTTTTAGAATATACCATTTTATAGTCTAGAAAGCGGTCCACAATGAATTTATTGGCGCCGGCGTCCTTGGTTTTATACTTATGGTATAGTAATTTCCAAAGTTCGTTAGCTGTTCTTTTGTCAATGTATACATTATATAAAGAATCGACTAATCCGTTCATTATGTAATTCCTATACAGGTAATCAGCATTTTTCCAAGCATCCATAGCGGCTGTGACTTGGTTATCTTGCTCATCTTTCTTAAGAATTGGAGCTTCTTCGTTCAAGAATCTTGCAAGATTCAGTGTGGTCAGATAGAACATCATCTTCTGTTGCCACCTTTTGAATTCTGCCCGTTGAACTTCTCAGGTTTCTCCCCATGGGAGACTGAGACAGGTACAATAGTGGGCATTGGCACTCGTGTCGCAGCAACATTCGGTTCTTGCGTCGTATCAGCAACCGGCACGTGGATCGTTTCAGACACAGTAAATTTGTCTGATGCAGTCGTCATTTTGATTCTGAAAATTACACAATACGAGTGTAAGTTTTCCAGATTAAAGAAAAGGAAAGGAAAAGCCGTGCCTCAAAATCGGAAATCAGGAAAATAAAAAATCCGTTTTAAGTTGGTTACAAAAATTCTTTTACAATAAACTCGATTTGATTGAGAGGCACAGAAAACAGAGAAGAAAAGAGGAGAGAAAGGAAAAAACCGAAAGAAAAATAAAATAAATTAATGAACAACTTACGAAATCCAATATCATATTACAAGTTGAGAAGCCGAGGCCTGTGTATCACATACAGTGTCCTTAAAACAGATTTCCCCTCTTCAGGTTGCTGGAATGAACGAAGGCGTCAGTCTCCTAGGATGCAACGACCAGAGTGTTCACGTAGGTACCACGTAGCACTCTCGAACTGAGCAGCAGCGTCAGAATCCTATCATCGACTTACCCAAAACCACAGGAGTGGAGAAACTCAGAGGAGGAAAAAAGAAGTGATTCTGTTGCGCGCGAGAGAGAGTCTCTCTTCTAGCTATCTTACAATATTTAGAAGGAGGTTACTATATATCCTCTTCTATTTTCTTTGATTTTTCCGATGTGGGACTAAGTTCCCTTAAACCATTTTCAAGAATGAAAACGTCTCACTTTGAGAGACAATTTCTCATTCACCCCTTAACCGTTTTTAGCAAACAAATATATGATTTTGATCTGCTCACGAAGAAGAACACAAATCAATCAAGATCTTTTAATAATTTATTAAGGATCTTACTCAAAAAATTGCTCAAAAATCGGTTCGTAAATGATGTATAAAACACCCATTTTCTAAGCTCGGTGAACCTCCTTGAGGTCATGTTGGCAAATTCTTCTATAAATGACAGTTTTTCAATTTTTCCTTTTAATATTTAGGAATGATCTTATAAAGAAAACAAAGTTGAAGCTTATTTATGAAGGGTTTTACGTGAAAGGCATAAAACCTGGCTGACTATGATTTCTGGAACTTAATGATGACAATAGCTAAAACTAGAGCTCATACAAGAAAATTTGAAAAAGATACAGTGCTAGCAATATTCTAGCAAATCTTTTGTTTTGTTTGGGTTATTTCCTTCCGATTAACTAATTTCTGTATTAGTTTCTTTCCTATCCTCAAGGACATCTGATGCAAATGGTTTCCATAATTGAAATTTGTTATAGATCACCACAATTAGGGATGTTACAAATATAACCAAAATTTGTTACCTTGAAAGCTTGTGTTCTCTATATCTGTACGTCTTCAAATTTATTCTAAAGATCTCTCTCTAAACTCTGATCTGACCAATATCCCTCTTTTACATTCACAACTCATTCTAAGCTCTTTCTATACCATTCTCTAGTTCTTTGTGTTAATGTTTAATGCGTGTGAATTTAGACTCTAGGAATGATGAGTTCAAGAGTAAGAACCAACTCTTGGGTTTATATGTCTTGCATATTTGTTCGACGTGAAGAGAATACTTGGAAACGATTAGAGGATCGAAGTGAACACAGTTGGAAGCAAGAGCAGCAGCAGCAGCATGGCAGAGACGTTGTGCGGTAGATTGCACAGTTGACCGCCCATGCTCTCGGGTTTGGTTTGGAGCCCGACAAGGTCGACTGCAATTTATGGCAGTCGACTGCGCCACAGTCTGCAGAATCGGGTATTGGGTCTTGGGATTCGATTGAAGCCCGACTTGTTCTCTAGGTTAGATCGTACGTCTCTCATCGTATGGTTATCTCTTCAGTATACATCGGATAGTTATTGTATCAAGTATAATAAACTATGTTTTCTCTAGATCTTTGTATAATCAATGTAACGGGTCAAAGAACGATATGATTCTATTGAGTGCCAAAAAGAAAATGAGAGTACTTCATCTGAGAGGTGAGTGAATTTGCCGTTGTATACAACAAGTATTTATAGTTAGGCTTGAGAGAGAGTCGTGGTGAGAATTGTAACTCTTGTATCTTCTTTAGTTCAATAATATCTCGGTTTTTTCTCCCTAGATTAAGGCTTGCCCAAACCATGACAAATATTGTGTACTTTGTGTGCTTTGTATGTTTGGCGTGATCTTCGATTTGCTTGGTGGTTTGTATAGATCGTGTCGAAGACTCAACAAGATCCGACGCATAATTCCTAACAATTGGTATCAGAGCATTAGGTTAGAAATCTTCCGCATTTCAAGATTTGTTCGAGTTCCTTGGAGAAGATGACAGATCAAAGCATGAAGATCAAATAGTTTGACGGTAAGATCAACTTTAATTTCTGGAATGTGGACATGTATGACACATTTGTTCAAAAGTAATTGCATATTGCCCTAGATGGAGATAAAGCAAAGTCAACGGACATGAAATAGGAGAAGTGGGATAAGATTTGTTTGAAGGCCTTGAGTTTAATACGGCTGTAATTGACGGACGAAATCAAGTGTGATTTCCTTGATGAGCCAAGTGCGGCGAATCTATGGGCAAGACTCAAAACTAACTACTCCGGATCATCGTTGTTGGATCGAATGTATTAGAGGAAGTTGTTTCATTTCTCAATGAAGAAATGTACTCATCTTCAAGATCAAAGTTATCACATGATTCAGTAGTGCTTTGTGTATTTGGTGTGATCTTCTATTTGCTTGGTGGTTTGTATTGATTGTGTCGAAGACCCGTGCATAATTCCTAACACCAACTATATTAGATTGGGAATTAAGAAAGAGATGGGATGAATAAAGAAAGCGATGGGCTTTGAAAATGTTGAGAAATACTTCTTTTTTTCCTTCCTTCTTTTATAAAAGCTTTGAAAAAGATTGATGTGTTATCTTAACCCAATTGATGTCAAAGGAGGTTGGACACTTGGGTGGAGGTATTGCATCCTTGGCCTTTCTGCATTTACAGTAATTCTTTGTGCAGACTGAAAATGACCCATCCAAAATGGAGATTTCCTAGTACCAATCGATGAGAATTAGCCTCATGCCTTGTAGCGTAATTTTTCTGCAACTACTATCCGTCAAACAAAGGATGATTCAATGGCCGCATTATTGAGTTTTTTTTTTTTTGGAAGATCATTATTATTGAGCTTTAACAACATTGTTTACAGTAATCCTGGAAACAATTTATTTTTCCCCAATGCCCATAAATACATAATACTCAGCTGTTCCTCATCTCAAGTTCTATTACATCTGCATCTGCAAATAACAAGATTTACATCATTAAACATTGATGAAGTACGTACCCAAAAATCACTCTATACACATCCAAAGTTTGTCCATAAAGATCAGCTTCCTTCAGTAAGTCCACCGGCACATTTGATATTCTATCTTCCTTGTAAGTGCATTCGAAGATCTAATTCACTTCCTAAAGTTCCACCAAACAAATCACACCCGCCATTCATATTCAAATCCAGATGGTACGAACTTCCACTTGGTGCAAACTTAATGTTCTTGGTGTCCTCTGCTTCCTCTTGATATAGCTGGAAACTTGAATTGTGAGTCTTCTTATGTCTATCTTGTGATATTGCTTTTCCTGACTCTGTGCTCTTCTCTTCGCAGACTTGGTGTACGTTTTCCATTAAGCCAGAAAGTGTGAGGTTGAAGTCAGTGAGCTGAGCCTGGGTTTCTTCTAGATTCCCTGTGTTATTTGAGTCGAAGGAGAGACTCGTCTGGGCTTTCTCTAATATCGTCTGTAAATACTTACCTTGAGTCTCAATTCTCATTTGGAGTTTCCTCTGTACCTGGAACATCCAATTTCCTGAGCTTTCTTATCAACGGATCATCACCTATAAGCATTCAATTTCAAGGGTTATCTGACTTACCTCGAGTTGTTCTTGGAGCTTCCTTTGAACCTCAATTTGATATTTCAGTGCCTCCGCAAGTGGCACTTCTCTGTATAAAGTGACAAATACAAGATCCATATTATAGTCAGAAATCATAATCGGCAAGTTCTGATCTTTATAAGGAAGCACCAATCAGGATCGCAGAAATTAGTATTTATCATATTGTTACTTTTTGTAATACTATCTGATGTACAATATCTATGTCATATGTGTCCTAATGCACTGCAGATAGAAACATACCCTCCATTGTTTTCTCGCGGGACACTGCCACTATTAGCAGAAGAGTAGCCGATACCACTTGAACTTGCTGTATTCAGTCAGTAAGCATAGTTTCAGTAACTTTTCATGTAAATAATAGACAATCTATTACAAAGTTCTTAGTAGTACATTACATTGCATACCATCTTTGTCGGTCTCTTTCTTTGTTTGCTTTCCAAGTCTATACTTCTACAGGAGAGAAGAAAAAGGAAAGGAAGATACATCTGTGGTTAGAACAGAAACTGGAGAAAGTATCGAAAAAGAGCAAAGACAAGCGACGAAGGAATAAAGCGAAAAGTAGATAAATAAGGGTTTAAGAGGGGACCTGAAGATGGCTCTTGAGATGGTACAGTGTAAGTCCCTTCATTCCCATCAACCTCAGCACTGACTTTGGTGTTGCTTCTGCGATATGTTCAGATTGATTAAGCATCAAACTTTTGGATTCATATGCCGAAAAAGATTCTGAAAGTAACTGTAGCGTTATCCGTTGGTTCAATAGTGTAAGGTATCTTTCCTTTTTCTGTTTGGTATTTTGTGGAGCATCAGAATTAGTAGGTACTTTTCAATAAGAAAAGATAAGTAGGTACTTATCCACTTTGATCGACCACTTGTATATTGTCTGACCGTATGGTCTTAGTTATTTTGTCTGATTTTGGATGCATGTGTGTAATCATCTTTCACAAATTCTTGGTCTAAAATCTGGAATTTTTTGCCATCATAGGCCACTTTTTGAAAATATTTGCGTTTAAGGACCATTTTCCCAACTATGAGCATTTTTGGACTACTCTGTGCCACGTCGGCAACGGCCGCTATTCCCAATAGCGACCTCTTCGATGTCGCTAATGGGAATAGCAGTCTATGTTTTAAGTTTTTTTGAACTTTTTGTTTATTGTCGTTATTCCCACTAGCGACCTTTGTATATATGAGGTCGTTGATGGGATTAGTGACCTCAAATGAATGTATTGAAACACTTAGCGATTTCTAGAGAGTTTTTGTTTTCTTTGAAGAAGAAAAAAATTGTGGTCGCTATTGGGAATGCGACCTCAGTATATACGAGGTCACTAATGAGATTAGCGACCTCAAATGAATATATTGAAATACTTAGCGATTTTCCACTAGAGGAAAAGCTCCCTAGAAATCGCCAAGTGTCTCAATACATTCATTTGAGGCCGCTAATCCCATCAGCGACCTCATATATACTAAGGTCGCTAGTGGGAATAACGACAGCAAACAAAAAATTCAAAAAAAAAAAAAAAAACATAGGCCGTTATTCCCATTAGCGACCTCCAAAATGAAGATGCCGCTATTGCAAATAGCAGATGCTGCTGATGGGGCACAGAGTAGCAAAAAAATGCTAATAGTTGGGAAACTGTTCCTTAAATGCAAATATTTTCAAAAAGTGGCCTATGAAGGCAAAAAAACTCTAAAATCTGCTACATGTACATATGAAATATGTTTAAACTCGTTGAAACTGAATAAAAACCGGCCCGTGCAATATGAACTCTTATATTGTCATATAGAATTTGACATAAATTGTGATGCCCTCATTCCTTCTACTAGTAGACAGGTCATAAGTGGATCGAAAGAAATACATGCTCAGATGCGAATTTTTTACCAAACTATTTCCCTTTTTGTAAGTATGTACGAAACTGTCCCTATTTGAAAATTTAATACCAAAAACTCCTTGTCGCTAAAGTTAACGTGCCTAGTAATTTTCTTCGCGTTTTCTCAGTTAGCATGTGTTAGGGGATAACACTTTTCTCCTAAACAGGGTGTTTGCAAAAAAACCGCCAATTTATAAACACGCTAACTCCGTTAGCGTGCCTGTTTAAACCACACACGCTGATAGGTGGACAAAAGGGATGTAGGCAAAAGACCCCCAAGAAATGTGCTGAAAATTTGAGATACTCACACACGTTAACTCAGTTAACGTGCCACCTTTTACCAAGGCCGTTAACTGAGTTAACGACTGTTAAGATTTCAAATTTTTCAGAAAGTTGAAACTTTCTAGAAGTTTGAGATACTCACACAGTTAACGTGCCTCTTTATACTAGGCGCATTAACCGAGTTAACGTGTGTCGTTTAGGCTTTTATTAATTAAAGCGCGCTATCTCACTATCATCTCACTTCTCCTCTCTCCGAAAACCAAAATCAAGCGATTTTAAACCCAAACCCCCAAACCCTAGTCTTCGATTCTGCTCTTTACCCATCCCAATCTCTCGAAATTTTCGGTGGAATCTCTTCTTCACTCCCAAAACACTCATCTGAATATACAATTTTCCCAAAAAACGCCTATTTAACCCATAAAGGGTTTCCCCCAAATTTTCAAAAGGAGAGGCTCGTGGTGCTTGCTGTCGACTTCTTACTTCCACCCTACAATCGTTTGTAAGTCTTCGTTATTTATGCTATATAATTTTTGTGATTTTGGGTCTAGAGTTTGATTTGCAATGTTGGGTTCATTTGTGCCAAATTTAAGGGAACATCAAGTAGAATACAGTCTATGTTTCTGATCTGATTCATGATGAAATAGGAGTGTAGGAAGGGAAATAGGAGTGTAGAAGGAGAGGACTTTTGTTCAATATATCTGTTAACCATCATGTTGAATACGTTACTTAAATGTTTGATATTAGACATTGTTAATTGTTGGAAATTAGACATTTTGACATTTTGAGTAATAATGTTTCATATTTAAATGTTGGAAATTAGACATTGTTAATTGTATAAGTAATTTATAGCGATTTTAAGTTAAATTTGTTAACATATATTATCTAACATGGATTCAACTTGATATAGGATATGGCACGGATAATGGGTAATCCCGAAGAAGGGAGTAGTAGTAGACCTCCAACTACCCGGGAAGGTCCACGAACATATCACGGACAACCTCCCAAAAAAACGCACCGTAGTGGACAGAGACGTCTTAATATAAGATGATTTGACATTAATTTCATACGTTTAATTTTAACATCAAGAAAATTATAAATATATATGTTGAATTTCAACTTTTTTTGGTATAGGTTGAGGACGGTACTTCTTCTTCTCCGACAACTCAAATGGACTCGTCTCCTCCTCCTCCTCCAAATCAACCTGGCCCTTCATCTCCATCTAGTCAGCCGGGACCATCTTCTTCCTCATATGTTCCTCTGGTGGTTCCTCCAGTGGTTGACGTGGCAATTCAAATTCAGTAGGATCCGGGCTTCTAGTATTTGTAAACGTGTCTTCTTGTGAGGACGGTGGGATTGAATGGGATGTTTAAACCGGATTCGAAACAATCTTATGGATCGGCACTTCACGTGCGGAGCTTGAACCAAGGTTAGCATGTGGTTGGGCATTAATATTTTCAATTTGCTGAATATATAGCTCTAATGCTGACCAACTAAAATTCGGATCAAGTGTTCTACCAATCATGGATTTCAGAGAGTTGTCGTTTCTTACGGGCACAGTCATAAATATTGACTATCACCTTTTTCCACTGCATAACGGGCTAAAATTTTAATCTTCCATCGTTCTCTATTCCAATTAGTAACCTCATAAACCTTCTCTACAAGTTCTTCCATTGTTATTGTACGGGGTACTCAAATTATTTCGGGATCAACGGCACTATAACAACAACCTATTTTTGGGTCACGGATAATCTCAGCACCAACATAACGCCAAATAGGAATATCGTAATCCATACCTAGACATATTTATAAAAAAAATAATCATTATCTACTAAACAAAATGTATTTGATATAATGATATACAAATCATACCTTCAAATGTATGAACCCTAAAGATGAGGAATTTTCGAGCTTCGAGAAGACGACTTAGTTAATGAATTGATAACAAATCCGCTATGTACATTCCCAAACAAACAAAAGCCCAAACATGGATTTAGGGTTTTCAAAGTGTGAGGATGTATGAAAGTGGGAGAAGAAGAAGATGAATGAGAGAGAAGAAGTAGAAGAAGAAGATCCTTTAAGATTTTGTAGAGTATTTTTTAGTAAGATCTTCAATTGCGATGCTAGGGTTTTGAATTTGGATTCCGAAATTGGGGGAGAAAGAGAAGAGGGAGACAACACAAGTATAATGAAGCATCAATCAGCGATTGAGATTTAATAAAAGCCCAAACGACACACGACAACCCGGTTAACGCGCCTAGTATAAAGAGGCACGTTAACTGAGTTAACGTGTGTGAGTATCTCAAACTTCCAGAAAGTTTCAACTTTCTGGAAAATTTAAAATCTCAACAGTCGTTAACTCAGTTAACGGCCTTGGTAAAAGGTGGCACGTTAACTGAATTAACATGTGTGAGTATCTCAAATTTTCAGCACATTACTTGGGGGTCTTTTGCCTACATCCCTATTGTCCACCTATCACGCTAACCCCGTTAGCGCGTGTGGTTTAAACAGGCACGCTAACGGAGTTAAAGTGTCTATAAATTAGTGGTTTTTTTGCAAACACCCTGCTTAAGGAAAAAGTGTTATCCTCTAACACATGCTAACTGCGAAAACGCGAAGAAAGTTACTAGGCGCGTTAACTCAGTTAGCGACAGAGAGTTTTTGGTATTAAATTTTCAAACAGGAATAGTTTCGTACATACTTACAAAAAGGGAGATAGCTTGGTAAAAAATTCCTCAGATGCATCATTTCTTCTTCTTCTTTTTTTCCCGTTAAAATTACAAAGTTTTTTATTTGTTGGAAAGCAGCTTAATTTTGTGGCTAGAACAAGTAACAGTAATAATAAGTTGTAATAATAATTGTTAACTTTGTTAAGCATGCCCATATTTGAAAGGACAAATCAACCTATTGAACACGGAAGAAGAAGGAAATGCAACACTTGAACACTCAGTTATGCTATCCAGGAGCAGATGCATGCACTTCAGGATCCTTCTATAATGTGACTTGTGGAGCGTCTTTTACCTAATTTTTGCATCTTCCAAAGAGATCATGTAGAAGATGATGCATCTTTATGAGAGAATCGAGATAGAATTTGGTACGTATTACACTCAAATTGATCAGAAATACTTTTATGTAGTGAAAATAATCATATACATTGAATAGCTAGCGTAAATAATCATATACATTGAATAGCTAGCGTAGTAAGAACTAATACATTAAAAAAAAATATAAAAAAAAATGATATTATTAAAAACCTAAATTAACTTATATATCTTGTGGAGCTGTAAACAGTATGACAAATTTTACCAGGTTACTAACTGAAGGTATTTTGTGGTGTATTACTAATCTCCAAATAAAATAATACAGTAATGTTTTTCTTAAACTTAAAACAGTCCAATTAATTGAAGTTTTAAGTAAAGAATTAATTAATTAAGCCGGCCAATTAATTAACCTACTATCTGCAATTTTCTTCGGAGGGGCCCACTTTCACTTAAATTGGCCCCCAAAATCACGGAGTTGCTTACGGCCTTGGGAATTGGGATCAACCAGAAATAGTAAATTGCAAAAAGCCACATGAACTAACTAATGGTTAAGTCAAATGTTACAAAACTTCTCCATTTTTGAATTAATGCGGATTGATAATAATACTTCGTAGTTTTATTTTTTTGTTAAGCGAGTTAATTAGTGACTAATAAATATAAGAAGTACTAACATAGAAGAAGAAAATAAATGAATGAAATTAATTACTAGGACAATTACTCACTCTCAGGCCCGCCGAGCTTGGTAACGGCGTCGACAAACCGGTCATGAAGATCCGGCGTCCACCTCAGCCGAGGCTTCGGATCTCTCGACAACACAACTCCTCCGCCTCCACCATTCACCATATCCATCCCATATCCTCCTCCTCCCCCATCCAACTCCATCAGTCCCCCATTCATCATCATCTCTCCTCTTCTTTCTCTAATCACTCCTTAATTACTTCTAATGTAAAACATATGAGATTATTAATCAGCTTTTGAAATGGAGAGTGAATAGGAGTTATATTGGGGGCAGGAACAAAGCCAGCCAACGAGAATCCGAGGAAACTTACAAGTGAGGCAAGTAATATATTCGCCTCCGCCAATCAAAACGCTCCACGCTTTTAAATTCCACCGAAGCGCGCTGTGGTGGTGTTCCTGCGGAGCACGTTAGCAAGCACCGTATTTGGAGATTCTTTGTCGGTTTTAATTTTTAAGTAGCGTCCTGTTTGGAAGGAGAGGTGGATCAGGTTAGGTTGCGGGTGAGCAGAAGCGGGACCACGTGGGGAGGTGATGACGTGGAATCCAGCGTGGAATATTCGGCGGCGAAGGGGTTTCCGTCACATAAAGTTAACGCCTTTGGATCTCCTCAAGAACCATGGGAAGCACACCATTTGAGGAGATCAAAGGGGCAGGGAATTGGCTTATAGAAATGATTATGGATGATGGTGCGTAGAGTTTGTACTGTTGTGCCACGTAGGCCGACAGTGGAGGCGTAATTAGCGGGTGGGGCCCAGGGTGAACACGTTCCCAGTAGGCAGTTGGAGGAAGGTGACGCGGGAATATTCGGCGCGGCCGGAGTGCGCGTGATCGCCTCCGCTCATCCTTTGTCGTTTTCTACCGCATCCCTTTTTTGGTTCCACACAGCCAACATCATAAAATAAAATATAGAGTAGATACTATTATGAGCTTTATTTGATTAATGAAACCGGTTGAGGGTATTCCATATTTTTCTTCAATAATTTTTTTTAATAAAACTAAGTTTGAACTCGGCCACGTTTATAGGAAAATAGAATCAGGGTCCATTCTTGATATTTTATCAGAACGATTCATTAAATCTATATTGAGATTTAGTTTATACACAAGAATACGAAACACACTAGTAGGTTTTTTTTTCCCCTTAAGAAAAGGTAGAGTGTGGTCATCCTAATTCATAAATAAGCAATTAACCAAACAAACCTAGCATATTGGATCGGATTACAAACTACTAACAGAAAAATAGAACATGAAGTGACATGACCATTACATACAATCAGAGTCCACTCCAACACCCTTAGAGGGTGGGCTGACACAAAAAAGATCAACAAATTGTATGTACGTCAAATAAGCTTCGTGCACTGCCTCCCCGGCACACGCACACCCACCTGAAACGAATCACGCGGGATTTAGAAATTCACCGCTTTCACCCTTCTCCTCCCCAACTCCCATAAACTCTCCGAAACACTCTCACATTCGGCCCAGCCGAAGTCACAACCAAAAAGAGAGTCGTGGAAAGGATACATTCACCTCTCTCACGCTTTAGCTCTCTCTAGCGATTTCTCACCAAACAAAACTCTCACTCACCCTAACCACCGGCACAATCAAAGAGAGCCGTGACGAGGATATCTTCCCCTCTCTCACGCTTTTACTCTCTCAAGTGATTTCTCACAAACGCCACCATACACCCGCATAGGGTAGTGAGAAGCAACATCATCACTCTCTCTCACTCTCTCTCTCTCTCACACAAATAATCCGTAACAAATCATAACTAATTGAAGCATCATCTTCCCCTCTCGCCCCTGCGGGCGGTGGACGTTGTTGATTTCAGGTTCACTGATGAGGGCGTAGTTGCGATCTGTCGCAGAGCCTATTGCAGTTGGTTAAAGGAGTCGAATTCAGGGTGTGACTTACACACTGACAACCAAATTTCTCTAACGCCTCCAATTCTACATTTTCACTCAGCTCACCTCATGGGGGACCCCGTCATCGGGCCCAAGCCCCACAACCGTGTTGCACAACTTACTTGCCAGCGAAAGAAGACTATATCTGCGTGCTCCACCTCCCATCCCCCACATTGCCCAGCTTCTTTCTCTGGCCGCAACTCCTTTTTGGACAACCCAACTACACATGGACTCCTTGAAGAATTAACTAACTTCTCATCCAAGCTGGCACATATTCCTTACCCCGACTTCTTCGCTGACTCAACCAACCCTCGAAGTCCCAATCATAGTTGCAGATCGCCATGATTGACCTCCAGAGTGTGGACATGGCGGCGGTGGCGATGGTGTCATTTCCTCCGGCACTGAAGAGAGGCAAGTACAACGTAGGGGGAGTGGTGGCAACGAGCTTGGCGTCGAAGAACACCCGTCGCCAAAGAAGATGCTAGCGATGACGACGGAGACTGAACTTTGGCGGCGGCGGGATCCACGGCACGCCTCACGACCGACGCACTGCCCGCCTCGACCAGATCCGAAAAAGATTATGTAACACCCCGAATTCCAAATAGGACCGAATTCGAGATTTCATAGGATCTTTACTTCACTTCGTACAATTTTACAAGGAAATTAAAATATTTCAATAACATCAGAGTTCATTACACCTTTATTTACATAGCGGAAAAATACAACAACGAAATAAAATATAACTTTTACAATTTTAACAATGTAAGTCATCAACTGCATCATAACATCTTCATGGAAGAGTTCATTACCTGCATATCAAGCTGTGGGCACGTCAGTCACTTACAACTGACGAAAATGTTATACTCGGCTATTCTCTCTATGATGTACATATAACGATCTCATTAATTTAACAAACCACAAAGATTGAATGAATAATAAAGTGTCAAAAAGTGATTATTCTAAACATATAAGTGTATGTGATGCCTTAATGCCTAATGCACACATTTTATACTAGGATGACACTAATGCATACTTGTTCGGATTCTATGCATTCCATACTACATAGGTCCGAGGGCAAGTGCCTACGTACTCCACAATAAAGGGTTCGATCCCTCGCCATGACAACTACCCAGTAGTAAGACAAGGTTTAGATCATTCCACGAATTTGAATCTCAGCCCCAGAGTCCACCGCTGACTGTTATAACAGATCCCACATCGTGCGAATCATCCCGCAAGTGACCCTCTAGCCCCGGTATACGTATATATATTGGAGTATGGCAAACTATTCGCCCGACTACTCAAGATCCCGGAGTCCACCGCTGACCCATCTTCATAGTCCCGGATTTAAATATAAAAGCCCGTCTCTCACGGAGTAACCTCAGTCCACCAATTGGGTCTATAGCCATGGAGATCCACCGCCGACTATATAGAGCACCCCACTTATGTTTGCCCAGGTTTACTATATCTTCACTTATGTGCCTAATTATTTAGTTTAAGACATGAATAAATTTCCAAGCCTAGAATTAGTTTTACCTCCTACCGGATTTAATCAACAAAATATGAGATAGCTCCATGGCCATATCTCAAAATATATCTAAACTCTTTCCAATTCAATAGTGCCGGTACCCGAGGTCTCACTAACTTTAAATCGCAAACTTTTTCATGTACAAGAAAATCTTGGGTACACATACCCTTTAATAAACATCTCTTAAACCTAGTTATTTTCATCTTCAACTTATTCACAAATGATCAAAATCGTGTCTTAACACTTGTCCACAAAGTAATCATTTCTTAGTCTTGCCACTAATCATGATATAGTTATTCATAGCAAATAATAATTCATTTCAAGTACACAATTTCATTACATAAAATCTTATTCACGAATTCAAGTTCATATGATGTCTCAATTTACTTCAAGATATTCTTAAACAAAATAAAAATGCAATCTCTTTGAGAGTAAACACTTCACAAAATAAGATTTTACTTTTCTTCACCAAAGCAAGTTATATTCTTAAATTTCTATTTTTATACTTCAAGAAAACTCTATACTATCTCTTAAAAATTTTCATGTCATTTTATATTAAAACTAAAATTTTATTCTATATTTAAAAAAAAGACCAATTTATGAGAAAAAATCCAAAAAAATCAAATGAGAGGCTTGGGTTTCGAACCCAGGGCCTGCGGCAGCACACAGCCAGCGCCCAGACCCCGAACCCACTAGTCGTTAAGTCCATTTGGACTTTTGTCTTAATCCGAGAATAAAAACCCCTTATACATTCGGTACAGTCCAAATTTTTTATTGAAATGAAACCAAAATAAAATGTAAATATCAAGTTTTGAACCCAAGATCTCTCACAACAGTGCTCTGTTTTGCACTAGCTAACCAGTAAGTTTAAGTACATTTTTTGTTTAGGAAATGTACTAATGTACTTTTGTTCTTATTGTTCAAAAGTGATCCATTTTTCATAAGGCTTGTTTATCCAAGACTCATTCTTTCTAATAAGTTGAAATAAAAATTTTCTTGACTGAGATTGAAATTAAAACAGTAAAACAACAAATTTTATATTCATTAAAACTCTATTTCTACTTCTTTAAACAATTTTCTTTCTCACTTTTCACATAAACTTGTATAAGACTTGAGTAGTGTTCATAAACTAGTTTTTGTCCCTACTTTTACAAATTCCAATTTATAACAAACTTAGCATGTCACTTATTCATGAGAATTTCACAAAGACTCTTTCATGCAATAGTTTATATTTTCAATTATAACATGGCAAAAATACACATATGTCAACACATCTCATCATACTAGCTAATTTCATTTTGTTTTCTTTCATCTTCTTATTTATCAAAGCATGATTTGAAATATAACTTTCTTCCATAAATTTTTATATACTCAACAAGTACAAAATTTGCAAACATACTAACATGATTCCTATTATAAAAGAATTCTTCTCCTAATTAGCATGGTATCTACAATCACAACAAAATCATCCTCATTCATAGCATGATACACTAGCATGAATTTTATCTATATCTTTCTAATCAACATTAACTTATATTACTCATTCATATTTTATAGCATGCATATTCTACAACTAGAAAGCATGAAATCACCCACTAACATAATGTTGATCTATTTACTAAACATAGCATCTTTCATTACAACCAATGTATAGATTTGTTCTACTTCGTCATATCAAAATATAATACTCATTTATTATCACTAGCATGCATAGTTCTAAAATTAGAAAGCATGAGAACACCCACCTATAATGAAGGATGCAAATAAAGAAGAAGAGGTTACTTCTAGCTCCTAGCTCCAACTAAGCAATCCTAGCAATTCCTTCTCCTCCTAGCAAGATTACTCCAAAGCACAAGAACACTCATTCTCTCTTTCTTTTTCTTTCTCTTATCTAGATTATTTTTGGTGTGTGAAATGAGAAGGAGGAGGGTACTATTTATAGGACAATACTAGGGTTCAATGTGCAAAATTACACACCTAATAAATCACTCAATTTAATTTTCAACCCTTCACTTTCTTAACTCTCAGAACCCCCAACCTTTCATCTCCCCATTACTCCAAAATCCTAACTCTCAAACCCTTCTTCTACCAAACTGACCTCCACTCTCTCTCCCGGGTGTATACACACAACAAAAGCATCAAGCATCAAATGCGCCCCGCCACGTGACCTAATTGGTGACGTCACCGAAGAAGCACACAGCACACACAACGTGCTGCTGTGCACTCACACTCCGGTGGGCCCCATGGCTTTAGGGCTGCAAACGAATCAAGCTATTCGCGAGCTATTCGGCTCGAGCTCGGTCAAAGCTCGGTCAAAGCTCGGCTCGAACCGAGCTCGAGCTCAAAACCGAGCTCGTTTCGTAAACGAGCCGAGCTCGAGCTTTATTTTTTTTAGGCTAAGCTCGCGAGCTATTCGGCTCGAATATGGTCAAAGCTCGGTTAAAGCTCGGCTCGAACCGAGAGCTCGAGCTCAAAATTGAGCTCTTTTCGTAAACGAGCCGAGCTTGAGCCTGAAGGTATTCGGCCTAGCTCGGCTCGATTGCAGCCCTACATGGCTTTTTATGGCCACGTTACCATGGGCTTTTGACGAAGTCAATCACAGCCAAGGCCAAAGCATGCTGTTTCAAATACCCAGTGGGCCCACCACCATCACCAAATCATTTTTCACTTTCAAGATATTCACATATATATGACAACTGCATACGTTTTTAAACCAACAACCATTTAATACTTTCAAGTAGTATATATATTTATATTTTTGTACTCTTTTGAAAATTACAGAGTGTCACACACACTCCGAAATTTATTTTTAAAATGAATACGCTCAAATATGCGCACCGAAAAAAAACACGTACTTTACATGTAAAACAAAAAAATACGAAATTCGGTTTTATCAACGAAAAAATGTTAAAGATAATAAAAATAAAATATAAGAAAATATACTTATTAATTTTATGATGTAATTGCTACATAGGTAGAAAACATGTGCATTATATGTATACTAATATTTAGTTCAAAATGCGAGAAAATGAATTTCCGTTTTATAAAATGGATTTGAATACAAAAATAAATAATTTGAACACAGAGAAAATATTGTACGTAGCGGTGGAAACACATAATCGATACGTGCATCAAAAACATGTAAAAAGCACGTAAAAACCAGAGATTGAAATATTATATTTTTGTTGACTCAAATAATATAAAATGTGCGGGAAATGCATAAATAGTCAGTAATCAAAATACGTGGTGAAAATACATTACAAAATACACGTGCGTAACACACGAGGGTAAAATTGAAATTTTCAATTTTGCGGGGTGTTACAGATTAGATCTGGGTCCTCATCACCGGTGTCGAAGGCGGATCTGGTTCACGACGTCGCCGCGAGCTCCCCACAATAGGAGCTCGCCATCTCCGACCATCTTCGATGTCCCCGTCTGGGACATGGAACGTCGATGTCGGAAGAGCATCATGAGGTAGCATCACGAAGGTACGAGAGGCGGGGACGGGGAGCGCGATGGAAGGGGAGCACCGATAAGGAGGGACGACGGGGGCCATTGCGTCGAGGCGGCGGCGACAAGGTAAAGCTGCCGCCCCCAACCAACACAAATCTAGGGTTTCTTTTGGGTTTCTTTTTGGGAGATACTTTTCTAGAGAGAAAAACTCTTTTTTACTACTTTTTTGTCTTGGCTTTTACCTCTTCTCCATTCATTTTTATGGAAAGTGAAGTCATGGCAAACACTTTGTAGGAAACTCACCACATTGAGGAATTTGCAATGGAGAAAATTAATAGTAGTGGGAGGTTTTTTTAGTTAATCAAGTTAGCTATGCACTTGGTTTGAATTGTGAAACAAGTTAGCTAGCTGAATTTGACAATAGCGCATGAGCATGCACATTTGTCCAGTTGTGCTTCATACAGCTAGACATACAGTTACGGATAAATGACTATGATGGGAATAGGATTGAAACTGATCAGGTTAAATGACTCGCCTTCATAATAGTGACGACAAAAAGATAATTTGCCATTTGGTAACTCTGTTTTGGGAGAAGTTTAACTATCTTTATTTCCGCTCAAATGCTGTTGGGAAACATGTTTTAGTTCGGTATTCTGCTGAGACAGAATCATCAAACATTTGTTATCCTGGAAAATATATTCGTACGATATTATGCTAACACCCACTTTCAATATATAACGTACGGCGGCCAGAACAATCTAAATTAGTCATTTGTCGTCTAACTCAACCTTTCATTCTTGAAGGTGCCTAGCTATAGCGTACGTACAACATCCGCCCGCGTGGGACTTAAAGCAAGACTAGTCCTGGTAGTGGTATCACCAGTATTCTCACTTCTTTTCGTGGTTCTTGTTCACGTTAGATATATGTACTTCAATAAATTAGGGGAGAAAATTTTAGACAGTTTTAGAAATTTTAATATCTATCAGAAATTGTAGTCGTCAAGTTTTTTTTAAAAGAAAAGGTGGAATATGGCCATCCTGTTTCATTAATAAGAAATTAATAAAATAAACTCAGAGTACCGATCCAGATACAAAGTCCTACAAACAAAATAGTACATAAATAAAACACATAAACTCCACTCCAAGCATGAGGAGTGGGACAAAAAAGGTACCAGAATGGCCGCACCACACGTGCGTGAAAACCAAAATACATCATATCCCCCCCCCCCAAACAAACCCTAGGGCGGTGGGTAACTATCACTACAAGAGTCCACGCTGTCTGTCAGTCGATCGCCGGACCGATTTGAACCTCCTCATCGTCAAAGTCCTCGACCTGGAAAATGCTCGATATCCTCCCCCTACGACCTGCTGCAGCCACATTAGCCCAAAATGAGATAAAATGCATAATGAGAGTCAAATTACCAGAAATATTATTACAAGTTGTGCGGAAATAATAATTATTTTTGTCTAGCCAAAGAACCCAGGTCGTTGCGGCGATAGCGATATACCACGCTTCTCTCATGGTTCTTCTCTCCGTGGCAAAAGTTGGACCTACCCACAGGTTCTCGAACACACTAGGATACAAGCTCGTCCCCAGGGCGCTGAGTACCTCGACAAGTACCGCTTTGCTCCTGGGGCAGTGAGGAGTAGGTGGTCTCTAGTCTCTATGTTATTGTGGCAGAATCCGCAACTAGAGTCAACATTCGGTTGTCGTTTAGCGAGGTTTTTTCTAGTCAAGATCGCTTCGTTCAGCACCAGCCATAGGAAGACTCTGGTCTTCAGCGGGGCTTTTGTCTTCCAAATGACACATGACCACTTTGGAGTACATCCCCTAAAGTGTATGCAATTATATAGGGATTTAACGGTAAACGTTCCGTTCTTTTTCAATTCCCAAGCTTTCCTGTCTGGACCCTGAGAGCAACTAATTCCAGCGTTGGTGATGTAGGCCTGGAGTTCCATGAGTCTACTCTGGGATCTCCCATCAAGCACTTGTTTAAAGGCTGGTTTCCAGGCGCCTCTTTTCCAGGTAGCGGCCACCGTACAGTGTGGTTGTGATGCATGCTCGTATAGGTCGGGGAATAGTGCTCGGAGTGTGTGGCCCCCACACCACTTATCCCACCAAAATCTGGTGAGCCTGCCATTACCGATCACAGATGTGACACAGCTAATGAATGGTTCATAGGCCTTAGCGACGCCTTTCCAGAACCAGGAGGCACGCGGGCCTACCTTGAAGCCTAAATTTCTCATTCCATTCCCATGTAGGTATCCCTGAACAAAGTCTTGCCATCCTTCTCCATTCCGGTGGAATACTTTCCACCACCAATTACCTAATAGAGCCCGATTCATATCTCGCAGATCCAGAATGCCTAGTCCTCCATGAATTTTTTTTTCATGCAAGCCTTCTTCCATCTGATCAGATGATATCCGCCACGATCCGGGTCTGCCCCTTTCCAAAGAAACCATTTTCGTGTCCGGTCAATTCTCTGAATTACCCATCGGGGCATTTCAAAGAAGAACAGATAGTAGATTGGGAGATTTGAGAGAACAGCATTAATAAGCGTGACTCTTCCTCCCAAAGATAGTGCTTTACCTTTCCATCCTGACAGCCGCTTCTCAACCCTGTCAATGATGGGTAGCCAATCGGCCTTTTTAGCATTCCGGATCTTAGTGGCAATCCCAGATATTGAATAGGGAAGCTCTTAATGGCGCAATTGAGGATTGTGGCATGTTCTTGTGCCTCCTCATTAGTCAGGGTAATGGGGATGAAAGCACTTTTATGGAAGTTAACTCTGAGGCCAGACCAAGCTTCGAAACTATAAAGGATTCCTTTGAAGGCGATTGTTTCTCCGAGGTTGCCATTCCCAAATAGCAGGGTATCATCTGCATATTGGAGAATTAAGCAACCTTGGCGATTGGCCCCCCTGGACACCGGTGCAACCCAGCCTGCTCTGCTGTAGTTAGCCATCATGGATCGGAGTACGTCTGCCACGATGGTGAAAAGAAGAGGTGAGAGCGGATCTCCTTGCCTAAGGCCCCGTTTGCACAAAAATGGGTGGCCCGACACCCCATTTACAATATTGTCGTTCTGCTGGTGGTGAGACAAGATTGTATCCATCTGATCCATCTATCCCCAAAACCTCCTCCCGCCAGTGCTTCCAGAAGACATTCCCATTCAACCGAGTTATATGCTTTTTCGAAGTCAAGCTTCAGTAGGTAGCTCTTAGCATTCGATATGTGACATTGGTGGATGGTTTCTTCGGTCGTGGCAATACTGTCCTGAATGCATCGTCCTTTAACGAATCCCGTCTGATCATGACTAATAAGACTATCCATTGCCCTTCCCAGTCTATTAGCGAGTGTCTTGGTGATGATCTTAATAGAGCAGTTAAGAAGACTGATAGGCCGGAAGTCACCCACTCGTCGGGAGTCTTCTTTCTTAGGAATCAGCACAACCTCCGCAAAGTTTATTCTCCCTAGTTTGAGCTTATGGTCATAGAAATCAGCGAACACCCTCAGCAAATCGTCTTTGATTTCCTTCCAGAAAATCTGGTAGAATATCATTGGGAAGCCATCAGGACCTGGGGCCTTGTCTTTTCCAAGTTGTTGCACAACCTCCCAGACTTCCTTCTCGGAAAATGGTTCTTCTAGTCCCCGCATCAGACGGTCGTGGTTGCCCTCTTGGTTTTCCCAGAAGTCGTGGTTAATGGGGACTCTCAAGTCTGCTTTGTGCCCAAATAATAGCTTGAAGTGGGACTGGAATGCCATCCTGATGTCCTCATCGCCATGGATAATTCCAGAGTCTGAGTGGATCGAGTGAATGAGGTTAGATCTACGGCGGGCACTGGCCACTCTATGGAAGAAAGTCGTGTTCGCGTTTCCCTTTTTGAGCCACGAAATTCTGGATCGCTGCTGCCATTTGATTTCCTCCGTGCTATAGAGTTGGTCAATTTTCTGTCTAAGTTGGAGCAACCTATTTCGCTCTTCCTGGCTCAGATCTCTAGTCTCTTCAGTCTTCTCAAGTTCGTCAATACCCTCAAGAAGTGATTCCTTAGCCCTCCTGATCAACGCAAATCTAGTACGGTTCCACTTTCTGAGCTTGGCCCTAAGTCTCCTAATTTTTTCACACCATATAGCAGTCGCTTCAGACCCCATAGTCGGGCTAGACCAACTTTCATTGACCATGTGATGGAAGCCTTGGATTTCTTGCCATGCTCTTTCGAATCTAAATTTTGGTGCTTTTCTGGGTAGAGCTTCCCCTGAAAATAAGAAAATGGGCACAGGGTCCGAGGTGGGTTTAGGAAGAGATTTAACCGAAGATAATGGGAATTTGGTCTCCCAGTCAGTGGAGACCAATATCCTGTCTAGCTTGGCTAGGATGGGCGTCGATTGCATGTTCGACCAGGTGAACAGCCTATCACATATGGGTATGTCAACCAGATCTATGTTCGTGATGACCTCGTTAAACGCTTTCCTATCAGAGTCACTAGCACCTCTGTCACTGTGTTCTGAGGCGAACCTAGTGATGTTAAAATCTCCCCCCACCACCCAGGGGTGTGGCCAATGAGCTTGTATTGCACGTAACTCAGTCCAGAAAGTCATCCTAGACACAGTGGTATGGGGACCATATACCACTGTAATTGACTGAGTCCACAGATCAGATTTTCGTTGAAGCAAAATTGACACCGAAAATTCACCGTAAAGCTCGTCTAGACATCAGAATGTTTCTGGATTAAAATCTAACGCGATTCCCCAAGAAGCCCCGATAGATGGGGACACCCTTCATTCAGAGATTCTGCTCCCCCCCCCCCCAGCCTATTAAGTCTAGACGTATGTGAAAGTTTGGTCTCTTGGAGACCCACAATGTTAGCTTTTGATTTGGCAATGACCTCCTTCACCATTTCCCGCTTGCCCCGCCTCCTTAATCCTCTAACATTTCAGAAAAGGGCCTCCATTAATTAAGGTTGGGTAGGGGATCGTGACTCGGTTTGGAGTTTGATTTGGAGTTGAGGGTGACCCTCTCGGTCTCCCATCCCCTAATCTTATTAAGGAGAAACGCGTTTCGATCGGTATCGCCCACCGCAAGACCACAAGTATTGGCTAAACTAAAAATTTCATTATCAGTCATGAAATTAAAAATAAAAGCTAAGAAGGAACACAAATCTCCGTCGCTAGTCTTAGAGGATTTAGCGGCTGCCGCGATCTCCAGATAATCATCTAGGGACTTCTCATTAGTCCTCTTAGCCACCTTCTGAACTCTAATGCCTGTGTCTGATGTGCCCTGGCCCACTGCAGTCAGCTGGAATGATGGGTAGGTGGAGGGAACAAACTTAGGGGTAATAGCATGGAAGTCAACATCAAAATCATAATCCTCTGACTCCACAGACTCCCCCTCAGAGTAGACAAAATTATCTTCAAGATTTAGCCTGTCTTCATGATCGTCTTCATCACAATGGTGTGCCAATTGAGTAGAGGGCTCTCCCGTGACGGACCCCTCAATGGGCCCATTACTTGATGCTGCTTCCTGCTGAAAATTTGGCTCTCCCGTAGTGGACCCCTCGACAGGCCCACTACTTGCCAAAATCTGTTGCTCTTTGTGTAAATCCGATTCAATATGCCCCTCTTTTGGCCCAAATACAATAACAAGCGCTTTGGGCCCCTCATTGGGCCCATTAACATTCTCTTTAAATCCACCCTGAGTGGACTAAAAGTTTCCATTGCTTAAGAGAAACGATCCCTCGCGGTTCAACAGACGCGCCCCATCGTCCTCTGTGCCTGTCGACAGCATTGGAGGGCCACGTTGCTCCTTCTCTGTGGTTGGTGATACCACTGAAGTCCCCTCGTCTACTGTGCCTGTCGATGGAACCGATGAGCTTTTGTCCTCTTCCCCAATATGCCTCTTTCTCGTAACGCTCTCATCCCCAATCTTCCTTCCTTCTGGGCCGTTCCTATACTAACTCAATAGAGGTGCTTGTCTTCTTCCCCAAAAAGCCTCTTCCCTCGAAGGCGCTAGCCCCCGAGCATGTAGCTTTATCCCTAAGAACCCACTTCCATGTATGGCTGCCTGCTCCATGTTACCCCCATTCGAATTCTTTCCCAAAACAGCTTTCCTATTTTCACAATCTCTGACCAAAGTCTCTGCATGTCTCTGCTCCCCCTCTCGAGGCCTGTCAACCCTATCTTTTGGGGTTTGACTGCCATTTTGAGCTCTCTGCAAGCCTATGTTTGCATGGTTTGGATTTTTTGCCATTTGTGTGGACCTGGCCTTTTGACCGTTGGGTTCTTAGGTTGATTTTCTCCCCGTGACGCCGATGAGTGGTTGGGCTAGGCCCGTCTCCTTCCTCCTTACCTCTTTGAAGAGCTCACGGTGTGCTCTCTCCACCTTGTGGGCCCCATCAAAAGTGAGGTCCCACTCCGCAGCACCACCTGTCGGTAGGAACACCCATCTCTGAAAGCGGAGGGGGGTGAAAGAGATTGGGAATCCTTCATCTCCGACTCCGCTTGCGATTTGAGGACGAATCTCACAAGGTACGACTCTTCAAACGAGTACACCTTTGCGAAGCATGGCATGAGGGTGATGTCAGGACTTCGGATAAGGACTCTAGCAGAGACGATCTCCAATCGCCGCACCGTCTTGCCGTCCATGTCATCGATAGTCCCAAAGTCAGCAATGAGCTCTTGCAAAGCCTCTTTCTTCCAGAAATATAGAGGGACGTTGTGGATCCAAATCTAGTAACGGTCTCCTTGTGGCAGCTCTGCTCCGAAGCTTGGTGTCCAAGGGAAGAACTCCGCACTGAAATGGCCAAAATCTACCACTCCCATAGCTATCACCTCTGTCATCTTGTCTGGCAAAGGGAAAGACACCAAGAATTGTAAGTGCCACAACTTTTTAGCTACCCAATCTCTGTATGCGGCCATCAGCCATTTGGCTTTCAGAGCTTGGATCATGTGGTTCTCCGATGGGCAGCCTACCCGTATTTTGGTAACGACACACCATCGCCGCAACCACTGTTCTTCAAGCCTAATCGTCTCCAAGCTATTAGCCAACCGAATGAGGGTGGGTTTACTGGCGATCTTTCCCTTGTTACTGGGCGCTCATCGTCATTGGTGGAGGGGGTAACATTCGTGCACACATAGGACATATGCCCCCATTTCATACATTTCAGACACCTCACCTCCTTCGTACAATCTTGCTGATAGTGGCCCAGGTCGCCACAATTGAAACATGGCGCGGGTCTTCGTTTTCCTTTCCTTTGCCTCTTTATGAGTTCTGACTGTTGTTGAGTAGGGTCACTGATTGCAATGTTTTTTTCCTTTTCTGTGGACTACAACCCACTCCGCCTCCTCCGATGGCCCGGGTCACTGCTCCCTGCACTCCTCATTTTGTGGACCCATCTCTTGGGCCTTCTCAACGATGGGTACTATCGGAGGTTGTACCTGTGGCTTAGGTTGGGGATGCTTGGGAGCCAGATGGTGATTGTGCTAAGGTTGGTGGGGTGGTGGGAAATTCTGGATAGGCCTGGTGTTATTGTCCCTTTTTCGGTGGAGTAAGGTCCTGCAGGGTTCTTGTTGGGGTTTGTGGGTTGTGGCTGATGGTGGAGGTGATGTTTGTGGTGGAGTAGTGTGGTGGAGTAGGTGGCTGATCTCTGTGTGAGGGGTGTTGATGGTAGTAAGGTTGTTTCTGTTAATGAGCAGGTTGTTTCTGATATCTGTGATGGTTGCCGTGATGCCTTCGATCCCCCCTCCCCGATGGAGTATCGGTGACCACCGTGGTGGTCTCTGCTATGCTCTGAGTGGCCTGTAGCAGGAACCCCTCTGTGGGCCCATTCTCTGTGTGAGGGTTGCGCGAGGCGATGATGACCTAGCTCTCGCCCAAACCGTTGCTGATGTGCACTACGGTGTGCACGCACGGGGCATCGAGCCCATCTGAGCCTCCGTCTATCTCCATTGGGGGGGGGGCAATACACTGCAGGGTGGGTCACCAAGTTTGTAAGTTGAAAAGTGGTTTGGGCAGGAGGTTGCAAGGGGTTTTGGACAGTTGGATGTGGTGGTGTGTGGCTGGCGTGATGTTGGGGTTAAGGTGGGGGATCAGGGGGAAGAATGGGTTGTAGGTTCACATCATCAACTTTCCTGAGTGGCTGTCGGACCCCCTCATTGGGCCCGCAGCCATTCATCTCGAGCTCCGACAAAACCATCGTTAGTAGAAGGGCCGGCTGCTTGAGATCAGGTTCGGAGCAGTGGGAGATGAAGATGGTGCAGGTGGAGGAGGAAGATGAGGGGAGCTGGTTGTTTGGGTAAAAGAATTGATTTGAAAGGTTGTCTAGTCGTCAAGTTGTTTGCAATATTTTCCACTTATAATCACAAATTAATTGCAGTAAGTTCCATTCAAACTAAAGAAATTTGGCAGTTTAACTTGCGGGTTAAAAAGTTGCCGAGCCTATTTGTTGTATCACGATCAAAACATTCTTTTAGATGAATACTATAGTTCGAGTTATTCTCCAACTAATATGTGTAAATTTAGGGGACAAACTATTCCCAACTTAAGGGGTTTATATATAAAAAAAATTTACCCATAAACAAAGAAAATGAGATTGCCATATCCAAAGATTTGAATGATATAGATCGGGGCTTGTTCCAATTGCATTTGCACCCTTGCATTGGCAACAACCATCCATCCCAATTTGGTTATTCCAAAACTAGTGTTACCCTATGCAAATTGCACATACAACAATGATTTTGAGGGGCTCATAAAATTAAATGGAACTTTAAAAAAGTGTGAGAGAATTGAAAGAAATTACCTCTTCAAGGGTATAGTTCAGTGAAATTTATCCTAAAAATATGCGCACATCCTAGCCTTTTGTGTACATCCTGACCAGCAACACCCATGTTCTGGCCCCCCTGATCTCGACCCTCTCCTTCCCCTCCCAAATCCACACCCTCTCCAATGTAGCCCTCCACTCCTCCCTCCTCTCCCGCATCTCTGTCGTCCTCGACTGCTGCGACGTCCCCTTCTCCAACCCCCCCCCCCCCCCCCTCCACCTCTCCATTAGCTTCACCCTGCCTTCCCCCACTTCACTCCTTACTAAATCTCATTCTTGAATCTGACACCGCAATCATCCTCATCTTCAACCAATACTCTTCCCCAAATTAAAATTTCGGGATTTCAAAAACACAAATTAGAAATAAAAAATGGAATCAGGTAGTAAATTAGGGTTTCAAAAATTATACATACACCACATATAGATACAAATAATTTAGTTAAGCAAAATTTCTCAGAAGTATTTTCACAAATACCTTGCATAATACATAAGCATTTCATTGAACACTTGATGAGTAAAGCATAGTTCTAGAAATTAAGTACCAGATTTCTAGATTTTCAAGTGTTTTCTATTCAAATATGCATGTGACAATAGAAAAAATGAAAAAAAAAAAAAATAGAACAAACCTTACCAAACCTTAATATTGAATCCGACACCGCAATCATCCCCGTTTTCAACCCGTACTCTTCCCCAAATCAAAATTTCGGGATTTCAAAAACGCAAATTAGAAATTGTTAATGAAATCAAGTAGTAAATTAGAGTTTCAGAAATTAATACATACACCATACATAGATACAATTATTTTAGTTAACCAAAATTTCTCAAAAACATATTTTCACAAACACCTTGCATGCTACATAGGCATTTTATCAAACGGTTGATGAACAAAGCACAGTTCTAGAAATGAAGTACCATATTTCTAGGTTTTCAAGTGTTTCCTATTCAAATATGCATAAGGCAATAACAAAAATAAAAAAGTAGAATAAACCTTACCAAATCTCATTCTTGAATTCGACACTGCAATCATCCCCATCTTCCACCCATACTCTTTCCCAGTTTCACCGGAAATACTGTCTTAATGAACACGATGTTGAAGAATCTACCATAACTAGTGGTGCTAATAGCGGAAGTATACCACAAGCAATAGAAACTACCAAAACTTGGATAAACCAAGAACAAGGCACCATGATATGCAAGATCTCACAAGAACACAATCAATATGCAGAGATAACTAATACTTCTTATTCCCCAAGAAATACAAAGATTACAAAAGAGATTACAAGTCTCAATCTCTCTCCCTCACCTTTGAAATACTCGGCACAATCCCCTCTTGAAGTTGAACAATGATAACGGCTAACCAATTATCTCTAATCTGTTATACAAACCCTAGAGTCTACAGCCAAATATATAGCCCCCAAGTAAACCCTAAAAGATAAACACGAATCCAACTTATTGGGCCTTAAACTCGTCAGCCCAAAATAAACAATGCCGCTGTCGGTCGACCACACCCCCAAGTCGGTCGACCGCAACATGTAAAGCCCACACCCGAGACATGACCGGTCGATTGCAAGGTCGACCATCCCCTTCTCTGTTGAACCTTGTACACTCAAAGATACCTAGCAGCCTAATTGTGGTCGGGTGGTCGTTCGGGTGGTCGGTCGACCGCACCACAGGACAGTCGACCGCAACTCTTCAGACTGCACATCTTCTACTTGCTGTTGTCTTCTCTTGTTGTCTTTGTCTCCTCTTCTTCTTCTCCAACTTCAAGTACTCTGTGCCTAAGTGTATTTGAGGCAACAATCCTAACAATCTCCCACTTAAACCAAATACACAACGCTTCAAAGTTATTGTAATCTTTACCTCGCATTATCTATCTCCCACTTTCATGGAAGACTCAAGTACTCCCCACTCTAATGAAGAGCACATCCGTCACTCCACCACGTGGAGTGCATCAACCACCCCTCATCGCCTCATGAAGGATGTGCTCCACCAATTGCATAGAGCATGAATACCAGAGAAGCAACCTCTCGTGTCGAATTCCGTGTTACAAGACTCCCCAACTTGCAGAATCTTCATTAATACTGGACATTGTTCAAAGCCTCTCAATGCACCCTCTGCACTAGAAGCCTCTGTGGACGATACCTCCACAATATCCGCAGACTGTTCAACCCCTACAGTCCCATTTCGGTTATCCTTATCGATATCACCCCGCATATCGATACCAGTGCTATCTACCTCACAAGAGCGACTTGAAGCTTCGTTTGCCAGATCGCAAAGTACCCTCACCGTAGCAATGTCTTGCCCTCTAGCTTCACTCCCATGGCCAGTAACTCCCACTAAATTAGTAACCTTCCCTCCACAACTGAAAGAATTCGGTTGCACCACACACAACCTACTACTCGATTTTGGCTGAGAGTCAACTACAGGAGAAATGTCCCTCACGTCTCTAAGAAAATACAGCGTTCCCTCATGCTTCCCTTTTGCAATCACCCTTGAATCTGCACCTACACGCCACTCCCCAATACCAACTGTAGTAGACAACCCCTCTTTGTCTAGCCTTCCGATCGAGATAAGATTTTTCTTCAAGTCTGGAACATGCCTTGTCTCCCGCAAGACAACACACTGATCATCATTGGCTTTTACGTGAACAGTACCAACCCCACGTACAGGACACCGGTGACCATTTCCCACGATCACATCTCCAAAAGAACCCTCCTTGTAGTCATCAAACACCTCTATCCTTGGAGTGCAATGAAAAGAAGTTTTCGAATCAATACACCAATCTTGAGTGCCCAACTCCTCCCAAGCTGATAAGCATAACTCTTCAACAAGCCCCACTTGAGCTTCCTTTGGGGTATCGCTCTTCGGTTTCTCCTACTTCTTCTTCATATAAGCCTTACAATTGTGCATCATGTGACCCTTCTTGTGACAATACCAGCACTCATGCCCATATCCCCCATCACTGTCATTAGACTAACTCTCAAATGAACTACTCTGATTCTTTCTTCTTCGATTGCTCTTAGATCTCTCATGTCTTCTCTCAACAGACATTGCAGAATCTCTAGAAGATGATGATGGATATCTCTCATTTTTCACCCCTCTCATTTTCTCGTTCAGAATGCTACTCACCACATCCTGTAGAGTCGTCGAATCTGTCATAGTGCATGTAATAGTCTGTTTTACCATACCATAACTATCGAGTAAAGTAGATAGAAGTAACAATGACCGCCTACTCTTTGAAAACTTTAAACCTGCAGCTTCCATCTAGTTATAAACCATACAGTAATTGTTCATATGCTCTGCTACTGAACCCCCTTCCCTCAACTTCATATTAACCATTTTTTTCATATGAAGAATTTGATTAGATGCCGACGGTTTCTCATACATATCCGTGAGAATCTTCATAGCCTCCTTTGTGGTCGTTGCCTTCGTGATATGAAATAACATCTTCATACTCAGTCCCAACTGAATCTTCTCTAGTGCCTTCTGATCCAAACGATTCCACTCCGCTAAGACCTTTGCATTCTTGTCTTCACCTTCCAGTCTCTCATCAAACAATGGACCATCAAGATCTTTCTGACGAAGATACGCTGTCATCTGAATCTTCCACATCGCGTAGTCACTCCCATCGAACCTCTCGATCTTCGACTTGCTATCGGTCATCTCCAAGAGCTCTGATACCACTTGTTGAAGAATCTACCACAACTCGTAGTGCTAATAGAGGAAGTACACCACAAGCAATAGAAACTACCAAGACTTAGATGAGCCAAGAACAAGCCACCACGATATATGCAAGATCTCACAAGAATACAATCAATATGCAAAGATAACCAATACTTCTTATTTTCCAAGAAATACAAAGATTACAAAAGAGATTACAACTCTCAATCTCTCTCCTTCGCCTTTGAAATACTTGGCACAATCCCCTCTTGAAATTGAACAACGATAACGGCTTACCAATTCGGTCTAATATGTTATACAAACTCTAGAGTCTACATCCATACATATAGCCCCCAAGTAAACCATAAAAGATAAACACAAATCCAGCTTACTGGGCCTTAAACTCGTCAGCCCAAAACACACAGCACCGTTGTTGGTTGACCGCACCTCCCGGTCGGTCAACCGTAACGTGTAAAGCCCACACCCGAGACATGACCGATCAACTGCACGGTCGACCGTCCCCTTCTCTGTTGAACCCTGTACACTCGAAGATACCTAGTTGCTAGTTGCAGTCGGGTGGTCGGTCGGGTGGTCGGTCGACCGTAACTCTCTAGACTGCATATCTTCTACTTGTTGTTGTCTTCTCTTGTTGTCTTTGTCTCCTCTTCTTCTTCTCCAACTTCAAGTACTATTTGCCTAAGTGTATTTGAGGCCGCAATTCTTACACACGGTGGTTCGAAAACGGCAAAGAAGGCTACACGGTGCATGAGAGGCGGTAGCATTGGAGGCGAGGTCGAGGCTTGGGGAAGGTCGCGCAAGAGGAGGCGGTGTCAGAGGCGAGGAAGGCGCGGGAAGCAGGAGGCGACTCGGAGAAGAGGAGGGCACAGGAGCAGGGCTGGCCCTGGGGCAGGGCCCAAAGGGCGACCACCCCGTTAGGGTCTCACATGGCCCTTATCTGTTAACTTTTCAATTATGTTTTTTTTTAGTTTAAATTTTTTTTTTAATCCGAAAAGACTCCAAGAGTCCAAGTCTCCAACGGCAATTGTATTTAGGGTCTTGGGTTGCTAATGATGATAAGTGATTATGGTTCTTGGTAATCATAAATGAAAATTAAAAAGAAATTGTGACATGGCACACTCTTGTGTTGAAGCAATATTTTTTTGGAATTGTTCAATGCATATATTCACTGTTTTGTGGTTCTACAAAAAAATGAAAAATCTTGTAAGATAATGTACATGGCTTAACTCTCAAGCCATTGTTTAACACACGATGGGAGAGCCAAGTTGAAAGTGTGAATGTCATACGATATCAAGCTCCACGATAACAAAATTTTGAGTTTTTATTAGACATGATGTTTGTTTAGTGTTAACATGGTTAGCAAAATATTTCAATCTAAATATATGCATATTGATGCTGGCATACAACATTTGAATTGGTTGATTTCTTTTTTTGAACATTATAAAGAGAATGAGTTTACTTTTGCAATGATTTCTGCTAAAAGTATTGAAAATTTTTTGAAACATGGTAGCTTTATAGATTGATTCAAATAATTTATTTTCTGAATTGAAAGTGTTATAAGTGACTTTGCCATTAGAAGGAAAAACAGCCATTGAAATCCTAGAGTTCGTACATGTTTTTTATTACTATCCTATTATTTTGATTGATTATAAAATATTGTTGACTATACTTGTGACTGTGGCATCTGCTGAAAGAAGTTTTTTTTAAAATTAAAAATATTAAAATCTTATTTGCGATCAATTATGTCACAAAAAATGCTAAATGAATTAGCAATCTTATGTATTGAAAATGATTTGTTGAAAAAAAAAAATTTGATTTGGAAAATATTTTTGATAAATTTGCTTCTCAAACTGCCAGAAAAGGTCATTTTAAATGATAATTGATACTTTTTTATTTTGTTGTCATTTTGTTTTGCAGATTGAAATATTTTGGAGCTATCGAGATAATTTGGAACTGGTATGTGTGTGTGTGTGTGTGTGTGTGTGTGTGGCAATTTATTATCATGTTTGTATGATGATTTTTTTTGAGTCTTGGGAACTAATTTTAAGCTTCCATACTATTAAAGTATTTATGTAGGACTATATTTTTTTGGTAATTTTGGACACTAAATTATTTTTATATATTAATGTATTTCAATTACTAAAAAAAGGGCATCATAACCTTTCATTCGCCCCGGGCCTCCAAATTGTCAGGACCGACCGTGTGCAGGAGGGGGGTCGAAGGCGAGTCCGATGCGAAGAAGGCACGTAGGAGGCGGGTCAGAGGGGAGGGTTGTGGAGGATTTTGAAAGTGAGAGATGATAAGATCGTGGTTGGGGCGGGGGTAGAGGTTTTTTATTTTTTTTATTTTCTTTATTTAATAAAAACGTGTAGAACACACATTATACTATATCTTAAGCTAACAGGCCTACCCCCTCTTTCCTTTCTCTATTTTGAAATAGAGAGAGGAGAGCAAAAGTAGGAATACATACTTACCTTACACTACAAGATTTTTAGTATACCTCGGCGAATCTACCCCGGCATTTGACTAGTCGCGCCGGGGAATCGAAGGACTAAGAATGAATTGGAAAATTATGTTAATCAACCCTGGCGTTTGTAAAAAACGCCGGTCTAGGGTATGTATACTTCAACATCTATTAGTTAAAATTCTCCCAATCTGAACCCTATTTCACTCCCCAAATTTTTTTACTCAATTTCCTGTTTCCCTCTCTCTCTCTTGTGATCTCCCGCCACTCGTCGACGCCGGTTCATGGCCGACGTTGCTGTGCCCACATTGCCGTCCACGCGCTCTCTATCCTGCTCACTCATTTCTCTCTCTCTCTCCTCCAGAAACCCCCACCACTGATCCCACCTTCGCCATCGCCATCCATGCTCCCTCTCTATCCCGGTCACTTCTCTCTCATCCCTTCTGCGCCCCCCCCCCCCCCCCCCCCCCGTGGTCCAGCGCCACCCCCCACCGTCGACGACACACAGCTAAGTCTTTAGAGGTATGAAAACCAATTCTTGAGTGGATTTTAGGGTTGTAATAATAGATTATTGATTTTAGGGTTGTATGAATATAGTTAATTTTGTTGTAATTTATTTGTTTTAGAGTAAATTTTGTTGAGATTTATTTGTATCTACTTCCAGTGGGAGATTGGGTTCAATGGAAGCAATTGCTAGGCAGATTAGTAACTTTAGGTTGTTTGGAGCATTTAGGTTGTTTGGAGTTATCTTATAATTGATCATAACTTTAGGTTGTTTGGAGCATTTAGATAACTTTAGTCATTTTCATCTGAAAGTTGAATGGATAGGAGTTATCTAAACTCCATCCCAGCATAATTTATCACCCAACTTTCTGTTCCCTCTCTCTTTATATCTTGTTGTACTCACATAAAAGATTAACTTATACAAATGAAAGTAGTGTTATGCTCTTACAGAAGTGATCTTTCATCCACCTCCACTTAAGACATGACTTAACTCATGTTATTGATGCATATATATCTTGTATTATTCTTATTGATGCATATATATTTTGTATGAATGAACGAAGGTATGATAATGGGAGCATCGGCATCGTCAGTATGGTACAACTTGGAGGTTCAACATCCAACGACGAAAGAGGTTCCGATTACTGACTACGACTTGGCATTGCTATTTCAGCTCATGCTTATGTTGGGTATCACCATTGGAGTTTCTCTTAGTGTTGTGTTTCCCTACTAGCTAATCACTATCCTCTTTATGGGTAATTAATTAATTAACTATGTTAATGTTAACATCTCTTTTGAAAAGTTAGCTTTTGGTACTTGTATGAATGTCATCTTTGGGGGGGGGGGGGGGGGGGGGGGGGGGGGGGGGGGGATGCGGTTAGGTACTTCATCAAGGTCCTTTTTCAAAGGTATTCAGATGTGGGTGATGAGCACTATGTGCCTCTACTTCCTAAAGGGGAGAAATCAGGCCTTGTAAGAAGGGAGTTTGTTATTTGAGATAAGAAATAAATTATATTAGTTTTTTTTTGGTTTAATTATCTCACAATTCTATTTATTTTCCCCTCTTAAAAATAGGAAATATTGGCATTTAATTTGAGGTGGAAAAAAATCTTGGTTCTCCTGACTGTGTGGTTCGCCTTCTTGCTCCGACAAATTCTCAAAGTACTATCTTTCAACCATTCTTTTTCTTGCTTTTATTATTGTTTTGAAAAGAATCTTTTAATTTTTATTCTTTATTTCTACTTCTATCTTTTTTTATAAATCGTAAATGGTGGGTCTTAAAACCCACCGTGCTTCGTTAAAGAGGATTTTATAAAACAAACAACCAAAGTAAAAGAAATGATGTTCACGTATTCTACTTCTTTGTTTACTTACATTCATTCATTTGATGTGGATGCAGACTGATGTCAAAGTTTGCTGCGCTATGTACTGGGTCATCAACATCTTGCAGGTGGGACATGTTACTCTTTATTATTCATAATAGTTGAGTAATCAACAATTTGAGTTGACGATCTTTAGTTACAACTGCATACATATGACTCTATATACTATCAGTGGCGGAGCCAGACGAATCAAAATGAGGGTCCCAAATTTTTTTTCCCCCGGCATCGACATAATTTAGCCTTTAATAAGAGGTGGATTAGACTTGGGGGTCCCAAATTTTTTTTAACTGGTGGGGCCAAATAAAAATTTTGGTCTATATTAGGGGGTTTTACAAGATTTTTGGGGTCCCAAATGTCCCCCCTCCTCTCTTCCTCCCTCCGCCACTGTATACTATTAATCAAGTGTCGTCATTTCCAGAAAATATTCCCTTTCTTTTCCCTATTATTGATAATTTGGAACTTTATGCTTGTAATATACGCAGGAAGAGAAATGGGGATCACCGATTTTGTTAATCCCAAAGATTGCGAGATTGGTGAACTGGCCAAGAAGCGCGCAGAGGTTGCTATGTAATATATACGTCACCCGGAACTATAAAATTTCTACTTGTGCCATCTTCACTAATTACAATTGCATAAAGAAATTTTTTTGATGGGTCTCTTTTTCTTGCAGGACTAGAGAGGCTAGCGCCGTTAAGGGTCATGTCGAGTCAGTCGTCAAGAGTAAGGGACTAAACATGGAAACAATGCAACAGAACCATACAGTATAGGTGATCGCATTAGTCTGAGTAAAATGTAATTTAGGTTTTTTTTCCCTCGTTTTTTCAAAGGAGAGAAGAGAGGAAACTAAATGTAAAACGAATTCCTGAGATAGAGTCGCTGATCGAATTATAGATACTGATTGGTCTGTTGTAGATTTTTCTCAGATTTCACTAAGACATCTGATATACAATGAACAATTTATTCGAATCATACTTGTCTTGGATTCAAATTTTAATTAGCATGTGCATGACTTGTGTGAAATTGAAATTACAGATGGAAGGAAACTGGAAATAGACGTGTAGAACAAATACAAACAGCAGCAAAAAAGACAATGAAAACGCCGGGGTATCAAAACAGAAAAACGTAAAACACCTGATTTACATACCCCGACGTTTTACAAAATGCTGGTGTAACTCTACGGCGGCGTTTTCTAAAACGCCGCGGTAAATAATAATGGAGAATAGCCTAATTCGATATCCCAGATACGGCGGCATCTTTCAAACGTCGGTGTAGTTTTAACCTAGACCGGCATTCGTAAAAACCGTCGGGGAATGTCCCTAAGATACAGCGACACACGATTCGGCGACACTTGCACCGGCGGTATCTACGGCGTTGGTATCTACGGCGGCGTTTAAAAACGCCGGTGAATGTGGAAAAAAACGCCGGTAAAGACTGTTAGTGTTGTTGTATTAGCACGTGCAGCCCACACTTTTTACTAAACAAAACAAAAAAACTCAAAAAACTCTCCCTCTCCCAAATCCCCCCCCCCCCCCCCCCCCCAAAAGAAAAAAAAGAAAAAAAAAAGAAGGAAAAAAAAACCTCACTCTCCCTTCCTCATCCCAAAACCCATCCATCGCCGTTTGACGGTCCGCCCCAATCTATCGCCATTCGCCTATCCTCGCCTAAAACCCAGCCCTAACTAATCGTCGTTCGCCACTTCGCCCAAATCCAAGCTGTCGTTGTACGTCGTTTGCGTATCTTGTCATCGCCCTTCACCCAAACCCAGCCCTAACTGGTCGCCATTCACCACTTCGTCCAAATCCAAGCTGCCGCCATACGTCGTTCGTCAATCCGCCCAAATTCAAGCAATCGTCGTTCGCCATTATGAACAATGAGAGAGGGTGATTTTCTCTTATTTTGTAAGATCTTCTCTTATTTTGGTTATATATATTATTTATTAGAATTATACTTATACTATATATTATTCTCCACGTCGTCTTGATTGTTTCTGTGGATTTGGGAGAGAAAGTTAAATATAAGAAGTAAAGTTTCCCTAACAAAACTCATTCTGTAAGCGACATTCATTTGGATTATTATAAAAAATGTCCACGGTTGAGGAAAGCACTTAAGCCATTTATAATAAGAAGGGAAGATGCAAAATTTAAAGCAATCAACTAAGTAAGCTTATTATTGGCGTGATGAATGTTTGAAGGAGAGTAAGTTGATGAATGTTTGAAGGAGAGTAAGTTAGAAGTAGATTTGTTCATGAATTTCGATCTTAATGAAATTAATAATTATATTTTTGCTAGTTCTGCTAATACTTTCTTTTTTCTTTTGTGTTTGGTTGTTTGTAGCTGGAGCTAGTTTGATGATCTTTTTTGCATAATCATTAGGAATTTTTGGTGGCCATCATGTAGTGTAGAAATTATTGGAGCTCGCAGGAAGTCTTAACATCTCATCCTAGTCTAGGATACAAGCAACAAGGCAATTATCAATGTCCAAGTCCTACTTGGCACACTATGACATCTATGTTGGCCTAAATTCCAGTTCCATAAGTATAGTAATGCTAATAATATGGTAGTAAAACTGAAGTGCAGAGTAATGACCAATGACAAAGAAGAAACTGTGTCGAGTATAAAATTCTTAGTCTGATGACAATGAAGAATAGTGTAGAAACAAGTTCACAAATGAAGCATAATGATGAGAACACTAACATAAAGTAGAGTACAAACATCAATGTCAATGTAAATGAAGCATATTAGTGATGAGGAATATCGTCGAACAATTGGTAGGCACATGAGCAAGTACCATGACTAGGAGGAATATAATCAAACACTGTTACATGCATGCAGATGCAACAAAGAGCTGGATGTAGGAGCAAATACAAAGGTAGGGGATTACCAGACTGAGCATAATGATAAACTCACATTCGCAAAAGGGGTGAGACCCCTTTGTGCATTTGCTCAAACATCTTTAGGGCCGAGGAGAATGACTGGAGAATAAGTGGACAGTATGCTGACGAAAACGAGCATTAGAGACTTGGAAATGAGAAGGACAATTTTGTCTAATCACTATACAAAAATTTGACTCTATTTCTCTCCTCTCCAAATCCCCCTCAACATTGGAGGGAAGCCAAAATTGAAATATTGGAGGGGAGTCAAAATTGACTCAGGAGGGATGCATCCCCTCCATTCCCCTCCCCTCCTAAAAAATGAACCAAACAAGAAATATTTTTAAAAATCTCTCCGCTCCCCTCCATTCCGATCCAACCAAACAGGTCCTTAACATAATATATTATATAGATTCCCAAGAGAGCAGAATAACTTGTAGAGTCAATTAAACATTTTCATACATCCAAAAAGCAACATTCTTCCTTCTCTATTTGGAATAATAATATTCTTCCGTCAGTTCTTTTCTCCTTTCTCCTTTTCCCCTTTCGCTCTCTTTTTCTCTACAACAAACAAAGTGGATGCCGATATGTTTAATTCCCTTCCAAAATTGAGCATCTCTTCTTCTTACAGCACCAGAATAACTATTGATTTTCTTTTCAATTGGACCGTACCAATCTTGAGGTTTACTCACCAATGCGGTAAAAGTCTTTTTAGTCTGTACTGAGAATCTAATTACAAAGACTTTACGTCAAGTTCGGTGTTGTTCTTGATTCCTTCCTAGCTTCTTCTTATCTTAAGTTCGGCAAAATGTTAATTTTATACTGACAAGCTCAAGCAAGTAAGCAACATTCTCTGAATGTTCCAAATAGTAATAGCATTTTGGGTTTTTGCAATTTAGTCCCTAAAGTTATAGCAATTACAATTTAGGTCCTTCAATTAGAACTCATTCATCAATTTTACTCTCCAATTTTAGCTCAATTTACTCGCTGATTAGAGTAAGTTATTTCCATTAAATTTTTTGATTCATTACATTCAACTGCATCTACTACAACCATCATTAAATAACTTATTCTAATTGGAGACTAAATTGAGTTGAGGTGTTAGTCGAAGAGGATTTTGAAACCATATTTTAATTATCAAAATGTTTTCAAAGTTAGGTATCAGTGGAGAAGGATTTTAAAGTAGGATTTCAAAAGTGGGTATTAGTCAAACATGATTTTATAAACACGATATGATATTTTACTGAAATCTCACTTGCCTTAACTTTGAAATCCGACTATATTATAAATGGCCACAAATCCTTCATTTTAAACCATACCTCTAACCATGCTATTTTCAAATCATGACAAAATAATAAACGTGGCAATTTTTATAGTTCTACAATAACAAAAGTTACAAAACAACTAAAATAGATCACATTTAATTTATATTGAGTGATTTCTAGCTCTGTATTTAAAAGTCACAACAAAAATAGCAATCATTGTGAAACTATCATCCTATGTTTTTAAAATTCCTCCTGATTAACACCTCATTGGTGGATTTAGTTAAAATTGGTTTCTAAATTGATGAATGGATTATTGAAGAACTAAATTGTAATTACTATAATTTGAAGACAAAAGTACAAATATCCATTAATTGAGGGACTAATTGCAAAACCCGTTGGTATTTTTTTTAAAGCCAACTGAAACATTAGCTAAAGATAGCAAATCGTAGAATTTTAAACGATAATAAGAGGTATACAAACCGCAGGGTAAGAGACAATGACCTAACACAAAAGAGGTACACATCGGGCTAATTATCAACAATTGCCACTAGTAAAGTACTTGTGATTGACCTATAATAAGATTTTAGGCAGGCTGTTAAAAACAAAATCCACTTACAAGCAAATCATATAGCAGTGGATGAAATTATGCAAAAACAATATCATTAGAACTCTATTTTCTCTTCGAATTTTAGAAGATTACAGCGTATATAAGGCTGAACACAGATAAACTCCAACAGTGACCATCCTTGTCTAATTTGTCTTGGGGCATTTCCAACAATGAGAAATAAAAATACTTCATTATGGCTCATATCTATGATGCTAGTTCCTCGAATAAAAGAGGAAAAGAATTGAACCCTCGAATAATAGTACCCTTCACAACCTGACAACCATACCTCGTATCATTGTATATTTGTACAGGCAGAAACTTGAGGAGGATGAATTTGCACCCATTTAGAAGTGTTCACACTAAGCATCCCTTGAAAGCCTTTCTCAATGCAGTTTCATCGAGATACCTTCCAATGAAGACAAGCTTGTTAATTCTTTTCTCATCAGGCCCCCATGGTTTGGCAGGACATCCATCCAACATCGAGTGCACTCCCTACAGTGACAAATGACGATAACAAAATAAATAAATATTGTAATCTTCGCACTAAATTAAATGTGTAAATTTCATGAGAAAAATAATCCAGGTTTTATATATAAACATGCCTTATTTCCTAGATAATGCAAAGGAGTAGAATGAAGAGGATTGAGAGAGATAAACGGTTAGAAATGAAGTTAAGAAAGTGATAAGAGATGCAAAAGAAAAAGTTTATGATGATATATATACAATATTAAGAACAAAAAAAGATAATTGACATATATAAACTAGCTAAACAAAGAGATAGGAAAACAAAAGATTTGGATACAATTAGGTGTATTAAGAATGATGATTCAAGAGTCAAAGTAAAAGATGAGAAAATTAAGGAAAGATGGCAGAAATATCTTGAAAAATTATTATATGAAAAGGTTGTGAGCAACTTAAATATAAAGGACTCAAGATAGAGTCGAAAGCATATGTTATTCCGTAGAATTAGGACCTCAGAGGTTCGAAATGCTCAAGGAATAATGAAAATAGAAAAAAATTTAGGACCGGATGGTATACTCATTGAAGTCTGGATGTGTCTTGGGCATGTAGAAGTAGGGTTAGCTAACAAGATTATTTAATAGAATTTTGAAGACTAAGAAGATGTCCGATGAATGGGGGAAGAGTATTTTAGTACCAATATATAAAAATAAAGGAGATATACAAAGTTACTCCAACTACCGAGGGATTAAATTAAAGAGTCATGCGAAGAAAATTTGGGGGTGATCGAACATACACTGAGACTAGAAACTACAGTGTCTGAAAATCGGTTTGAATTTATATCAGGAATATCAACAATGAAAGCAATTTATATACTGAGGAGACTTATAAAAAAAATATAGTGAGAATAAAAAAGATCTGCATATGGTGTTTATACATCTAGAAAAAGAATATGATAAAATTCCTAGGAACATAGTATGGTGGGTGTTAAATAATTAAAGAGTAATAATTCGGTATATTGAGGTAATTAAAGATATGTATGATGGGGTCCAGGGGAAAAGACCACAATTAGAACAACCACATGAGAGACCAGTGATTTTCCTGTTACAGCAAGTTTATACCAAAATTCGGCTTTAAGCCTTTACCTCTTTACTTTGATTATGAATGAATTGATGCTGAGGAATACAAGATGAGGTGTCTTACTTTATGCTTTTTGCCGATGACGTCGTCTTAGTGGACGAGACTAGAACAGAAATCAATGCTAAATTAGAACTGTAGAGAGAAACTTTGAAAGCTAGAGGCTTTAGAATAAGCAGAACTAAAACAGAGTATATACAGTGTAATTTTAGTGATATTCAGAATACAAAAGAGGAAATAATGAAGCTTGATGGTCAAGACATACCTAAGAGAGACTGTTTTCGATATTTAGGCTCGACTATACAAAGAGATTGGGAAGATTTGTGAAGATGTTATACATGGCATCCAAACATTGGCTTAGATAGAGAAGTGTCAGTGGCGTTTTGTGTGACAAACGTATACCTATGAAGTTGAAAGAAAAATTTTAAAGGACGGCTGTCAGACCATCAATGATGTATGGAGCACAGTGTTGGAAAACAAAAAAATGTCAACAAAATAAGTATAGCGAAAATGAGGATGCTAAGATAGATGTGTGATAAAAGCAGAAAGGATAGATTTAGAAACAAGCATATACGAGACATGATAAACGTTAAGAGCTGCTATCGGGTCCAATCGAATTAGGTCCTCCACTACCCAGACCCGGTACCTCATGGGTCAAAAAATTAGATCCAGGCCCGGACTTACGAGAATCGGGTCCGGGTCCAGGGTCCTAGTTTAAAAATCTACCCGTCGGGTCCGGTAGCGGAAAATAAATATCTGCGCTTAAGTATTTTTTGCACCTGATACCCTAGGTTCCAACAATTTTTGTACATAAGTACATGAATAAATATTAGGCTAAATTTAAAAAAAAAACCATTGAAGTATTGGTCATTTTTAAAAAACCCACTAAACTTTTTTTATTTAAAAAAAATGCACTCAACTATGTTATCGAAAAACCCACATTGACGGAGTTAGGTTTTCGTTAAGGTTTATGTCAAAAAACCATATTCATCTTTCATTTGTGTTTAAAAAAATCACTTAACTAATCAGGTGTTTGAAAAAACCTCACTGAACTATTGCATCATGCATGCAATGCAGGTGACATAAACCCTAACGGAAGTTAACTCCGTCAATGTGGGTTTTTTGATAATATGGTTGAGTGTGGTTTTTTTTAAATAACAAAGTTTAGTGAGGTTTTTTTTAAATGACCAATACTTCAGTGGGGTATTTTTAAATTTAGCCTAAATATTATATTTACACATCTATCTTCAACAATTACTATTTACATGTATATCCCTATAACCCTATTATTCAAATTCCATATTTTTGGGGGTATTTTTTAACGGATTCAGTTTCGGATCCGAGTCGGTTCTATTTTGAGCGGACACAGACCCAGACCCGAAAGTGCATCGGGTCTTATTTTATAACCCGACTCAGACTTAAGACCCGGACCCGTATAGATTGGGTCGATTCCAGTCCATTGTCTAGTCCGGATCGGGTCCGGATATCGGGTAAATGCGACAGTGCTAGTAAAGGTAGTTCATATCCAAGATAAATTAAGAGAGAACCGTCTCAGGTAATTTGGACATGTCACACGTAGACCTAGTAATGCCCCTATTAGAAAGAGTTATTTAATAAGTATTGAGAGTAGAATTGGGGGTAGGGGAAGAGCTAAACTTGGGTGAAAACGGTGAAAAGAAATATGATAGTTTGTAGTCTTACAGAAGATATTGCGCTAAATCGAGCAGAATGGAAAACAAGGTCACACGTAGACCTAGTAATGCCCTCGTTGAAAGAGTTATTTAATAAGTATTGAGAATGGAATTAGGGGTAGGGGAAGAGCTAAACATGGGTGAAAACAGTGAAAAGAAATATGATAGTTTGTAGTCTTACAGAAGATATTGCGCTAAACCGAGCAAAAAGGATAACAAGGATTCATGTAATCGGCCGAAAAAGGTTAAGTTGTTGTTGTTGTTGCTGCTGTGCTGCTGCTCTTTTTCACACAAGCCACCAGCCACAACCCCAATTGTATGGTTATGATAGTAAAAATGTATGCATTGGTTTGTTGGCAATAGTGAAGGGATGGGTTTACCTGTACAACAAAACGCCCTGTAGAATCATTAACAGACAAAACGCCCTTCAACCTATACAAATCTTCGCCTTTTTCATCAACCAGTCTTTCAAGCCAATCATTGACCTGGATTGTGAACACACAGAGAAGCAGTAACCGGAAGTTAGAGAGAGAGTGAGAGAGAGAGAGAGAGTTAATAAGTTCAGAAGTTACATCATCAATATCCAGAGTTCCTTTAGATACTATGCTGACACTCGTCACAGTAGAATCGTGTTCATGATCAAGATGATGATGATGATGATGTCCCTCATGGTGATCTGAAAGTACAAAATAGCTAAAAATATTAAATATAAGCAGGTTCATGGACGTTAACAAGTTATTTTTAAAAGGGGAAAAAAACACAAACAAACAGAATTGATCAGCCCTTGGACCGTAGAGATTCGGGAAAAAACTTCATGCCCCCCTCAAACTTAGCAACTCCTAACAAGTTCCCTTGGGAAATTTTGCTCAGAAAAGAAAGAATCATAATAAGAATTCATTTCATGTTTCAACTTTTCTAGTAACAATTCTAATTTTTCAAGCAATACTATAAATGTTATTTTCATCATTTCCGTTGAATTACAGAATCAATGAATTTGAGAGTAACTATACTACATTTTGAGAGAAAATAATATAAGCATTAAGAAGGAAACTAAGTTTCATGTCACTGTACTATAAATGTTATTTTCATCATTTCCGTTGAATTACAGAATCAATGAATTTGAGAGTAACTATACTACATTTTGAGAGAAAATAATAGAAGCATTAAGAAGGAAACTAAGTTTCATGTCACTGTAACTTGTTAAAATAAAAGAATATATCAGGATTGAACAACCTGTGGAACCTCAAATTTTGCAACCCCTAACAAGTTTTGTTTCCAATTTTTTCTCCGAAAGGACACTCCATTTTGAAAAGATATTCAATATTAACAGTTCCAATTTTTCGAACAATAGCACAATTCAAGCATTTTGTGGTTTGGTACCTTTCATATGTCTATGGCTGCGTTTGATGCAAATATATGAATTACTGATTTCACATCAATCACTCCTCGGATATGTTTGATTACTGAAAAATGAAAATAGGTTGTAACATGTATACTTCAACACTTTCAGATATTCACTTTCCTTATAAATGTAGTTACTACCAAATGTACTTCTGTATAAATATAGTTACTGTCACATTCTGTGATTTAACTGAATTCTGAAAAGACAATTAGACAAATAATATTCTCAGAATACCTTTTACAACTAGTGCACTAGTTTATTGCATGTTATAGATGCTTGAATTGTCTAAGCTATCCCTGAAAAAGCTTGAAGGGAATGGTCTAATTCTGTCATGGTTAATAAGCAGATTTCACACAACATGGGGTTGAGTAAAAAAGGACTCTAAATTATAAGTACCATGCACATGTGAACCATGGTCTTTGTCCCCATCAACAAGAGACTCAATCCTGCAACAAATGGAAAATGGCTTCTCAGTGCTTTAGAAAATCTTAAGCAGTATATAAACTACCCAACTCAATTCGAACAATTCAAATTTCAACAGCTCAAACAATTGAGTAGGTCTGACCTATCGAGATCATATCCACCCACTCCCAACACAAAATCCATATCAACGACTCCAAATTTTGCTTTTTCAATTTGTGCCATCGCATTTATATGCTGCACGAAAAAAAAAACTAGATATTCAGAAGTTCCTCATATGACAATGCTTTATGCCAAAATATACGAATCAAGTCATACCTTAATCCTCCTAGTCAGTGCCTCAAGCTCAACCTCGCTCACCAAATCTATCTGCAAAAACCAAAAAAGCCAGAAAAAGAGAAAGACTGTCAATTAATTTAACCAATTTGCAATAAATAAATAAAAACTTAAGGTAAGCTGATTGAAAGTGATTTGATGAAATCAACAAGAAGCTGAAATGCTCTTGTACTCTAATGGTAAACCTCTATGCTAGTGAGCAAGAGGTTAGGGATTCAAACCCCAGTTACACCAATTCCTTATTATGGGATGAGAGAGCGTGTGTGTGGGGGGCTACGGTCTTGTTCCAAAAAACAATAAAAACAAGAAGCTGAAAATATATAAATCAGCTTATTCATGTTGATACTCGCCTTGTTCAATATGATACGGTCGGCATATGCAATTTGCTCTACCGCCTCATTCACCACCCATCTAGGCTTCACCTCATTCAAATGTTGCATAGCATGCTTACAGTCTACCATAGTGACTACACCATCAAGCTTTATATGTCGTGAAAGGAGTTCATCTGAATTAAATGTTTCAATGACTGGAGAAGGCTTGGCAAGACCTGCCGTGATTAGCCACAGGTGGACAAAGAGAGATTAACATGAAAAAGTTCTTCCCACAATAAAACAGAATATATAATAAAAGGAGTACACTAGCAGCAGATAATTGAAATAAAAAAACTATAGAAAGAACGGTGCAAGAATGGCATCTAGCCAATAAAAGCAGCAGGTTGAAATTTGTGAGGTGTGAGTATGTGGGAAGGTATGCTGTTCCCGGTTGCAAGAAACACATTCGCCCCTACCAGCTAAACTATACGAAGTTCACCTCAATTAGGCTAGTCACAACTTTATTATGACATGTTAAGGTTATAAATAAAGCATTTAGTAGAGATTTTAAATCATCTTTGGATTGTAACTTTTGTCATGAATAAAAATCCAATCATGTCATAACATTACATTGAAGGCTTGAAACTTTCCAATGAACATTTCTACTCATATATGTTTTTTTTCTAATTGTAGATGCTTTAGGTGTAGAGGAATATGTGTCTTCCAGTGGATGATAACCTACCTTGTACTTCATGTGTGTACTTAAAATGGGTGATCCATTTTCCACATTATAACGAATTTCCAGAAGAAATTTCGTGGCCAAATTTGTATCTTAAAAAGCTTTTAGGCATTGCATATCTGTCCTTCCTAATTCTCAGTGGTTACTATACCATTGCATTTGCACTATATTAGATGAGCAATTAGAAATCTTCAGGACAAATAATTGACTATCCCCATGTGTTCTATGATGCAGATCAGTAATCAAGGTTAACAACTTTTTGCACCAAAGTTAAATAACATGCTTTTAGCCATTAGATGGTTCCTTCTAGATCTGTGCACATGCCATTGAATTCCCCACCAACATAAACAATCCTCTTCCGGCCAATCCTTATAAGAATCAAACTTTCTAAAAGAAGATCCATAATGAGTAAGATATTGAGATACCAATTAGTCTATAAACCCTAATAGCAGTCTCCCCTACTTAACTTCCAATCAAAGAAAATCTACACACTCAATCAAAGTAACTATGGATAACTAGTAGCTACATCCTATCCTGCCCCCTCCCCTACTCCTTGCACAGAAAACAAGAAGGAAAACAGCCCTCACACACAGAGATATTAAAAACGTTCAAGAAACAAACAAAACCTTTCTTAAAAAACAAAAGAAATAATGAATAATTCTAAAGAAGAAAGAAAAATTGAGGCTAGTAATTTTTGGGAGGTACCAGGTTAAGTCAAAAATAATAGCAACATTAATTTTTCTACTTTATAAAAAAGGTAGATAAGAAGAGAAGCAAAGAGGTAGAAATTAGTAAAACCTATAATGATGCAAGTAAACTGCAATTGCATTACAAAGAATCAGCTCTACCTGTTGTTTCTATAATAATATGATCAAATTTGTCTCGCTTTTTCTTGACCAACTCCAATAGCATTTTAACCAGATCACTTCTCACAGTGCAACACAAACATCCATTGTTCACCATCATAATGTCATCTGAGGAAGAAGAATGATCGGCAACCAGTGAACTATCTATATCAACCTCCCCAAACTACGAATTAAAAAAAAAAAAAAAAAGCAGTCAATTAAATTTACATCATGCTAATAAACATAAAATATAAACACTATAATTTTATCCCTTCATGTTTGCTATTTTCCTTCTATAAATGTGTATCTAAATTTTATGGTATGAAAGACAATAGTGGATTCACTCAAATCTCCAAAGTCTAAAATGAGGTCAGCAAGTGGTATGTTTAAATGTATATGTTATCCATCATGATTTAGTTATCATTCGATATCCACATATACATTTTTGCTTCACAAGTACGTTTGTGAGGCAGATAAACAATAATCAAATTAAAGTAGCCAATTTAATACGTACTCAGTGTCACAATTTGTCAAACGATTATTTTGGTTGACAAATCCCGATTGCCAACTGCATATGAGGGGTAATGTGTCACCAGATGAAGGTGGGTTCGTTCAAAAACCCTATTTAATATTTTGTGGCTCAAATATTTTCATAAATGTTTGTGTTGCAGTAATGTGTCATCCACGTAATATGTGAAATATTTTGTAACTCTGTATCAAAAATTCACAGATTATGAATATAATACATATATGATACTGGACAGAGTGGGTTTCCATTATATTCAATTATGCACTCACATTTTCAATACTTGTTAAATACTTGTGACCTATTAATTATTTGCCGAGAAATATTTTTTCCCAATTCACGTAGGAGACTAAATTAGTGGGAAGGGGATGTCAAAATAGTGACCTGAATAAACCTTTAATAATTTAGGACATATTTTCAAATAAAAAGAAATGGTAATTAAGTTATTCAAATAGAAAGACAAATAGAAAGCATATAATCAGTGTATTAAGCTTTACGTCATAAAACTTATGCTAAGTTAAATTTTACGATAAGTTAAATGTTACCACATTATTTTACATTTATCCTACTATGTGCATTTGTCCATGCATATGCGTTGTAAATATTTTGTTGGTGTCCATGTCTCCATGTCATGTATCACATTTCAAGGAACCAACTGGTTCTCGTGTCATTGCTTTCATACAATGTCCATATCAAAGTTTATACTTTAATATAAGTAACCACACAAATTACTCTACAAAATGTAGTAAAGACACTTAAACACCAACAGTATGTAATAGGCAGACATCTGTACAGAAAGGTATTGTTGAAGCTAAAAAGGAAGCCATTACCTCGTTTTCAATGACAGCAATCCTCTTTCCATGTTGGGCAGTCAAAATATGGTTTAAGAGAGTTGTCTGAAAAATATGTTATGAAAAAAACATGAAGAAAATTTTGTCATCGTCCACAAACAACTAATCAAAAAAACCCCAAAATCAAATAAAAATTACATCCAAAAAAAAATTAAAAAATCGCACCTTTCCAGAACCAAGAAACCCGGTGAGTACGGTAGCGGGAACCCTGGAGTCAAGATTGAGAGAAGACGAAAGGGCTTCGTCAAGATCATATCTTGGGAACGAAGAAGAAACCATGGACCTTCTAGAAGTTTGGTGGAGGTTTCTGATGCACTGGGAAATCGCAGGGAATGGCGAGTAATGGAGAGGATTCGAAGAGGAGTGGAAGAAGGTGGCTAGGGTTTTGGAGGATTTGGGGATTAGTAAACGAGCGGCCATTGAAGATTGGATGGAAAGGGGAAGGAGGAGATGGGGGGATGTTAAACCCTAGATGAGTGGTGGCTTAAACCCTGCTCTATAAATATATTTTTTTTATTTTATTTAATTTTTTTAATTTTTGTGTGTGTGTGTGTCCGGGGGCGGGGGATAGTGGATGTTGTCTCTCTAGTATATCGCCGAGGGTGAGAATTTTTTACCAAACTATCCCACTTTTTTCTAAGTATGTACGAAACTATCCTTGTTCGAAAATTTAATACCAAAATATTTCTATCGCTGACGGAGTTAACGAGTCTAGCAGTTTTCCTAGCGTAAACCCTGTTAGCATGCTGATGGGAATACAACTTTTCTCCTTGAGTGGAGATTTGCAGAAAAACTCATCCAATATACTAACGCTAACCCCGTTAGCGTTAGTGTTTAAATCACTCGCGTTAACGGAGTTAACGTTTGGAGTTGGGATAGTGGGGGGAACTTTTTCATAGAGTGGTTTCACTTGAAAATAACCTAGTATAGGAACGCTAACCCCGTTAGCGCACCTATTTAAACCATACGCGCTAACCGGGTTAGCGTGTGTCGTTTGGATGAGTTTTAAATAAGACACGCTGATAGGTAACATCACTATACTTCTAGTATCTCTCTCTCTTCTGTTTCTCCTCCAACTTCAGAACACAACTTCAAAACCCTAGCATCCCAATTGTAGATCTTAGTCCAAAATTACACTACAAAATCTTAAAGGGGTATTCTTCTTCTTCTCTGACACTCATATATCCTCTCACTTTGAAAACCCTAAATCCATGTTTGGGGTATTGTTAGTTTGGGGATTTACATAGCGGATTTTTTATCAACCCATTCACTACCCCGTCTTCTTCAAGCTCGAAATTCCTCATCTTTTCTGATCATCCATTTGAAGGTATGATTTTTATATCATTTTATCGAATACATTTTGTATAGTAGATATTGAATTTTTTTTCTTTTTTAAAATATGTATAGGTATGGATTATGACCTTTCTATTTGGCTTTATTTTGGTGGTGAGATTATCCGTGACCCAAAAATAGGTTGTTCTTATAGTGCCGTTGATCCCGAAATAATTTGGGTACCTCGTACAATCACAATGGAAGAACTTATAAAGAAGGTTGATGAGGTCACTAAATGGGATAGAGAACGATGGAAGATTAAAATTTTAGCCCGTTATGTAGCGGAAAAAGGTGATGGTCAATATTTTATGACTGTGGCCGTAGGAAATGACAACTCTCTGAAGTCCATGATTGGTAGAACACTTGATCCGAAATTTAGTTGGTTTGCACTAGAGCTATATATTCAGCAAATTGAAAATATTAATGTCCAGCCACATACTAACCCTAGTTCAAGCTCCGCTTATGAATTGTCGATCCGTAATATCATTTCAAATCCAGTTCAAACATCCCAAGAAATCCCTCCGTCCTCACAAGAACACACCTTTCCAAATACTACAAGCCCGAATCATAATGAATTTAAATTGCCAGGTCAACCAAATTTGGATAATGACTATGTTTCGAATACCAAATTTTTCGGGATATTTGAAAATGCTACCGTTAATAATGATTCAGTTGATGATGAAGAAGAAGACGAAGAAACAGATGATGAAGCTGAAGCGGGGTTACATAATGAAGACGAGGAAGAAGTAGATGAATATTTGAATATTAATATAAATGAGAGTATTGATGTCGATGTGAACTTTATTGATGGCTTCAATAATGTCAACGCACATGTTACCGAGGAAATGACACAAAGTGCGAGAGTAAATCATAGTCCACGAGAATCGTTCGGTTCATCTACCGTATATGAGTTCTACACTAGGCAAGAGTTTCGAAGAAAAGAATTGATTCAACATGCGGTAAAGTTATACTCCATCAACAAACATCGGGAATTTATCACAATGAAATATTCACCTACCATCTTTGTTTGTATAATATAAATTGGCTTTGAGAAAACGTTCACTTGAGGAGTTGGTGCAAATCCCACCGGTTGCAAGTGAGGGTGGTTACCCGTGGCGATTACGTGCAATTGTTCCGAAGGGCCAAACAAATTTTGTGGTTAAAAAACTAGCAGAGCCGCATACATGTGTGAATCCCGCATTGAGTCAAGACCATCGCAAAGTTAACACTAAACGTGTATGCAATTTGATTATGAATGTTGTGAAGGCTCAAATAGGAATTACACCGCGTGCAATTATTGAGATGGTCAAACTTAAATTTAATTATCAAATATCTTATAGGAAGGCTTTGATTGCAAAATAGAAATCTATTGAGAAGTTGTACGGATCATTTGAAGAGACGTACACTAAGTTGCCTTTACTTCAATCAGCAATACAAGCAGCAAATTCAGGAACTGTTGTCCATTGGGATAAGTATGAATCCGGTCCTGGCGAAGAAACATTCAGGGGTGTGTTTTGGGCATTTGGTGCTTCAATTGAAGGGTTTAAGTCGTGTAGACTTGTTATAAGTGTTGATGAAACACACTTGTATGGTAAATACAAGGGTTGTTTGTTAATAGCAGTTGCACCGGATGCGAATGATTGTTTGTTTCCATTTGCTTTCGCAATAGTTGACGGAGAGAGTGTTCATACATGGACATGGTTTATGAGCTGTATTCGTTTCATGTCACATATCAGTTTGGTTTATGTGTTATATCTGATCGCCACGTAGGTATTTTGGTCGCCATGTAATCGCAAAATGGTGCACGGAACAAACCCAATGCTTATCATCATTATTGTATGCAATATTTTGCTACCAATTTCTTTACCAAATTTGGTAGCAAAGCAAAGAGGACAAAAGTGAAAATCATAGCTTGTCAAAACGAACCGAAAAAATTTCCAAGCAAACTAGCGGAATTGGAAACAGTAAATGCGGAAGCGGCAAAATGGTTGAAAGAGAAAATAGTTGCGAAATGGGCACTTTCTGAAGATGGAGGACGACGATATGGGATAATGACTACCAACCTCTCAGAAGTTTTCAACTCGATTTTGAAAGGTGTGCGTAGTTTACTAGTAACTGCTATTGTGGGCATGATCTTTTACCGTCTTAATTCGTACTTTGCCACACGGCATCAGTTAGCCAACAAGCTAATTACTGAGGGTAAATATTTTGCACAAAGAGTACAGGATTTGATAGATCTCCGGCGTGAAAGAGCCAACATGCATGAGGTGATATTGTTTAGCCATCAACCTGGAGTTTTTGCAGTCAAAGCAGGTATACGAAGAGTAGGTGGGAATCAAAAGGGTGGTAACTTGCACACCGTTAACATGGGCAATAAGACATGTACTTGTCAAAAATTTCAGTTATATCATATACCATGTTCTCATGTTATAGCAGCTTGTGCATATCGCGCTATTGATTACAAACCGTATGTTGATACATTCTACTCAACTATTTCGTTAGCACAAATATGGGCTCCCAATTTTCATCCAACACTAGATCTTGCATATTGGCCAGTTAATAATGGAAACAAACTTGTACCTGATGCGAGCCTTCGACGTTCTCGGAAAGGTCGGCCAAAGAGTACGGAAGTACGTAATGATATGGATGTACGAGACGAGTCTAGCAGGGCTTCAGGAACGATGTGTTCAAAATGTGGTTTGAGGGGTCACAATAAATGCCGATGTCGGAAAAACTCAAGTCAATCTACTCAAAGCCAACATTGAGCTGTGTTGGAGTTTTGTTAGTTGAATTTTTTTTGATTATGTAATATTTAAGTTAGAAGTTTGTATGGAATCATGAATTTTAAGTTGTTGTCGTATTTGTATGATTTATGTTATTTTGAAAGTTAACGACTACGCAGATGAGAAAACTCAAGAATGTTGATACTGAGTTAACGACTGTGGAGATTCTTCACTTTCCAGAAAGTTTCAACTTTCTAGAAATTGAAGTTACTAAGAATCGTTAACTCAATTAACGGCCTTGGTAAAAACCAAGGCCGTTAACTGAGTTAACGACTGTGGAGATTCTTCACTTTCTAGAAAGTTTCAACTTTATGGAAATTGAAGTTACTAAGACTTATTAACTCAGTTAACGGCATTGGTTTTACTAAGGCCGTTAACTGAGTTAATGACTGTGGAGATTCTTCACTTTCCAGAAAGTTTCAATTTTCTGGAAATTGAAGTTAGGTACTTGCAACCCGACATGTCTACGTGAACGTAAAAAATTAAAGTCAAATCATCTTACATTGGTATGTCCACCACGCTTCGTTTTTTTGGGATGTTGTCCTTGACATGTACATGGACCTATCCGGGTTGTTGGAGGTCTACTACCACTCCCTTCTTCGGTATTACCCATTGTCCGTGCCATATGTTATAACAAATAAAATCCTACAAGTTTGATATCAAATATAATTATATATAACCTCACAACAAGAGCTCATGCAACCATAACCCTAAATGAAATCCAAAATCTCATAATGCGAACTAATCCAAATTCTACCATTGCAAACTAGTCATATACTAGTATCATACTACCCTTCAAATGCCACCTAAATGTAAAGAATAGCCTCGGGATACTGTTTCTCCTACTAAGTTGTATAGTCTTGCACTATCAACGAGTGTAAAAGAATGCCACAAACAAAAGCATCAACTGCCCAATCTCTTGGTTGTTTCTAATGCATTTAGATGTTGTTAATTACATGTACTTCTAACCTTTTCAATTCATAATTGTTCTAATGCCAGTAGTACGATAATAGTAGACCCAAAACCACTTCCAATTTGAAACCTTTTCAACTTAATACTCTAACTAAAATCAGAACCCTAGACCCAAAATCAGAAAGAAAAAATATAGCATAAACAAGGAACACTTACAAACTAATGTAGGGTGGAAGTAACAAGTCCACGTCAAGCACCACGATCCGCTCTTTTCGATAAATTGGGGAAACGAGTAAATGTGTTCAAATGACGTGTTTTAGGAGATTGAAATGGGTTTAAATGGAGTGATGAAGAGACTCCACCTAAAATTACTATAGATTGAGATGGGTAGATGGCGAAATCAAAGGCTAAGGTTTGGGGGTTTTGGGTTAAAAATTGCCTCGGTAGGGTTTCGAATAGAGGAAATGTGAGAAGAGAGTGAGATAGCGTGGGTTACTTAAAGATGAATCCAATCGACACTCGTTAACCGCCGTTAGCGCACCTGGTACAATGAGGCGCGTTAACGTGGTTAACGAGTCTATACTTAAAGTTTTTTTACCAACACCCCTTTTTGAAAGAGTCCCCCTCCCCCCCACTGTCCCAACTATGAACGTTAACCCCGTTAATGCTAGTGGTTTAAACACTAACGCTAACGGGGTTAGCGTCAGTATATTGGATGAGTTTTTTGGCACACCCCCACTTGAGGGGAAAAGTTGTATTACCTGCACCACGCTAATGGAATTAGAGCCAGGAAAACTACTAGACTCGTTAACCCCGTTAATGATAGGGATATTTTGGTATTAAATTTTTGGACAAGGACAGTTTCGTACATACTTACAAAAAGTGGGATAGTTTGGTAAAAAATTCCGAGGGTGAGGTCTCCTCATTTTTAAATAAGATGTTATATATTTAAATCTAAGGTTGAAATTCATTTGGGATGTTGTACATTCCTCTCTCCTCACTATAGGTGGCTACTAGCATTGGTATCGAGTTGGATCGGGTCGGGTCGGGGCCTTCACTATCCGGACCCCGGATCCGGTCCCCTACGAGTCCAAAAATTGGACCCGGACCCGTGAGGACCGGGTCTGGGTCCTATTAAAATATTCCTACCCGTTCTGGTAGATGTGTGAGCGGCGAGCGAAGGCAGCGAGTGGAGGATTAGAGTAGAGGAGAGAAAAAAAAGGCATGAGTTTTGAGTTTGGAAGAGGAATATTTAGAATTGAGGAGGAATGAGGGAAGGGATGAGGATAGAATATTTATTTTGTGTTGATTTTTTGGGTTTTTTAACGAGTCCAGGTCGGGTCTCTTTTTAGCGGACCCGACCCGGACCCGAAAGTACAACGGGTCCCATTTTAGGACCTGGACCCAGACCCGGATAGGCCGGGTCGGTTCCGGTCCAATGTCGGGTCCGGGTTTCGGGTATTTATACCCATGCTAGTGGCTTCTATTGAAATCCAACAAAAATTTTAAAAAATAACGATCTGTAATATGGAATTTTAAATTTTGTTGGTGAGCGTGGAAAAAAAGATTATTTTTTTGTTTTTGTTTTTGTTAAATGTGGTAAGGTCATGCTATTATCATAAAATATAAATAAATGTTCACATATCTATATAATAAAACACAAAGAAAACTATCAAGTGGCTCTCCTTCAATCTCCCAAAAATCAAAGGCCCAAATCTAACCTCACAAACATATTTTCTCCCCAAAACTCAAATTCAAATCCCCCAATCCAAAACAACAGTTTTATTTATTTAATTATTTCTCTTTCTCTCCCTCTCTCTCTCGCTCTCTCTTCAATTCAAAAAAATATATATAAAAAAGTTTAAAAACAAAAAAAAAATTAGAACTTTAAAAACTTTAAAAATAATTCAAAAATTTCCAAAAAAATCAAAAAGTTATAAAAAGTTATAAAAAATTAATACACACACACACACACACACACACACACACACACACACACACACACACACACACACACACACATATATATATATTAGGTTTGCCCGTTGACACGTGCCTACAGCACGTCTTCGGAACGATGTACCTGGTTTGATTATATAAAATAGTTTTGAACGTCCAGCAAATTAATTGAAATAGCAAACATATTATATGAGAAAACAGTATATCTACCTTTAAGCTCAACCATTGCCTTCTTGATCATTAACTTGAACTTAGCTGGAATGCATATAGTTTGTTAGAAACACTGCATAGAGTTTTTTTTCTCACTTCAGCATCACTTTTAGATGCTTGTAATAATTATGTAAGGACATTATCATATAGGTTTTATAGAGCTTAATCTAATCACATAGTCACTATGAGCATGTCTAAATACACTGTAACGCAAGTGCATGTAGGAAGGTATCCACAATACCAATAATCTAAACACTTGTTTGTCTGAGACTTAGTTTGCAATTGAAATACCTCTTATTATTATTTCAACCAAAATGAAATACATGGAATTCTCAAAACTCTAATCCAAGCTAATCATTTCTTTTATCTCCACTTTGTCTCCCCATTGCACCTTTATAATATAAAAAAAATATAAATAACAAAATTACTTTAGCTGTATTTCTTGAGTGGAAGAGTTTACATCCTTCACTGGTATGCTCGAGTCATCCCAATCCTATATATCCAAACATACACTAAAAGTTCTTATATGTTATGTTATCCATGGTTTCTAATAACCAGTGAAGGGAACACTTCTCGATAGTATTTTCTCTTGTAGTCACGAAATTAATGTTGCATATTTACCAAGTTATTTTAGATTGCTAGTCAGCTTACCTGTCCTGCTATGGTTTGGAATCCTAAATTGAGGCCACCAAATAATCCATCTCTCACTTGCGTTCACCTTAAATCAAAACCAATAAAAAACTCATATAATAAATCACCAAATTAAAGTTTTTAAACCCAAAAATAAAACAATCATACATCTTTGAACTTAAATCTCATGCACACACAAAATTCGAGACAGAAAAAACCGAGTAATCCCCTGCACACAAAAAATTAAAAATTAGAATGAGAATTCGGTTAATGAGATGAAATTAGAATCGTCGCATCGCATATAGAGGCTCTCGATTTAGTGGAGGGGAGTCGCTTGATATTCGCGCTCGATTTGGTGGAGGGGAGTCACCGATATGGAATCAACAACGAATCAGATATCGGCGACGACCTCTTGATTGGGGTTCGACATCGGATTTGGATTTGGATTTGCTTTGAGATTTTCAAATTTTCAAATTTTAAAATCTTTAAAATTTCCAAAATTGTAATTTTTTTTAAAATTTGATTTTTTGAATTTTTTATAAAATTTTCAAAATTTTCAAAATTTCTAAAATTTCTAAAATTTAAAGAAATTTTTAAAAAAATTTAAAATTTTTAAAATGTTAATATATATATATATATATATATATATATACCTCCACCAATTTTTCTACTAGTTGTTAAGTGACTTCTTCTGCTAGTTGAATATACATCCACCAATTTTTCTCAAACTGTATGCCCCTTACCTCATTATATGTTATCATGGAGATGTCACCCTCCACACAAACTCCACCTACCTCTAAGCTCTCTCCACCTCCCAATGGTATTCGAGAAAGCAACTCTTGATGAAATTCGAACCAACCTTTGAGTTAATGAGGTGTGGGAGCAACACTAACTGGACTACGAACCCACCTTTAAGTTAATGAGTTGTGGGAGCCACTATAGCTAGACTGCGTACCTTTATTTGAGTTAATGAGTTGTTGGTGCAGTCTTGGAAGATGAGTTTAGCCCTTAACTTATTGCTTGAAGTTGATGAGTTATTTGTGTAGCTCATAGGACGAGCTGGACACCTAACTCATTGCTCGGAGTTGATGAGTGGGTGTCGCAGTTTGAAGGAGTTGTTGAGCACCTAGCTCATTGCTTGGGTTGATGAGTTGGAGGCGTTGCTCGGCACCTAACTCATTGCAGGAGTGGATGAGTTGGTGGCGTAGCTCAGAGAAAGAACTGAGCACCAAACTCATTTCTTGGAGTTCCAATAAGTTGTTGGAGCAGCTCGAGCGGCTATCCGAGCATCGAACTCATTATAGATAGACGGTGAGCTGTTGGAGGAGCTCGAACGACACCTAACTCATTGCTTTGAGTTGATGAGTCGTTGGCGTGGCTCGGAAGAGGAGCCGAGCACCTAATTCATTGCTTACATTGTTAGAGTAGTACAAGATTTTTCGAAAGAAAAGTTGAACTTTTAATAAATCTAAATGGTTGTCTTGGTGGTTAGCCTTTATTACCTGCTTTTGGCCATTATAGATGTTAGCCATATTACAAAGTTTCAAAAGCAAATCTAAAGGAGGGTGTTAAACACCCTCGTTGAACCTCGTTAATGCATTGGTGGGCCCAAGAGAAGAATTTCTAGTATCTTCAACCCTGCAACACTATGATGATAATGTGACCGAGATTGGGCGATCCCCCTCCCCCCCCCCCCCCCCCCCCCCCCCCCCCCACACACACACACACACACCCCTTCTATGGATGCTGAAGGTATGTTATACTAGTTTACTATTTTACTGCTTAGTTGTTGCGTTGTTCATATTAATGAAACAAGGTTTTTACCTCGACAAGATTCTCCTCCAATTATCGGGTGTTTGGTTGGTTGTAAAATATATCCAAATCATAAAGATTGCTGTAGGGGAAAAAATATTTGGAAATGAATTCAAAAAAAAAGTGGTTTCTTTATATGTAGTTTTATTGTAGTATAGGATAGAAAAGGAAAGAGAATGAAATTTAAAAAGTCGTAAAAATTAATATAGAGGAGTAGGGAAATTTTATTTTTCAAAAAAATGCATTTTTTTCGAAACTACTTGTAGAAATATGACAGTTGCCAAACTGATTGCGCTCGGAGACTCAACAACTAAACCTGTCATTCCCAACAACGATCTTAGTTATTTCGTGCTCGACGTTGGGAACGAAGGGCATAGTTCTAATTTTTTGAGAACCTCGTTGTTCCCAACGGCGAGTTTAGTTTAAAATTTTCAAACAGACTTCGCCGTTGGGAACAGTGATGTGTTTTACGCTAGACTTGTTGTTCTTTAGTTTTAGCAAAAAAAATTGATGGATTTTTTCTTTCGAAAATTCACTAAGTTCAACATAGAGTTTTGCTCCCTGTGAAATTTCAAAGAATATCAGTCATTCCCAACAACGAGTCTTTGTTTACTAAGTTTGAACTACACTTGCTGTTGGGAACAACGAGTTTCTCTAGAAAATAGAACTAGGTTTGCCATTCCCAATGGCAAGCACGAAATAACTAAGCTCGTTGTTGGGAACAATGATGTTAGTTGTTGAGTCCCCGAGCACAATTAGTTCATTTTTCAGCAAATAGTTTCAAAAAAAGTCATATTTTTTTTTTAAAACGAGGAGTAGTGTAACACCCCACAAAATTGAGATATGACGATTTTGCTCCACGTGTGTTACGCACGTGTCTTTCGTACTTTAATGAATAATATTTGAAACGTATTTTTATATAAATGTCATACGTATTTTATATTCTGATTATTTATAAATATTTCCCCGTTAATCAAATCTATTTCCTATTTTGAATATTTTTATGTGCATCGCACGTAAATTTTAATGTGCATTTTTATTTCTAAATTTTTCTAAAAGACTTGCACATTTTTATTCTCATTTTATTGGTCACAATTTTATTATTTATTTATAATAAAAACCCATGGCCCTAAAATTGCTTTTAAAACCCACAAAAATTATTTAAATGAGGAGCCCACAATTTGTCATGTAGAAAATCCATTTTTATTTCAATAAAAATAAATTATTAAATTGTGTGAGTGTACACAAAGCACGTGTACGTGCACACGTGCAATGTGCACACTCCAAATGGGAATAAGAAGGGTTGGCCGACTGTTTTGGAAGTGGAGGGGTTGAATGGTTAGAGGGGTGATTAATTAGGAACAATGGATAATTAAGCGTGTTAGTGGATTAGTTAACATTTAATGAATTTTTCCTTCATAAACTACCCCCATCCCCATCTCCTATTCGTTTCAAAGAAATGAAACAAAATCAAATGAAAAGTTATTTCGTGTTTGCTGGCCCTAGAGGGGCTTCTTCTTTTCATTTGGGTGCAGATTCCAAGGCGCACTTGGATGCCTCTCGGAGTTCACTTGCTAGGGAGAATTTAAGATCTTCATATGGGTGGGTGTTTCTAATTATTTTCTAAATTGCATTTTAATTGTATCTTTATGTGATTTGTGTCAGAATTGTTGATATAATTGCGTAGTTTATGTAACCCCTGTTCCCGTAAATATGTATTTCTGAATATTTTTTGTATTTTGATTATTTATAAATTTATTTTGTGCTAAATTGATTTCAGATCTTTTTCTAGGTGTTTTATAATCGACAATTATATTTACTTTGAATAATCATATATTTTCTATTTCTAATTGATCAACTACGTATATTATTACTATTTGGATTTTAATAAATTTGTTAATATCAAATTCTATTTTGATACATATTATTATTATTATTATTATTATTATTATTATTATTATTATTATTATTATGTGTTGTTATTAGTATTATTATTATTGTTATTGCTATTGATGTTGTTACCATTTTATTTTTATTATTTTTGTTAAAGCCCATTGATTTTGATCTATGTTATATTATCTAATTGTTTAATATGAAGCCCATCATCTAAAACTCAATTTTATATTCATTTGATTTGCATTATTTATTAATATACAACCTGAGCCCAACCCAAGTCCATCTCCTATTGAATCCTAACCCAAACCCATATTTTATTGGACCATAAACCCCGATCCTAGCCAATCCCAAACCCATTAACCCAATTCTCCTCCAGTCTGTTATTGACCAGATCAGCTTCACGTTCCCCTCAATGTCTCTCTCACGCTTTCTTCTCCCACTAATCCCAACTGCCCACTATTCCCTGATTTTCCTCTCTCTTATTATACACAGCCAAACTCCTTCATCTTCTCCACACTACCCAAACCCTTCATCTTCCAAAACTCCATTACTGTTCACACCCCAACCCCCAACACTGCGTAACCTCGAGCCCCGCCACTATACATCCTCCACCTCCATCCTTCTCCTCTGTCATTCAGTCGACTCCTCGACTCCCGAAGCTCTTCCATCGACCTCCTGTCATCACTTTTCACCCTTTGCGCGCCTCACCCCACTCGACGCTCGACCCGCTGCCCTGTGCTTCCGTCGACCCAGCACTCGACAACAGCCGCTCGCCGTCCAGCACCCCGACTGCCATTGCCGCAGTCGAGCCCCCTGCATCCTCTCATCATTGCTCACCTCAGTCGATAGCCCACCGTCGATTGCTCCTCGCACCCCGTTGATAGCCTCGTGAGCCCCCGCTCATCGCCACCGCCATCTCAACCCATTCTCTATTTTTCTTCCAAAAATATAGCGCCGTCCCCGTCGAGCTGCCTTCCTCATCAACTGCAGACCAACTAGTCGACCGTTCATTATCATCCTCGACCTTCGACCTCGCTGTCCACCTCCTCGCCAGCACAGTCGACCCCATCCTTGTTCGCTGTTTTCCTTCCCAAACCATCAGTCGACCGCCGTTCGTCACCTGCTCTGTGCTGTCGATCCTGCTATTGCTTCACCTCGCCTGAGCCTCGGCGCCCTCGTCTGCCAGTGCACACCTAACTCCTCTGTTTGCACCATCGACCATCAGCATCATCAAGCTATTTGATCTTGGTCGTCCGATTGTTGATCATCACGATCATGATGATAATCAAGCTACTTTGAATTACAGCTGTCCGATCTATTTCATCTTGATCGTCATCAAGATTCGAGCCGTTCCATCCGATCAGATCTTGATCATCATCATCAAGTTCATCACCGACCATTGATCGCCATCTTGATCTTGATCCTCATCAAGATCCGTACTCAATCGTGATCATCGTGATCGTTTGCTTACCGCTGTCATTGTCAGGATCCTCATCCCGTCATTCGATTATTCGGATTAATCTAATCATCATCAAAGGCAAGTCTATTTGAACTCGTTTATTACTCTAGTTCAAGATTATTGATCTTCGCAAGTAGTTCTCTTTCAAATTTCCTATTGCTATATTGTATACCTCCTGTTGAGGATATTGAGGATTTACACGAGCCAACCCGAAGTATCATTGACTTCGTGCCAATATCCGTTGATTCAAACCCAAGATTTCATGCACACACGACATGAATAAATTGACTAAAAACTTGTATATAGAAATATATAGTGATTGAATACATGTTGATTGATTGAGATCTCATGAATTAAATCTTGACATGATAACTTGGCTTTGCACACCGTAAAAATCCATCCTAATCGCTGTACATTAATGTTAATGCATTCCATGATTCAAGAACATGTATATTATCCGTTTTGATGAATATAAATGATGACCTTTTATTATTTCTTGCTGTCTGTTCTGTTTTGCACTGTGATTTCGACCCTATTACAATAAGAATTAACTAAAATTATATAAAAAGGAAGCCTAATGAATCTATTTTCCAACAAATCTTATGGATCTAGATTCCGATCTGTGAGCTACTAGTTATTGCACTTTTAGTCAATGTTGGTCTGTATTTCCAGAATTGCAGTTTAGAGAAATACCGACACTACTTTTAGTTGAAACACTATAGTAACAGTAGTGTAATGACATGAACCTCCCAGAAACTTATTAGGCATGCTTATGATTCATTTTCTAATATTTTTTAGATTTTTATATTGATTTTACACTTTGTTTTCACACATAGAGTTTTGACTATAAGCTGCTGCCAGATGCCTTAAACTGTAAAGATTACGGTAATCGACCTAGTTATAGTCAGAATCAATTGAAGCTTACTGAATATGAAGTGTAGCCCCATATGTCTAGTTTACATCCCTTTTGACCGAATCAAATTCCGAATTGTATTTTGTGAGTTATTATTGTTTTAGTACTGCTAGATCGGCTCTTTCCAGATTCACAATTACATGTATATTACCATGCATCGCATCATTGCTGCATCCATCATCGCCTTGATACTCTTATACACACTTGAATGATCATGAATGACATAATAAAATATCAAACAAGCCGGGGTAATGTGGGTTGACTTAGTAGTGGATAATCTCAGAAACTGTACTCGGTAGGGCCCTCCTTGTTTACATGGACTATTGACATGGAAGGTGAAGAAATACTTGTGACCTCGTTATCTTGTAACCTTGTTATCATATTATTTTGTTACACCGAGTACATGCTCTGTAGATCCCACAACTATGGTCTAAAACGTACACTGTTTTGCAAGCACCAAATGTGGTATGGGACACAGTAGTACATGCATTAGATAGGGTAACAAAATGCTAATAAATCTAAGTTGGCACTTGTACACTCGATCATGACCATTGTTTATCGACATTATTATTGCTTTTGGATTTTGTTCTTGCTTCACATTTCTCGATATACCATGTTCATTACTCTTTGTTTTCACTACTTGTTGTCCGTACTTGCTCTAACGGACATTTTTCCCCACTATAGTTGATCAACCTGCAGGTGCACAAGGATAATTGCCAGAAGAATTGATGAGCAGTTCTTCTAGGATTAGAGCAGGAGCTGCTTTGAAATAAATTGTTTCTTTCATATTATTAGTTTTTATATCGCATTGTTACCTTTGTTGAACTTTGTATCCCGGGCTTTGTTGACCCGTATTTGTTGTTTATTTTCAATTGTTGGTTATTATGTTGGACTACTGCATGTTTTATCTTAGTATCTTGTTTATGTGATTATGTTTATCTGCGTGATTGTGATTTTTTCTTTTCATGTTGTTGAGTTAAGACTGGTACAGCTTACGGATGATGTTAATATAATTCGCTGGACTTTGTCGCGTACCCGTATTTCGTATTCTCCTTTGGGAAGCGGGGCGCGATAGTTTATAAAATTGTGTAATGCATGTTGTATGAAGTCTAGAATTTCTAGCGATTGATTGAATGAAAAAGAATGCATGTTAAGTGGAAAAAAATTATGGTGTAGATTTTATGTGAAATTAAATTACAAGTTGTGCAAATTATTTTATGTGATGCCATGCAAATTTTAATTTAGTATAAGTAGATTTTATAGACAAATTGTGAAAGAAATTGAATTTGAATTGATTATAAAATTTTAGTGGAAATTCCCATGATGTTAAGTGGCATTGAAAAGAGAAATGCATGAGTTGTAGAGTAGTATTTAAAATTTAATAAAGGCATATGATATATGAATGTTCTAAAAATTGCTATCCACTTCATTAAATTGTATAGAATCACTTTGTTACATGAAAAATCAGTAAGAATTCGTTACTGGACATTTTAAATTTTGTTGTATAAGCAAATAAAATTGATATGATAAGTCGAAGATTGTTTGAATGTTTATGTTTAAATGGTAGTTTGTACCGATTGTTAATTGTTAAACAATTTAGTCCCTATATAGTTAGTTGAGACGTTGGGTTTTTTGGCTAGCGCACAGGCGCGTGCGCTAGGCTCTGCCACGTGGCAGGGGGGGGGGGGTCTGTGTGGTTGTAGGTTCGAGTGGTTTGGGCTCTGTTGTTTTTCAAAATTGTTCTTAGTGAGTAAATGTGAGAGGTTGGGTATTTAAGGAACCGAAGCTATATATTGTTGAGATTTGAGTTTGGCTCAGTGGGTTGGTGCTTGTTTCCCTTGTTGTTGGCGCTGGTTCGAGCCAAGGAGGTTGCAGTTTGGATAGAAAGATTTTGAGTATTTTAAAGGGTAAAAACATCATAAAATAATACTAGAACAGTTTTGGAGTTACTTTACGCTATTCAAAAAATAATTTTTGATAATCTAAAAGGCATGTTGTGTTTATTGTAAGTTGGAGTTCAAATTTAAAGTAAATGTGGTTGAAAATATTATAATTGATTTTTACGAAATTCAACTAAAGTTTTGAATTGGAAATCAAGAAATTTATGTGATGATTTTAAGGGAGTTTTGGTGCTAAGAATAATGAGTTAATAAAGAAAAGTGTTTGATTGAGATATAGATTCTTGTTTGGAAATCGTTAATTTTGAAGAAATGAGTTTCGAGATAATTTGGGAAATGGTTAGGTTGTTTTGTGAATTAAAATTTTTTTAATGAGAAATTTGATTGGAAATTATGATTGAATTAATTATAAAAGTGAACTTCATGGATGAAGAAAACTATTGATTAAAAGCTGGAATATTACTGTTGAAGTTGAATATAACCTATTTGATCTTTAGAATGAGACGGATGTTGGAATCTAGAGGCTAGATGAGACCCTAGTGACCGACATTTTTGATTAATGAGATTTTGAGGAGTAACCAGTATGAGTTTACTGTCTCTTTGAGAAGTAGTCAGTGTGGGCTGACTTTCTTTTGTGTTGGTTTAAGTTCGACAAGGTAAGCTAGCTCTAGGTTGTAATAATTTTAAAACTTAAACTTAGTGACAGACGCTAGTTGGTGACATGATGAAACTAAAGCAAACATGAGTTATGGACTCCAGAATGATCATTGGAGAGAGACAGTCCCCAGTATTCTGAGACGATCGACGTAAGGGCCACAGAATGATCCAACTAGTTTGGAAATCGTTAATTTTGAAGAAATGAGTTTCGAGATAATTTGAGAAATGGTTAGGTTGTTTTGTGAATTAATTTTTTTTTAATGAGAAATTTGATTGGAAATTATGATTGAATTAATTATAAAAGTGAACTTCATGGATGAAGAAAACTATTGATTAAAAGTTGGAATATTACTGTTGAAGTTGAATATAACCTATTTGATATTTAGAATGAGACGGATGTTGGAATCTAGAGACTAGGCGAGACCCTAGTGACCGACATTTTTTATTAATGAGATTTTGAGGAGTAACCAGTATGAGTTGACTCTCTCTTTGAGAAGTAGTCAGTGTGGGCTGACTTTCTTTTGTGTTGATTTAAGTCCGGTAGGGTAAGCTAGCTCTAGGTTGTAATAATTTTAAAACTTAAACTTAACGATAGACACTAGTTGGTGACATGATGAAACTAGAGCAAACATGAGTTATGGACTCCAGAATGATCATTGGAGAGAGATAGTCCCCAGTATTCTGAGACGATGGACGTAAGGGCCACAGAATGATCCACGGAGCGGGAATGATCTCCAGTATTCTAGGATGAGAGCGACAGCTCATAGGGTATTTGTGCGATGAGGGTTCCAGAGTGACTCGCGAAGATAGACAATCCCGAGTATTCCGGGACAATGGACGTAAGGGCCATAGAATGATCCACGGAGCGGGATTGATCTCCAGTATTCTAGGGGCGAGAACCAATATTCGCAGAGTGTCTAAATCTTGTAGTATTCATAGTAATAGGATGCATGGCGAGAGATTTAACCCTATAATGTGGAGTACGTAGGTGCTTGCCCTTGGACCTATGTAGAATGTGATGCATAGAATCCGAAACAAGTATGTATTAGTGCCATCATAACGTAAACATCTGTATTAGGCATTATGCCATGACAAACACTGACATGTATACGATAAGGAGATAATCACTTTTCACAATTTGTTTTGCATTCAAGTTTGTGTTTGCTAAAGTAAGAGAATCGTTATATTACGACATAGTGAGGATCGCTGTTTTATAATATTGCGTCGGTTGTAAGCAACTGACGTGCCCACAGTTTTCCAGTGCAAGGCTTGGATTGCAAAAGACAAAAAGAAGAACTGATGCTAAAGATTATCTCCAGATTTAAGTTGTTGATGTTTAATTAGTATATTTCTTTGTTGTAATTTTCGCTGTGTTGCTGTAATATTGTAATGAACAGTGTTGTTTGATATATTTTTTTAAATTTCCTTGTAAAGCTGTACGAAATGAAGCAAAAGATCATATTGAGCTACGAATTATATGTAAATGGAATTCAGGGGGTTACAAAGTGGAATTGTTTTATTGGATAGTCTAAAAAGAGAGGAGAGAGAGAAACAATTTAAAAATAGCTCAAAAAATAGCTACAATAGCGCTACAGTACTTTTCCACTATTCTGCGTTTTTTTTTATTTTTTATTTTTGATTCTGCTACAGTAGATACAATATGAATCTAAATTCATCCAAAAAAGATAGCTAAGGGGTGGTTTGATTGGTTGTAAAAGAAATCAAGAGATGGAGGAATACTATAGCGAAAGTAAATTCTTATATTTGATTTCTTGAAATAGCTTCGGTTGAATGTAGATTTACTGTAGCTGGAATAGTTTTTTACGAAAAATTAACTTTGTTTGAGTTGCAAGAATACTGTAGCCACCGTAATTTTAAAAAAAAACTTTTAACTTTTTGTTTAATTTGAAATTAATCTCAATTAATTAGGGTTTAAACTAAATTGATCTTAATTGAATTAAACAAAACAAAAAAAAAAACGAAATCTAATTAACAACCGCTTATTTGTAATTAAATTAAACCCAAAAAAAAATCGAAACAGAAAAAAAAAACAACCCCCCAAAGACGAAACATGTTGTTTCGTCCGATATGTATTGTTGTCATTTTTAGGAAACATTTAAATATGGTTAGTTATTAATAGTCATTAATTAATTAATTAGTGATTAAAAAAATAAATTATGATTAAATTAGTTAAAGTGGGTGATTAGGGTCTTAAATTAACCCTGAAACCATTTGAAAGCGACACATGAAATTGAGATTTCTTCAAACGTGACATGTTGTCCTGTTTGCCACATTTTGGAGCTCGGACGGGACAACATGTCTCATTCGATGCATATTTTTGAATTTTTTTTTGTGATGGAACATGTTATTTCGTCCGATAATTAAAAGAAATTAAATATTCTTGGACGATACAACTTGTATCGTCCGATCAAATTTAAAAAATAATATACGGATGTATTTTGATGATCATCAAATTATTTCTCAAATATGAGAAGTTATTATAGCAAATTAATATAAAAAAAAAGGCAAAATAATAAACTGTGGGGCTCTTGCTGCAGAGAAAAGGTAAAAATGGCAAAATAGAAAGGGTAATGCTACACCTACCTGACATTTTCTAATTTGTATTTTATACCATGAGATTAATAAACAAGGGGGTGTTTGGATTTGCAAAATTGGATTTTTTTTTTTTGTATTTGAAGCATATTTGTGACAGCCGCAGATTTGTGCGGAAGTGAGGTGGGGGCTCACGTCAACTTTGTCAACCAACGGAAAAAAAAGAGGAAATCTTAGTAGAACCATGTAAAAATGAGCTCCTACCAACTCCCTCTCCATCCCCCTTCTCATCTCCCCCAGTCATCTTCTCCAACCACCCTCTCCACCCCCCTACTGCTCCTCTCTAACACCCCCCCCCCCAATCCTCTCTAACTCCCCATCCTACTCTGCTTTCGATACTAGCCTTCCTCCTCTTCACTTCTTGGTGTTTGCTGACTTTGCTCCCCATCTCTTGTTTTGCTTCCCATCTCTTGTTTCGTCGGACCGTCTAGCTTCATCCCATTATGCTATCGGAGTTGGAACTAAGTGGTTGCGGACCCAACTAGAGGGTCCGCCACACCACCGCAGCCCCAACACGACTGCAATCTGTTGTCGATACCCCAGAGCCCCAACCTTGCAGAGGTAGCCCTACTACTGCCGCTATTACTTCTCTGGTCTCAGACCCACTTCCAACCTCGACTGTACAACCTCATCACGTCGAGGGCGAACCCTCAGGGCTCAGAGTTATCGTCCCCCCTAAGCGGGCACATCGAAATGCACATCCTAGGCTTGAGGGGGGAGGCTATCATCATCATCGCCCTCTTGGTGAGGTGTAGTCGAGGGGACGGGCCCAGCGAGAGGGTCCTCCTCCTGGCCTAGTTACGGCGTAAAAGAACCCCCCCGTCAGGGCTGGCGTCACGCCCAACATAGCCATTACAACACCGAAGTGCTTCACAGGGGCAAATACATAGTTATGTATGCAAGAGAAGGATACAGAGGAGACAGAGACTACCGAGATACAACATATTACTCCCCTCAAAATAGCCCTTACCAACATCCACACATCCCTAGTGAGCAAGCTCAATCAATCTCCCCACCATCTTCTACGGAGCGAGGGCCACAACAACTACATTCAAATAATCACCTTCCCCAAATGGTTCCCAACAAATATCTCCAACCCCAACCCCAACAACCTGCTCCCCCAACTGCTCCTCCCCACCAGCTACGGCCAAGGAAGCCGACCACAGACCTTCCAAGGTCCACCGCTGTATGGTCCCAAAGAAGGGGTCCAAGCAGTGGAGCAGTGGAGGCTGAGAGTTTACCTCCGATTGGGGTAGAGGCGAAAAATGGCAAGAGGTAGTTCCCAAAAGAAAAGGAAATTCAAAATCCCCACCATCAGCAACCATGGAACACAAAAAAAACAGAGAAAGGGAAAGCGCAAACCAGTGCCGTGCTTCAATTGCGGCGAGTTGGGACACTACCGGACGGAATGCACCAAAGAAGTGTGCTGTCTATGATGTATGATGTGGGGGCATTTGTCTTACAATTGTATAAATGTCATAGCTTCGCATAATGACGAAGAGAGACGAGTACTCTGGGGGCGATCTCCTGACAACCCAGCGACCATCAAACTCGCCAACAGCCTTGCTGCTATTAAGTCGGAGGAAACATGGTTGCGACAGTGGTGCGCAGTCGCACGTGTCACCTCAGGCAGACCTTCGGAGGCACACATTCTCCAAGCTTTGAGCTCGAGGTGGCCGATGAAGGCGGATCGGGATTGGGTGGTTAAAAGGATGGGCCTCCTCATGTTTTTGGTCTCCTTCCCATCCCCTTGAAAGATGGTTGAGATCACCAGAGTTGCTATAGTGGACTTTGGGCATTTTACACTGGATTTCAAAGCTTGGTCGCCGAGTTTCGGTGCCGAAAGACCGCAAGGGGATTGCTACTGGGTATGGATTCACAACGTTCCTGCTTCACTTTTGGAAGAAGGAGGTCTTGCAAGAGATGGTCTCCGACTTCAGCACCGTAGAGGAAATCGACGAGAAGTCAGTCTGTCGATCAGAAATTGTATCGGCAAGGATACGGATTAGAAGCAGGGACATCGCTCAAATGCCGAGATTTGCTAAAGTATACTCAATCGAGGACTCTATCTTATTCGATTTGTCCTCGACAAATGCGTAGGCGAGGAGGCAGACCACACTTCCATCACTTCCCCAGCGCCTCCATGCTCTCTCAGAGACGGTAGGAGTTACAAGCAAGTGACATCGCCAACTTGGGAGCTCACCATTGATGGATCCCACGAGGTGGAGAGGGTTCATAGAGAGGTGATCAAGGCGGCGAGAGAGCTGGAAGCGAACCTAGAGGCCGTAGTTGAGGGATCAGGGAGTTTTGGGGCAGGGCGGGACGCCGGTGGTCGAGGACAGACCAAGGGATCCAATGGCCAAACTGCCCTAAACCCAGATCTGGTTAACAGCTCGGCATCTGAGGCCTCTCTGAAAAAAAGTCATGGAACAGATTACCCAAATCGTCAAGCAAGCACTGCAAACTCGGTAGGCGACTGAAGTAGGGCAGACTATGAAGCTGGGTAGGGAGACTAGGCTTGCAGGCCCCCAAAATGGCAGTTACCTACCCCGCTGCAACCAGCAGTCGTTTGAAAGAGAGCTAGTGAGGGACAAGCCCAACTCTGAGACAGCGACAAAAGAAAAAGAAAAAGCTCAATCTACCAGAGAGTGGGTAGAAAAGGTGTGGAAAACACCAAAGGGACTAAAAGCGGCTTCTTTGGAACCAGGGAGTCAGATCTCAGATGCCAGATTGGGGAAAGAGATGAGCGGAGTGTTGCTCGCTCACAGAGAAGCGTGCTCAGAGGGAAGAGATAAGAGAGGGGTGCTTGGCGCTCAAGATCTGAGTACGCCCAAAAATGGGAAAGAAACAAACGATGAAGAAATAACCCAGGTTGCTTTGAGCCTTAAGGAGAAAGAAGACAATGTTTTCGCGCTCATAACTTCGTCTTTATCGCCCCCTATATCGATTAAAGAGACTGCTGCAGCTGCCACTGTTTCACCCAACGAGCAAGCACCACGTGGGAGGGGGGGTGAGCTCACCGAATGCAACAGGAGAGTTGACGCGTGGGAGAGCGTGACGAAGGATGTGCTGCACCGCGGGTTATTGGAGACCAGCAGTGTGGTGCACCGCAGAGATCCGACTAGTCACAATGATATTATACCCTATGCGGGTGGGGTTGGTGTGGACCACATTGGAGTTCATGGGTCTATTGAGGGGCCCAAGACGCTTTCTGTCGCTCCAACTACAAGGGGGTCTATTGTCTCAACTGAGCAAACGGTGTGTGGGCCCACTGAGGGGTCCACCAATGGAAGCATCACTACTTTTGTAGGGCCTACGGCATGTTGTGGGCTCAATGAGGAGTCCACATTTAGAGAATACACTCTACAATTACAAAATCAGCATGCAGATAGCAAGGAGGACCTAGAGGAGCGCCTGAACCTGGACGTGGACTTTTCAGTTACAGATGAGGAATCAGAAGACTTAGAATTTATTGCGGATACACAAAAGGAGGTTTTTCCAGAGATGGTACTATCTACATTGCCGGAGTCGGCTCCAGGATACAGTACTGGATCGTCTCTCTGGACGGGTAGTTTTAGGGTGCAGCGGTCGCCTAAGAGGGCTCATGCGGAGTCCTTGGATGACCTTTTGGAGATAGCTGCGGCCGCCAAAGCGGCTAAACATGACAATGGAGGTACAAAAATTTTTCTTGCTAATATTTTAAATTTCATGTCTAGACTCTGAAGTTTTTCTATTAGCTATGACCTGTGGTTTGGAAGTTTGTGATAAAGAACGCAACGCGTTACTTCTCAACAAAATTAAGGGGTTGGGAAACTGAGAGGGCTATACCTAGTAATCATAAGGAACTAGGAACCAACTCTAGGGGGATAATGGTCTCTGAGGGCGAAACCCACCCGAGTCCCTCACTCACTGTCATCTCGGACATGGTTCCCCAATGGATACGCTATCCTGGAATGTCCGGGGTTTGGGGGATAAGGGTAAAAGAGATATGGTTAGGGACGTTATCACTAAGTCCAAGGCGGAAGTGGTTGGGCTCCAGGAGACCAAACTTAGACATGGGTCCAAACTCAAGAGAATAGGGGGAACAGAATCAAGGAATGGGTTTTACGACCATCCACAGGAGCGTCAGGGGGAATTGCCATTGGATTCAACTCGGACCTGCTCACTTGTTCCGAGGTTTACAATGGTACATTCTCCCTGACTACACGGCTGGAACGACGGTCTGATAAGTATATGCATACTATCACTGTCGTTTATGGGCCGAACTTGGCTACAGAGCGTGACGCCTTTTGGCAAGAGCTGGCCAATATTCGGCTCCGTTGGCCGGGGGCCTGGATTCTCGGGGGGACTTCAATATTACCCGATTTGCTTTCGAACACAAGGATAGAGGTTCCAGCGACAGGCACAGAGCAGAGTTCAGTAGGGTGATCACGGACCCAGAGCCGATAGATATCCCTATTAATGATAGACTATTTACGTGGTCTAACATGCAGTCTGCTCCGATTATGGCAAAACTGGATAGGATACTCGTATCGATGGATTGGGAGGCTAAGTTCCCCCTAGCTACTGCTAGATCGATCCCTAGACCCACGCAGATCATACTCCAATCCTTCTTGACACTGGGGTACAGGGAGCCCAAAGACATAGAAAATTCAAATTTGAGAAGGCCTGGCTGGAGATTCAGGGGTTTCACCACCTGGTGATGGAAAACTGGGCGCTCCCAGTGACTGGCGCAGATGCTACGGGGCGATGGTGTGAAAAAATTCGTAGATTAAGAAAGCGCCTACGTAAATGGAACCGATCTAGGGTCCCGACCATCTGGCGCGCAAAAGATTCCTTTTTGGAAGGGATTGATGAACTAGAAAGAGTGGAGGAGTTGAGAGACCTGTCACAGGAGGAAAGAAACAGACTTCTTGAGCTCCGTGATAACATTGCCAATCTCTATAAGCTGGAAGAAATTAAGTGGCAACAAAGATCTAGAATTTCGTGGCTCAAAGAGGGAGACGCGAATACGGCTTTCTTCCACCGAGTGGCAAATGCTAGACGCAGGTCCAATCTTATTTTATCCTTAGAAACAAGCTCGGGGACAGTGCAAGACGAACAAGTGATTTCCACAACCTTCCAAGGATACTACAAGGACCTCTTGGGAAAGAAGAATGACTTCCGGGTCCCACTCAGGAATGATTTCTGGCAGACTTACCAGATCGAGTCATCGCCTTCGCTATCCTGCCTGGAGTCTCCTTTCTCGGAGAAGGAAGTTAAAAAGGCTATCAGTCACATGGGAGCGGACAAGTCGCCCGGGCCAGACGGCTTCCCAATGATGTTCTTCCAAATTTTCTGGAAAGAAATTAAAGGGGACTATATGGCATTGCTGGATGACTTTTTTAACAACAAGCTCAGATTGGGTATGTTTAGTTTTGCGAAAGTAGTCCCGATACCCAAACGGGAGGAGGCGACGAAAGTGGGCGATTTTAGACTGATCAGCCTCATAAATTACTCAGCGAAGATTATTACAAAAATCCTAGCTATCCGCCTGGGGAGTATTATGGACAGCCTTATCAACAAATCTCAATCGGGCTTCATTAAGGGCAGAAATATCCTAGATTGTGTGGCAATGGCGGAACAAGTTATCCACCGCTGCCATACGACCAACTCTAAGAACTTTCTGCTTAAGCTGGACTTTGAGAAAGCTTATGACTCGGTCGATTGGGAGTGCTTGCTGGAAGCTCTCAGGGATAGGGGCTTTGGGAAGAAATGGATCTGCTGGATCAGGCAGTGCTTGCAAACTAGCAAAACGGCCATATCAGTGAATGGTAGGTCGGGGCAGCCGTTCCCATGCAGGAAGGGTCTCAGAAAGGGGGACCCACTATCACCACTCCTGTTTACTATCGTAGCGGATGTGCTGAGGGGTATGCTGGAGAATTGCGAGGAAAAAGGTTGGATCACACCGGTGGCCAGATCCGCGTCTACTCAAGGGTGTACGATCCTGCAATACGCAGATGACACCCTACTCTTTGGTAATGGGTCTAGACGAGAAACAGTATGCTTTAAAGGGACCCTATACTGTTTTGAGGCCTGTTTAGGCCATAGGATTAATTTTCACAAGAGTGCGCTGACTCCAATTTCCCTATCCGATGATGTAGCAGGGGAACACGCTACTATTTTGAACTGTACGACGAGTAGCTTCCCTATCAAATACCTAGGGCTACCACTCAGACCAGGGAAATTATCTAAAGCAGACATGTTGCCTATCATTGTGTAGAACCTCGTATTTTTTTAAATATTATTTTTAAAGGTTTATAAATGACTAAAATGATTTTTTGAGAATTTATAAATACTTTCTGAAAATCTACCTTTTTACACGTGCAAAACACGTGCAAATACTTTCTTGAGAAGTTTGAAAGTCAAGTTTCTTCATGAAAAATCATTATTTAATATTTGGGATTTATTTAGTATTTTTCCAGATTTTTCTGAAATTAATTGGAACTATTTGCAAATTTTGAGAAAAGAAGGACCTTTTTGCAAATTTGTCATTTTTAGGGGTTAAAATGTAAAATGTATTTTCTGGATGTTTTGAACAGTACCGGTTGAGATTTAGGATTATATTTTACTTTTAAATCCTAATTTAAATGAATTTTATTGAATTTCCAAGAATAGAGCTATATATATAAAGTTGTATTTTGAAGGGATCATTTTGCAAAAGTGTTTGGAAAACCCTAAACTCTTATCCCGGATATTTAAAAGGAATTTGCAGCCGTCATTTGCTGCACAGTATAGAATTTTGTGATATTTTTGGAGGATCAAGAGGAATTTTGATCTCGCAAAAAGGAAGGCTTTTTCGTTGGATCTCTTCATTCCTAAGGTGAGTGATATGAAATTTGTTTTGTTGTTTGATTTAGGTGACTGATGTGAATTTGGATTGTTGTTGATTTATGTGAATGATTGTTTAGTTGTTTGTTTTGACATGTTTGTTTGAGCAATGAAATGATTGTTGTCGTATTATGTATGTGATATCCATGAATGTTTAGTAAATCTTGGTTTATGAATTGGTATTGCTAGAAAGCATGTTTAAGATATGAGTATGGTTATGATAACAAGGGATTGGATGGATGAACATCTGGATCTCGTGAATACAAATCAGATTTTGGTTTTGAGTTGTGAAAGAAATTCAGTATTGAGAAATCCTAATGGAAGAATTAGGAATTTAGAACATGAGAACTTGAGTTTTGAGATATTGGATGTTTTGAGTAATGTATCCGATCTGAGAATACTTTGAGACGGTCGTTTTTATTGAAATTCAAATTATTTTAGTAAACAATGATTTCTTTTGGTAAACTTTAATTTTGATTATCATGAACAACCAAAACTATGCAGATTGTAGGCCGACAGTCGACTGGCAGACCTATCAGTCGACTGGCACGACCCAGCTGCTGTACCTTTAGTTTTCTTGAAAATCCGTTCTGGACAGTCGACTTAGACCCTTTTCAGTCGACTGGTACACTTAGGATTTATTTTTCAAAGATATCGTATATTTTTCTCTGGTAAGTCAACTTATGACCTTTTAAGTCGACTTATGTTCTCTTTTAAGTCAACTTATGACTTTGCAGGTCGACTTATAACACTTAGAATATTTTCTTAAAGATTTCTGGAATCTCTCTCTGGTAAGTCGACTTATGTTTTTATAAGTCAACTTATGGTCTGGTAAGTCGACTTATGTTTTTATAAGTCATCTTATATTTTGGTAAGTCGACTTGGGACTTTTATAAGTCAACTTATATTACTTAAACTTATTTCTTAAAATCATGGATATTTTCCCTCTGGACAGTCGACTTACTACAGTAATAAGTCGACTGGTACTGATGAGTTTTCATAAACCTGAATGTTCTTCCGAATGATTAGTCTTCAAATATTTTAGTCTATACTTTGTCTTCTGTTAAGCATATGGTTTTAAGATATTCAGTTGAGCTATTTATGGTGGAAAGTTGGTTTAGACATTTGAGTTTGAGTCTCTAGAGGATGTGTGTGACCTTAGTATACCGGCGTTGAGTTATTTTGTTGAGGCCTGTTGAGGCATTTCTGTAACACCCCGAATTTCAAATAAGGACAAACTCGGGATTTCACAGGATCTTTACTTCACTTCGTACAATTTTACAAGGAATTTAAAACTTTTCATTCACAATACATCATAGTTCCTTTACACTTGGTTTTACACAGCGGAAGAATGAAATTTACAATAAAATATTTACAACATCTTTAAAATAAAACAGCATCAGCATATCCACTTTATAGCTCCATGAATGGTCCTTTACCTGCATGTCAATCTGTGGGCACGTCAGTTATTTACAACTGACGAAATGTTATACACGGCTATCCTCTCTATGCCGAGAATAGTATAATGATCTCATACTTTAACAAATCACAAAAAGGTTGAATGAACAAATAAAGTGTCAAAAGTGATTATTCTAAATATAAGTGTATGTCATGCCTTAATGCCTAATGCACACAATTCTACACTAGGATGACACTAATGCACACTTGTTCGGATTCTATGCATCCCATACTACATAGGTCCGAGGGCAAGTGCCTACGTTCTTCACAATACAGGGCTCGATCCCTCGCCATGAAAACTACCCGGTAGCAAAACAAAGTTCAGACTATTCCACGAATGTGAATCCCAGCCTTGGAGTCCACCGCCAGCTGTTATAACAGATTCCACATCGTACAAACCGTCCCGTATGTGACCCTCTAGCCCAGTATATATATATATACATTGGAGACGGTAAACACAAAAATCCATTCGTCCGACTACTCAAGATCTTGGAGTCCACCGCCGACCCGTCCTCATAGTCCCGGATTAAAATATAATAATCCGTCTCCCACAGGGCAACCTCAGTCCACCAACTGGGTCTATAGTCTTGGAGTCCACCGCCGACTATATAGAACACTCCACTTACGTTTTCCTAAGTTTACTACATCTTCACTTATGTGCCTAAATTTTCTTAAATTCAAGACATGAATAATTTCCATTCAAAGAATTAGTCTTACCTCCCACCGGACTTAATCAACAAATACGAGATAGCTCCACGGCCATATCTCCAAATCATTTCTCAAATCCTTTCTTTCAATAATGCCGGTACCGAGGTCGTACTAATTCTAAATCATAAACTTTCATGTACAAGAAACATGGGTATTCACACCCTTTCTTAATCATGTCTTAAACTTATATAATTTTCATCTTCTACTTATTCACAATGATTAATGTCTTGTATTAGCACTTATCCATAAAGCAATCATTTCTTAGTCTTCACACTATTCATAATCTAGTTATTCACTCATAGTCTTTATAAGCAAAAAGGATTCCCTTTTTAAGAACACAATTTCATCACATGAAATTTTATAACCAATTCAAACTATCACAATATCTCAATTCCCTTTAAAATATTTCTTAAACAAAATCAAAGTATAATTCTCTTAAAAAATCACTTCACAAAAATAATACTTTGTTTTTGTTCACTACAAAGTTTCATACTCACAATTTCATCTCTCTTTATATCTCAAAATATACAAGAAAACAATCTTAATATTTTCCATTTCATTTTCCTCAAAATATGCAATAAAGTTATGATTAACTTTAATATTTATTACTTCATTTTATATGAAGAAAGTATGAGTTTTAATCAAAAGCCCCCTTTTTAAAGTCTCATTTTTACTTTCTTAAAATAGACAATAAAATTTCCATAACAATTTCTAATAGCTTCCATTTTATCTTATAACCATAATAGGAATTTATTCATACTAAAAAAAAACATCTTATTCTATTAAAACCAAATTAAAAAAATAAAAGATAGCTATCAAGATTTGAACCCAAGATCTCTTATAAGAGGTGCTCATTGACTAACCAATAAGTCCTAGTGTGCTTTTTGTTTAGAAGTTGTATTCATATACTTTTGTTCACAATTTTCTGAAATTGTTTCTTTTTAATAAAACTTGTTTACCCAATAATCCAATCCTTTAGGATATTGGAATAAACTTTTCTTTGGACTAAAAGGAAATCTTAAATAGTAGTCAACAAGTCCAAACTTTTTTTTTTTTTGCATATATCTCATTTTTTTAAAAAAAATTTCCTTTCTTTACAAAATTTACATTTCTTTTCAAACTCGAAAATTAAAATCATGATTTTCAAAAAACTAGTTTATGCCCAACATCTTACAAATAAAAATTTGTGTTAAGAATCAAACATATTTTTTTAATCGATTATGGGTGTCTCAAAGAAATTCCTTTCATACAAAAAATGTATTTTTGACATATGTCAACATACTTCATAAAAAAGAATTTATTTCCTTCTCTTTTCTTTTTCATCATATCTCTAATCATATGTCGAAATATAGCATTCTTTAACAATTCTCCTACATATCACACATTTGACAAATCACAAATTTGCAAACACTCTAATATGGTTCATAGAATTAATCCTTTAGTTGCACTCTTCTTTTCAACTAGCATGGCAACAATCAAAACAAGTTTATGGTATTCAATTAACTTTACAAAAAATATTTTTGCAAAAGAATGTATTCCCAACATTTTTCATACAATCAATTATATCTTCATTCATGCATACTAATTCATGACAAAACAAATCAACATTTCTTTCTCATTACTAATTAACATAAGTTGGGTTTTTTTTACTCAATAAAGCAATATTTCATTATATCCAATGCATAGGTTTGTCCTATTTTATCAAATCAAATTCTATATTACTCATTCATTTCTATTAACATGCACATTCAAAAAAAATTAGAAAGTAGGAGACACCCACCTTATTGAAGCTTGAAAACTACAAGAGAATGGTTCCTTCTTGCTCCTAGCTTCACAAGCACCTCCTAGTCCTCTTCTCCTCCTAGCAAAAGCTCCAAGCAAGAGAACACTTCTTCTTCTTACTCTCTTTCTTTTTCTTACACTTATTTCTTTCTTTCTATAATGTTTTTGGTGCCATGAGAAAAAGAAAGTAGGGCTCTATTTATAGGATTTTGGAAGGGTCTAAAGTGCAAAAATCTCACCCTAATAACTCTTCAAATTTATTTTACAACTCTCCACTTTCCTAACTCCTAAAACCTCCATCTCTTCATCTCCCCACTCTCCACTAACTCAACCTACCAACTCTTCTCCTCCCCTTGCCCAAAAAATGGTCCAAATACATTTGTGTATGCATGCACACATGCATAAACAAATATGAACACATTTCTATAACTCTAAATGTGTACTAATATGTGTAACTTGTCATGTATTAGTACATGTTTAACTAAAAATGTGATTTTAATAGTGGGCTTGCTACATGGGCTCATTACTAATTAATTTTTTTAATTATCTAGTGGGTTTGCTACATGGGCTCATTACTAATTAATTTATTTAATTATCTAGTGGGCTTACTACATGGGCTCATTACTAATTAATTTATTTAATTATCTAGTGGGCTCCTCTCCTAATGGGCTACATTTTAGTTTATAGGTCCATGGATCAAAAGAAAGGCTAAATAAAACTAATGCATGCTAAAAATAGTAAAATGAGAGTAGCAAAATGAGAATAAAAATTTGCACGTGCACCATACGTGCAGAAAAAATTGAAAAATGCATTTTAATCAAAAACAAGGGGAAAATAAATTTTCGTTTTATAAAATAGATTTAAATACATAAAAATAAATAATTTAAACCTATAGAAAATATTATACGTAGTGGTGGAAACACGTGCATCAAAATACGTAAAAAGCACGTAAATCCCAAGGATTGAAATATTATATTTTAGTTGACTGAAATCAATACGGAAAATGTATGAATAGTACGAATCCAAAATATGTAGTGAAACACATTACAAAATATACGTGCGTAACACCCAGGGGCAAAATTGTAATTTCAATTTTGAGGGTTGTTACAATTTCAGAAGTTCGGTTTGAGTTAAGCCCGGTAGGGTACACCAACTCTAGGAGATTCGTTGAGTAATTAAGTAACCCAAAAACAATAAGGACAGGCACTAGTGGTGATATGATGAACGGGAACATGGGTCAAGTACCTCAGTATGGCTTTCAGTGTGGGATTTAATCTCCGGAATTATCACGGTAGATTACTTGTGGTGTGGGATATATCTCCGGAATTATCACGGTAGATTACTTGTGGTGTGGGATTTATCTCCGGAATTATTACGGTAATTACTTGTGGTGTGGGATTGATCTCCGGAATTATCGGAGTCGAGGCGAAGCACATGTGGTATTCGTGTGATGAGGTCAATGTTTCGGTGTGGGATGATCTCCAGAATTATCACGGTAAAGTAACTGTGGTGTGGGATCTATCTTCGGAATTATCGGGATATGGGCTAATACTCACAGTTTATCTTTATCTCGTAGTAGTCATCGTGATAGGATTAGTTGCATAGCGGGGGATTGAACCCTATGAAGTGAAGACGTTAAGGGCTTGCACCGAACCTATGTAGAGTGGGATGCATAGACTTCGACAAGTACGCATTAGAGAGTCCGCATATAGAAATTGTGTTTTCTTGACTTGGTTTTCATGCATGTGGATTTCCTATTTTCTACACATGACACTTGGTTTAGTCTCACTTGTTGTTTACTTTTCCTTGCTACATCGTATTTTATGTATTCATGTTTACTACCTGTTATTTAAGGATTCATGACTAATGTTCATTTATGTTGTTTGTTGTTTTATGTCACTCACACCATTTATGCCTGACCCCTTTAGTTTTGGGAGTTAGGGATCATCTCTAGCCTCATGTGTTGCAGGTTGTTGTTTAGAGTTTGGAGGTTTGGATGCTTGTGATAGTTTTGAGCTAAATTAATTTTATGGAGTTTGTGTAAATTTGTAAGAACAGTGTTGTAATAAGACTGTGTTGTAAATAAAAGAAAATTTTGATTTGAGTTGTTTTGTATTCCGCTGTGCTATGAAAAAGTTTGTTGTAATAAAAGTTGAAAATTTTATTGGTGTTAGTTGTGTTTAATGTTACATTGAAGTTGATGCTGGGATTGTGCCACGTATTTTCTAAGATATCATATTAGAAATTCGGGACGCTACACATTGACAGGGTGGAGGACAGACTGTCTGGTTGGAAAGGTAAATCGCTGTCTCTCGGTGGCAGAGTGGTACTCATCAACTCAGTGTTGTCTAACCTGCCAATCTACTACATGTCATTTTTTGAGCTTCCAGGATGGGTGATCCAGAGGATTGACCGAATTCGAAAACGATTCCTTTGGAAGGGGGCAGATTCGGATAAAGGAGGTTACCACCTCATCAAATGGAGTATCGCTTGCATGAAGAAGAAGCATGGAGGGCTAGGCATCATCGACCTCGGAGATATGAACCTTGCCCTGTTGGGGAAATGGTGGTGGAAGGTATTCCACAATAGCGGGGAAGATTGACAGGACTTCATTCAACCTTATCTTAGGGGAAAAGGCACGAGAAACCTTGGCTTTCGAGTATGGGCTAAAGTTTCGCGACTCTTGAAAGAAATTGCCAAGGCTAGCAGCCCCTTCAATTCGGCAGTTACATCGACTATCGGCAATGGCCGGTCCACCAGATTCTGGTGGGATAGGTGGTGTGGAGCCCATACCCTGAAGGAAATGTTCCCAGAGCTGTATGAGAGGTCGAGTCGACCGAATATGTCCGTTGCCGAGGGTTGGAAAAGGGGAGGTTGGAGATCGGCGTTCCGAGGAACGCTCACCCCAGATCTACACCAGCAATTTCTTGACATGCAAGTACACATCACACGAGCATGCACAAGGTGCACACAAGGCCCAGATCAGAAGCGATGGGGACTCGAGAGCAAGGGAGCTTTCTCGGTGAGATCTCTGTATCATCGGATCCACTTTCGAGGATGCAGACCCAGCTAGGCACAGGTGTTGTGGAAGGCGAAAACTCCCCTTAAAGTCAGAGTTTTCTTATGGCTAGTGCCCAATAATGCTATCCTCACTAGGCAAAACCTTGCCAAAAGACAACCATAGGTGGAGACCAACTGTGGTTTCTGCGACGTGCATGTGGAAGATCTAAATCACCTTTTCATTCACTGCCCAAGAAGTAAGGCAACTATGGTTGAGGTACTCCGAGCCTTAGGAACAGGCGACTACCCCTGCGAATATGATAATTTGTGGATTGACCCCAAATTTGCAACGATTCGCCATGATATGAAGGATGCGTGGTACATCGCAATAGCGGCAACAACATGGGTGTTATGGGTTGACAGAAATAATTTTCATTTTCATGCTTCGTGTAATAGTATTTCTGGTAACCTGACTCACATCATGCATCTTATCTATTTTTGGGCTACAGCTGCGGCCACGGGGGCAAGAGGAAGGATAGCCAGAGTCTTCCAGGTAGAGGAGTTTGACGATGAGGAGGTAGAGTTCGGGTCGACGCTGGACTGAGGGACTGGCTTCACCAGTCATGACAGTGCTTATGCCAGCTTGTGTTTTGTACCAACCTACTGTACTCTCTGGTTGCTTGATGCTTGAGTAGTTAGACCCACCCATAGGGCTTGTTGGGGGTGTATGTTTGTTTGCTTTCATTTTCTTCCTGCATTGTACCTTTGCTTTGTACTTTTGTTTTCTCCCGGTACGTCGGGATTGTTTTATTAACTTCTTATTAATGAAACAGGGTGGCCTTATTCCATCTTTTACCTCAAAAAAACTTTGTCAAAAAAAGTAGCAAATATGAAAGGGGGAATGCAAAATGTTCCCAAAATCTCAAGAGCATCCACACACCAGTTTTCTATTTGCTATTTTTTTTGACAAAGTTGACGTGAGCCCCCACCCCACTTTCGCACAAATCTGCGTCTGTCACAAATATGCTTCAAATACAAAAAAAATTCAATTTTGCAAGTCCAAACACTCCCTTGTTTATTAATCTCATGGTATAAAATACAAATTATAAAATGGCAGGTAGCAAATCGCAGACAAACTTAGAAAACAAAATCTGTATACAATCGGTTGCCCAAAAGAAAGCGGAAGAAAGCAAAGAAAAAGTTTAGGAAATAATTTCTAAACCCAAAGCAAGGAGACAAATCAAGAAACCCAAAAAAAAAAAAGGACAGTGGAGAAAACACCAGATCGCCGGAGATGGGCGACGTCCGCGGCGGCGGCAGCAACCGTCCTGCGTGGCTGCAGCAGTACGATCTGATCGGAAAGATCGGGGAGGGAACGTCGCAGCAACCGTCCGTGGGGTGTATGTAGAACCCCGTATTTTCAAATATTATTTTAATTATTTGAAAATGAAGTTTTAATGATTTTGAGTATTTGATAAATATTTTCTAAAAGATTTATCTTTTGTACACGTGCAAAACACGTGCAAATGGCTTTTCAGAAGTTTGAAAAATTTAGTTTTCCTTATGAAAAATCATTATTTATTATTTGAGAATTATTTAATATTTTTCTAGATTTTTCTGAAATTAATTATGCCTATTTGCAATTTTTGAGAAAAGAAGGACTTATTTGCAAAATTGACATTTTGAGGGTTAGAGTGCAAAATGTATTTGCTGGACATTCCGATCAGCACTTATTGAGGTTTAAAAATATATTTTTCTATTAGATCCTAATTTAAATGATATTTGATTTGAGTTTCAAGGATAGAATTATATATGTAAGTTATATTCTTGAAAGGATTATTTTGCAAAGTGGGAATAAAACCCTAATATACAATCCGGCATATTTAAGGGAAATCCTTTTCCCAGCCGTCATTGAGTATATTCAGATTATTGAGATTTCCTTGAGGAGCAAAAAGGAGGATTCTTGGATCTAGCAAGGAGAAAGCTTTTGTGGATCTTTTCTTCAAATCAAAGTGAGTGGTTTTGTTTTGCTTTGCTTTGCTTTGTTTTGTTTGTCTTGATTGATGGATGACGTAAGATCTTGTTATGCTTGCTTGTGTTCATTATGGCATTATTTTGTTAGTCTCATTGTATATATGATATGGATCTATTAGTTGATATGGAGGATGAGAACTCTTATTGATATTTGGATCATGTATGAGAAATATTAAGATTTGTTGAGGAAATGTGGAATTATGAGATCGTATTGTTGGGAGACATATTAATAATTTATTGTGTTATGATCAGATAATAAACATCTGGATCTCATGATTGTAGTTCAGATTTTATGATGATGTTGTGAAAGAAGTTTTGTTGAGAAAGAACCCTAATCAAAGGATTAAGAGTTTAGATCATGAGGATTTGAGATTTGAGTATTTGATTGATTGAGTAATGTATCCTTGATGGAGATTATTGAGAGTTGTTTATTTGCCTGGATACAAATTAACTTTTATGATCAGTGGATCTTTGGAAAACCCCAGTTGATTTTTGGTGTTCAGACCTGTTTTTAGAAATCTGTAGTCGACAGCCGACTGTCATGCGAAGCAGTCGACTGGTACGAGCCTACTGTGTATTTTTGAGTCTTGAGATTTGTTCGGGACAGTCGACCTAGACTGAGGTCAGTCGACTGATCCTCTGTTTGTGATTTTGTTCAGTCCTTTCGGGACAGTCGACCTATGACCCTTCAGTTGACTCAAGTACTTAGATTATTTTTGATGAGGATTATTTGAATTTGTCTCGGGGCAGTCGACTGATGACTTGTCAAGTCGACTGGTCATGCCTTAGATTATTTTTGTAAAATGTTGGGATATGTCCTCTGGACAGTCGACTGGTCCATTATGCAGTCGACTGGTCCTGAAGGATCTTTGTATCTGATTTGAGATATTTTGTTTAGTGTTTGATTTTGAGATGTTTTGTTCAGTAATTGATTTTAAGACGTTTGTTCAGTATTTGATTTTGAGATGTTCAGTTAAGAACATGATTTTGAGATATTTTGTTGAGCCACTTGTTAAGTGGAAATTTGTTCAGATATTTGTTTTTGAGTCTCTAGAAGTATGTGACCCTAGTATACCGGTGTTGAGATATTTGTTCAGTTATTTGTTGAGGCCCATTGAGGCAAATTTTCAGTTATTCAGATTTTTAGTCCGGTAGGGTACACTACTCTAGGAGATTTGTTCAGTAACCCAAACTAATAAGGACAGGCATTAGTAGTGTCATGACGAATGGGAACTTGAGTTATGCACCTCAGTATGGCTTTTGATGTAGGATTTAATCTCCTGAATTATCCAAGTAGTTAACTTGTGATGTGTGATTTATCTCCGGAATTATCCAGGCAGTTAACCTGTGATGCAAGGTATATCTCCTGAATTATCCAAGTAATTGTCTTGAGATGTGGGATTGAACTACGGAATGATCGGAGTCGAGGCGACGCTTTTGGGGTATTATTGTGATGCTGAGTCTATGTTTAGATGTGGGATGGTCTCCTGAATTATCCAGGAAAAATACCTGTGATGTGGGATCAATCTCCGGAATGATCAAGCATGGGCAAATTATCACAGTTTATCTTCATCTCTTAGTAGTCATCATTGTCAGCATGTAGTCATGATGTTTTCTTGAATCACTTTTATGCATTTGGATTTCCTGTTTTTACACACTTGGCTTTTTGGTTTTTGGTATCACCCATTACTCTTTTATTGTTACTTCATACATTAGTGGTTGATTATTATTTGTTGGACATTATGTTTCAAATTCATTTATGTTATTTGTTTGATTAGTTGCCACTCACACCATTTTTATGGCTGACCCCTTTAGTTTGGGGGTTAGGGTTCAACTCTAGCCTCACATGTTGCAGGTCGCTTAGTTTGGAGGTTGGAAGCTTGAGTGGGCATTTTGAGATACTTTAAATTATTTAGTGTTTGGTGTAAAATTGTAAAGACATATTTGAGTTGTTATTGAGCTGTAAATGAAAGATTAAATTGAGTTGAGATGATTAGACTTCCGCTGTGATTTGTAATAATTGCTGTAATAAAGAAGAAAATTTTTAGTGGTGTTGTTGGTGTTTATTGTTCTATTGAAGTGGATTACTGGGATTTCGCCACTTATTTTCTAAGCTCTCATATTAGAAATTTGGGGCGCTACAGTGTATGTTTGTTTGCTTTCATTTTCTTCCTGCATTGCACCTTTTTTTTGTACTTTTGTTTTCTACCGGTACGTCGGGATTGTTTTATTAACTTCTTATTAATGAAACAGGGTGGCCTTATTCCATCTTTTACCTCAAAAAAACTTTGTCAAAAAAAAATAGCAAATATGAAAGGGGGAATGCAAAATGTTCCCAAATCTCAAGAGCATCCACACACCAGTTTTCTATTTGCTATTTTTTTTTGACAAAGTTGACGTGAGCCCCCACCCCACTTTCGCACAAATCTGCGTCTGTCACAAATATGCTTCAAATACAAAAAAATTCCAATTTTGCAAGTCCAAACACTCCCTTGTTTATTAATCTCATGGTATAAAATACAAATTAGAAAATGGCAGGTAGCAAATCGCAGACAAACTTAGAAAACAAAATCTGTATACAATCGGTTGCCCAAAAGAAAGCGGAAGAAAGCAAAGAAAAAGTTTAGGAAATAATTTCTAAACCCAAAGCAAGGAGACAAATCAAGAAACCAAAAAAAAAAAAAAAAAAAGACAGTGGAGAAAACACCAGATCGCCAGAGATGGGCGACGTCCGCGGCGGCGGCAGCAACCGTCCTGCGTGGCTGCAGCAGTACGATCTGATCGGAAAGATCGGGGAGGGAACGTCGCAGCAACCGTCCGCGGGGTGTATGTTTGTTTGCTTTCATTTTCTTCCTGCATTGTACCTTTTTTTTGTACTTTTGTTTTCTCCCGGCACGTCGGGATTGTTTTATTAACTTCTTATTAATGAAACAGGGTGGCCTTATTCCATCTTTTACCTCAAAAAAACTTTGTCAAAAAAAAATAGCAAATATGAAAGGGGGAATGCAAAATGTTCCCAAATCTCAAGAGCATCCACACACCAGTTTTCTATTTGCTATTTTTTTTTGACAAAGTTGACGTGAGCCCCCACCCCACTTTTGCACAAATCTGCGTCTGTCACAAATATGCTTCAAATACAAAAAAATTCCAATTTTGCAAGTCCAAACACTCCCTTGTTTATTAATCTCATGGTATAAAATACAAATTAGAAAATGGCAGGTAGCAAATCGCAGACAAACTTAGAAAACAAAAACTGTATACAATCGGTTGCCCAAAAGAAAGCGGAAGAAAGCAAATAAAAAGTTTAGGAAATAATTTCTAAACCCAAAGCAAGGAGACAAATCAAGAAACCAAAAAAAAAAAAAAAAAGACAGTGGAGAAAACACCAGATCGCCGGAGATGGGCGACGTCCGCGGCGGCGGCAGCAACCGTCCTGCGTGGCTGCAGCAGTACGATCTGATCGGAAAGATCGGGGAGGGAACGTACGGACTGGTCTTCTTGGCCCGAACCAAGGCCCGAAAGTGCTGCATCGCCATCAAGAAGTTCAAGCAGTCCAAAGACGGCGATGGCGTTTCCCCTACCGCCATCCGAGAAATCATGGTATGTATATACTACTCAGTCTCCTTCTTATTCTTTTGCCCTCTTTCGATTCAAGAAACCGTATCCCTCAACAAAATCTACTCACTTAATTTAGTATTCTTGATTAGGTTATTTCTGCCGTGCAATTGGGAATTCAATGTCAGGGACAGTGACTAGGTTGTTTGTTGCTTTTATTAGGTGTGTGCAAGAAATGAAATTGGAAACTGATTTCGGGTTAGGAATAGAAATGGTTTGTCTCTATAGATGAGACTATTAAATTTTGTTGAGAAACAGATGACATTTTCTGATACCGGATATCGGTATCTTATCAGATGACAGTTTTTTATATTCCGGTTATCAGGTATTTTGGATCTATGAAGCAAAAACGCTTTTATATAGTAGCCATGTCGTGTTGGACGCTCGTGTTGGACACAGGGACCCGATACGATATGTTTATAGACGGCATCAACCAAACGCTGGGTTTATCATAACAAATTAACGAGAAATATTCTAAATGTCCTAAATGTGACTTGTATTGCTCACACCAGAATGTTCTGGTTTGTGGTCTGAATATGGAATCGCGGTATGATACCTTGAGTAGTATGTGGTGCAGAAGATGTAGGATTAGTTGTGACAATTGTCCAGATTGCTATACACTTAGGATTGTGATTTTGAGTTGCTAATATGTGTTTGTAGATAGAGAGATAAAACGAAAGTTAATATATATCATCAGTAGTTACTTGCAATTCCCAATATAAGTCCAATGATCCAATTAAACTCCATAAATAGTTGAGGTAAGTTTCGATGAACTTGATGACTTGATGAGTAGAAGTGTTCGTTTTGAAAAATATGGAATGAAATTATGTCCAGATTGCTTGTTTGAGTGACCTTGAGCGCGGGCGCACAATGTACAAATTGCGTGATCCTCATGGGGTGTTTAGGGAGGGGGGGCAAAGAATATTGTAACACGGGTTAATAAATATGTTATATATCACAAATATAATCTATCTCATACAAACAGTAGAACTACAACCCAAATATATAATGTCTACTTGAATTCGCATGCAATTCAAACATTAAAGATTAAGCATACTAAATCACATAGTAAATAAAGCATATGTATGACAATAATGCTTATATTTTTATGATAGGCAGCTAGTTCACATTAAATACACCTATTAATGAAGATGATTATTGATTAGTGTCATCTCTGCCATTAGTGGAGTAAGTCTGTAAATGACTATATGTTAATTTGAATCGTAAGTATTCTCACAGTAAATAATACAACTATAATTCTAAATATCGGCCAGTATGGGATACATTTGTCTTATATCGAGTGATGTTCCATATATTGGTGTATCTGCTAAAAGAATAAAAAAGGATGAAAGCTTGAAATGGCTAATGCTCAACCCCTAAAACCAATATACAGGAGGATATATCGTCCAAATGTGCCAATATTTAAAACCATAATGTGATTGCTCTCTGCTTGGAGCTTGGATTTTTTGTTAAATTTGCTGGTTAATACGGCTTCTGAATCATTTTTAAGAGACTCAATACTCTCGTTGATACCAAAAGAAGGAAATGAATAATCTTAAGGAAAAGGAAAGGGTTCCAGAGAGGGCATGAGTAGTTGCTCTAAGTTTGTAACCTGTTGAGGTAGACGGCTATGATGGAAGTACCTGATGGTACTGGTCCTTCGTGCTGGCATTGTTGGTCACTACTAGAATAAGAAATTCATAACTGCTACTAAGAGTTTTATTTATTATATAATCTGCATTTAGTATCAATTCTAAATTACTTGGTTTGTTAGTTACTTAGTTTAATGCTATTCACTTATGACAAAAAGTGCACCAAAGATGTTCAGTTTGAGTTAGAAGAATTCATAGGGATGGCTCTATTAAAGATCATTATTGTGCTGGAAGAATGGATTGGGGGATGGATAGTTTATACCAAGGTTTATGGATTTTTTTTGTTACCTCTTACAGAATCATCCCAGCATTTGTTTTAGTAAAAGGAATTACTGGTAAATGTTGCCATTAAACATGTTGGTGAAGCTTGAACGCATGATTCAATATTAACAAAGTTCTAAAATGTGGAAAATGTGCCAATCAATTGGTGTCATAAATTGGAGCTCCATCAGTCCTCTTTTTTCTTTTATGACGGTGTGTTTCCTACTTTCATTCCTCCATGCTAAAGCAGTAAAAAGCCTTAGCAGTAACCTACTATTTCGTTGTTTCCGCCTTTTGCAAACTTGATTACTGAGAGTAAAGGTGAGTACTGGCTAAGGGCCAAGTATGTATCCGTCATAACAAGAATATGTAACACATATTTCGTGATAAGGTTATAAATGTTATGGTTGTAGAAGATATTTAGGAGGGGTTGGGAAGAGTTTTTTTAGGGGGGGGGGTGTGATTGAATGGTGCTTAAAATGGCCTGTATGCCGTTTGATGTTAAAGATGTAGATAAGTTCCCTTATTCCTTATCCTCCTTTAAATAATGTAGTTTCTCAACTAGGTTTATAGTCTTATCACCTGTGCCGTGCCGACTCTCGCTTCCTCAAGTAATATATTTTTTTTTCTTCTAACATTGTGTTGGTGCAGTTATTGAGAGAAATTACTCACGAGAACGTCGTCAAACTTGTCAATGTACATATCAATCATGCGGACATGTCACTTTATCTGGCATTTGACTATGCCGAGCATGACTTATATGTAAGTACTTTTGATCCTCAACCATGCTTCTTCTCCTAATTTTGTATGTTATCAATTCGAAGAAGCATGTGAACTTTGCTTGAACATTCAACAATGTTTGATCTTAAAAATTGGTAAAGATTATCTGTTGAGCTCTATCATGATACTAATCTTTTCTTCATATTTTCTTCCGTGGCTTGGTGAGGCTGTAAGAAAGACACCCCTTTTTGGCACCAATATATCTCTTTTGATCTGTATATATTTCAATGGTTATTTTTATTTTTAATTAATTAATTAATATTTTTTTTTTTTTTTTGGGGGGGGGGTGGTATTCAGTTTATTTACGACAAATCTGAGATGTTGACGCTTTTTTTTTGCCTACTTCTTCACTCTTTCATTTAAAGATGATCCCAAATAGTTCATCTTTGTAAATACTTGGAAGGCTATTAGTTTGCAAATGACAATCAGCAGAAAAGGTTAATCTTTTTCTGTAATAGTAGGGCTACTTTAAACTAAAAGTTCTCATGTTCAATTAAAAGTTCTACAAGTGCGTTTTTATTCTTGAGATTTAATGGAGTAGTGTACCATGGTGAGTCGGCTTTGAAATAAAATTTAATATGAATCATTTCATCTGGTGTTGGTTTGAGAAACTTAATCTTCCTTGGTAACCAATGAGGTAGGCTATCCAATAGCTTTTCAGGATTTACTCTAGCCTAATTGCTAGGAAATGAATTCTCTTTGATGGTTCATGACTGGTTCATAGCACAGGGTAAAATCTTTAGACCCTACTTCTGATTCTGATGCTCCAGTTCCAATAACAATATCATTTGTAAAGAGCTATGAAGCACATTTATGGGTATATACAGGTATTGGGTGTGGGTACGACATGATATGGGTATGAGGATACACGAATTTACCAAAAAGTAGGGTACGAGCAGGTTAAGTATAATATACTTTATATGATATCAGTGAAGGAAAATTACATATCTTGTTAAAAATGCAAGTATATAAAAACAATTTCATAAATGACGACAATAAATTATGATAATAAGCATTTCGGAGACAAAAAATATGATAATGTAAATCTATCAAAATTTTGGATATACTTGTTTTGTGGAGCAAAACTAAGCCACTTGTTTGTTTTGTTTCCCCGAACATATGTACATAATTGTCTTAAAATCTACTAAACAATTGGGTACTTCTTGGCTACGTACTCGAGAATACCCGGAGAGTTTCGCACCCGATATGCACTTGGCACGGCCGCATGGGTATGTCAGCCTTTGGAGAGTATCCGTGCGCTCCCTAGGTAAAATAGCTTTGATGGTGTGATGAGATTCAACTTTGTATATGCTTTTGTTTCTTCAATTAAGGAGATCAGATTCTTAAAAAGGCTAGAATATAAGACTAAATTACTACATATAGCTGCAATGCTTTCCAAAATTTGCCCATGGAACCTACTTAGGATACAAAGAGAACAATGGTTATTGTCTCAATAGGATAGGAAACTACATACTCCCAAGGAAAATATGAGACAATTATAAAATATTAATGTGCTACAAAATCCATATTTTCATATGTGAATGGCTTACTGTTCCTGTGAATATTGTTTTGGGATTACTACCCACTTTAACAGTACCTGCAATTTTTGGTTTATTTTTTACTTAATCTCTAGAACCTTGCATAAAATCCAGGCTTCTATGAATATCTGTTGCTAGTACTAATGCCCATTTACCTGAAATAACTTTAAGAACATTGGAATATTAACTAACAGAATAGTCAGGTTTGGACAAAAAATTCCAGGTTTCATCTCTGAGATTGACTTTTCCCCATTATCATATCAAATATATGATCTAATTAGATATTCACTTAGGCCAGTTCTTTTACAATCAATGAAAATATTCATCAATTGTAAAACTTTATTTATACAATATACTTCATTTTATGCTTTTAATGATGTTCGAAGTATTCGATAAACTCACCATGCTTTCACTGCAAATGCTCTCACTTCCTTCAAACACATCTTAATCAGGTAAGTAAATGTTTATCGTTACTCCTAAGATATGCTCGCTGCAAGTAAGATACTAAAAAATTCCTATCAAACATGACATGACATGATATTCCCCTAACCAGAAGATAAAAGTAAATCTTGCCTAAACAAATTAGCAGGTTGAATGGATTTGACTGATCTGCTAAATAACTTTTCAAAACAATCACTTGGACTGAAAACATCTAAGTGAACTCTCTAACCATATTTGTAATTAAGCTTGGCCCATATTTTGATCGAACTTCTTCTGGTCATGCATGAAACTTCTCCAAGATTATTTATTTCTGGTTTTTTTTTTAAATTTTTTTTTCTTTTCATCCCCAAGGTATAAATGTACAGTGTTCTTCAAAAATTATCCAAGTGACTGCTGCTTGAAATTTCATGGGAAGTTTTTGACTGTGGACGTTTTTAATGTCAGTTGAATATTAGTAAGACTATATTTTACTATTGTAATACAAGTCAAAATTTTTTTTGGGCTTAACCTTTGGATAAATATATCTTTATTATGTGAGTGAGGAGCCAGAGAAATGGAGTTTGCCTTACTATGCATGATACTTTGCATAAAAATAGAAGTGCGTAGGGTAAATTTTACATTATTAGCAGTTGATTTTTTTCTTTTTATGTTTTAAGTGCCGTTCTGTAAATTTTAATATGTATGTTTTTGTTGCATATAAAATTCAAATCACTAATTCAAAATGAACATCATCTTTATATTGATCATAAATTTAGATGTTGGGTCCTGGGCGAATGCCTAAAACTTCTTTAGGCACAAATGGTTAGCACAGGACCATGTGATTTGGTCTCCAACCCGAGTCATGGGAAGTCAGGGAGCCGCGGGTACTGCATTGGGCATAAATGGTTAACACGGGACCGGCCGTTGGCCTGCCTCAGCCAAGTTAAGTTGTCAAGTGAAGAAAGAATGCGCACAAGGTGTACTGTGAAGTCTGAAGTGGTGGAGATGGTAGTGGTAAATATTGATGCTTGCTGTAAGTTTAAGGCGAGGGTTTGGTGGAGGTGATTGGTCTTGAGAATTGGGAGTTGATGTAGGACAGTGGTGGTGCCAGCGGTGTAGTGATGCCTTTGGCGGTGAGGAAGAGGAGAGGGGACGAGATTGGGTCATGGTGGTGGTGGTGACTGTGTTTACTCGAAGAGGAGGGGGAGCAGAAGAAATGGAGGACAGCATGAGAGTGTGTGCAATCCCGAGGGACTTTGGGAAAGGAGGGCATTTAGTGTTAGGATTGGGTTTCGGGTTTCTTGTAGGCTTTTAGCCATAGCAGGTTTGGGCTTGGGCTTCTGGTTTTGGGGTATCTAAATGTACGACTATATTAACTTCCAAGTTCAACTAATGCTGAACTCTTAAAGCGGATCATTTTTTTCCTTTTTTGATAATAGGCTCCAGGATTCAGAGTTTCAGGTACACAATATTTTGAGATATTTGTTCCATGGAGAATACTCTTAAAATAAGTATCAGGTATAGAAGTAGCAGAAAGTTTGGATTAAATAGAAGCCCCAAGATGTAGTGAGCTTCTAGAGTGAATGTCCTAGTAGAAGATCCTTTTTAGGTCTTGTTTTGAAGAAGTATTTGAGAACTTGAATTGTAACAGGGGGCATGCAACTAGCATACATTTGACTGTGCTCAGAGACTGTGTAGATGTATATGAAACATTATATATTTTTGATGTATAATATATTGGCATCTATTACTAAGCATAATGTTCTCTTACATATCTTAACAATTATTTTTGTTTGCTTACCCTTGTTCATACATTACAGGAAATCATCAGACATCATAGGGAAAAGCTCAATCATCCGATAAATCAGTACACTGTAAAGTCATTGCTCTGGCAACTCCTCAACGGGCTTAACTATCTTCATAGGTAAGATTCAGACAAAGTTATCAATATAGAGCTTAATTGATTCATATACTTGTCAATTATGTTTTTATCATGGAAGATCCTTTGTACTCCATCAATCTGAATGCATACAGATGTGCTTATTATGTTAGTAGCCGTTGGATATTAGATTTAATATGTTTTTCTGTTAATGCAGTAATTGGATTGTACATCGAGATCTTAAACCGTCTAATATACTGGTATGTTTTTAGTTTAAAATTTAAATTACCCATACTTTTATTAGAAGTACTAAATTTTGACAGTACTTTACATTGGGGTTTGATGTAATTTAGGTTATGGGTGAAGGGGAGGAACAAGGAGTTGTAAAAATCGCTGACTTTGGACTTGCCAGAATTTACCAAGCTCCTCTGAAGCCTTTATCTGAAAATGGAGTAATATAACTTTGCTGTCTAGATGCGACGAAGTAGCTTCGTTTTCTACTTTGATCGATTTATTTGGTTGATTTGTCATTCATGAATATCCTGCTTTTATTTTTTTACCCTTATCTATATAGTATAGTGAAGTCATGTTGCATTTTCCTTTTGTCTTGGACCTCTTGGTTTATGCGCTCCGGTTTTTATAACTTTAACCCCCTATTGTTACTTTCCATAGTTATCCTAATGTGTAAATTACAGTAAACTGCCATGGACTTGTTTGGTTTTTTAATTTACTACCGTGAACTTCCTTTACTACATGCATTTTCCATTAACTTCTTGGACCTTTTACTACTATGAATTTGTTTTTCTGACACCATGAAGTAGGGCAGTAAAGTAGAAAACACAAAACTAATTCAAGGTAGTAGAGTATACAAAAACAAGCTCATGGTAGACATGCAAACTAAAGTGGGTTCATGGTATCAAAGTAAAAAAAGTAAAATAAGTTGAGGGTAGTTTAGTGTGGTTTACCCTGTCCTAATTTATGACTATTTGTGAATAAACACAAATTCCAAAATATTCATCAAAAACCTCAGAATCAAACTCCACTGTTCTTAATTTGATATGGTCTCGAATGATGTTGCAATTATAGATTTAGATGCATCCTATTTGCTAGAGGCTATGAATAGTGGTAAGGACATCTAATATGTCAGAAAAATTGCTCTTGTTTAATTTCCATCCAACCGAGAGGGAGAGAGTGTGTGTGAGTTGAGTTGTGCTACTCTCAGGGAGTAGCCAAAAGTGGCTACTATCAGATCATTTTGAATGATTTGTCATCCAAATTGAAAATCCAAACCGTCAATGTGATTTACTTAATGTAAACTACCTGTAAATAAAAATTTTGAAGATTTTGATGAACTTTACCCTTCCATCAAATAACGATAAAATATGTAATTTCAGACCTGTTCATAAAGCCTCGATTTTATAATCACTAAATGGAGGTGTAAAACTCATCAAAAAGTTTCGAAATTTTGTTTACGAGTAGTTATTATGATTTAGATTACATATGTTGTGTATGGATTTCCAATTTGAATGCCCAATCATCCGATTTTTAAGTTTAAGTAGCCACTTTTGGCTACTCACTGAGAGTAGCCAAGCTCAACTCTCTCTCTCTCTCTCTCTCTCTCTCACGTGTGCGCTCTCTCTTCTCTATATGTGCGCGCGCGCGTGTTTAGAAGATGGAGGGGTCCTATGACATAGGAGGTATTTCCTCCTATAGCGCACTAAAAATCCTATCTCCACAACCAAAATCTGTGATCCACCCAGTGCAAGTTGATTTTCGTACCGTAAAACACAGTGGAGTACAATCACTAAATTTAAACATGTTTTGCCCATTCATCATGAGGTTGCAATATGAACAATTTTTCAGCAATACAACAATTGCGATCATTTAATGCATGGGCAAAACGTATTCAACTTTGACATTATCTCATCTTCTTACGTTTTATGACAAGTTGAGCACATTGAACGGTGTGGCTCATGCATTTGGGTGGAGGGGTAGGATATTTTAGGGTACCATAGGAGGAAATTTCCTTCTATGCCCCCTTTCCTCCCATTTTCTTATATATAAATAGGAAAGTCTTCAATTGAGCACCACTTTTGTGAGCACTCCTGAAGCAATTGAAGAGTGCTCACAGAAATGTGGCTTAAATGGAGACTTCCCTATAGAAATATGTAGAGGGGCGATCCAGTGAGAACCACAATTTAGATGAAAAGATGAGAAACATCAGTTTTAACCTTTGGACATAAGTGAAGTTAGATGAACGGCACTAATTGATTATGGTAAGTAATAACTTAAGAGATTAAAAAAACTGGTTATTTTATTTTATTTGATAATCTTTTGGTTCAATCTGTCTCAACTCAAGCCTTTCCTCTTTCCTCTCAACTTTTACAAACTTCGAACGCTTCACATATGCTTTTATTCTCGAGTTTCCTCAACTTTTTACTCTGTCCTTCTCTTAACAACTAACAATCGCCCATCTCTTCTCTGTCATCCCTATCCTCCTCCCGCTTCACTCCGCCTTCATCCATGAGAAGTATGGTTTAAATGGGAGGAAAGGAATATGTGAAGTTGCCTATAATAGCTGTTTGATAAAATGGCCCTGGGCATTCTTTTTTCATTTTAAATTTTTTTGAAGGAGGACTTGATTCTACTGTTACAGGTGGGAGGATTCGGGTATAATTTGGTCCAATCAACAAGTAGTATATTTATTTAGGAAAAAGAAAAACCCTGTTTCAGTCATGTAATACAGTATTAGTTTTGCAATTGACCTTCATATTTTAGTGTATTAATGTTCTTAATGAATGAAATGAAAGCTGCTAGTACTATTGTCATGATAAAAAACTTCTTGGCTTCTTGTCTGCTTCTTTTTTGAGTTGATTGCTTTTGATTGCTGTGCAAAGTGGTGCCTCATTAGTTTGTACTTTGTACTCGTACTGCGCAATGCAAAGAACAAATGGATGGGTTTCACTTGATAATTAATCATTCCCAGCAGTAACCTCTCTTTCCTCTCACTCCCTTCTTCTCCTTTATATGATTCTTCAAATTGTTAGTACATTTTTGGCTTGCTTCCTGATGAAGAATATATAATAAGTTAGGTACAGGTTCTTCTCATAAATTAGTCCAGATTTTTTGATTTTGTATTTTGGTGAGGAGAGGGTTGCTTGGCTCCTGAAATAGACTTGAGAGGAGAGTATTAGACTACAGTTTGCAGTATCCAATCCCACCCTAATCAGAGATATGATTAATATTAGTAATATAGGTGCCTACTTTATTTGTTTCAGCCTTTCGGTACATGTTCTTATGGTTCTTATGGTTGGTCGATACATTAACTGAAAACTCAGATTGAACTAAATTTATTAATTACATTAAGCACCTTTTTTATATCTGGAAATCCTTTTAAAGTGAATGATGTGAACAAGAAATCAATTACTTTTATTAAAAAGTGAATCTCTATCTTTAAATTCCAAAAGCCTAATTGCCATTTATATAATCAGGTGGAAACTATATAAAATATAAGCAACATACAGAAAAGATTAGGATTTTATTGTTTCAAAAAAAAAAGGATAGAGGTTTTGTAGTGAGTAGATTGTTTATATTAGTATATAATATCTTGCATCAAATTGAAGGATAATGTTGGAAAAAGATAGAACAATGGCGCGAGAAAGAAAAATAGGAAGAAGGTGAGGAAGATGGCATGAGAGAGAGAGAGGGGAAGGCGTAAGGAAAGAGAGATGTGCGGGATGAAGAGGTGCGGGAAAAATTGACGAACGTTCTGTGTTGTAAGATTGGTTGTGTTATAAGATTGGTTGAGTGAGAGAAAAAAAACCAAGGTTTTTTTGAGTTGGTAAGAGGAGAAAGTGAATCACATATACAAGAAAAAAACATGTTTTTTTAGTTAACTTATGCAAATAATTTAATGTCGTCCATTTCACTTAATTTATAGCCGTCGATTTAATAATGCTTCTTATCTTATTTTAGGTTACCTCATTAGATCTCCCCTCTATATATATGTGTCTATGTTGTGTGTGTTGGGGGGGGGGGGGAGGTATCATGTGAGACCCTACCTTTCCCCTTATTTTGATGCCTCATTCGATCTCCCCTCTATATATATGTGTCTATGTTGTGTGTGTGTTGGGGGGGGGGGGGGTTATCATGTCATGTGAGACCCTACATATCCCCTTATTTTGATGCCTCATATGTGAGCCCATTGATGGGAAGGCCCAACGAAAATTCCGAACCGTTCTTCTTCTACATGCATTAGATAAGGTAAGGGTATAACTTCAAGTTATTTGAAGTTCATTTCTTTATGTTTTATGACTTGGCGGAATTGTTGGTAGAAAGTTCTTTATTTTTCTAACAACAGGATGGATGGGAAAATGGATGTCAAATAACTAGATTTTATACCTTAGGATGTCTTAGGCATGTAGAACAAGATGAACGGGGTTCAGATTTTTCATAGGAGGTTTGTATCATGGGGGCCTCAAAATAAGGGGAGAGGTAGTGTCTTACGCCTCAAAATAGGGGTGATCATGTGACACCCTACCTCTCCCCTTATTGTTAGGGCTAATATGGGACCACTTGATGCAATCCGATCCGTTTATCTTGTTTAACATGCCTGAGATAAGACTTTGGGTGTATAATCAAGTTATTTGAAGTTCATTTGTTTATGTTTCACAACATGGCAAAATTCTTTGTTTTTCAAACTACATGACGGATGGGCAAATTAATGTCAAATAACTTTGTTTTACACCGGTAGTATATTGTAGGCATGTAGAACAAGAAAAACGATTCAGAGGGAACCTTGTAGCAATATGCTCACATATGAAGCCTTAAAGTAAGAGGAGAGGTAGGGTCATATATATATATATATATATATATATATATATATATATATATATATATATATATATATATATATATATATATATATATATAGGGAAAGCTTCGGTTGTGCACTCCTCTAGTGCACACGGCGTGTGCACTAGGCCTTCGGGCGTTCATATCGACGATCCGAACCGTTCACATTGATCTACACATCGAAATTAATCTAAATATGTAAAATCAAATCATTTGAAATTCATTTGCCCATCCATCATGTGACTATAAAAAACAATGATTTTCAGCCATACAATTTTGTAACACTTCAATGGATGGGTTAATGAATTTCAAATGATTTAATTTTAGATATTTAGACTAATTTAGATGTGTAGATCAATGTGAACGGTTCGGATCGTCGATATGAACGCCCGAAGGCCTAGTGCACACGCCGTGTGCACTAGAGGTAGTGCACAACCGAAGCTTTCCCTATATATATATATATATATATATATATATATATATATATATATTCGATTATTGCTAAGTTTTAATTACAAAGAAGGGGTGCTCAACAAGTGATATGGGTGTTAGAAAATACACGCGCGCACAGACCCCTCTCCATCCTCATCACAACTGTGGAGCTTTAGTTGCGTGGAATTAGTTTATGTCAGTTATGTTGTGTTTATAAAATTGTCATTAGTAGTAGGATGCGAGACATAACTGACCTATAATTATGATGTATTAAGCTTCAACTATCTGGCAACAGTGATTTGACCGTGTTATCCCAAGTGTCAAGTAGTATCTTCACAAATGGTGCTTGAAATGGAATATTGCTTGGAATGGTTTAACTTGGTAGAGCTGAAAGAGCTTATATTTTGAGGATCAAAATTTCTAACCAATAAATTAGATGATAAGGTTTGGTTATTTGACAGAATGGTGTTTATTGAGAATATACTTTACAAAAATGTATGGATTTAGGAGTTGCCAAACGTTATGAATGGTTTCGTATTGTACAAAAGCTTCAGCATGGACTGTTTCTTTAACACAACCAAACTTTTGTACTTGAAAGAAAAATAATGCAGACTCGTGGTTTGGTAAATTTTTCTTGTCTGGATGCAGTCACTCAAAGATTACTATCTGCATCACCTTTTTTTTCTAAGCAGTATCGGCATCACTTGGTCTTTAGATTTGTTAGTCGATACTTTCTTCAACATACTCAATACACTATATACAGTTTGGTAAGTGGCGATACATAGAAATTGTACATTCAAAATCAAATTTTAAATCTTGGCCAACTTATATATGAAAAATGTCCTTAGAAAAGGATCCTGACCTAAACTGTGATACCAGATTGTTTCCTTACCCTTCCTTTCTTTTCTCATCTGCCTGTTACTGATTTTTTATAATTTTTGACATTAACTAAGCTTTTAGCATGTTATTCATCCATGATTTCCATCTGTTCCATCTGTTTTAATGAAAATTGTGGATGACTCCTTTTCCGGTATATGCCAGCTATATGTTTGTTTTTACCATGATGTTTTTCTCGCAACCTGATTTGTTGAGGATTTGCTTAATGACAGGTTGTTGTAACTATATGGTATCGTGCTCCTGAGCTGCTATTAGGAGCAAAGCACTATACAAGTGCTGTTGGTATCCTGACACATTAACTGATGCAACCCTAGTTGCTAGTATTTTTTTCTGTTATATCACATTAGTGGTTGTATTTGACCAGAAATTATTTATTTTCATTGGTTTTACTTAATTGCATATAGACATGTGGGCTGTTGGATGTATCTTTGCTGAGCTAATTACTCTAAAGCCTTTGTTTCAAGGGCTGGAAGTCAAAGCTACGCCAAATCCATTTCAGGTACTAATAGATTTTGGTGCAAGCAACCGAAACAAGTTTGCTCATTCTTTATTCTTTTTCTTCTTATTGTCGATAGAACCTCTAACATCGTAGGTGGAAAATGCTTTCTAAATAGTTCTTATTGATTCTGTTTAATTGACAAATATCTTAGTAACTTGTAATTGTTACAATGATGCATGTCATATTGTGATGTCTCTGAACAATTAAACTCTTTGAATGCTGCCGTTCCAGAACTTGGAGAAAATACCTTTACTTATTGAATTAAAGCTGACTTCTTTTTAGTCCTGTCCTGCCACTTTTTATTTTTCTGATGTTTTATTTTCATGTTTTCAGCTCGATCAACTTGAAAAGATCTTTAGGGTCCTAGGTAAGACCGTAATTGCTCCTGTTCCTTGATATTTATATTTATATACATTAAAAAAATATATGCATTGTTACTATATATGTAACATCTTCTGATGAACACTTCTTCCCAGGTCACCCTACTCAAGAAAAGTGGCCTACTCTAGTTAATCTTCCATACTGGGCAAATGATCAACAACATATACAGGGAAAAAAATAGTATGTCCTCTTTCTTATCATTAAAAAGTTGACAACATTTTAGTAAAATGATGATGCTAAATGATGTTTATTCTGATTGGTTTGTCAATTTGCAGTGATAACCCTGGTCTCCATAATTTTGTTCATTTGCCTCAGAAAAGTGCTCCATATGATCTCCTCGCGAAGATGCTTGAGTATGTATTACCTCTAACTTATATGGAACTATAATTTGAATATGTTTCATGAAGGATTGTTCCTATTGTAGCCTGGGTGACTGGGTATTTATTAGCCATTAACTTGTTTGTGTATCAACTAGGAACTCTACTTGTAGTCTAGTGGTAAGGCTCTTTACTAGCGAGCGTCTAGTGGTAAGCCTCTTTGCTAGTGAGCAAAATGATGGGGGTTCGAACCCCCGCTTGCACAATTCCCCTATTATGGGATTAGAGAGAGAGAGTGTGTGTGTACGCGATCCCATACTTTGAACTTTGGGTCCTTAGTCCTAGGAGCTTTCTTAGTGAGGTGATGGTATATCACGCACCCCTTGAGGAAGCACATTATAGATTGAGACCATGTCATGAAGTTGCCACGCCCAGAGAGATTCTCGGTGGACATGCACTCCGCCTTCAACAGAGAAGGAAGACCGGTCGCCATTGGAGGAGTCCAGATTAGATCTGAAGGTAAAGACGGATTTGAAGGAGAGATGTTGATTGGAGAGGGGATTAAGAATGGGCACGCATCACTTAGCAACACATATCATCAAGCATTTGGATCTGGTTTGGGCTGATTTGGGCTGCTTTGGTTCTGGAGTGTGTGGGTCAGGTCTGGATTGGTTTGGTTTGGGTGAGTCAGGGCTATATTGGATCTGGATATGGGATGTGGTGTGGATCTGAGTTTGGATGGAGGTCGGGGGTGGAGATGGGTTGTTGGGGCTGGAGGTGATGGCGAGCTTCGGTGGAGTCGAGACTGAGTGAAGGTCGGGATGGAGTTGGGGTTTGGGTTTCGGTGGAGGGACTTTGAGATGAGGACTGGTCGGGGTTGGATCTGGATGTGGATGGTGGTGGCGGTTGATGATCAAGAGGGTGGCGGCAGTGGAGTGGGTGAGGAGTGGTGGCTGTGGAAAGGAGGGGATAAGGAGGAGAGGGCGGCGACAGTGGAGTGGGTGAGGGTTGGCGGCTGGTGGAGGACGAAGAAAACATAGCCACTTGATTTTTTTTAGGGTTAAGTGTTGTTGGGTTAGGATGGGGATCATGAGGAACAAGAAAACATAGCCACTTAATTTTTTTTTCAAAAGAACCCTAACTTTGTATGGAAATTTTGTGTAAAAATTCCTTGCTCTGATACCATATTATTGTATTGTATAAGAGAAGAAATATACTTTATTGGATGGATATAGCTGAATACAATGCCTCCTATATATAGGAGATGACAAATAGTAAACTAATTCTTTACCGATGTGGGACTAAACTACGCACTGCTTTAAAATATATCTATATAGTAAAACACAAAGAAAGCTATCAAGTGGCTCTTATTCATTTGGAAGTAAATCAATGGTCCAGATCTAATCTCACAAAAGATATTCCCCCCCCCCCCCCCAAAAAAAAAAATAAATAAAAATAAAAATTGAAACCCAAAACTAAAATTCCCCCAAAACAAAACAACTCATTCATTTATTACTCTCTCTCTCTCTCTTTCTTCCCTCTCTTTTCTCCTTTTTCATAATTCTCTCTCTTTCTTCTCTCTTTTTTTACCCAGGTATGTCAAAAAAAAAGTGAATGGTTATTTTGGTTATGCAATTTCGGATTATGCTTTTTTTTATTATTTCAAAATTTTAATTATGCTTTTTTTTTTTTCGGATTATGTTTTCGTAACTCAATAACATTCACTTCCATTTAATTCTTTTTGAATTTCCATATTTGATCTGATTGTAGAATACTTAACTTGGAATTTGTTTTAGATTAGAATGCTTCACTGAGTTAATTTTGATTAGAATACTTTTTTTTATTATGCAATTTCAGGTTATACTTTTTTTTGAATATTTGGGCATTTGCTGCTTTGAAAGATCGTTGCAAATTCTTTAATTGACTCGCTTGATCGTGTTTTTTGGGACAAATCCATGCTTAATCCCTATATTTCGGGTTTTAGTAGCTGCAAAATTGTATCTTGATCTGCTTTGCTGCAATTTCACTTCACATTTACATCACAACAAATTTTCTCTTTTAAATTCATACATGGTTAACTACCTAAAAAACAAACAAGGGAGAACTAACTCATGCAGTTTGAGGCGTCAACCGTATTAGTAAATGAATTGCTACTTATGTCGGACTCTAAATCAAAAAAGAAATCTCTTATGCTCAAGTCACACATAACAAGGAATTTCCGATCCACTACTTTTGTAGATTCACAATACTATTTTTGAATTCCTGTGTTGCTGACAAATGATCCTGCAATATACAAACCAATAAACATCAAGGTTACTCCGTAATCCTACTTCAGAGTACATCAATACATCAACGTCTACTAGCAAATAAACATTTATGTAATTCATCTCTTACTGTTTACATGATTTTTCGCTCAAGTCACACATAGCAAGAAATTTCCGATCCACTACTTTTGTAGATTCACAGTACTATTTTTGAATTCCAAGCTGCTGACAAATGATCCTGCAATATACAAACCAATAAACATCAAGGTCACTCCATAATCTTACTTCAGAGTACATCAATATATCATCATCTACTAGCAAATAAACATCTACATAAATCATCCCTTACTGTTTACATTATTTTTCATATGTTGTATCGTTCAGAATACGTGCCTACGGCACGTGCACACGGGCATACCTAGTATATATATATACACACACACACATTTTTTATAATGACATGATGCATGGACAAATGAATTTTAAATGACTTGATTTTATATTTGTAGACTAATTTGGAGTCTTCCATTGCAAAAGCAGTGGAAGTGCAAACAGTACGTCTACCTATCCTATGGATGATCCAAACCGTTCACATTGTTTAACATGGCCAAATTAGTATCGTTCACATTGTTTAACATGACCAAATTAGTCTATGGATGAGAAATCAAGTCGTTGAGATTCGTCTGTCCATGCATTGAAGTGTTACAAATTGTGTGGCTGAAAAATCGTTAATTTTTGTAATGTCTTGATGCATGGACAAAAGAATTTCAAATGACTTGATTTTATATTTCTAGACTAATTTGGCTATGTTAAACAATGTGAACGGTTCGGATCATCCATAGGATAGATAGACGTACCATTTGCACTTCCACTGCAAACATAGACGTACCATTTGCACTTCCATTGCGTTTGCACTGGAAGTGTAAACGGTGTGTCTATCTATCCTATGGATGATCCGAACCCATCACATTGTTTAACATGGCCAAGTCTTCCATTGCAAACGCAATGGAAGTGCAAACGGGGCGTCTATCCATCCATGGATGATCCGAACCGTTCACATTGTTTAACATGGCCAAATAGTTTGTGCATGAGAAATCAAGTCATTTGAGATTCGTTTGCCTATACATTGAAATGTTACAAATTGTATGGCTGAAAAATAATACATCTAACGGTGTGGATTTTCATTTTTGATTGTCGAGATATGAGTTTGAGCTGTCTCCCTACCTAGCTAAGTTGGTTTGGGTGACACATTAGCGCCCTTATTATATATATATACTCATAAGCACATAATGTGTTGTTGTGATGTCCACCTGGATCACCCACTCCATTCAACTTTGATTTTTTATGTAAAATATCAACTGATAAAAAGTTCTAAGTGTTCTGATTACATATGCATCGCAGCATCAGGTTATCGTGAAATGAACGATTTCTGAACAACATGATTTAATGCAACTCCATGATATGTACTTCTAGAATTTCTATAAAAAAACTTCATTGTTTGTCATAGAATTTGGTATCTAGATCATGCTGAATGCAATGGATTTATCCATTGTTATAGTCTAAGGTCATTAATTAAGAGTGAACTTTTGTTGTATTGTGGAGAAATCGTTCATTTTGTGATCACATGATCTATACGCAATGTCAACAAATACACGATTTTTCGTGTACAATTTTGAGATTAAATTGATCTGAGTTGATCTTTCAATTGATTGCTTATCTCCCTCCTCCCTCTTTATATGTTCTTTAGTAATTTCAAATCAATCTTTTTGCATTTTAATTTCTGAGGCTACTCATTTTGTTCTCATGTTTATTTATTTATACTATTATAACCCAAACTGCTTGAAGCCAATCTCTATAATGTGTGTGAAGTTGGCTTAGAAATCATAGCCATTTTCGTCCCAAAATCTTCTTTGATGAGTAGATTACAACCTTCCAATGAATGGCCCTATTATTAATATAAAATTAACCTATTTAAATTCCTACACTAGAAATTTAGGAGACAACAAATGATTTCTCCATATTAAATGACATACATAAATAATTTTTTTCCTCAAAACTTGTACATCCATCCCCTTCTGATTATATGAGCATTGCACGCTTTAAAAAGCTAGTTTATATGATTATTATGAAAATCTGGTAGACGCGATTGGTCGCTCTTCCAGAATTCGAATCCTGAGCCTCTTGACCATATTATTGTTTAAGTAGATGTTTTTTGTTGATTTGATTTTGCTTGTCAACACTTAAGATGCAATAAAGTATGCCAGCTGTGAAAGTCCCTGCCACTAAGCTAAAACTTTGAAGTTGTAGAAGGGTTGAGAAAAATTGCACTTGTATTCTAACACACCTCCTCAGGTCGAGAGCTCATTTTTATGGGCCAAAGAAACAACGTAAATTCTCAACAAATTGTGGGCCAAGACCTGGACTATATGCATCGGTATTTTTTTTATTTTAAAAATCCGCATTTAAATTGCGTAGCCGGTGAGATTCGAACTTGGGTTGCTCTGATACAATGTGAAAGTCCCTGCCACTAAGCTAAAATTTTGAAGTTGTAGAAGGGTTGAGGGAAATTGCACTTGTTTTCTAACACACAAATTAGCATTAGCTTGTAAAGGTACACATGATAAAAGCAGATATCCCACTGACATTAATATATATTATCAAAACCTTCATTTTTGCATTTTTATGTTAATTGCTTTATCATTCCATGTATGAGGTTGAATTGTATGGAATAGGTTATTCTGAAACACAGTATGGTAAATTGTTAATACCTTGTAAACCAGTGCGAAATGAATTACATTCATAATCATAAACTGGCAAGGTCTAACTGTAAACTAATATGCGATGGCATTCTTATTAGCAAAAGAAGGTACAATGTGGAAGGTTGGTTGTCTTCAAGTAAATGTGGCTATTTTTCCTTGGAGATTATTGGCTTTATGATATATTTAAATATCTGGATTAAGCTTTCATTTAACTATTACAAATTATTTCTTCATTTATAATGAGCATGTTTCATACTTTCATTGACCAACTTAGTTTACAATATTTTTACAAAACTGTTAATATCTGGTTGCTATTGAATGCCATTCTTTAATTGCAATGTATTTAATATTTTATTATTGACTTTGAAACCCTTCTCCCAATATTAGACCAGTTATATGGTTCAGCTTAGTAATCTTATACTTTTCTGTTAGGTATGATCCCCGGAAGCGTATAACTGCAGCACAAGCTCTAGAGCATGAGTAAGGAACAGAATCTTGTACCTTCTTCAAGTATTCTTTTTCTCTGTTTTAATGTATTTACTAGCATTGAACTCGTGTGATGCACGAACGATACCATGAAGCTCTATTGTCTATGTTGTCGTGCATTAGTAAAACATTTTTCTCTAAGATGTAAATGGTGAATTAACCCGTGCTGTACGCAGGCTTATGCAGTAATCTCGTGCTACACACGAATTATCATGAATTATGACTATTTGATGTCATTTTAATATTTTACACAGCTGAGCTTTGAGCTTATTTAACTTGAATAAAAGAAATATATATATCTTTATGTTTAAAATGTAATAGTTTAAGCTGAAAAAAAGCAGCTTAAATATTTTTCTATAACTGCTGTCAAAATCTAAGGTACTATTCTAAATTTAGCCTAATATATTCTTTTGAGTAGATGAGTTTTTAAATTGTCATCGTGCATCATGGTCTGATTCTTAAACAAGATTATAAAATGTAGCTCCCTATCTTTGTTTGGAAAACAGTTTCCTTTATGTATCTAAATAGTTTTACTGGATTTTCTTTTCTTCCTTTTTCTGAACCCTCTTATCTTTGATTTCAGATATTTCCGTATAGATCCTCTGCCAGGGCGCAAGTGAGTGTTTGATTTCCTCTCTGTTCATTCATATATAGATAACAAGTGGCAGTTGGACCTTGGATGCATGCCATATTATTGTTCAGTAGTAGGATATCGTTATCATCTTAATTTGACTGCGCTAATATTGGCATCAATGCTCAGTGCACTGGTACCATCACAACCAGGAGAAAAAACTGTTAATTACCCTGCCCGTCCGGTTGACACTACGACTGATTTTGAAGGATCAACCAGTGTTCAACCTCCTCAACAGGTATTGCTGCACAAGCATGTGACAAATAAATTTGGATTCATATATTGCTTTTAAGATTTAAGCAAGTTTTCATACATACATACATCAATTAAGTTTTTTTACAAAAAGACCTAATTTTGTGGTGAAATTGTCTGTAATTTCACAATATCATCTAGAACCTTTTTCCCAATAGTGGGGACAACTATGGAACAGACTCGAGGTTTGAATACTGAACAAAAAGAATTCCTATGTTGGATGAGTTTCTGTCAGGAATGGTGTTGGAATAACTTGAATTGTTATGAGTAACTATAGAGGACATATGGTTTTCTCATGAAACCCTAATGGCTAGCTGGAAGGAAGCTATTTTAACCCTTCTGTGGTGCAGTTTTCACTCATGCAACCAAAGAACGTGAAAGAACCAAAGTAACTTTTCTGATTTGAGACTGGAGAATTCTTGTTAATATTCTTTAGTTCGATACTATTGTTATGTTTGCTGTTATTTATTCGAGGCCATCTTAAAGTTTACCAAAGACCAAGAATTCTGAACGATATTTGGTGAACAGGCGAAGCCCCCCAAAATTTTGAAGTAGTTCACGGCCTCGATAATACTTTTTAGGCTTCTAATGTTCACTATGCATTATAAGTCTATGAGGTATTCCCAAAAAAGAACAGAGGTTATAGTTGATGGGGCAACAATAGATTACCATTTTTCTTGATCGTTTTGGCAAACTATCCTGTTTGCTTTGAGGAAAATACTGGAGGTTATCCTACGTGGTGGCAGGCGCCAATGGGTTCACATATGATCTGCTGAAGTTCTTTAGATCTTTAGAATCCTTACAGCGTCACCTCTCCACCCCATAGATTGGTTCTTTTCATCTTTAAGGAAATTATTAACCGGCGTAGGTTTTTTGAGGGGAACTTGGTTACTTCAGGTCATTAAACAAATAACTTTTAAGGAAGAGAATGCTACCATTTATTGCTAATTAGCAGTAGGGAGGTAGCTTAGTTTTTCTTGATATAGCTTGCCTGGACTCGATCCTGGTACATAGAATTCCGACTTAAGGATAAGTTTTTTTTAAATCATGCAAAAGATAAGCATAAGTGAATGAACTAACTGATGCATAATTAATGTATAAACAATTGAGAGTTCCATTCGCATTCAGAAGTGCGTCACTTTTCCTAATTGATACATATTTTTTATGTTAATGATGTTTGTTTTGATGGATGTGTCTTGAAAGGTGAGGTATAACGCCATTTAATAAATCACTGAGAAACATAACCTTAAGCAGCTGTTAGAGATAACATAAGCTACTGTCCCAATCCTTAATTCCTTACATTCCTAGCCAACATGCATCATTCCAATTTGTAAATACTAGTAGTTTACACGTCCGATGCACGTCTTAATAAATATAGTTTTTTTAAAAATAAAAAATTCAGACGTAGTCTGGATTTGATCTAAAACCTCATTTACAATAGTTATACACGTGCATTGCACGGGTTGGTAGATGGACAAATTACACTAAGGCCTTCTCCCATTATAGTAGTAGAGATGTCCAAGTTGCAACAGTATAGTAGTATCATTATAACCAGTTTGGAAGATTAAGCATTATCATTTATGAGTCATACTTGATAAACTTATCATATATTTTGTGGGTCTTCAGGTATCATCTGCAAATGCTATGTCTGGAAGCGTATCTGCTGCATCCGTAGCTGGTGCTAGACCAGTTCGCCCAATGATGGTTGGAATGCAACAACGTATGGCGGGTGCTGGAATGGCTGCTTTCAATATGGCCTCCCAAGCTCCTGGTATGGCTGGTCTTAACCCTGGAGGTTTGCCAATGCAGAGAGGCACTTCTGCTCAGGCCCATCAACAGCAGGTAGTATACTTGAAAATTCAGCTTAGTATTGAACTGATTATTGCAAGCTTATGGATTTTAAATTTGTGGAACAGTTGAGAAGGAAGGATCCAGGAATGGGGATGCAAAATCCTGTTTACCCACAACAGAAGAGGCGTTTTTGATGTAATGTTGTTTTCCTCAGTACAATAAATTATATCAAATCTATCTACTAAAAGGTTTAACATACTAATACTTAATCGATATTGAAACACTAAACTGATGCCTCTGTCAAGTAGTCATCTTGATAAACATGAAACAAGGAAGCCATTATCATAAAATGTTGGGATTGCCGACATGAATCTTTTTCCTCCATTCCACTTTGTTCTGTATGGGTATTCCCTTCTGTGCACCGAAACTTAAAGCAACTTCAAGAAAATCATATGACCACACGATCATAAAAAGATCATATAACAATGTGATCTGAGCCTTTCATTCTCTTTGATTTTCTTCAAAGAACATGCCCCCTACAAGATTGGCTCCAGAATTCTGAGAAGTTCTTTTCAGAGGCACAAATTTTAAAGGAGAATGAAAGACTTGGTCTCTTTAAGATCATGTGGTCATAGGGTTCTTTTTCGGTTTTGGTGGACTGGATAATGAGTAGGGTACATAGGCCGAATGCTGAGTGATAATTTGGATGTAGTAGTACGAAGTGAATGTATATAGACGGTGAAGTAATGAAGGGGTCGTGATAGGTTAGGAGGGGGGTTGTGATGTACTTCAGCAGATGATGGCCCGGATTTTCTTGATGGGTCGGGTCTACAACGGTTCTTGCCTAGGGTTGGCAACGGGCTGGGTTTGGGCTGGACCTGTATAGGCATGGGCCTTGAAGTTTTAAACATGGGTTCAAGCCTGGCTCAACTTTTCTTTGGGCTTAACAAATTAGGCCCGAGCCTTGGGCCTGAATTTGGTCCGAATTACTTATGCATGTTTTAATATATAATTTTTCAATAAAACAAAACTATATTGAGAATAATATACGATAAAAAAATAACAATAATAGGAATGCAACTTTAAATATTTGTATAATTATATCTATTTTGTTTATTTTCATTTTAACTCTATATATAAGACATAATTTGTCTCTCGGTAAGTCTTCCATTGAGCATCACTTTTATGAGCACTTCGTGAGCACCCTTTGGTATGAGGCCTCCGTGAAAAAGTTGAACCACTCATTTTGTTCAACACTCCTAAGATGGTCTAAGAACAAGAAATCAAGTAATTTAAAGTTCATATGTAAGAGAATCTGTTGTAGTCGTTCCCTTTATTTGGGAAATTTGAAAATTTTGAGGAAAAAAGCTGCTGCAGTCGTTCTCTATATTTGGAAATTATGAGTTTCAATGAACAATATACCCTTCTATATTTGAGAAGAGATAGGAATTCTCAAAATATAGGAATCGAAAGATCATCTGTCGTCCATTCCTCAAATTTTCCAGTTAAATAAATTGGACACAAGTTGATGTTGTGTCTAAACAAAAAAGAATTTAGTGTCGGACGCAAGATGATGTTGTGTCTATTTTTTTTTTTCATTTAAAAGAAGTGTTAGACACAAGATCATATATCATTCGTTAAGTTATTTATAAAAAAAATTGGACGGGAGATGAACTCCCTTCTGATAAAGATTCTCACCTGAATATTGAATGGGAAGCTATATCTTCTTGCGTCTTTAGACCATCTCCAACCATGCTAGCCATCTTTCAATTTCAGCCAAAATAGCTAATATAAAGATAAAAATATACTCCAACGGGACTAGTTAAACCACTCGCCAGAATAGATTTCTAATATTCACTCACCAAATCTGGCGAGTATGTACTGCTCGCTAAACTTCTTCCCAAAACCACAAAATTGCGAACTTGCGAAATCAATCGCAAAAATTACGAAATCAATCGCGGAAATTGCGAAATCAATCGGGAAAATTGCTAAATCAATCGCGAAAATTGCAAAATCAATCGTGAAAATTGCGAAATCAATCTCAAAAATTGCGGAATCGCGGAAAAATTGCGGAATCGCGACATTTATATTTCTGTTGTTGGAGCATGCGGAAATCAATTGTGAAAATTGCAAAATTTTATTTTATATTTTTATTTTATTTAATTTTGGACTTTAAATTATTAATGGTTATTCAAAATAGATAACATGGTTGGAGTGAGACTTTTTTTCGCTAGCCAAATTATCTATTTGTTATTCATTTTGGCTATTTTAGTTAGCCAAAATAGCTAATGTGGTTGGAGATGCTCTTATAAAAAATATTAATTTCAAAGGAAAGACTATAATACCCTTCTTCATTCCTCAATCTCATTCAATCCCAAAAAGAAGGGTACTTTACTGTGAAGGGTATTTTAGGAAGATTGAAAAACCAAAAAAGTAATTGGAAGCTATAAATGATCTCTCGTCAGACGTCAAATAATTTTTTTTAAACACTCCGACAGAATAACATCTTGCATTCGTTCGAGATTTTTTTTCCCAGAGAAGAGAATTGATCTCACGTCTTTTATATTTAAACATTTAAAAAATTCTAAAATTAGTAGAGACTATAGATCATCCACTGTCCACCATTTAAAAAAAGTTACCAAAATTTGAGTCTGAACGACTACAGCAGAAAGTTATATTTTCTATTTCTAAAAGTCAAATCTAAAATTTGTAACTCTTTAGAGCATTCACAATCATTTGCTAAAAAAACTGGCGAAATAACAAATGAAAAATAGCAATTTGATGATCTTTTGCAATGGTTCTTTGTTATAATTTTATTATTTTTTTAAAAGAACGGATGGGACACGTCGTCTCACTTCATTTTAAATTTTTTTTAAAACCTTAATTCTACATTAGAATAAGTTAATTGGTAATTAGTAGTATATTTAGAATATTAAATTATTAAGTAGGTAGTTAAATAGGATTATTAATGATTAATTAGCATTAAATTAATAATTAAACAACTAAAACCCTCCCGGGTTTCTTGGACGGGACATGTTGTCCTGTCCAAGCAACTTTTTGCTTAAGACGGGACAACATGTCTCGTTTGAGATTTTTTGTTTATTATTATTATTATTATTATTATTATTATTTATTTATTTATTATTTTTACGACTGTACAACAAGTACCGTCCGATCATTTTATTAAAAAAAACGTTAGACGAAACAACTTGTTCCGTTTGATCCCATTTAAAAAAAAAGGGACGGAAAAACATGTTCCGTCTCCTATAATTTGAGAATCGTCATTTCGTTTCTCAAATTTGAGAAGCGACTGTAGCGTTTTTGTCAAAATATGGCAAAATAGTAAACAACTGCAGACGCTCATTTCTCATAAAATGGCAATTTGGCAAAAATAGCAAAAGACTATGGATGCTCTAAACTTTAATACTCATTTCAACTTACAAACACAAATTTTCTCTTTAAGATAAAAAAACTCGTATAAATATACATGATATATACATAAATATATAAATATTCACATGCACAAATTTGATTTGGACCCATCAGATCTAAGTACTTAAGCCCGAGTTTGGCCCGGTTTTTTGTTCGGCCTAAAAACTTGAACCCGAGTCCGGCCCGAAATAAAAACTATTAGACTAAGCTCGCTAATAACCTGGTCGGACCGAGGCGGACCTTAGTCTGCAATTTCGGGTTGGGTTCGGGTGGGTTCAGACTTCAACCCGGTTCACCCCCCTAATCCCTACCTAATAACCCTCCTCAGGACCTCAGCTAGCTCTCTTCTTCAACCTCCCTCTCTCTCCAAAACCGTTCCATCAAATGAATTTTTTGCCGTCATAGGCCACTTTTTGATAGTATTTGCGTTTTTAGGCCAGTTGCCCAACTATTAGCGCTTTTAGGCTAGCCTGTGCCACGTCAGTTGCGGCCGCTATTCCCAATAGCGACCTCTTCATTTCGAGGTCACTAATGGGAATGACGACCTATGTTTTAATTTTTTTTGAATTTTTTGTTTGCCGTCGTTATTCCCACTAGCGACCTTAGTGTAATGAGATTAGTCAGCTCGAATGAATGTATTAAGACACTTAGCGATTCCTAAAAAGTTTTCCCCAAAAATTTAAAACTGAGGTCGCTATTGGGAATAGCGACCTTAGTATACCTCAGTAGGAAACACAATCTACTTATTGTTTGTAAAATTTGCAAAATAGATTTACAACTAAGGCCTCTATTCGGAATAGCGATCTTAGTTAATAAAAGCCTCTATTCTGAATAGCGACCTTAGTTTTAAAAAAAATTGATTGTCATTTTTCAGAGAGCAAAAGCTCTCTAGATTTTGCTAAGTGCTAGAATACAACTCATTAAAGCTAAGGTCGCTAGTGAGAATAGCGACAGCAAAAAAAAAATTCAAAAAAAATTAAAACATAGGTCGCTATTCCCATTAGTGACCTCGAAATGAAGAGGCCGCTATTGGGAATAGCGGCCGCTGCTGACGTGGCACGGGCTAGCCCAAAAGCACTAATAGTTGGGCAACTGGCCCAAAAACGCAAAATCTTTCAAAAAGTGGCCTATGTACGCAAAAAATTCCCATCAAATCTAGTGTTGTTGTCCACCACCATCAACATCAGTGACTGGTCATCACTCCCCACCGACATCATCACCCAAATCCTGACTCGCTTGCCCGCCCATCCTCCTTCGCATTGTCGTGTTGCGGAGACACTTGATCTCGTCTCAATTGACAGTAATAACGTCAGTTCTCCGCCAAATTACAAGAAAGTCACCTCTATTGAGGAGGAGGAGGAGATTAGAAGGCTTCGTAAGGTGAGTTTCTTGGTGGAGTCGGTGGATAGGGCTGAGCTGACGAAGATAGTGAAGTACGTGGGAGACGATGAATTGATATCATTCGAAGTGTTTAATTAGGTTAAACGATGATGGACCAAACTGGGTCTAGGTGAAAAACTTGGGAGATCGATCAGTGTTGTTTTTGTGGGTGTTGTCGCTGATTTCGGTGTGGGGGCAATCAGATGAATTTATGGGTTCGTAGGAAATCGAATGAGTCAAACCTGAACACTTCCATCGGCGTTTGACTGGGTTTCCGTTGTTGCCGCTGACCTGCACAAAGTTCGAAACACCGGGGTTGATCCCGGCGACGAACCCTCCGACGCTCTTATCAGTACTCAGAAAAGAATATGAAGAGCTTTGGGTTGGCAAAGAGTGGTCACCTTGTAACGGTAGGAGGAACCTTAGAACGGTAGGAGGAGGGGATACTTATAGTTGTCGTGGGGATCTGTTTCGAGATAAAAACAAATCTCTACTCCCCGGCGTGGATGGATAGAAGTGGTTAGAACCGCCTCCTAGGGATAAGGACGAATAAGGATTTCTCCCTATCCTTTTGAACTGGCTCGTAACGGGTTGAGACCCGTATCCAATTGAACAGATCCGTTTATGGGTTATTGTGCCCTGAAGAAGTGATCCGATTCCCATTTCGAACCCGTTTGTAGGTGAAATTATCGTTTTGCCACTGTAAGCTTTAAGATCCGTGTCTGATTTGAACGACCCCGATTTAATTCTATTTTTAGCCATATCACGAGTCCCCCACTCCTAAAGACTGTGTGTTACAGCATTTGGGGAGTAGTTTTGCTATTTCGATGGCGTACAGGACTTTATTGGAGTTCTTAAAGGGATTTCAGATTTTGTTTGAGGAGTAACGGTAATTTTCTGAGCGGGCAATGCACCCCAAACTATTCTTAGGCTCTTCTGGACTTTTGGTGATTTTTCTCGATTTTTAACTATTTTTCGAATAATTTATTCAAGTTTGTAAAGCAATGATCTATTTTCTGAGAGCACTAATTAACCATTCTAATTAATAATTATTTATCCGGAGACTTGGAAATATTTTTCCGAATTTATAATTATTTTTTAGAATTTTTAATTAATTTTTTTGAATTTTTAATTTTTTTTGCAATTTTTAAATAATTAATTCGAATTAATAAATAAGAAAAAGGAATTAATCAGCCGAATATTGACGTGGCCAAATATGGAGCGTCCATCAGCCTTCGGTAAGAGTTTCCGAGCAATTGGACGTCTCCTCTGGCGCGAAGGTGTTTTTTCCCCCATTCGTAGCTCGGTAGCTCGGATTTTAGATCCGAGCTACGTGGCTCAATCAGGGCGGTCGATTATGATCAGGTGCGAATTATGAGGCGATTGTTTTCGCCAATTCGTAGCTCGGTGCCTCGGTAGCTCGGATTTCGGATCCGAGCTACGCGGCGCAATCTGAGCCGTCTGATAAAGATCTGGCGCAAATCACGAGGGATGAGTGATTTTTTGCATATACGCAACTCGGTACCTCGGTTGCTCGGATTGTAGATCCGAAGTACATGTCGAGATCTGAGCCGTCTGATGAAGATTGGGCACGAATCACGAGGGATGAGTGATTTTTCGCCAATACGCAGCTCGATACCTCGGTTGCTCGAATTTTAGATCCAAAGTACGTGGCGAGATCTGAGCCGTCTGATGAAGATCCGACATGAATCACGAGGGATGAGTGATTTTTCGTCAATACGCAGCTTGGTACCTCGGTTGCTCGGATTGTAGATCTGAAGTACGTGATGAGATCTGAGTCGTCTGATGAAGATTTGACGCAAATCACGAGGGATGAGTGATTTTTCGCCAATATGCAGCTCGGTACCTCGATTGCTCGGATTGTAGATCAAAGTACGTGGCAAGATTTGAGCCGTCTAATGAAGATCAGGCGCAAATCACGAGGGATGAGTGATTTTTTGCTAATACACAGCTCGGTACCTCGGTTGCTCAGATTGTAGATTCGAAGTACGTGGCGAGATCTGAGCCGTCTGATGAAGATCTGGCACGAATCACGAGGGATGAGTGATTTTTTGCCAATACACAGCTCGGTACCTTGGTTGCTCAGATTGTAGATCCGAAGTACGTGGTGAGATCTGAGCCGTGTTATGAAGATCAGACGCGAATCACGAGGGATGAGTGATTTTTTGCCAATACGCAGCTCGGTACCTCGAGTTGCTCAGATTGTAGATCCGAAGTACGTGGCGAGATCTGAGCCGTGTTATGAAGATCAGACGCGAATCACGAGGGATGAGTGATTTTTTGCCAATATGCAGCTCGGTACCTCGAGTTGCTCAGATTGTAGATCCGAAGTACGTGGCGAGATCTGAGCTGTCTGATGAAGATCAGACGCGAATCACGAGGGATGAGCGATTTTTTGCCAATACGCAGCTCGATACCTCAGTTTTTTGTTTTGTACTGCCTTATAGTGGATTGACCACCGCTTTTTGTACTAATGATTTTTTTTTGGACTAAGTGTTGAACTGGTGTTATATTTTGCATTTGAGTTGTCCCGTAGGTGCTTCATTTAGACTTAGCAACTTCATGTTCTTGGCATTTTCAGATCGCTAAAGTATCTCAGATTGCCGATGTATCACGCCTCCGATCTGGTCTAGGGGTCACGAGGTTGGGCCTCGCTCGAACTCGAGAGAGGCTTTACAAAGCCGAGTCGGAGCTAAACCATCTTAAGCTAACGTTGACCCGTCGAGACTCCGAGATGAAACTCCTAGAGGAGAAGGCTCGCGAAGTGCCCCCCGAAGGGGAGGAGACATGTCCCTTGATAGCCTTCAGCCAAGGCTTGAGACTCAAGTACCTTCATCAATCTCTATTCGATGCCAGGGCTGAGAGAGAGGGGTTAAAGAACGTAGTGCTCGAGAAGAGCATGGAAGCGGTGCACCTTTGGAGGGCTATCTCCGAGGCTTCTCGTGGGGGCAGCTCTAGCCGAATGCCTCGCCTGAAGATCAGAGTGACGGACGACTCGCTGAAGGAACGAGTCATGGAGCTAGAGGCATAGAATCATTGGCTACGACGACTTTCCGAGGGAAGTAACGTCAGGAGCACTTCCTGCCTTCGAGGTGAGTACGCACAAGGAAGGTCGTTCCACGAGTTGGCGCAATGCTTACCCCCCGTCTTAAGGCACCCTGGGGATGCACAGAGCGGAGTGGCTAGCGCGTCGAGCGGAGCATCTGTTGGGGCAACACTTAGGCTCTCAGGTGCCGAAGACGCAACTCGGCTCGCCGGTTTGGAGACCTCCACGGAAGTAAGGCTACAGCAACATGGCGCTCGCTGGCCTCGCTTGTCACTTAATAGAAGCTTCCCGCACCCTAGAAGGGGTTAGGGCAGATCTTTGTAATCTTGTAGTCTTGTATCCCGATGTAAAGATGAGTTGTTGGTCTATAATTAGACTTGTACCTCAAATTTTAATAAAATAATATACTCATTTCTCAAACTTGTGAGTGTGTTTTTTGCTAATGTTTGCAAGCATATCAACAGTTGTGGGAGCAATTCCGAATGGTAAACCACTTCGTACTCGCTTATAAGCAAGTAGTTAAAGCGGAATCGAACCAGGTGTTGGATTCCGAACTTGTCGATTAGAGAATATCAACAGCTGTAGGAGCAATTCCGAATGGTGAACCGCTTCGTACTCGTTTATAAGCAATTAGTTAAAGCGGAATCGAACCAAGTGTTGGACTCCGAAGCTTGTCGTTTAGAGAATATCAACAGCTGTGGGAGCAATTCCGAATGGTGAACCGCTTCGTACTGACTTATAAGCAAGTAGTTAAAGCGGAATCGAACCAAGTGTTGTATTCCGAAGCTAGTCGTTTATAGAATATTAACAGTTGTAGGAGCAATTTCGAATGGTGAACCGCTTCGTACTCGCTTATAAGCAAGTAGTTAAAGCTGAATCGAACCAAGTATTGGACTCCGAAGCTTGTCGTTTTAATGAGTTTTTTTAAAGCGTAAAAGTAGTACAATTAGAATGCTCAGAATAGAGAACTTGCCGGAGTAGATCACTTTTATTCAAAACACTTGGGTGGTCGCTTCTTAGTTGCGAGCCACCATTACACTTTGATAAAGAAAAAAAGAGAACTTTAACATGTTTTATGGAGAACATTCTTGGAGAAGTTGCTTGGAGCGGTGTTTAAACACCCTCTTGGTACTTCAACAAGTACTCCGCATTCCATGTCCTCGGTATTCTCCTGTCCCCCCGGGTCTTTGAGTTAATACGTGCCAGGGCAGATAACTTTGGAGACCCTATATGGACCTTCCCAATTGGGTGCTAGCTTGCCCTTCTTACTTGGAAAAGAGATGGACAGCTTCCGGAGCACTAGATCCCCTTCTTTAAGATTAGCGGGGTGGATCTTCTTATTGTAAGACTATGTTATCCTACGTCGGTAAGTCTCTTGTCAGATGGAGGCCCTTTCGTGGATCTCCTCGATGAGGTCCAAGTTGCTACGAAGCTGATTCGCATTTTGCTCTTCATTGTAGGCGATCAAACGGGGCGAATGTAGGCCGACCTCTAGGGGGATGATGGCTTCGGAGCCATAAGTGAGATTGAAAGGGGACTCTCCTGTAGGTGCTCTCTTTGTGGTTCGATAGCTCCATAGCACGATGGGAAGCTGTTCGACCCATAATCCTTTAGTGGATTTATCGAGTCTCTTTTTTAAGCCGGAGAGTATTTTTCGATTAGCGTTCTCTGCTTGGCCATTAGATTGGGGGTGGGATATTGAGAAGAACCGCTGCTGGATGCCGAGGTCGATGCTGAAGTTGCGAAAAGTTATTCCTGTGAACTGAGTTCCGTTGTCGGTTACTAGGATACGAGATACTCCGAACCTATAGACAATGTTCTTCCAGAAGAACTTCTGGACCTTGCTCTCTGTAATCGTTGCGAGGGGCTCGGCCTCGATCCACTTGGAAAAATAATCTATTGCCACGATGAGGAACTTCAGTTGGCCTGGCGTAGGGGAGAACGGTCCGAGCAAGCCCATCCCCCACATTGCGAATGGAATCGTACTAGCTAAGGAGGAGAGTTGGGCTGGCGGCAAGCGACGAATTGGAGAGAATTTTTTGCAGGAGCCGCATTGGCGTACGTACTGTTCAGAGTCACTAAGAAGTGTGGGCCAGAAGTAGACGTAATTTAAAATTTTACGGGCTAGGGATCTTGCTCCTAAGTGCGCGCCACACATTCCGTCGTGAGCCTCCTTCAGGGCATAGTGTGCTTCTTCGGGGGAGAGACATTTTAGGTAGGGTCTGCCGTCTATCTAAGTATAGGAGCGTTTGTACATGATTCATTCAATAAGTGTGTACCGCTCGGCTCTGGTCTTGACTCTTCTAGCCTCTCTGGGGTCAGCTGGAAGAACTCAGTCTCTAAGATATTCGAGCAGGGGTTTCATCCAATTCTCCCTAAGTGTTAGGGGGAGGGCTTCCATTAGTTTCAGGTTGTCTTCCTCGATACTGGGTCTCAGGCGGATCTCTATTAAGATGGTCCGTTCCAAACCTTCGAGGGAGTGAGAGGCGAGCTTTGAGAGGGCATCTGCCTGTGCGTTTTCCTCTCGGGGGATTTGCTGAAGTTGAGCATCTTCAAATAAGGCCAGTAGCCCATTAACCTTCGCCAAGTACTTGGCCATGCACTCGTCTCTCACTTCGTACTCCCCAGACACTTAGTTCACGACTAGTTGTGAATCATTGAAGATCTTGATACGTTTGGCCCTTGCTTTGCGAGCCATATAGAATCCTGCTATAAGGGCCTCGTATTCGGCCTCGTTGTTCGACGTGCAGAAGCTTATACGAAGGGAGTATTGCAGAACGAAATCATCTGGGCCGGTCAAGATGACCCCAGCCTCGCTTCCGTCGACGCATGAGGACCCGTCAACATACACCGTTCAGAACGAGGGTTCCTCAACTGACTCACAGGGCTCAGGAATGGTGCTCTCCACAATGAACTCTGCTAGGGCTTGTGCCTTGATAGCGGTTCGGGGTTGGTAGTTGATGTCGTGCTAGCTCAGTTCTATGGACCATTTCATTAGACGTCCCGATGTCTCGGGCTTATGGAGAACTTGCTTCAGTGGCTGGTCGGTGAGAATGACCACCGAGTGGGACTGAAAATAGGGGCGAAGTTTCTGCATGACCAATGTGTAAGCCATCTTCTCTACCTTCGAGTAGCGGAGTTCTACGTCCCTAAGGACTTTACCCACATAGTAGATGGGCCGTTGCATCTTATCCTCCTCTCTTACCAGGACAGCACTGAGGGTCTGTTCTGAAGTTGCCAGGTGTAACACCCCGAATTTCAAATAAGGATAAATTCGAGATTTCACAGGATCTTTACTTCATTTCGTACAATTTTACAAGGAAATTTTAAAACTTTTTATTCACAATACATCAGAGTTTATTTACACTTGGTTTTTACACAGCGGAAGAAATAAAACTTACAACAATTGAAAACAAAAATATAACTTGTATCATTTGCAACTTCTTTAACTTTCAAATAGCATATCCACTTTATAACTCCATGAATGGTCCTTTACCTGCATGTTAATCTGTGGGCTCGTCAGTTACTTACAACTGACGAAATGTCATACTCGGCCATCCTCTCTATGCCGGGAATAGTATAACGATCTTAATACTTAAAGAAAACACAATAAAAATTGAATGAATAAATACAGTGTCGAAGGTGATTATTCTAAACATAAGTGTATGTCATGCCTTAATGCCTAATGCATACCATTCTACACTAGGATGACACTAATGCACACTTGTTCGGATTCTATGCATCCCATACTACATAGGTCCGAGGGCAAGCGCCTACGTTCTTCACAATACAGGGCTCGATCTCTCGCCATGAAAACTACCCGATAGCAAAACAAAGTTCAGACTATTCTACGAATTTGAATCCCAGCCTTGGAGTCCACCGCCGGCTGTTATAACAGATTCCACATCGTGCGAATCGTCCCGTATGTGACCCTCTAGCCCAGTATATATATATATATATATATATATATATATATATATATATATATATATACGCACACACACACATTGGAGACGGTAAACACAAAAGCCCATCCGTCCGACTACTCAAGATCCCGGAGTCCACCGCTGACCCGTCCTCACAGTCCCAGATTAAAATATAATAATCCGTCTCCCACGGGGCAACCTCAGTCCACCAACTAGGTCTATAGTCTTGGAGTCTACCGCCGACTATATAGAGCACCCCACTTACATTTTCCTAAGTTTACTACATCTTCACTTATGTGCCTAATTATCTTAGTTCAAGACATAAATAGATTTCCAAGTCTAGAATTAGTCTTATCTCTTACCGGTCTTAATCACCATTACCGAGATAGATTTACAATCCTATCTCAAACTTTATATCTCAATTCTTTTATTTCAACATTTGCCGGTAACAAGATTTTACTAATCTCAAAACTCAACTATTCATGCATAAGAATTATGGGTACACATACCCTTATTTAATCATGTCCTAAACTTAGATAATTTCATCTTTCAATTCATTCTCAAAGATCACATCTTGCCACTATTCATGATCTATTCGATCAATCACAACCACAAATTCATTACATGAATTTGTTGCAACAAATCTAAGTTTATCACAAACATTTCTTAATCAACATATACAAGTATGATTTCTTTTTAAAGAATTTACTTCACAAAATAATTCTTTTCTTTTCTTCACTATAAGTTTTATTCTCAAAGAGAATTCATTTCTTTTTGTACTTCACAAAACATGTAAGAAAACTATCCCTCAATATTTCCATTTCATCTTATAATTAATATAATTCATATATAAAAATTTTCTATATTAAAAATCTCATTTATGTAGCAAAAAGGGTAATTAAATCAAAAAAGGGCTCTCAGATTCGAACCCATGACCTCCGGTCAACGCCCAACCTAGCCTGCTAACCACTAGTCCATTCTGGACTTGTGTTCAGTCTTTGGTTTCGAAACTTCTTCTACTCTCTCTCTCGGTCTGAGTATTTAAAAAAAAAATAAAACCCAAAATGTTTTGTACTTACTGAGATTTGAACCCAACCCAACAGCAAGACAGCGCAGAGCCAGCCCACGGGGCCAGTTGTGCCCAACGGTGTGAACTCGTTTCGTGGGTTTTTGTCCCAACTATTTGCTCCCTCATTATTATCATAAAACTCAATTTTTCATTTGATCAAATCTTCTCCACTAATCTCCAAATAGTTTATTTAGACTGAAATTTATTTACTACAGAAACTCAAGGGTTTAAAACTTATATTTAATAATATCAAAATTTCAAATCTCTCTTTCTTCTCTTTTATCACAAGAATTTAATTCTTCATTATAATCAAACTAGAAAAATTGTGTTCTCTTATAACAAACTAGAAATGAGTTATGTATACCCGTTTTACTTTACAAAAATTCCTCTTTAAACATAAGAGAAATCTCTTCAATTATTTTCACAATTACTAGTTTCTATTAACATACAAATGGCAATTACTCATTACTTTTTGTTCTCAATTTCCAAACATCATGACAATACTTTGTTTCTTAATTAATAGTAACATTTCTACAATTTGACATACATAAAAACATGAATTTATCTTCTAATTATCACATCAAATTTTTACTACTCATTTAGCATGCAATCCCTACAATTAGAAAGTATAGGATCACCCACCTTGATTGAAAGCTTGAACGATTGAAAGAATGATCACCACTTCTAGCTCCAAGACTCCTAATTCATCTTCTCCTCCTAGTAAGAGACTCCAAGAACAAGAACTCTCTTACTCTCTCTTTTTGCTTTTTCTTTCTCTTACTTTGATTCTATTTTTGGTGTGTGAAATGAAAAGGGGTAGGGTGCTATTTATAGGATATGTAGAGGGTTCAATTTGCAAAATTACACACCTAATAAATTACTAAATTTAATTCACCAACTCTTCATATTTTTAACTCTCAAAACATACACCCTTTCACCTTTCCAACTCCTCACATTTGTAACTCTCATAACCTACAAACTCTTTCCCTACCCCACATGCAATCCGGTCACTCACTAGTCAGCCACATCAAAGAAAAACCACAGCACCTTGTGCTATGCATTTTTATCACGTGGACCGACCCCTACATCACTATATACTTACCATCCATTTACCATATATCTCATAATCCATTATACCATATATAGCCAACTAATTTATTTTATTTATATACCTACTATCTATGAGTCTATATATATTGTTTATGAAAAAAAATAGTTTAATTTAAAATAAATACACACACTTCAAAAAAAATATTTTTGAAAACAAATGTGCTTAAGTATGTTTATCGAAAACACGTGCGTCGTACGTAAAATATCAGAATGCGAAATCGATTTTTATCAACGGAAAATTATTAAAATATAATCGAAAACAACATAAGAAAAATTATATTTACTAATTTTGTACATTTCATGATGAAATCACTACACGTAGAAAACACGTGCATTATACGTGCAGAAAATCGAAAAATGCATTTTAATCAAAATAGAGGGAAAATGAATTTTTGTTTTATAAAACGAATTTGAATACCTGAAATAAATGATGAAAACAATATCACTCATAGCGGTGGAAAATATATAATTGATACGTGTATCGAAAACACGTAAAAAGTACGTAAAACCGAGAGATTGAAATTCAATATTTTAGTTAACCCAAATAGGATAAAATGTATAGAAAATATATAAATAGTCAGTAATCAAAATACGTGGTGAAAACACGTTACAGAATACACGTGCGTAACACACAGGGAAAAAATTGTAATTTCCAATTTTGCGGGGTGTTACACCAGGTATATGTAGAGGGCTTCACCAGGCTTCGGCTTGCTCAAGAGTGGGGGTTTATCAGGTAAGCCTTCAGTTGATCGAAAGACTCTTGCTGTTGTTGTCCCCACTCGAAGCCCTTCGCTCCTCTCAGGGCTTTGAAGAATGGGAGACATTTCTCCCCTGACTTGGAGAGAAAATGCCCTATAGCCGCGAGGCTTTCCGTAAGCCTCTGCACTTCTTTAACATTAGATGGGAGAGCCATATTGATTATGGTTTGATCTTCTCAAGATTGGCCTCTATGCCCTTCTGGCTCACCATGAACCCGAGGAATTTTTCGGATGAGACGCGAAGGCGCACTTGCTTGGATTAAATCTCATGTTGTGCCTTCTTAACACTCTGAAGGCTTCCTAGAGGTCAAGGACATGATCTTGTCCGTTGATGCTCTTGAACAACATGTCGTCCACATAGACTTCCATGTTACGGCCTATCTGGTCTCGAAATGCCTTGTTAACAAGGCATTGGTACGTAGCTCCGGTGTTCTTCAGCCCGAAGGGCATGACCCGGTAGCAGTACAGGCCTTAGTCGGTTACGAATGAGGTCTTCAAAATGTCAGGAGGGAACATCCGAATTTGGTCATACCCCGAGAAGGCATCCATGAAGCTGAGGAGTTCGTGGCTGGAGGTCGCGTCGATTAGAGCATCAATGCTCGGGAGGGGGAACGGATCCTTCAGGCATGCCTTGTTAAGGTTAGTGAAGTCGATACATATTCTCTAGCTCCCGTTGGACTTTTTAACCATTACCACATTAGATAGCCATTCGGGGTAATTTACCTTCTGGATGAATCGAGAGTTCAAGAACTTCTTGACCTCTTCCTTGATGGCTTTTTGGAGCTCGGGAGCAAACTTACGCCGCTTCTTCTGGATAGGCTTAACTCCCGGGGTAATACTGAGGTGAGCATCAGGAGTTCTTCTGAGATTTCGGGCATATCAGCCGCGGTCCAGGCGAAAAGATCGCGGTTCTCCCTTATACACTGGGAGATGTTTTCTTTGATGCTAGGAGGAAGGTCCTTACTGTTTTGGAATGTCTTGGTAGCATCTTCTTCCAAGAAGGCCACTTCCTCCAGTTTGTCGACCGGCTCGGAGATGGTTTGGCTGCTTCCTTGTGGAAGTTCGAAGGCTTCAAGGGAGAGGACCGGCTCTCCCATCGAGGTCATATAACATTTACAAGCCTCCTCCTGGCCTCTTCTTACTTCTCCCATGCCTGCCGAGGTAGGGAACTTCATTTTCATATGATAGGCCGATGGTATGGCCTAGAGAGCGGCTAGACCTGGTCGACCCAAGATGATGTTATAGGCAGCTTTTACGTCTACCACCATGAAGTCCATTGGTTTAGTCCGGGTGATCGGGGTTTTGCCAGCTGTCACATCGAGGGTTATAACTCCCTTGATCGTCACCGGCACCCTGGTGAATCCGTGAAGAGTGTAACCAACTGGCTTGAGTCGATCTCTTGACAGCTGAAGGCCCTGGAATGCCTCCAAGAAGAGAATATTGACTGAATTGTCGTTGTCCACTAGGACCCGACGTACGTTGAAATTGGCCATCTGGAGGTTTATAACATGCGCATCACAATGGGGCGTCCGGATGCCCTCCAAGTCCCTATCAGAAAACGTAACAGGGACCCCAAGGCCCTTAGGGGGAGGATGGTTCTGTACGACATTCACTTCTCGGATGAAGGCTTTTCGGGAGGAGTTGGACTCTCCTCCCATTGGGCCTCCGCGTATGAGGTGCAGAACGGCTTCGGCTTCGACGTCCGGGGTCTCCGCCCGTTGTTCGGTTCGCCTGTTAGTCCCCCTGGGGGATGGAGGTGGATCTGCCCTGTCTTTCCTGATGAACCAGGAGAGTTTTTCCCTCTGGACGAGGGCTTCTATCTCGTCTTTAAGGGCCCGACAGTCATCCGTGTCGTGGCCATGATCTCGGTGATAGCGGTACCACTTCTCCCTGTTTCTCTTCTTTTCCGGGGTATTCATTTTTGGAGGAGGGGAAAGAATTCCCTCCTTTCCGACCTCCATCAGAATGGCTGAGACACTGGAGTTAAGAGGAGTGAACCTCTCGAAGCGGGGAGGAGGGCGACGTTGGCCTCCGTTATCCTTTTGGAGCTTCTTAGCTCCTTTATCTTCAGCAGTCTTTCGTTTGTTCCTGAGAGATGATCCTTCAAGAGTGGGGCAGTTGAGAGCATCTTCAGCTCGGATGTACTTCTCACTCTTTAGTAGGAGTTCTTAGAAGTCCCGAGGAGGCTTCTTGGCGAGGGACGCCCTGAGATCGGGATTAATGACGTTGGACTGGAAAGCAGCCAAGGCTACGGACTAATCCAGAGAGGAGATAGATCTGGCCTCTGCGATGAACCACTTGACGTAGTTCCTCAGCCGCTCGCCCTTCCTTTGACTGAGGAAGAGCAAAGAGGTGCTTGTCTTTCGGAGCGACGACTGCTTACGAAGTGGGTGAGGAAGAGACCTTCGAATTGGTTGAAGGAGAAGATGGAGGCTGGAGCAAGTCTGGAATACCACTCTCGAGCGGATCCCTTCAGAGTGGCCGGAAAAGTCTTGCAAAGGAGGGCATCGGAGGCATGGTGGATCATCATGAGAGTTTTGAAACTCTCGATGTGATTAGCGGGGTCCGACTCCTCAGTATACAACTCAAAATGTGGAGGCTTGAAGTTCTTCGGGATGGGGGCCTCCATGATTGTATGGGAGAACGGGGGTTTGCTTGGGCGGAGGTTCCTCGCTCGTTGCTCCTCTTCTCTGTCGATTTGGCCGAGGCGCCTCTCCATCTCGTGGAGACGGCGGTAGACCGAGTCCTCCCTTCGGTCATATCTCGCTGAACCTCGGGACTCGTCTTCATGTGGAAGAGGGCTGGGGCTGGGCGGTGATGGATTGGAGTAGGTCGAGGACTGGGGTGCGACGGTGATGGCTCGGAGCGACCCGAGGACTGGGAGAGCGACGACGATGGTTCGGAGCTGACCGAGGAATGGGGAACCGTTGGTCGTTATCAGGGGTGACATTGAGGGCCCTCAAAACCGTCTCCTGGAACTGCTGGAATTCTGCCCTCGTGACGGGGGGCCTCCTGCTCACTCTGGCCCTGAGGGGTGGGTCGGTCGACCGGAGAGCAGCTTCTTCTTTGATTGTGCCGGGGCAACTCCCTCCGCTTCCTGGGAGAGTTAGACCATATGTGATCTGGCCTACGAGGGGATCAGTCCCTTTGATGCTCCCAGCGGGGAATCCTATCACGGGTCCGCCTCTCATCTAAGCGGGTTCGAAGATATATCTCGTTCTTTCGGTTGATGAGAACATCGCGTAGATCTTTCGGTGTTGGAGGGCTATGGGAGGCGATAGAGTCGGAGGAAGGGTTGTGAATGGAGACATGGACCTGATGAAGGGGTTACTTTTGGCGACTTCGGTGAGAGGGTTCTCCAATAGCCCCTTGAGGTCCTCAATGGGCCGGTTGGTGGTGAGGCTGCTGAGGAAGGGCCTGTCCAGACTGCTGAACAGGTTGAGGTATCGGTTGCCCGAGCTGCTGGGTCGGCGACTAGATCGGCTGGACGGGCGGAGGGAGAGCCTCTTGGGGTGGAGGAGGAATGGAAGTTGTCCTACAGTTGGAGACCGTGGACTTTCCTTTCTTTGGAGGCATTGCTAGGAAGCGCTTTTGCTGATGAAGTAGGGTCGGATTGCTATTCGATTTTCCACAGACGGCGCCAATCTGTTGCCGCTAATTTCGGTTTGGGGGCAATCAGAAGAATTTGTGGGTTCGTAGGAAATTGAATGAGTCAAACCTGAACACTTCCACCGGCATTTGAATGGGTTTCCACTGCTGTCGCTGACCTGCACAAAGTTCGAAACACCGAGGTTGATCCCGGTGACGAACCCTCCGACGCTCTTATCAGTACTCAGAAAAGACTATGAAAGAGCTTTAGGTTGTCAAAGAGTGGTCACCTTATAATGGTAGGAGGAGGGGGATACTTATAGTTGTCGTGGGGATCTGTTTCGAGATAAGAACAAATCTCTACTCCCTAGTGTAGATGGATAGAAGTGGTTAGAACTGCCTCCTAGGGATAAGGACGAATCAGGATTTGTCCCTATCCTTTTGAACTGGCTCGTAATGGGTTGGGATCCGTATCTAATTGAACAGATCCATTTATGGGTTATTGGGCCCTAGAGAAGAGACCCGATTCCCATTTTGAACCCGTTTGTTGGTGAAATTACCGTTTTGCCCCTATAAGCTTTAAGATCTGTGCATGATTTGAACAGCCCCGATTTAATCCTATTTTTAGCCATATCATTGGGTATGTACCAGTCGATGTCATTATCTACTCGCGACTTGACAGAGTTGAAAGAGAACTCGCATCTACATCACTGGTGATGAAAAACGATAAGTAGCAATATTCAACCAGGGGGTTGGCAAATTTGAGCCCGCAGTTCCTCATGACTTCCTATTAGCTAGCTCTCTTGCACTTGGTAAAACCTATGATCATTTCATATGAATTCCGAGTAGTGAATTTTTCACATTGCACTTCTAAATTTCTATGTCGACCTTCAAACTGTAAATTCATCTAAATAAATTCATGGTTGTCTGTTTTGCAAAGTTGATGAAATTGGTATCCTGCTTTACCTTGGGGTGTTTGAAAGTGGAACTTATTTCACAAGACTTGATGTAACACCCCGCAAAATTGAAAATGACAATTTTGCCCCTGTGTGTTATGCACGTGTATTTTGTACCGTTACTGGTAATATTTGTAACGTTTTTTCATTACGTATTGTGATTTCTGACTATTTATGCATTCTCAATATATTTTATCTTACTTAAATTAACTAAAATAATAAATTTCAATCTCTGCATTTTTACGTGCTTTTACGTGTTTTTGATGCACGTATCGATTATGTGTTTCCATCGCTACGTGTAATATTTTCTATGTGTTTAAATTATTTATTTTAGGTATTCAAATCTATTTTTATAAACGGAAATTCATTTTCCCTTATTTTGATTAAAATATTATTATACGTATAATGAACGTGTTTTCTACGTACGTAGCGATTACGTCGTGGAATATATAAAATTAGTAAATATATTTTTCTTAGATTGTATTTTTATCATATTTAACATTTTTCCGTTGATAATGTCGAATTTCGTATTTTTGATATTTTACGTGCGACGTACGTGTTTTCGGTGCACGTATTTTGGGCGTGTTTATTTTCGAAATAAATTTTGGAGTATGTGTATATTTATTTTATTTGTGCATGAAAAATTTATATTTTTAAAATTAAACTAATTTTATATGCATCTTATATATTATATACATGTGTTTTAATTTAAAAGAAGTGTGTGCAAGTGCATTGCACGTGCTAATTATTTGTAACACCCTGTAATTTCTAAATAATATATAATGTGTATATATAGTTGTATATATATATATATATATATATATATATATATATATATATATATATATGAATAGTTGGCTGTTTGGTAATAGAGAATGGCAATATATGTAAAAATGGTGAATAGTATGGTGGCGGGGCCCACATGAGAAATTATGCAGCAAAAGAAAGTTGGCTGATGGTTGCCTGGTGAAGTGGCGCCTATGATGGAGGGGCCCACGTGCTGGTTTGGCTGGGGGGGGGCATCTGTTGACGCCAGGTGAGAGAGAGTGAGATCAGTTTTGAAGTTGAAAGGGTAGGGGTTATAGGATATGAAGAGATGGGAGTTAGGGTAGTGAAGAGTTGGGGGTTATGGGGGTTAGGATAATGAAGAGTTGAGTAATTTATTAGGTGGGAAAATTTGCACTTTGGCCCCTATTTTGTCCTATAAATACACCCTCATTTTTCTTCTCATTTCACACTTAAAATAAACAAAATGGAGCGGGGGAAAAGAAAGAGAGAAAGAGAGAGTTCTTGTGCATTGGAACCTTGTTGGAGAGCTCTTGCTAGGAGGAGAAGGACAAGGAGCTGCTTGTTGGAGCTAGGAGCTAGGAGTTCCATCATTCTTGGTTGTTTATTCTTCATTAGAGGTGGGTGGTCTTTATACTTTCTAATTCATAGGTTGAGCATGCTAGAATATGACATTACTAATGTAGATCAAATTGATGTGATATGGGTAATCTTGTGTTTTCTAAATATAAGACATGCATGCTAGAAATAATTTATGAGTAGTGTAGATTGAACAAATCCATGCTATATTGTTGTGCCATGAATTGAAGAAATTTTGTTATGAAATTAATTATCATCATGTTAGAAATGAACAAATATGCATGTTAATATAATTGTATGAAAAGTGTAGATTTTTCCTTATGATTAAAAAAGAAATTTTGTGAAGTTAAATTATTACACATAGAATTGTTTTAATTGATTGCAAGAGATAAACAAATTGCTAGTTTGATTAAATTGAAGGCAGACAATTCATGTTCATGAAAGAGAAGAAATAAATTTGAAATTTAGATGTTTTGTCTAGAATATGAACTATAAAATTGTGAGTTACTGTTAGAAAAGTAAACTCAGTATAGATGAATAAATTACAGTCTAATGAAAGATTAGATCAAATGAAAAATCGAGTTATTGAGAAAATATTTGAATAACAGAAAATCGAACAAAAGCATAATAGCATACTCGATAGTCAGAAATCGTGCATGGATTTCTTGGTTAGTCAGTGCACCATAAAAATGTTACTGTAGCGCACCTGTTAGTATTGGGACGCGAGTTCGAATCCTTGCAACACTCCTTTTTTTGGTTTCGATTTTGACTATTTAAATAGTAGGGCATTTTATATGTATGGTTTCGGCCTACCTTTATAACACAAAGTCCATATGGACTTAGTGGCTTGCGGTTGGGTTTGGGCGCTTACTGTAGGTTTCAGCTAGTCTTGGGTTCGAAACCCGAAGGCCACTTTTTTTGATTTTTTTGATTTTTGTTTTTGTGTTTTAATATTTTAAGGGATTTCTAATGTGAATAAAATTTGAGAAAAAATTCTAGAATTCCTATAAGATGAAATAGAATTTATTAAAAATAGTTTAAGAATTTTTCATGTATATTTGAGAAGTTAAAAAGGAGAAATTGAGATATAAAATGAGTTTTGACTTAAAGAAATAATTATTAAAGAGTATGAGATTTATTTTAGAAGAAGAGTAAAGTATTGTTGTGTGAAGTGATTTCTCTTGAAGAGGTTATACGCTTATTTGGTTTAAGAAATAATTTGATGTGAGTTGAGACATTTTACGAGCTTAAATTGCTAATGAGATTTCAAGTGATGAATTTATGTTCATGAAAAGAATTATTACTTCTAAAGATTATGAATGAATAAACCAATCATGAATAGTGTCAAGATAAGACAATGATCACTTTGTGAATAAGTTGAAGATATGAATACATTAAGTTAATACATGATTATTGAAGGGTATGAGTACCCATGGATTCTTTTACATGAAAAGTTGTGATTTAGAGTTAGTGAGACCTCGGGTACTGGCACTATTGAATTAAAAAATTTGAATTATTTTTGAGATATGGCCATGGAGCTATCTCGGCATTTGTGATTAAGTCCGGTAGGGTGTAAAACTAACTCTAGGTATGATAAATTATTCATGTCTTGAACTTAAGAACTAGGCACTAAGAAAAGATGTAGTAAACCTGGGCAAACGTAAGTGGGGTACTCTATATAGTCGGACGATGTACTTCGGTACTATAGACCCAGTCGGGCGGTGTACTCCGGGACTGAGGTTGCTTTGATGGAGACGAGTTTTTATTTTAAATTCGGGACTATGCGTAGTCGGGCAGATAGTTTGTTGCACTCCAGTGTATATATGTATACCGGGGCTAGAGGGGCACTTGCGGGATGTTCGCACGACGAGGAGTCTATATAACAGTCAGACAGTGTACTCTGGGACTGGGATCTGTACTCGTGGAATGTCTAAATCTTAATTTTATTACTGGGTAGGTTTCATGGCGAGGGATCGAACCCTTTTAATATGGAGTACGTAGGTGCTTGCCCTCGGACCTATGTAGTATGTGATGCATAGAATCCGAACAAGTATGCATGAGTGTCATCTTAGTATAAAATATCTGCATTAGCCATTAAGGCATTGCATACACTTACATGTTTAGTGTAGTCACATTTTAACACTTTATTGCATTCAAGTTGTGGTTTGTTAAAGTATTAAGATTGTTGTATTTTTGGCATAGAGAGGATGACCGTGTATAACATTTTCGTTGGTTGTAAGCAACTGACGTGCCCACAGTTCATTATGTAGGAATTAGATTTTCATGAAGATATAAAATTGATATGATGTTGTTGATTAATTACATGTTAAAGATGTTACAAATTGTATATTATTTTCATTGTTGTACTTCATTTTATCTTCCGTTGTGTAATTAAATGTAAAGGACTCTGATGTATTATAAAAAGTTCAAATTTTCTTGTAAAATTGTACGAAGTGAAGTGTAAAGATCCCGTGGAACTTCGAATTCGGTCTTATTTGGAATTCGGGGCGTTACACTTGATTAAAATGATAGATTGGATGTTGTTATATATTCTGTTGGATGTGTTTCTTCTGAAATTGATGTACCACAAATCCCACCTATTCTGGATGTTGGATATATAGGTATATTCTCACTATATGAATAATATTATATGTATATTATTCTATGGGTAACACATGTGTTATATGTACTAATTATATAGATATCGGAAAGCGAGTTGAGTGGGTTGAGAACCCAGTACCCAAACCAGTTTTATCTTATAAATACTGGCTTGTGATAGTAGTCTAGGTATTCCAATTTTGATACCTAAGGTAAATATTTCAAGCACCTTAGTGTAGGAAATTAACCCTAATTTCTATTGTTATAATATCTCATAATCTCTAACAATCTTGAGATATTTTGTAATTAATTTTGAGATTAAGAGAGTTTGACTTCGGTTCATCGGATGTCATCGGAGGGGTTGATGCCGCTTGTGCCGTAGCCGTCGGCACTGTTGCCGCTCGCGCCATAGCCATTAGCAACCGCAACCCCACAGTCTTGATTGGATGGTTCGGGCTAACTGACCACCACCGTCGCTATCTTCGACCTTAGACACCTGCTCCACCATCGTCGGTGTCGTCGACGGCCTCCTCTACCATCATCGGTGGCATCACATGCCTCTTCCACCATCGTGGTGACGTCGCAGGCCTTCTCCACCTTTGTCGGTGTCGTCTAAGGCCTCCTCCACCATCGTCGGTGACATCGCAGGCCTCCTCCACCATCGTGGTGACGTCGCAGGCCTGCTCCACCATCGTCGGTGTTGTTAGTGTCGCCTTCGGGAGAGAAGTCAGATCCAAAGTCGATCGGGTGGATTTCAGATCTTGATTTGGGATTTCTGATTGGTTGGGTTTTTTGGTGTTCTGTGTTTGGGCACAGGAGGAGATCATGGCTGCTACACTGTTAACTCAGATCTAATTTTTGATTGGACGTTTTTGGTGTTTAGTATTTGGACTGTTGGAGCAGATCCAGATTCAGATTCAGTCCAACAACTGCTTTATTGGTTGGAGATTTGCTGTTTGGTGTTTGGACTGTTGGATCAGATCCAAATCCAGCCAAAAGGAATCAGAGCTGGATCTAACCAGTGGAGACAATCCAATGGGTATTGTTTTGTATTCCATATTTGGGGAGAAGACTGGATCTACTCCAGTGTACTTCCGATTCAGATCTAAATTAAAGATAAGTTCTTCACCAAATTTAAATTGTTATTTAATTATTTGTTTAAATTTTGTTGCTAAGTGCTAAAGTTCAAAATCGTGTTATGCATAGTTTGATTAAATACAAATCTGAATAACTGCTTTGGCTACGTGTTATGGATCAAATATTCATTTTGATAAATTATAGGCTTTGACTATAAAATTGAATCTCCAATTAAATTGTTTGAATTAGATAGTGCTAATAATTTGTTTAATTGGCTAATCTTTAACACTTTTGATGAATGTAGGAACTTCAAAGTTACTTACAAATTGTGTGTATTGGAGACGATGGATTTGCACCATGGTATGATAAGTCTGCACTATGCATGCCTCTCCACCGAATTTGGAAAACACTTCTAACTTGAAGTGTCGGTATGATCTGCTCTAATATTTCTTAGTATTTTTATGTGATGAATTTATTAACGTTTTGTGCGTTTGATCACATGACTGATATTTTTAGATCATAGTTATTCTCGCCTTGAAAACTAGTATGTTTAGGGTTGTTAAGTGTTTTATCATACTATGTGTATAGATATTTTGACAAATCTATTATTTACAGTTTGTGTGAGATTACATATTTGCTTCTCTAATAAAAATCTCTACTACTATAATGGGTGAACCCCTTAGTCAGTAACCCAACCCGTGCAACGCACTGGTTGGGTTACTTTGGTAAATATTTTCGAAAGTGGCCCTGTTTGATAAATATATTTGAAAGTGGATCAGTTTGGAAATTATTTTCTTTTCACTCATGGACTAACATTGGTAAATATTTCCGTAAGTGGACCTGTTTGGTAAATATTTTCGAAAGTGGATCAGTTTAGAAATTATTTTCTTTTTACCCTTTTCATTATCCTCCAATTTTTTCCACGTGCACGTGTGCACGTGTATGATACTAGTAATAATAATAATAATTTGATGTATAAGATGTATAAAAAATATCTGTAACATAGGAGAGAGCATCTCTTAATGTAGGATATGACTATTAGTTACGTTTTGTTCTTTCTCGTTCATTGTACTGTGTGTGCAAAGTTGAATTATAATATGTTAGTCATTATCTCATTTAGCGTTATGAAGATGATGAAGAACGAATAAAGAAAAGAACTCTTCGCTCAATGTATTTGAGCAACTGGACATTGTTAGAATCACTAGAGAAAACAAATAGTTTTATGAAATGTGGCAAAGTAATTTTGTATTAACTCTTATAATGTGCATATATTGTTAATCGCATGTATAAGTTGAGTTTAACAAATGAGACAATTAATAATAATAGTTCTAATTGTGTATAGTTCCTGAATATAGCATAATTGGCTAGGATTTGAGAAGTATATATTAAATTGTTTGTTATTGTTAAAACTCATAACTCTGCTAAATGACATTCCATTAAATATGAAAAATATGAAAGTTGTGCTCAGATTATGATCACTAGAAAATCATTTAGTATGGTCTCTAGGAGCACACAACTTATTGAGTCAATATATTCTGATATTTATGATCTGAGTAGATTTGTGACTAGAAAGGATAATTGTTGGTCAGAAGTATTTAATCGCCTTTGTAGATGATTAGTATAACTTTTTCATATATATGAAGAACGAAGCACTTGTTATTCTTAATGAATTAAAAAAATTATAGTTAAATGCTAAAAATCAAGGGTTCAGATTTGATAGAGGTAGTGACCATGTTTCAATGATTTTAGAGAAGTTTGCATATGGCATAATCTCTAGCACGCTACTTACAACAGTCAAACGGTATTGATAAAAGTTAGAATCAAACACTTAGTGAAATATTGAATTCTATATTATTGATCGTTGTTGACTTGTATACATATGAGTGATGCTGTATTGTTAATCATATCTCTAATGTGTTACTACACTCTAAATTTAATACACATTTTAGATCATAGCATGAAAACACAAATAAATTTGCTAAAGTGAAAATTTGTGTTGTGATACATTTGTTAGAGTACATGACCATAGAAGGCCTAAAGTAGGACCTACAACAAATATTCGTGTGTACTTAGAAAGTGCAGAATATGGTTCTTTGGACAGATTTTAGATCTATCTAACTTGTGTTAGAAGAATCTAGACTTGTAGAGTTCTTTAAGGATGTGTTCATCAAAGATAAGTGTATGAAATTATCTAGTCCTACTGACATAGTCAATGATTCGCTGTTGGAATCAAGAACCAGTCATACTGACACTTAAACTTGAAATGACAAATGAGCTAAGAAGAGTCTTTAGTAGACAATGAGATGATTTTGTATCATACAATAATACTTTAAATTAGTTGATCTGCCGAAATGGGCTAAAACAATAGTAAGTAAGTGGGGTTTTGTAGAAGAAACTTAATTTTGATTGTTCAGTAGTAATTTTAATGCATTTTAGTAGCTAACAGATTGATTGAGAAAAATGGGGTAGATTTATTTGATGTCTACTACATGTTTGTCATATTGCTACAATAAGTATTCTTCTTACCCTTAAATATATTGAAAATTTTGTTATTCATAAAGGATATTTAAACAGTTTTGTACTAAACATTTTATACTTGATGTTTTGTACTGAACAGTTTTGTACTGGAAAATTTTGAACTAATATGTTTAGTGGACAAGATTTACAATTTAGTAAAATCATTGTATGTTCTTAAAACATGTATAGCCGACGAATAAATAATTTGACAAATTTCTAAAAGAGCCTAGTATATGAATCAAGTAATTCAGATCAGTACCTTCTACTTTATGGTGTGTCAAATATAGTGGCTATTATTTACTTGTTTTGTTGACATGCCTGTTCTTGGAAGTGACCTCTCTATTACAAATGAAGTTAAAATTGTGCTATCCAAAGAATTCAACATGAAAAACCTAGGTATTGTGGACACCATAGGTATAAGGGTGAGTTTCAGTTGGCAAGGGATAACTCTTAGTCAAACTCATCAAATCAAAATATGTTTCAAAAGTGGGGATATTGTGATTGAAAGTGTGTTTTAAAACACCTTATGATTATGATAAAAGGTTGACACCTAATGATGGTGCAACTATAAGACAAGTAGATCATTCTAAAGGAATTGAAAGTCTCATGTATACAAAGATCTGCACTAGAATAGATATAGCCTTTGAGGTAGGTATGATATGCATATTCACTAATAATTCCATACACATTTGAGTGCCCTTAAAAGGCTAATGAGATACCTGAGTGGTATTCAAGAGTTTGCTTTGTGCTACTCTAGTCATTCTTCGAATCAATGTCTGATCTGATGCATTATGATGCTCAAAACTTAGTGAAAGTCGATAACTAGTGGATATGTGTTTACACTAGGAGGAACAAAAATGTTATGGAAGTTAAAAGGCAAACATGCACTGTGCTATCATCCATGAAATCAGACCTCTATGTGTTATCCTCTGCAGGGAAAAAGGCTGAATGGATTGAAGAAATTGTTGCTAGTTATCCATTAAGAATATATGGAGGACAATAAAAAAATTAAAATAGAACAATACGAAAAAGCATTTGCTCAACGACAAGAGCTGGTCAAAATTGAGAAGGAAAAGCTTCGTCTATAGAAGTTAGTAGATGAGGAAAAAATAATGGCTATTGACACCACTGGAATTGACCCACTGCAAGCAAAATATTACGAAGCCCGTAAGATGAAAATTCTTAAAAAACACTAAGCAATAATTAGTAGTCATTTGTGTGTTTTTTTCACTTCGAAAAGTATGAACTTAATGTAATAAAATAAGTGTTTTTTACTTATGCATCTGTAAGCCTTCAACTTAACATCTTATTAATAAAAGTTGTATTTTGCCTTTATGTTTTGCAATTCGCATATAAACTTGTAATATAAATATTCTAACTCAATTCATGTTTTCACTCATATCAGCTCAATTAAGTATTCAACCTCATTTGCTCACAAATGACACACTTTAGTAATGTACTTGATAAGATGTTCGAGATCGATGGCCTTGATGTCTACTCTGATGATGAATTGCTACCTTTAACATTAATGGGCATAGAAGAAGAAAATGAAGAACTAATTGCAAGAGGACGAAGAGCACACCGTTTTGGTTCTGTTTCAGGACACGCTATTATTCAACGTAATAGTCTAATAGAGCTCAAGGTCATGAAAGACTTTTTCATGACTATTTTTCTGAAAGACTTGTATATCCTTCTCATTTATTTCGAAGGAGATTCCGAATGAGACGTCCTCTTTTTCTAAGAATTCAATCTGCTATAGAAGCGTATGATTGATACTTCATTCAAAAAGGGATGCTTGTGAAGTTCTTGGATTGTCTTCACTTCAAAAGATGACAGCCGCAATAAGGATGCTTGCTTATGGGGTATCGGCAGATTTAGTTGATGATCACATATGTATTGGAGAAAGCACTGCAATCGAGAGTCTTCGTCATTTTGTCAAGGCTGTTGTTAGAATATTTGGAGATGAATACTTAAGGTCACCAAAAAAATAATGACATTAACAAATTGTTGGCAATGAACGAAGATTGTGGTTTTCCAGATATGTTGGGAAGTATTGATTGTATGCACTGGAAGTGGAAGAATTGTCCAGTTGGATGGCAAGGAATGTATACTGGCCACATTCATAAACCTACAATTATTTTGGAAGCTGTGTCTTCACATGATCTTTGGATATGGCATGCATTCTTTGGATTACCAGGATCTCTTAATGACATCAATGTGCTACATCAGTCTTCTATCTTTGATGATCTTGCTAATAGACGGGCGCCCAAGGTTAACTATTCTATCAATGGTAATGACTATACGATTGGATATTATCTTGCTGATGGTATATATCCAGAGTGGTCAACATTTGTAAAAAAAAATCCCATTTCCACAAGGTAATAAGAATAAATATTTTGCTGAAGCTCAAGAGTCGGCAAGGAAGGATGTAGAGCGAGCATTTGGTGTTCTTCAAGCACGTATTGCAATTGTTCGTGGACCAGCACGTTTTTGGGATCAAGAGACGCTCAATGATATTATGAAAGCATGCATAATAATGCACAACATGATAGTTGAAGACGAGAGAGAAGATAATAATAAGGATTTTAATTATGATGCACTTGAGGAAAGTCCGTCTATAGAAGTGTCACATGATTATACGCCCGACCTTCTTACATTTATTCAAACTCATCATCGCATTAGAGATAGACGGATGCATTCCCAACTCCAGTCGGATCTTGTAGAGCACTTGTGGCAGCGACACGGATAATAAAAACAATTATTTCTTTCCACAATAAAACTACTAGCTTGAGTTTACAATGTTGCAATATCATGCAATTGTTTTGTGCTATTTGGGATCTAATATTTTCATTCGATTTTAAAATTCTCGAGGTATATTTATTTAATGCGAAATGTAGTCATTTAAAAAAAAATATTATAACTATTTATTAGTAAATAAAAATTAAAATATTTATGGCTAGCCAAAATAGCTAGCATGGTTGAACCGTGGACTTTTTTCACTAGCCAAATTATCCAATTGATCTCAATTTTGGCTATCCTAGCGAGCCAAACTAGCTAGCGTGGTTGGAGTTGCTCTAATGAGCAAGAGGTCGATGGTTCAATCCGCACTAGCATTATTCTTTTATGATGAGATTATTGTGAGATAGTGTGTGTGGCAATGGCCTTGTTCAAAAATAAAAAATTCCTTTGTCATTATTTGTTTGATATTTTTCCATGTTACATCTACTTTTTAAGTGAGAGTTATATTAACTACGTTTTTCTAATTAATTAAACTAGTAACTTACACATGCGATGCACGTCTTTATAAATATATATATATTTTTTAAAAAATCGACGTTGTCTGGCATCAAATCTAAGACCTCTTTTATATTAGTTATGTATGTGCATTACACGTATTTGTTGGGTTACGATGCATGTGTTTGTTTGGTGACAAAGTCTCCCATTAAAATAGTAGATTATTATTATTATTGTGAGATAGTGTCTGTGGCAATGGCCTTGTTCAAAAATAAAAAATAAAAATTCCTTTGTTTTTTTATTTGTTTGATATTTTTCCATGTTACATCTACTTTTTAAGTGAGAGTTATTTTAACTATGTTTTTCTAATTAATTAGACTAGTAATTTACACGTGTGATGCACGTCTTTATAAATATATATATTTAAAAAAATCGACGTTGTCTGCCATCGAATCTAAGACCTCTTTATATTAGTTATGCATGCGCATTACACGTATTTGTTGGGTTACAATGCATGTGTTTGTTTGGTTACAAATGGAGTTTGTTTGGTGACAAACTCTCCCATTAAAATAGTAGATTATTATTATTATTATTATTATTATTATTATTATTATTATTACTATATAGTAATCTGCACGTGCAATGCATGTCTTTATAAATATAAATATTTTTAAAAAAAATACCGACATTGTCTGACTTCGTATCTAAGACCTCCTTTATATTAGTTATGCATGTGCATTGCACATTTTTGCTGGGTTATAATACACGTGTTTATTTGGTGACAAACTCTCTAATTAGAGATTTACACGTGCGATGCGCGTCTTAATAAATATAGTTTTTTTAAAGTAAAAATTCAGAAATAGTATGAGTTTGAACTTAAGACTTCTTTTATAATAGTTATGCACGTGCGTTGCATACGTTGATAGATCGACAAATGACACTAAGGTCTTCTCCCATTATAATATTAGAGATTAGAGATTAGAGATAGTTACCATGATGTCCTCAAATTTTAAAGTTATTTATAATATAATTATTTATAAATGTGTCATTATATAAAATAAATATTAATATTGTAGGAGATAAATCGTGAAGAGTGAGTTTTAAAAAAAAACATGTATCACACGCCGCTCAATTCTGAGTCCAATCAATATTCTAGGGCACGGAGGAATTTAATCTAAAATCAGAATCCGAATCCGAAAATTTGGTGGGCTTCAACTCCCAGTGAATCGTTCAAAGTCTTAGTGGATCCACAGGTAGGTCTTGTAGGATCCAACCCGAACTTGACTTCCCTTTGCCACCCCTACTACTACTGGATTTTTCCCCCAAACTGCCCTCCTTTTTGAAACCTCTGGCCTACTTTAAAAAAAAAATCCTAAAATGACCTACTCGCTATCTCAAAAAGCGAGTTTGGGAAAAATCCCATCGCTTTTTGAGACAGCGAGTGTGAGGCTTTGGTTTTTCCTGGCCAAGACTCCGGTGTCTCAAAAAGCTATGGGATTTTTCTCAAACTCGCTTTTTGAGACAACGAGTGTGTTGAGAGATTTTCAGAGCCTAAACTGGCTTCTTGAAATTTCTCAACTCAACAGTCGCTTTCTCAGAAAGCGATTGGATTTTGCCTAAACTCGCTTTTTGAAAAAGCGAGTTTAGGCAAAATCCAATCGCTTTCTGAGAAAGCAACTGTTGAGTTGAGAAATTTTCGGAAAGAGAATGAAATTATGATTGATTAATTTTTCCCGTGATTTCAATTAATGGTGATGGGAAGCAACTCGAACTTGATTAATATGCAAAAATTAGGTCACCATTGAATTTGGTCACAAACAATTCAAGACACATAATTGATAATTCCCTTACAATGCTCCAACTCTATTAGATACTTCTTTCTTTTCATTACCCACAAACCAAAGAGTAGATATAGATAGTGGTATCCTTGTTTTGATATAAATCATATATGAGTCGTGATAGGCAAAAAGGCTTCAATAATAATCACTTAGATCTGATCTGATTCTCCTTAGATCCTATACAAGTATTCTGCGTTTGCAAACTCCTCTTTGCATGCTTATAAAGAACTATTGGAACACCCACTTGAAGAAGAGACTAACGAAGATGGGGATTGATCCAGTAACCCACAAACCAATGAGATCCTTGCCTCCTCCTCCTCCTCTGTAGATGGCCAGTCCAAGAGCATTGCAAACCTCAGCCACATTGCCTCCTCCTCCTCCTCCTCCTCCTCCTTCTCCTCCTCCTATGATTATCATATCAATGGTGACCTAATTTTCGCATATTAATCAAGTTCGAGTTTCTTCCCATCACCATTAATTGAAATCTTGGGGAAAATTAATCAATCATAATTTCTCTTTCTCTTTCCGAAAATTTCTCAACTCAACAGTCGCTTTCTCAGAACGCGATTAGATTTTTCCTAAACTCGCCTTTTCAAAAAACGAGTTTAGGCAAAATCCAATCACTTTCTGAGAAAGCGACTGTTGAGTTGAGAAATTTCAAGAAGCCAGCATAGGCTCTGGAAATCTCTTCTTGAAATTTCTCAACACACTTGCTGTCTCAAAAAGTGAGTTTGGAAAAAACCCCATCGCTTTTTAAGACACCGAGTCTTGGCTAGGGAAAACCAAAGCCTCACACTCGCTGTCTCAAAAAGCGATGGGATTTTTTCCAAACTCGCTTTTTTGAGACAGCGAGTAGGTCGTTTTGGAAATTTTTAAAAGAAGCAGGGCAGTTTGGGAATAACTTTAAAAAAGTAGAGCAGTTTGGGAAAAAAATCCCTACTACTGCAGCTTCATCTTCCGCAATAAAAACCCTAACCCTAGCTCTCTTCCTCAACCTCTCTCTGTGGTTCCAACATTTGTCCTCCAATGGCGTCCGTCCACCACCATCGGCATAGACTGGTCAGGACCTCGCACCGACTTCATCGCCAAAATCCTCACCTGCTTACCCGTTCTCGATCGAATACATTCGTTCTCGCTCTGTTTGCTCCTCTTGGCTCCTCACTTCTTCTTCCTTTGCTGGTCCCACCAAACCCCAATCCCCACTATGTCTTCCCTTCCTTCCATTCCTGCCCCTTCATCGGCTCCTCCTACGGCTGGCTCGCTACCTTGCACTGAAATACTAGCATCCACATCATCAACCCCCTCACCGGGGCTCACATCCCCTTAAAGTCATCCTCTATTCTTCATCACGAAATGATTGTGTAAATAAGGTTTTTGTATTATTTTTTCTTGAGCATTTGTCCTTTGATTGAGACGCTTTAGTTATGCTCTGCCGGTAACAAATAGTAAGACTTTTTTTCTCTCAATAAGTTACTAAGGTTTTGTCCTAAACATGTAGAGGTTTCTCATGGGAAAGTTATGAAGAAAAGGCAGGTTCTTTTGCAATTTCACCCATGACAACTTCTCTTCCTCTTCACATCTTCTCGATCAACTTTCCAGTCTTGTGAAAAACCCTATGTTTAACATATCATGTTGGAGAGAGCTTCTTCAACTGCACAGCACAATGGTGTTTTCCTCCACCGTCTTTCCTTTTTCCTTCTCCACCACCTCCCGAACCACCTACTAACTCTCTCTCCACCCCAACCTTGGTCTTCCTCTTAAGTCCCACTTCCAACTTCTCATAAATTTGAACTATAACAACGATGTTGTTGGAGGTAGAAATGAGCAGATGCGGGCCCAACGAGAGGGTGCGCCACCAGACTCCCAACCCCGACCAGCTGATAACTTCTCCACCTCCCCCCTTCAATCAACAAACCACCCTCACCGCCCCTCTCCTACCCCCACCCCCTCCCGCTGTCTTTCAGCAAGTCACCCCTTACGCCGAAAACTCTACCCTAATAGAGCCCCACCCTGCTCCCTCACCATCACAACGATATCAATGTAGAATAAAGGAGGCTCAGACGGCATCAATCCCCCGGGCGTGCACACCGGAGTGCGCATTAGCGTCGGTATGGGTAAGAGATTAGTCATCATCGCCACATATCTCCGCCCCATAGAGGATGGGCCCACAGAGGGGGCCCTCCTACTGGCTAGTTCGAGCATAAAAGAACCCCCCCAAAAGGACCATCGCCACCACTATGGGTAGAGAAGTGATCAGCGACATCATCATACATTGTATCAGTGGAAAGGGAAAGCTCAAGAAAATTACCTACCATACCTCCCACCACCAGTCCTGGCACAAGAGCCATCCCCCCCTCCCCCCAAAACACCTCCACTACAACCACGGCACCCAGATACAATCACTATGCCCAAGACACTTCTCACAGCCTCTCCCAGCCTCCCCCACCTCAGAAATGGAATGCTAAACCCACTGTTGCCCAAGATCACCACACCTCATCCACCACCCACATTCCCAAACAACCCAGTCTCAACCCCTCCCCCCACTCATCCCCGCTGCTCAACCCCCCCCCCCCAATCATCCCCACTACAAAAAGAGGTGGCTCAACCTCCAATTAAGCCTATCATCGAGCGGCCCCAAGAAGGGGGTCTACAGAATGTGGCTAGCATGGAAGGAACAACTGTGTGGAGTGGGGATCTTAGAGAGGAGGAACCATGGATTGAAGTCCAAAGTAAAACAAAGAAAAGACACAGCATTTCCCTCTCAAATCAACCAGAACTCAGAAAGAAGAAAAGGAAAGGGAAACGCAAACCAGTGTCGTGTTTCAATTGCGGCGATCTGGGGCATCTCCGGCAGGACTGTAAAAAAGAGATTTAGTGTTTAAAGTGTATGAAATGGGGGCATATGCCCTACGTTTGTACAAACATTAAGGCATCCAACAATGATGATGAACGACCTATTAGAAGAGGCCGGTCACCAGACAACCCCACGCTCATCCGAATGGAAAAACAACCTAGAGACAATCAAAAGTGAAGAGAAGTGGCTCCGCCAATGGTGTGCCATTGCAAAAGTTACAACAGGGTGCTTATCGGAGAACCATCTACTCCAAGCCCTGAATGCAAAATGGCCGATGAGAGCTCACGGAGATTGGGTTGCTAAAAATATGTGCCATCTCTAGTTCCTGGTGTCATTCCCTTCACCGGAGAAGATGATTGAGATAACAGCCATGGGTATAGTGGATTTTGGGCACTTTAAGATGGTTTCTTCCTGTGGTCACCAAGATTCAGAGCTGAATTGTCGAAAGGGGAACGATTTTGGATTCGGATCCACAATGTACCGCTGCATTTCTGGAAAAAAGAAGCTCTCCAAGAGTTCATTTTGGAGTTGGGAACCGTGGAAGACATATACGACAAGACAGTGAGGCAGGTCGGAGATAGTATCCGCCAGGATCTTAATCCGAAGCCCTGATATCACACTAATGCCCAGTTGCAAAGGTGTTTTCATTCGAGGAGTCATACCTCATCAGATTTGTTTTGGATAAGAAAGAGGAGCCGGAGATGGTGGAGCGTTCCTACAAACAAGTGGCATTGCCAGAGTGGGACCTCACCTTGGACGGAGCCCACGAGATTAAGCATGCGCACCGTGAAGTCATCAGAGCTTCTAGAGGTAGGAAGGTGTGCCAAGGCCAGGCAATGGCGAACCCTGAATCCCAGAGTACTCCGCCTCGCAGCTGCGGTCAAAATCAAGGCCTCACTCAAAAACCCAACGGTCAAGAGTGTCAGCCACTGGCGATACAGCATCTTTACCCAAAAAAGGCAAGTTTTGTAGACCCAATGCCCAACCTTGGAACCTCCATCAAATAGAAAGCTCAAAGAGGAAGTCAACCCCTAGCAGCTACGGAGGAGAGGCCTCTAGGGGAGTAGGTGACCCCCAACTTAGCCAACAGACAGAGAAGATCACCAAAAGGGAAAAAGATGGAAGCTTTGGAAAGAGAGCGGTTGCAAAATGGTGCTATTTTGGGGAAGAAGACGACCGAGGGCTCGATCGAAACCAACGAGGTGGTTTCGATCGAGAAAACAGACAACCTTTTAGAAGAGGAGTAGGACCAAATGAGGAAATTGGAAAAGTTAGGAACTTTGGGAAGGGAACGCCAGTAAAATGGTGCTAACTTGGGGAAGAAGACAAACAGGGGAGCGATCGAAACCATGGAAATGGTCTCGAATGAGGAAAGAGGCAAGCTTAGGGAAGAGGAACAGGAGAGGGAAAGAAACAGAACGGAAGAAGGGGTCTCATCGAATCCAACGAGCACTTCATTTTCGGAGCTGCTCGCCTCGTTCGCTGCACCATCAAATGGAGAGGTGACGCATGGCTCACCCATGTGGCTCACCTCGGTTGTTATGCCAAGCCAGAATGCTCTGAATGCTACTAATGGGCCTAACGAGGGGTCCAATATGGAGTTGGCAAATTTGTTTTGGAAAAGCCCATTTGTTTGTAGAACAAGATGCAACAGCTCAAGTGCACAAGTCCGAAAAATAATCCTGGAGTTGTTAGGACTTCTAACATCTCTGTTGGGGTACCCAACTTCGCACTAGAGAACCACATTGAGGAGGATGATCGAGAGGTGAGGCTAAACCTCGAAGAAGATTTTATCTACTCTGAAGAGGAGTCTTTGGAGTTAGAAGAGTTTGATGATGAGGCATTGGACATATCTCCTGATTTTGTTCCCTCCACTTTCCCTCCCACACAACCTACTGCCCTTGCCCCTGCTCGTTGCGACAAAGGTTTTAGAGTAAAGAAAGTGGCTAAGAGGGCTATTAAGGATTCCTTGGACGATTATCTTGAGATTGTTGCGGCTGCTAAATCCGCTAAGACTGGCGACGGAGGTACGCGTTTCTTCTTAGAATCTATTTTTAATTTCATGACTGATACCGAGATTTTTAGTCTAGCCAAAACTTGTGGTCTCGCAGTAGGCGATACCGATCAGAATGCGTTTCTCCTTAATAAGAATAAGGGGTGGGAGAACGATAGGGTTAACCTTATTTCGAACTTGACTTCCAAATCAAGTCACGATCCCTTGCCTATCCGTAATTAATGGAGGTTCTATTCTGGAATGTTAGAGGCCTGGGCAGGAGGGGCAAGCGGGAAATAGTTAAGGAGGTCATCGCTAAATCAAAAGCTAACATTATTGGTCTTCAAGAGACCAAACTTACACATATGTCTAGACTTAGTAGGTTGGGGGGAAATTGAATCTCTGAATGGAGTGTAACGCCCCGCCCCAATACTCAGACAATTTTAATATTTTTAGAAATACAAATTAGATACTATGTAGTACAATTGTCCACCACAGGCTGCCTCTCAAAAGGTGGTTAACCGAATTGGTGACTCTTGATCCTTGGCTAATAGTATTTATACTTAAATTAGGCTATCAAACTTCCCATGTGGGACTAAATTTCTCAATCTCAATCTCAAATTCTCAAATCTGTGCAGACCAGTCGACTGCTAATCCAACCAGTCGACTGTTCGCTACCAGATCTGGGGTATTACATGGAGAATGTGCCCACCTGTTGGGACATCTACGAGTATTGCTCTAGGTTTTAACCCTGAGACATTTTGTTGTCTAGACGAGCTTTACGGGCAATTTTCATTGTCGGTCTTGCTCCAACATAAAGCCGACCTGTGGACTCACTCAATTACGGTGGTTTATGGTCTGCACACTTCTGCTTCTAGGATGGCTTTCTGAACAGAACTAAGAGCGATTCAAGCACACTAGCCACACCCCTGGGTGGTAGGGGGCGATTTTAACATCACTAGATTCGCCTCAGAACACAGAGGCAGAGGATCCAGTACTCTGATAGGAAAGCGTTTAATGAGGTTATCACGGACCTGGAACTGGTTGACATTCCCATCTCTAATAGGCTTTTCACCTGGTCAAACATGCAACTGGTGCCCATTTTAGCTAAACTAGATAAGATCTTGGTCTCCACTGACTAGGAGACCAAATTTTTGTTGTCTTCGACTAAATCACTACCTAAACTTACCTCGGATCATGTACCTATTATTTTATCTTCCGGAGAAGTTCAACCGAAAAGATCACCAAAGTTTAGATTCAAGAGAGCATGGTTAGAAATCCAAGGCTTCCATCACATGGTCTACGAGGGTTGGTCCCGCCCTACTTCAGGGACTGAAGCGACCGCAATATGGTGTGAAAAAATTAGAAGACTTGGGGGCAAGCTCAGAAAATGGAACCAGACCAGATTGCGCTAATTTGGAGGATAAAAGACTCCCTTATTGAAGGTATTGAGGAACTTGAGAAGACTGAAGAAACTAGAGACCTGCTACAGGAAGAACGGAATAGGTTGCTCCAATTCAGACAGGAAATCGACCAACTCTATAGTCTTGAGGAAATCAAATGACAACAGCGGTCCAGAATTTCATGGCTCAAAGAGGGAGACGCGAAAACAACATTCTTCCATCGAGTAGCAAGTGCCAGGCGTAGATCTGACCTCATTCACTCGATCCACTCGGACGCGGGTATGATCCAAGGAGACGAGGATATCAGACTGGCATTCCAGTCCCATTTCAAGCGCCTCTTTGGACACAAAGCGGACTTGAGAGTCCCTCTCCACCACGAGTTCTGGCAGGACACGGTGGGCAACTCCGACCTTATGATGTGATCCCTAGAAGCACCCTTCATGGAGAAGGAAGTTTGGGAGGCAGTCCAGCAACTTGGAAATGACAAAGCCCTAGGTCCAGATGGTTTTCCGATGCTCTTCTATCAGGCATTTTGGGAGGAAATCAAAGATGACTTGCTGAAGTTGTTCGCTGACTTCTACGACCATAAACTCAAATTAGGTAGAATTAATTTTGTGGAGGTTGTGCTGATTCCTAAGAAAGAAGACTCTCGGTGGGTGGGAGACTTCCGCCCTATTAATCTCTTTAACTGCTCTGTTAAGATCATTACCAAGACACTCGCTAATAGACTGGGAAAGGTGATGGATGGTCTTATTAGTCACGATCAGACGGGGTTCATTAAAAGATGATGTATTCAGGAAAGTATAGCCACGGCTGAAGAAACTATCCACCAATGCCACACGTCAAATGCTAAGAGCTACCTCCTGAAGCTGGATTTCGAGAAAGCTTACGATTTGGTTGAATGGGACTGTCTTCTAGAAGTGCTAGCTGGAAGAGGTTTTGGGGATAGATGGATCAGATGGATCCACACATTTTTTACTACTAGCAGAACTGCAATTTTGGTGAATGGGGTATCGGGCCACCCATTTTCTTGCAAACGAGGCCTCAGACAAGGAGATCCGCTCCCCCTTTTCTTCACCATTGTAGCAGACGTTCTTCGGTCTATGATGGCTAACTGCAGCAGAGCAGGTTGGATCGCACCAGTGGCAAAGGGAGTCAATCGCCAAGATTGCTCATTCCTCCAATATGCAGATGATACTCTCCTATTTGGAAATGGCAACCTCGGGGAAACAACCGCCTTCAAAGGAATACTATATAGTTTTGAAGCTTGGTCTGGCCTCAGGGTTAACTTCCACAAAAGACCTATAGCCCTGACTACAGAGGAGTCACTAGAACATGCCACGATTCTCAATTGTTCCACCGAGAGTTTCCCCATTCAGTACCTAGGGTAGCCACTAAGGCCCAGGAAACTCAAAAAGGTCGATTGGCTACCCATCATTGACCGAGTTGAGAACCGTCTAGCAGGTTTGAAAGGCAAAGCCCTATCATTGGGAGGGAGAGTCACGCTAGTTAATGCAGTCCTCTCAAATCTTCTAACCTATTATTTGTCCTTCTTTGAAATACCAGCGATGGGTGATTCAGAGAATTGATCAGGACCCGAAAATAGGTTTTTATGGAAAGGGGTAGACCCGGATAGAGGTGGATATCACCTTATCAGATGGGAGAAAGCGTGCATGAAAAAGATTCACGAAGGACTATGTATTATGGATCTTCGAGATATGAATCTTGCCTTACTGGGTAAATGGTGGTGGAAAATTTTCCATCCCAATGGAGAAGGGTGGCAAGATTTTGTTGAGGGATATCTACATGAAAATGGAACGAGAAATTTGGGCTTCAGGGTAGACCCATGTGTCTTCCGGGTTCTGGAAAGGCATAGCTAAGGCCTACGAACCCTTCATTAGCTGTGTGAAATCAGTTATCAGGTAACAGGCAGACTCACCAGATCTTGGTGGGATAAGTGGTGTGGTGGTCACACACTTAGAGCTCTGTTCTCCGATCTATATGATCGTGCGACACAACCACACTGCTCGATGGCCGCAGCCTGGAAAAGAGGCGCTTGGAAACTAGCCTTTAAACAGTCGTTGGACGCGGGCTCTCAGCTTAGACTCATGGAACTTAAGACCTACATCACCAACGCTGGAATTAGGTGTTCTCAGGGTCCAGATAGGAAATCTTGGGGACTAGAAAAGAACGACACGTTCACCGTTCACTCTCTATATAACCGCATTCACTATAGGGGATGTACCCCAAAGTGGTCATGCATCATTTGGAAGATGAAAGCCCTACTGATAATCAAAGTTTTCTTATGGTTGGTGCTGAACGATGCAATTTTGACCAGAAAAACCCTCACTAAATGCCAACCAAACGTGGATTCTTGTTGTGGGTTCTGCCACACTGCTCCAGAGACTAGAGACCACATTTTTCTACAGTTTTCTAGAAGCAAAGCGGTACTCGTTAAGGTACTCAGCGCCCTGGGGACAAATTAGTACCCTACTGTGTACGAGGATCTGTGGGTAGGTTCAAAATTCGCTACTGAGAGAAGAACTATGAGAGAAGCGTGGTATATCGCTATCGCCGCAACGACCTGAGTTCTTTGGCTAGACAGGAATAATTTATATTTTCGCAGAACTTGTAATAATGTTTCTGATAATTTGACTCACATTATGCATTTTATTTCATTTTAGGCGAATGTGGCCGCAGCAGGTCCCAGAGGGAGGATAGCGAGCGTATTCCAGGTTGAGGATTTTGATGATGATGAAATCGAGATAGGACCGACGATCGACTGACTGCCAGCCTGACCTTTTATATGTTGATGCTCACATAATAAAAATTCTTGGTTGAGGCTATTATTATTATTCCCCTGTTCATAAATTCACTTTTTGCTTGAGGACAAGCAAAAGCTAAGTTTGGGGGTATTTGATGAACACAATATTATTCACATTTAGGAGCAATAATCTTAATGCAATTAGACATTTGAAGGCTCTAGATGTGGTATTTAACTCTTATTTTCTCTTTTTCATAGGAAACAACCTAAAACAGAGAAACGAAGCAGATTCAGGATTTTAAGGATGATACACAGAAAACTGCAGATCATCAGTCGACTGGTCCCTTACAACAGGCGACTGCCCAGAGAAGTTGATTTTCAACAGCCGCTCGGTGCCGTCGACTTACTCCAAAGCACATTCGACTTGTATGATCAATTATGAAATCTTCAGAAGTCTCGACACAGTCGACTGGTTCGAAGACAAGTCGACTGGTAGGCGGCAGAGTTAAAAGATAAGATATTTGAAGATTCGTCCAAATCTAATCCAAATCAGAACAGAAAAGGAAGAATAGAAGAAAAGAGAAAGAAATAATACGCAGAGAAACGAGGGAGGAAATAAATAAAAGAAAAGGACTTTTCTATAAAAAGAAGAGTGCAAACCCTAATTCTCTAGCCGTGATCTATAAATACCAACCAAGAAGTATTATTTGGGGGCTCTGGATCTTCGATCGCTCTCTCTCGTCATCTTTCACACTTTTCCGCACACACCATCAACCGGATCACAAGAGTTCCAGAATCATCAACATATCAACCGAGAGCAATACTTTATCAGCATAGAAGAAGGAGAAAGGAGATCAAGCACTAAGAAGAAGAACGGCCGGTCGACTGTGTGACAGCCAGCCGACTAATCTAGCCGAACTACATCAGTTTATTCCTTTTCTTTCTAATTCTTTTATGTTAATCATGTATTCGAACTTGTTGATCAATAAAAGTCTTATTATGTGGAACTAATTTCATAGTTGGGTAGATTGAAGCCGTAGTTGTGTAGTACTAAGTTCTTCTGAATGTTACTCTTTTACTTATTGATTAAACCTGATTAAAAGAATAACAATTTACATGAATCAAACTTGTTCAGATGTTCTAGGGGCAGTCGACTGAAGTGACAGCCAGTCGACTGACATACAGAACGTAAGATTATCAAGTTGTGCAGTGTAGATCTGAAGCTGTTATATGAGCATACTGAGACGACCCGTATCTCGTGCTCATAACTAGTAACACAGGAGTCCTTAGGGGTTCTTGGTTTAATCAACTTGAGGGATCTAGATCTGATACCAATTTCTAGGACCTTGAGTGTTTATTCGTTTCCACTATTCTTATGTTTTCTTTAAGTGCAACTTAGTAGATACCATGCTAAATACTTAAGGAAAGAAACGAATTAGAGTAGATACCATGCCTAATTCTTGGCTTAGGGAAACATTACTTTAAGGAGTAGATACCATGCCCTTGAAGAGAACAAACATGAGTAATAAGAAGAAGTTCAGAAGGTGACTTAGCATTGTTAACTATTGGTGGAGATCTAAACCCAACTATTTAATAGACATTTGTGAACCAGCACTTCTTAATTTAGTCTTAACCTTTTCATTTCTTGTAGACTTTTAGAACAACTCCTTATCATTCTCACTTTTTTTATTGATTAGTAAGTTAACTTCTACAATCTCTGTGGGATCGACCCTTGCTATTGCTACGCTTCTATAAACGATTCGTACACTTGCGAGGTTTTAATTTTGTGTCTAGTTTTATCTATTTAATTAGGTATCTAGATTGCACAACAAGTTTTTGGCGCCGTTGCCGGGGATTGTTAGCATTTTAACTTACAAATCAGTAAATCTTTTCTTTTATTTTATTTTCTTTTATTAATAAATATCTTCTCTTTTAGGTTACAGGATTTTGGTGGATGCACGGAAGGAGATCACTTCGTCCAGAGCTACTACCTATTAACGCAGAAACAGAACGCACTTTGCACAGGCTAGGTAAGCTGTTTGCAGCAAACCAGTCGACTGCACAGAGACCCAGTTCACATACAGCAATGGGTGAGGAAATGCCAAATCGAGTGCCAATGCAGGACAAGTTCACGCCTAAGAATATCGAGCAACCTTCCTGCATTGCATATCAACCTAATGTCACAGGGAACATGCATCTATCTCCTCAGTTACTTAGCATGGTTCCCCACTTTAGTGGCAAACCAGATGAAGAGCCTCATCTCCATCTGCAAGACTTTTTCGATCTTTACAGGACACAAAGCGTCCAAGGGCTTACCCCTGAACAAATCAGGTTAATCTTGTTTCCTTTTTCTTTAAAACTTAATGCTAAGTTGTGGTATAATTCCTTGGAACCAGGATCAATTAATTCATGGGAGCAATTGGCGACAAAGTTCTTAAAAGAATTCTTTCCAGCCCAAAAGACCAAACAGCTGAAAAGGGAGATTCAACTCTTCCAACAAAAGGATGGAGATTTATTTTTCGAAGCATGGAAAGATTTCAAGAACAAACATCTCAAGTGTCCTACACACAACATGCCTAAAGATGATCAGGTACAAGCTTTTTATGAGGGTTTAAATGATACTAACAAGGCAATTGTGGATTCAGCTTGCAACGGGATCTTGATGAGGAAAAGTGGTGAGGAAGCCATAGAATTATTTGAAGAACTTAGCGAGAACTCACAGCAATTCTCAACAAGGGGAAGAGGCATTTCTAAAAAACAGGGAGTTTATGAAATTTCTGGTAGTAATAACATACAAGTGGAAATGGCAAACATGAATAAAAAAATTGATATGCTTGTTAATGCAATGACAACAATGGGCAATGCGAAAAATCTAACAAAAGAAATTTGTACAATTTGTTCTCATAGTGATCATACAACTTATACATGTCCCATGTCTTCGTTCACAGATCAGGAGCATGCAAACTATGTGGGGCAAGGAGTGTTTCCACCAAATAACAACCCATTCTCGAGCACATACAACCCAGGGTGGAGGAACCATCCAAATTTCTCATGGAGCAACAATCAAGGAACCCAATCTTCACAAGGACATGCACGGAACTTCCAAATGGGAAGTGGGTTTGATAGGCCAGTTCAAGAACAGAAGAAGTTAGATTTTGAATCCACCGTTCTTCAATTGCTCCAACAACAACATCAAATAAGCAACCAACAAGGGCAAGCAATTTAGAAATTGGAAACCCAAATCGGGCAAATCGCAAAGGAGTTGAGTGAGAGAAAGGCAGGAGAACTCCCTTCACAAACCATACCAAATCCTAGAGGCCAAGAACAGCTCAAATCAGTAACAACTCTCAGAAGTGGTAAGACAATTGAGAACAAGGTTGGAACACACACCGAAGAAACAGAAACACAACCATCAAAAGTTTTGGGATCCAACAAGGTAAGTGAAAAAGAAAGAACAGTTTTGCCACCATTCCCTCAAAGGTTAGTCAAGCAAAAGAAAGAACAATATTTATTTGACATCTTTGAAACTCTCAGAAAGGTAGAAATTAATATCCCCCTACTTGATGCTATAAAACAAATTCCTTCTTATGCTAAATTTTTGAAAGAGTGTTGTACTCACAAAAGAACATTTCAGGTTAGGGAGGATGTGACTTTGACAGAGGAAGTGAGTGCTGTTTTATTAAGGAAATTACCTCCCAAATTAAAGGACCCAGTTAGTTTTACCATTCCTTGCAGGATTGGTGAGCACTTCTTTGAGAAAGCACTACTAGACTTGGGGGCAAGCATCAACCTCCTCCCATACACCGTTTATGAAAATTTAGGATTGGGGAAACTCCAACCAACATCCATCACGTTGCAGTTGGCGGATCGCAGCATCAAAAGACCTAGAGGTATTTTGGAAGATGTCCTAGTTCAGGTAAACGATTTCATTTTGCCTGCTGATTTTGTTGTGTTAGACATGGAGGACTCTTCAATGCCATCTTCTCTACCAATCATTTTAGGTAGGCCCTTTATGAGTACGGCTGATATAAAAATTTGTGTTAAAAAGTGTACTATAAGCATGAAAATAAATGGAGAGAAGGTTGAATTTAAAATGTTTGATACACTAAAATTACCACATGATGATCATGAATGCTATAATGTTGATGTGGTGCAGGAGATTGTTGATCAAACATTTCAGGTACATAGCATAGAACCACTACAAGCTGCAATTACACAGTCTCTAACATTGTCTAATGTTGAACAGGAACACGATGACTGGAGGATAGTAGAAACAGTACATCACCTTGAAACTCCAAAGTCATATTCAGGTAAACTCGCACCAGCATTTGAAAATATTGTGACTGATGGAATTTGTGTTTTCTCGGACCAGTCGACTGACGCTCAGGATAAGTCGACTGACCTGACCACAACCAGGAACCAGTCGACTGTACCGAGACTTCCAGACATAGAGCTTAAGCAGTTGCCCGACCATTTGAAGCATGCATATTTGGGCAAGAACCAGACGCTACCAGTGATAATTGCTGCAAACTTAAGTGCACAGGAAGAAGAGAAGTTGCTGAGGGTACTACGAGAACACAAAGGTGCAATAGGATGGACCATTGCAGATATCAAGGGAATAAGTCCATTTAAATGCATGCATAAAATACTTCTTGAAGACAACGCAAAACCAAGCAGGGAAGCACAGAGAAGGCTTAACCCACACATGAAGGAAGTGGTAAGAGCAGAGATTTTGAAGCTACTAGATGTTGTCATCATTTACCCGATCTCAGATAGCAAGTGGGTGAGTCCTATACATGTGGTGCCTAAGAAAAGTGGAGTCACAGTGGTGAAGAATGAAGAGAATGAGCTTATCCCTACGAGAGTGACCACAGGATGGAGGGTATGCATTGATTACAGGAAACTGAATAACAAAACCAGGAAAGATCACTTCCCTCTTCCTTTTATTGATCAAATGTTAGAAAGATTAGCAGGATATAGTCATTATTGTTTTTTAGATGGTTATAGTGGCTATAATCAAATTGCTATTGCTCCAGAAGATCAAGAAAAAACCACTTTTACATGTCCTTTTGGTACTTTTGCATACAGGAGGATGCCCTTTGGATTGTGCAATGCACCAGCTACATTTCAGAGATGCATGATGAGTATATTTTCAGACATGGTGGAAAGGTTCATCGAGGTATTTATGGATGATTTTAGTGTTTTTGGATCTTGTTTTGATGAATGCCTTAACCATTTGCAGCTTGTGCTTAAAAGATGTGAAGAATGCAATTTAGTGCTGAATTGGGAAAAGTGCCATTTTATGGTACAACAAGGTATTGTGTTAGGACATGTGGTGTCAAAAAGAGGCATAGAAGTAGACAAAGCAAAAATCGATATAATATCAAAACTATCCCCTCCCACTACAGTCAAGGGTGTTAGGAGTTTTCTAGGACATGCAGGGTTCTATAGAAGATTTATAAAAGATTTCTCAAAAATCTCCAAACCCCTTTGTGATTTGTTGGCTAAGGATGTTGAGTTTGCATGGACAGAAGAGTGCACAAATGTTTTTATTACATTGAAAAATCTTCTCATTTCTGTACCTATTGTCATGGCACCAGATTGGAGCCATCATTTCGAGGTCATGTGTGATGTAAGTGATTATGCTCTAGGGGCTGTTTTAGGTCAAAAAATTAATAAGATACCCCATGTTATTTACTATGCTTCTCGAACTCTAAACGATGCACAGCTAAATTATTCCACTACTGAAAAAGAAATGTTAGCTGTAATTTTTGCTGTAAAGAAGTTTAGATCATATTTAATTGGTTCTAAAGTTATTGTTTTCACTGACCATGCTGCTTTGAGATATTTGTTTGCTAAAAAGAATGCTAAGCCTAGGTTGATCAGATGGGTGCTGTTGCTTCAAGAATTCGATCTTGAGATTAGAGATAAAAAAGGAAGTGACAATGTTGTGGCAGATCACATGTCCAGACTACTGCATGAGGAAGAGGGCAGTGTGCCCCCACTGAATGAAAATTTTCCAGATGAACAGTTACTTGAAATAAATATACCACAGGGGCAGTCGACTGGTAACAGGACCAGTCGACTGGTATCTCACTGCTCATATTTTCCATGGTTTGCAGATATTGTAAATTATCTCACTGCTCATGTTTTCCCTCCAGGTATGACAAGTCAGGAAAGAAAAAGACTGGTGGCCATGTGCAGGCACTATTATTGAGATGATCCTTATTTGTTCAAATTTTGCCCTGATCAAATTATAAGAAGATACGTGGCAGAAGAAGAGCAAATGAGTATTCTACAACATTGCCACCAATATGCATGTGGAGGACACTTTGGACCTAAAAGAACAGCACTGAAGGTAATGCAATCTGGCTTTTATTGGCCCAATGTATTCAAAGATGCTTTTTCTTTTTGCAGGACTTGTGACAAATGCCAAAGGACAGGCAACATCCCTTCTAGAAATCAAATGCCACTGCAAAACATCCAAGTAATCGAGCTTTTTGATGTTTGGGGAATCGACTTCATGGGTCCCTTTCCTAACTCATTTGGTTATTTATATATCCTTGTGGGTGTGGATTATGTGTCTAAATGGGTCGAGGCTGTCCCCTCAAAAACTAATGATCACAAAGTTGTTGTCAAGTTTTTGCAGGAGAACATTTTCACTAGGTTTGGTACACCACGGGCAATAATTAGTGATGGAGGGAGCCATTTCAATAACTGTCCATTTGCTTCCTTGATGAAGAAATATGGTATCACACATAGAGTGGGCACCCCATATCATCCTCAAACTAGTGGGCAGGTGGAGATTAGCAACAGAGAAATCAAGAGCATTTTGGAAAAAACAGTCAATACAAGGAGAAAGGATTGGTCGCTGCGCTTGAATGATGCATTATGGGCCTACCGAACAGCATACAAAACACTCATCGGCATGTCACCATACCGTTTGGTTTTTGGAAAAGCCTGTCATCTACCAGTGGAGTTGGAACACAAAGCCTATTGGGCCATCAAAAAGTTCAATTTTGATATGAAACAAGCAGGGGACAAAAGAAGATTACAACTAAATGCGCTTGAAGAGTTGAGGCACGACGCGTATGAAAATGCAAAATTGTACAAGGAAAGGACCAAGTTGTACCATGATAAACAGCTAGCAAGGAAGGAGTTTTATGAAGGACAGAAGGTATTGATATACAACTCAAGATTAAGACTTTTTCCAGGCAAGCTCATGTCAAGATGGTATGGCCCATACATTGTTACAAGAGTCTTTCCACATGGAGCATTGGAGGTTCATAGCAAAGAGAAGAATCAAACATTTAAGGTGAATGGGCATAGAGCGAAGCCATACATAGAGATGAGCATAGAACCGCAAGAGGAAGATGTGAATCTTCAAACCATTCAATACATTGCATGACCTCATCGAGTCTAGCTAAAGACAGAAAACACAGCGCTTATTGGGAGGCAACCCAATTTTCAGGGGAGTATTTACACTTTCCTTTCATTTTCTTTTCGTTATTCAATTTTTTTAAAAAGATTTTCAGTCTCTCCTTCTTACTAGATGGTAACATATGCCCATATTTTATGCTTTGCGCGAACATTGAGGACAATGTTCCATCTAAGTTTGGGGGTATTAGTTAGTTATAGTTGGAGTCGTTTGATTTGTTCTAGGATAAACAATTTCTTATAAAGTAAGAGTAAGGATACTTATTTACTGTAGGATTGTTGAGTTTCAGAATTCCCTACAAAATTATATGAGTCATGCGATTATACATAATAAACAAATGTAATGCTTTTTTTGGTGATTATTCCCTTTGGATCTAGTCCTAAATTGAGTTTAAGTAAATAGAGTAAAAACAAAAAGAAAATATATATATGAATAAAGTCAATTTACTCCAATGTTTTGAGTGCTTAGTAACTAGGGGTATTCATCACCAATGTTTACCTTTACGTCAAACGGCAACTTAAAATATGAGTATGCCAAGCACTTTAAAGTTTGTGACTTGCTGAGTAACCGGGTGGATTCATCACAAATGTTTTGCATTCGCGTCAAAAGGCAAGTGATAACTTTAGAGAAGAGACTTAAAAAAAAAAAAAAAAAAAAAAAACTCTAGTTTGCTACTCGGTTTGTAATAGAGAAAAGGGATAATCACAGATTGAGTAGTTACATACTATAACTATAAGTAATTGCATGACAAGTGTGGTTGAGTTTGGAGTTATGAATAAACAATTGCACTAGAGAAAGTGGGTATGTTTAGTTTTACTTTATCTGAAATTGTTGATAGTTTTATATGTTGATGCTCACATAATTAAAATTCTTGGTTGAGGCTATTATTATTATTCCCCTGTTCATAAATTCACTTTTTGCTTGAGGACAAGCAAAAGCTAAGTTTGGGGGTATTTGATGAACACAATATTATTCACATTTAGGAGCAATAATCTTAATGCAATTAGACATTTGAAGGCTCTAGATGTGGTATTTAACTCTTATTTTCTCTTTTCCATAGGAAACAGCCTAAAACAGAGAAACGAAGCAGATTCAGGATTTTAAGGATGATACACAGAAAACTGCAGATCATCAGTCGACTGGTCCCTTACAACAGGCGACTGCCCAGAGAAGTTGATTTTCAACAGCCGCTCGGTGCCGTCGACTTACTCCAAAGCACATTCGACTTGTATGATCAATTATGAAATCTTCAGAAGTCTCGACACAGTCGACTGGTTCGAAGACAAGTCGACTGGTAGGCGGCAGAGTTAAAAGATAAGATATTTGAAGATTCGTCCAAATCTAATCCAAATCAGAACAGAAAAGGAAGAATAGAAGAAAAGAGAAAGAAATAATACGCAGAGAAACGAGGGAGGAAATAAATAAAAGAAAAGGACTTTTCTATAAAAAGAAGAGTGCAAACCCTAATTCTCTAGCCGTGATCTATAAATACCAACCAAGAAGTATTATTTGGGGGCTCTGGATCTTCGATCGCTCTCTCTCGTCATCTTTCACACTTTTCCGCACACACCATCAACCGGATCACAAGAGTTCCAGAATCATCAACATATCAACCGAGAGCAATACTTTATCAGCATAGAAGAAGGAGAAAGGAGATCAAGCACTAAGAAGAAGAACGGCCGGTCGACTGTGTGACAGCCAGCCGACTAATCTAGCCGAACTACATCAGTTTATTCCTTTTCTTTCTAATTCTTTCATGTTAATCATGTATTCGAACTTGTTGATCAATAAAAGTCTTATTATGTGGAACTAATTTCATAGTTGGGTAGATTGAAGCCGTAGTTATGTAGTACTAAGTTCTTCTGAATGTTACTCTTTTACTTATTGATTAAACCTGATTAAAAGAATAACAATTTACATGAATCAAACTTGTTCAGATGTTCTAGGGGCAGTCGACTGAAGTGACAACCAGTCGATTGACATACATAACGTAAGATTATCAAGTTGTGCAATGTAGATCTGAAGCTGTTATATGAGCATACTGAGACGACCCGTATCTCGTGCTCATAACTAGTAACACAGGAGTCCTTAGGGGTTCTTGGTTTAATCAACTTGAGGGATCTAGATCTGATACCAATTTCTAGGACCTTGAGTGTTTGTTCGTTTCCACTATTCTTATATTTTCTTTAAGTGCAACTTAGTAGATACCATGCTAAATACTTAAGGAAAGAAACGAATTAGAGTAGATACCATGCCTAATTCTTGGCTTAGGGAAACATTACTTTAAGGAGTAGATACCATGCCCTTGAAGAGAACAAACATGAGTAATAAGAAGAAGTTCAGAAGGTGACTTAGCATTGTTAACTATTGGTGGAGATCTAAACCCAACTATTTAATAGACATTTGTGAACCAGCACTTCTTAATTTAGTCTTAACCTTTTCATTTCTTGTAGACTTTTAGAACAACTTCTTATCATTCTCACTTTTTTTATTGATTAGTAAGTTAACTTCTACAATCTCTGTGGGATCGACCCTTGCTATTGCTACGCTTCTATAAACGATTCGTACACTTGCGAGGTTTTAATTTTGTGTCTAGTTTTATCTATTTAATTAGGTATCTAGATTGCACAACAATGATGGATAGGCAAATGAATGTCAAATAACTTAATTTTACATACTTAAGCTATCTTAGACATGTAGAACAAGATGATGTTCATGTTTTTCATAGGAGGTTCGTATTATGGAGGGCCTCAAAATAAGATGTGAGGTGGAATCACCTTTTCACACACACACACACATTTGTCATGTCCTTGGTGAGAGATACTTTTCTAAGTAGTATACCCTCCTATCTTAATTGATAAATAAGGGAATAAAGGATTTATTCTAGGGGCGAGACTATAGTTGTAGATTACCAGATATAATAGACTAAGTCCCCATATCAATCACTCTTAAATTCCCACAAAAAAAAGCATTCTCTTTATTTTCTCTCTTCCATACTTGTTTCATCTGGTTCTTTGGTGTTGAAGGCATAAAGTATTCTCATTTGTAGAGTCCACATTGGTACGAGATGTTTATTGAGGAGTTTTACACTATTGAGGAGATCACCACTTCTGCTTTCTTTATGGCCAAACCCAATTTAATATTAACCCTTCTTGTAGTATCATGCTAGGGTTTATGTTATGTGATCTCTATATGTCATGCATGTGATTTAACAATAGCCAACATTGATATCAAAGCATGTCACTAGGGTGCTACACAATTTTTCATATGGCATACGTTGCGAACTCGTGCTAGCTAGGACTGTGGTTATACCAAATGTATTCCTATGTGAAATTTTGTATGGACCTAGATATGCAAGACTCAAATTTAGCTCTTGGCATGAGGCACTCTATGATCATCTTTCTGTTGTAGTGAATCTAAGGTTAAGCGACTTGAATTAATGAGAGATTATATACTTTGTTTGTAAGTGGATTGAGGGAAAGGGGGTTACATTTGTCCCTTAAATCTCATGTTAAAGAGATTAAGAGGGTTTAGTAAGCATGTGGTGCTAGGGTACTACACAATTTTTCATGTGGGATATGTTAAAAGAGAATGTACTTGGTGCAAACTCTTACTAGTTAAGACTACAATTTGACAATGTGTATTCCTTCAAGAGATACTGTGTGGACCTAGACTTACAAACTCATATCTAGTTCTTGACTTAAGTGTCTCTAAGGTCATCTTTCTGCTTTGATGAAATCAAAAACCCATTTTGGTATTGGTCACCTACTTGGGTTTTATATTTTGAGTTGACGATTTCTTTCTCCCATGTTGCAAGTGTGGTGCAAGTTGTAAGGTTTGGTGCCCAGGACTCGATTGTGTTGGCTCAAGAAAGGCTAGACTAGTTAAAGATGACTATTAGGTCAGCTCGCTAAAGTCATCCTTGTTACATGTAAACTTGGCTTGCAAGCATAGCAGTTTTACAACACCCCGTAGTTTTCAAATAACTATATACTAGATATATATAAGATATATATAATTATACTTTGATAAAGTAAATGGTTGTTTGGTAAATTAATATGTCTGGTTGGTATGCATGGATGGAGTGAATAAAATGATTTGGTATTGAAATGGGGGGCCCCACGTGAAGGAAGGAAAAACAGCAAGTTGGCTGTCGTTCACTTAATTGATGATGACGTCACCTTCTAGATGGGGGCCACTTGTGCTGTGTGTTACTTTCAGATGAGAGTGAACACGGGAAATGGTGAGTAACTTTGTCCCATATCGGGAGAATATATGATTATAATAATATATAAATAATATAGCCTATGATTAAGAGTTACCTAATCGGTTAACTAACTTTTGAAAGGCAGCCTGTGGTGGGCAGTTGTACTATATAATATCTAATTTGTCTTATAAATTGTATAAATTGTCCGAGCTAGGGGCAGGAGCGTTACAAATGGTATCAGAGCCGACTTTCGACACCGAGTGTGGGGCATATAGTTGGGCGATGTACTTCGGGACTATAGACCCAGTCGGGTTGTGTACTCTAGGACTGTGGTCAGCCTTCAATTAAATCCGGAACTGTTATTGATCGGGTGGTGTACTCCGGGATCATAATTAGTCGGGCAGATAGGAGGGCGGCTCAATAAAATCCAGGATTATGATTGATCGGGTGGTGTACTCCGGGATCATGAATAATCGGGCAGATAGAAGAGCAGATGCTCCACAACGACTAGAAAGGAGATCCTACACTAGGTTGTGCATGCCCGTGCTCAGCGAGGACGCTGATTTCTGAAGGGGGGGGGGGTGTGTGTAACACCCCGTATTTTTCAAATAACTATATACTAGATATATATAAGATATATATAATTATACTTTGATAAAGTAAATGGTTGTTTGGTAAATTAATATGGCTGGTTGGTATACATGGATGGAGTGAATAAAATGATTTGGTATTGAAATGGTGGGGGGCACGTGAAGGAAGGAAAAATAGCAAGTTGGCTGTTGTTCACTTAATTGATGATGACGTCACCTTCTAGATGGGGGCCCACCTGTGCTGTGTGTTACTTTCAGATGAGAGTGAACACAGGAAATGGTGAGTAACTTTGTCCCATATCGGGAGAATATATGATTATAATAATAAATAAATAATATAGCCTATGATCAAGAGTCACCTAATCGGTTAACCAACTTTTGAGAGGCAGTCTGTGGTGGGCAGTTGTACTACATAATATCTAATTTGTCTTATAAATTGTATAAATTGTCCGAGCTAGGGGCAAGGGCGTTACAAGTTCAGAGACTCATGAACATGTAATCAAGCTAAGACAGTTAATGACACCTCACACTTTGCAACAAAATGATGTTTAGGGAGATGCATTGTTGATGGTCGCATCCTTAATCGTGTGATGAGTAGATCTGTCACCATGACTCCTTCCGAGTTGTTGGCTGAGTGAAAGAGGATTGTAGGGTTTGTACACATTCCAGCTCCTTATATGGGGAAGCTGAACCGAAAGGTAATAAAGCCACCTTGCTATGCAAACTAGAACACATGTTGGGTTTTGCCAAGGTAATTAGACTCGGTCTTCTGATGGGGTTGTTGAAGTAAGGATATGTTTTTTTCTTCTTTTTTTTCCTGAGCACTCTATGGGAAATGTGATGCAAACAACCGAACGATCGACTGATAGAGATTGAGTCACATAACGATTGATTCATCAATGATTTTCATCAAGGATGAATATCCCAGTAGGAAACAAGTGAGAGAGAATTTCCAACTATGAGAATTAGATCCAGAAGAGGTAAATATGAATACTCTCGGTGAGGTGGGGGCATATATCTCCGCTGATCACCAAGATCAATGCACTTTACTGCACTTAAGCGATTCTCCACTTTTAAAAAGATAGGAAGTAGCTCTTAAAAATGGGAGCACTCTTACAGAGATTGAGGATGAGTAAGCTGATATGAGAGCACTTCTACAATAACTCTACATGAACACACTCTAACGAAGAGTGACTATGGATAGTGCTCCTAATAGGGAGAAATATCCACGTGGATGGAAAATAGCCATAAAAGGAAACACAAGTATCATCTAAAACCTCTACTGTAATCATTCATTCACTTCGAAAAGGCCAACGAAAGGCTACACCTCAAAGATATTGGTGATCGAGGAGGAGACTTCGCGTGTGCTTCGGCGGAAGACGATGAGCCACGCTCTCATTTGACTGTTGAAGAGACTGGTTCTATGGCAGAGAATCACACCTACAAGTTGATTGGTTCTCCCACTAGTTGCAAGATCGGTGGGAACAGGGTTCTCAAGACCATGCACAGAGCGAATGCTCAATTAACATGTGTGAGACTTGACTTATGATGAAAGAGTTCACCATATGAGATGTTGTGATTCTTGTGAACCATGATGGCATGTTCACCCTAGTGATGAGAATTGCATTCACTCACCTAAATCATACTTTTTGTTGCATAAACCGATGTGGAACTTCATCAATGCTCCTCACAGCGAGAGCACTCCTATAGAGATCCAGGATGAGTAAACTTCTATGGGACCACTCCTGTAATAACTCACCAAAATAGAGGCTACATTTCTCTATAGAAAACTAGACAAATTGATCAATATGGGTCATCCATAGTCTTTGACTGGTACAGATTGATCAATATGTGTCATCCATAGTCTTTGATTGGTTCTCCTGCTAGATGCAAGATCGGTGGGAACATGGTTCTCAAGATCATGCATAGAGCGAGTACTCGATTAATAAGTGTGAGGCTTGACTCATGGCGAAAGAGTTCACCATATGAGAAGTTGTGATTCTTGTGAACCATGATGACATGTTCTTTTTAGTGGTGAGAATTTCATTCACTCACCTAATCCTACTTTTTGTTGCATAAATCGATTTGGAACTTCATTAATGCTCCTTACAGCGGGAGCACTCCTATAGAGACCGAGGATGGGTAAACTGCTATGGGATCACTCCTACACTAACAAAATAGATTATACATTTCTCAGTAGAGAACTAGACAATTGATCAATATGGGTCATCCATACTCATTGAGTGAGAGGAGCTTGAGTGCAAACTGTACTAGCTTAAGCACTGAATCTATGACTTCGGATAATCATCTTGCAGTGGTAACCATAATTCTTGCTGATTTAGAATAATTGGCTTTGCGATCATAAGACACGTCATCATGGAGATTGCCTTATACCCTTCGTTGCCCCATAATTGGGGTTGAGAGAGTGTCCAATCTTAAGTACGACGAATTGAGCTAGGAACTGTATTAAGAATTGTCGCCACTTGGAATGGTAGTCTTTCGTCTAGGAGATGAAGGACCAAGAAAATGCAAGTCTCCATTTGGAGAAAGTAGGCCATTTGACGCCCCTTCCTAAAAGAGTCACCTGAAGTGTGTAATTGCCTAAAAAATAGAATGATCTAGAAAGGAGATAGTCAGATCTCATATGTTAAGAGAGCAATTGAAAGTCTAGTGTTTGCCTTGTTGTACTTGATTGGTTATTAGTTTAAAGCAGTGAGAGTTGTGGTGGATATCAAATTTACAGTAATGCCAATGGCACTAGAGTTGTGAAGCGCGAGAGATTGCGCAATTCTGCTTCTGCTACCCTAAGTGGAAACTGCACTTTACGTGGATATGAAGAGCTTAGAAAGGAGTTTGTGCAAAGCCAAGCTCTGACCATGGCAATCCAACAGCATTAGCTCTTGCAGAGGTTTGAAGACTCCACGTCTCAGAGGTTTATTCACCGTAGATCGTTAACACTTGGTCATCAACTTTGTTCATTTGCTTATATCTCTGTCTTCTTGGCTTCTTCTTTTCCTCCTTGGTTTTAGAAAGAGAGGGTTTTCAAAAAGAGAAAGTACATACATAACACATGAGAAAGAGAGTAATTCTATGGACTCAACAGTAAACACTCACTCCACCCATGGAAAACTCATCCAAATCTGCTCTTAATTTCTTTTGGGCAGAGGGAGTAGCAGCACGAGGCAGGGAGTGCATCTTAGAACAATTTTCTTAGCATACATATGATGACGAGGATGTCGAGATTGGCCCGACCATATGCTAGAACCTATTTCCCATGGCTGTTGTTGAAAGTATTATGCTTCATTATATATTTCTATATCTTGGCTTTCAGTATTGTCTATCCTTTTAGGAGGCGTTTGGTATGCGGGTTGGAGAATTCCTAGGAATTAGTGGATTCTCAGGAATATGAGGGTGGGAATGAAGATTACTGGGAATGTTGCAATACTGTGTTTGGTATACGACATTACATGCCTGGAAATACTTTATTACCGTGTTTGGTATAGAACAATTCATTCCCATCAATCCATCTCTATAGTAGACATTACCGAAAATACCCTTTTGGCTTTATTTAAAAATAAATAAATATAAAAGTTATCTAATTTAGTAATTGATGTATATGCATGCATGTGCAAAAGCAATACTGATATATATCTTATAAAACTTTAGTAAATTAACAAATAAATTACTAAAAAAATTACACTATGATTCAAATATATTTCAACCAGTTAGATGAAGAACATAACTGAAAGGAAAAATGAAATGTATTTATTAACATGAGACATTTGCACTCAGAATATGCTAGGCAGTTGGACATTTGCACCCCCCATGCCAAATAAATAAATAATATAGATTCAGAAATCTGGAGGGTATTTTGGGTATGCAATAATCTCACTCGTTAAAGAAGCAGAAGTTAGATGATGCTGGACTGGAACGTGAGAATAACTTCATTACTGCCAAAAAAAGACAAAGGTTAAATATATTGCCAATTGCTATCATTGATTACTTTGATAGGAGTTTTACGTTTCTTCTGTTTCAAATTGCTTATTGATTATGTATGTTATTTAGTATAATGCAGTTGATGTTGGATTCAAATCTTAACCAGCGGGGACGGCTTCCACCCATATTGATGCATAACAGAGTTTGGTGCTAGATGAACAGTGGGTCTCAAGATTTGGGCAGGATTCAGAAATCTGAAGGGTGTTTTGGGTATGCAATAATCTCACTCATTTTTTATGTGGAGGAATCCACAAATCCCACCCTTTTCAACGGGAATGTTTATCCTTCCAAACTAATTATTTTGATAACCCTGAGAATTTAAGATTATTTACAAAACTATACCTATGTCTTACCAAACCAGGTAATCAAGAGAGTAATCCTAGATTCCCTTATTCATTACCGTGTACCAAACGCCTCCTTATTGTTATTCGTGATTATTTTAATGACTTTGTATTCTTGCTTTACCCAAATTTTTTGAGCTTAATAGTCCACATTTCCTTAAAAGAAAACATTAAGCATCCACAAGTATACCCAATGGTGATGTAATGGTGATTTGGGGCTTGCAAAAGTAATTGAGAGAGAGATTTTTACTAAGAGTGGGTACCCACTACCCACCTGTGGTGCCAGCTACAGTGAAGTACACAATGATGGGACAAAACCATCCAATCCATCTGTTCAAAAGCTTCATGATTCGTGCAGCACGCTTCCCGATCTGGACCACTGAAGTGTTTCTCTTAGTAGTATTGAACATTTATCCGTTACTAATAATTTACACGTGCGATGCACGTCTTAATAATTAAAAAAAAAAAATAAAAGTTCTGACGTAGTTTGGGTTTGAACCTAAAACTATTTTTATAATGATTATGCACAAACATTATACACGTTGATAAATTTACAAATAACATGTTTCTTCTATTATAATATTTGAAATTAGAGATTAGATTTTTCCGTCGTAAATAACAAAAATATAATATAATAATAGTTCTAAGAAAGAAAGAAAAAAATCTAGGACTGGACCTTGAAAACTATGCATAGCACAACTGCAATGAGATCAATCATTCTCCAGCTGCTGCGCGCTTCTTCTTCTCCTCCATCCACCGCAATATTATTCCGATTTATCGGAGCAAAGATGCCGGAACTTCGTACCGGAATCGCCGAAAACGGATGCTGTCTCGGACGAGCTCACACTATATCTGGTATTACTCAAAATTCTTCTTCTTCTTCTTCGATTTCTTCTGTAACTAATTTAACAAGGGAATCGTTCAATGCAGTTTCGCGATACGCTAGGGTTTCGTTGATGGCGAGAAAGATAGAGAGGAATAATAGATGGACTCTTAGTTAAAGGTTTTGCTCCCTTTTCCTGTTTTAGCCCCTAATTTCTTTAATATTCCCATTTAGTTTAATTTCCACTTTTCGCATTTTTGCTGAGTTGAGATATTTAACCAGAGTGGTCTGAGTTACCATTGGTTGGAAAATAAATAGTTCAAAATTCATCAAACGTGGTTCGAATTTGGTGTCATTTGATGATGCATTTTAACTGAAGTTAGATTTTTGTGCTACTGGATTGTACTTGCTGAAACTAAAGCTTCAGATGCAAAATTGATTTCTGTTAAAGTTGTTATCGCCATTTTCGTTAATTGTTATAAATATCTCATTCTATGATGTATGGGCTTGTTTAATTTACTCATTTGTTCATTTATAGTTTGGAGTAATATAGTAACCCTCTAAATGAGCTGATGTGCCATTAACTCATTAAACTTAATTTCCATGAGCTCACTTGGTCATTTCTGTTGTCTCTTATAATCCTCCGTCTCAGCGCGTAGCGTTCATTTTCAACTCATTTGGTCTCTGAGTCACTGTGCCTATCCGACTAATGGACCAAGTTGCACTAAAACCCATTGCGTCTTGGCTTGTATTTAGGGGGTATTTTGGAAATATGCACGTGGTAATTCCTGGGCAATTGTATGATTTGGAAGCATACCTTGTTCGTAAGAATGTTTGTGGACAGTTTGACTTTGTTTTTCGAATTAAGTTACGATTTCGTCGTTACGGTTTATAGAGATAGATTAGGAATTATAACTAAAAAGGGGAGACCTGAGGTTACTGTTTATTTCAAGCCTTAATGATTTGGAAGGCATAGTACGTCATAAAAAGAAATTTGTTACTTTACATAGAGTCTAAAGTTGAGTATATGGAATATAACATTAGTTGATTTATGAGAAAGTAATGAAGATGTAGTTTATACTGGTGACGAAGAAATACCAAATATTGTTTTTGTTACTATGTTCATTAGTTCAATTATTCATTATCATGGGGAGATTAAGGAGGATGTTGTTCGTAGCATCAAAATGAGATGGCTGAAACTTGAAAGAGAGAAGTGCTTCTGGAATATTATCTGATCACAAAATGCATTATTCATTAGAAAACTCTATAACTAATGATCTTCTGTAGTTCAGGTGTTGGGAAACAAGAAACAAAACTCCAACATGAGTGAGCATTAAGGGATAAGATAAGAAATTATTGCATAGTTTCAGATGGTATGAGGCTATGAACATGTATAACGGAGGCCAATAATGGCTTGAATTTGGAAAAGTGGACATATTATAAGGAATGCACCTATGACCAGAGGTAGAACAAATGGACTCTCTGATTAAGATTTATGAAAATTATGAAGTATATGATAAGGTGTTAATTAGTCATGGACGATGACAAACAGAGATGACTCAACAAATATGATTTATTTGTCTGACCCTATAATTTAGAACAAAAGCTTATCCGACCTGCACATAATCTCATATGCCTTCACCTCCTTTTGGCATTTTTGATCTTTGAATCATACAAGCAACTGATGTCTAGTCTCTTGAAGCTGAAAACCATTGTGTAAGAATAGATTAAGTTAATTGATGGAGTCGGAAGATACAGAGCATTCAGAACACCAAAGCTGTTTCAAGTCTTTGGCCAATTACACCGTCCAAGGATTAACTTCTCTAGCAATTCTTTTGAAACCAAAGGTGGACTATTCTGTCCAATCCCCTTTAACCTTTAAGGATAGAAATGCTCCTCTTTACACTTCTCGCGCCTTCAATGTGTAAACTCCTGTTAGAGCTAAGCTCGTCTTATATTCTCCTTTGATATTGTTGTAGTTTTACGTTGACGAAACATTTATTATATATGTAATCTGTTCCTACATTTGGTTACCTTTTCAGTGGCATACAACTGTAAATTGAACCTTTTTTCCATTTCCATTTGAGAAGTTGATAACCATATATAAATATCATAGTTACGTTATCCACGTCACATACTTTTTCTCCGTATTTCTCTTGGACTTGCTCTTGAGAGCTGTTCTCATCATTAGAGAAGCTAAATTGTACAAAACTACCTTGGTCGTGCCCTCTTTAAAGAAAACCTCTTTTAAGAAAACTACCATAAGCTTGCTCTATTGTGCACAAGTTACCATAAACTATTGCAATAATTTTCAATCACATCCATTATGTGGTAGAATCATTTGATAAGTGATAATGTCCCTACAAGTGTTCTATAATTGAACTTGTTGGAATATTTACCATAGAGTCTCCTTCCGTTGTGCACTAGGCCTCCGTGTGCACTCATGTGCACTCGGCCTTCCCACCTTCGTATTGATGATCTGAACCGTTCACATTGATCTACACATCTAAATTAGTCTAAATATGTAAAATCAAATCATTTGAAATTCATTTGCCCATCCATTGAAGTGTTACAAAATTGCATGGCTGAAAATCGTTGTTTTTTATAGTCACATGATGGATGGGCAAATGAATTTCAAATGATTATATTTTACATATTTAGATTAATTTAGATGTGGAGATCAATGTGAATGGTTCAGATCGTCAATACGAAGACGGGAAGGCCGAGTGCACACGGCGGCCTAGTGCACAACGGAAGGGTACTCATTTACCATATCTTTCATAATTAGTAATAAATAAATATATGTGAGTTGTCACCTTACTTGATGTATATTCTATATGTGGTTGATTTATATTTATATTTATATTTCATTATATTATGTTAGAAGGCTTTTTTTATGCCTATGTAAAAGCCTCTTTGTTTCTCATTATATATATCTAGAAAGATCAATAATATTTTGTATCTTTACTCAAATAGTTTATTCTACAACATGGTATCAGAGCGTTTCTATCCTCCTTAAATACTATTTTTCTTGAGCAGCAAGAAGAGTATTCTCTCTTCAAATATGCTCTCTTCATCTTCTTTAGTTGCCACACTCCTCAAGATGCAAATTTTTCAGAGGTCCTCCATATTCAAATTTTCAAATCCGGTACTCCGTCATATTTGGATTTACAGACATAGTCGTCTTCCAAATGCAAATTTCTAGATCCAGTCCGCGTCATGATGTGAATTTTCATATTCGTATTTTTATATCCGATCTTCTTTCATATTCGGATTTTCATATCCCATCTCATCTAAATTCAGATTTTCTATGTGCCATCTAGTTTCATCCGCATCGCGCAAGATTTTCTCCATGCTATCCAGTTTCATCCGCAACGCGCTCGATTCCCCTATGAAGTTTGATGAGAGTATTGACTCATATAGTTGAATTCCCTTAAGCTTTCTTTGCCCGGTCTAGATCTCGGCTCTGTCGCAATTCTTCCCTTTCTTTTCAGTTCAACTTGGGCTTGAACTTCATCTACGCTTCAACTTGAGGGAGAGTGTTGGAATATTTACCATATCTTTCATAATTTGTAATAAATAAATATATGTGAGTTGTCACATTAATTGATCTATATTCTATATGTGGTTAATTATATTTATATCCATATTTGATTATATTATGTTAGAAGGCTTTCTTTATGCCCAGGTTTTGTAAGCCTATATAAAGGCCACTTTGTTTCTCATTATGTATCCCAAGAAGATCAATAATATTTTTTCTCTTTACTCCAATATTTTATTCTACAACAGAACTAAAGTACCTTTGAATTTTATTATGATACCTTCTCTCCTCTTCCATGTCTCCCTTATATTACTCTCACACACTCCTAGACCTTCCTTGAACCATGGTCCTCACTTTCTCCAAACAAAACGGTAAACACTCTCCTTGTCTCTCACATATTATTTCCCCTTCATAAACACAAATTTAAACTCTTAGATTTCACGCTTCCACTCTCATCTGACACTTAAACATAGAACATAATCCCAAAATCGGATACCCATGTAGGCCCCCCCCCCACCCCACCCCACACACATGCGCGCAAATAATGGCTTTGAACCGTCCACTATTGTTGATGTCATAGTTATTTGTAATATACAAAGTTTGGAACCACATTCTGACATGTCATTGCTACTCCCCTAAAAATTTCAAAATTTTGGTGAGGGTTTTGGTACTTGTTTATATTCTAACATGCCCTTGCAGGTTTAGCACCTTTTTGTTGGAGAAACCTGGGTTGTGCATGATGTTTTTTCTATAATCAGTAAAGCAAGTGGTACGTGCCCGGCAAGTATCCCTGCTAGTACACCAAAACTTCTGGTGAGGATGAAGGTAATTATGTTTATATTCTGACACACATAATTAGGCAAATATATGGTAATTTTTCCAAATTGCCTTAATTCATTTTAATTTAAAGTATTAGCCAAAAGAAAAGGAAATAGAAACAGAGAGAGGGAGAGGAAGGAAATGGAGTGGAGGCAGGGGCGAACTAAACGAAGACATTCGAGTATTGTGACCCTTCAACCTGATTTCATATTTTGATGGTGAAGGCTATATCTAATGATGACAAACTCTGTACCCTATCTCAAGTGCGGTATTTGATGTCTTAAGACAAAGGGCAAAGTCATATAGCTATGGAGATACTTAAGCAATGCAAGTACCATGAGCTGTCAGATAGCTATGATCTATTTCTTGCCTTGCCAAACAAACCAATTCTTGTTAGTTGTTCCAGTGGAAACACATTTTCTGGCAAAACTGCCCCCCTGAATTATTCTAAACTGAATATGCAAACTTATAATAAGAGGAGCCTGTTTGTTTGAGGATTGTTAATTTGTTACTAGCTGAGTTGGTGTTCACTACATTCAAAATTTTGTTGGGAAAATTCAAATTTTGAAGTGTAAAAAACACATATTTTAAAAAAAACTCTGCATGTTCAGGTAATTTTAAAGTCAGAAAAATTGTGTTATAAACTCGTAAGAAGTAGAGAACTAGGACTAACCTTCCCCAAAGTTACAAAAGAAGTTTTTGAACTACATTACCCCTTTAGATATTGTGTCATGTATGCATTATCAGATAAACAAACAGAACATGGTATGATCCATATTTCTTACATACATTTTCTTCTCATTATTATCAACAACCTGATGAAAGAGGTGACCCTAAGTAAAAAGAGTTAGTGGAGGAGAAGAATTCGTGTAGCTGACCACAAATTTTGGGATGAAGGATTTGTTGTTGTGGTATCATCGACAAGCCATTTCCTGACCATGAGTCGGCTACAACAGACTAGACATTAGAAAATTTACTAGAATTTAAGGACCCATTATCGATTTTGACATAGACCCTCTTAATTAAAACAACAACAACAACAAAAACAACAACAAAGCCTTTTTCCCAACTAGTTGGGGCCGTCTACATGAATCCTGGTTTTCCATTCTGCTCGGTTTAGTGCAATATCTTCTGTAAGGTCACAAGCCATCATATCTTTTTCACCGTTTTCATCCAAGTTAGTTTAGGTCTTCCTCTACCCCTAACTCTACCATCAATACTTATCAAATCTTTCTTTCTAACGGGGGCACTGCTAGTTCTACGTATGACATGTCCAAACCACCTGAGGCGATTCTCTCTTAACTTATCTTGGATTGGAGCTACCTTTAACATGTCTCGTATATGCTCGTTTCTAATTCTATCCTTCTTTGTTTTACTACACATCCATTTTAGCATCCTCATCTCCGCTACATTCATTTTTTGGACATGTTGTTTCTTTGTTGTCCAACACTCTGCTCCATACATCATTGCCGGTCTAACAGTCATCCTATAAATTTCTCTTCAACCTCAAAGGTATACGTTTGTCACACAAAATACCACTGACACTTCTCCACTTAAGCCACCCTGCTTGGATCCTATGTGTAACATCTTCACAAATCTCCCAATCTTTTTGTATAATCGAGTCTAAATATCAGAAACGGTCTCTCTTAGGTATCTCTTGGCCATCAAGCTTCACTATTTTCTCAGTTGTGTTCCAAATATCACTAAAATTACACTCCATATACTCTGTTTTAGTTCTGCTTATTTAAATCATCTAGCTTCCAAAGTTTCTCTCCACAATTCTAATTTAGCATTGACTCTTGCTCTAGTCTCGTCAACTAAGACGATGTCATCGGCAATAAGCATACACCAAGGCACCTCATTTTGTATTCCTCGCGCCAATTCATCCATAACCAAAGTAAAGAGGTAGGGGCTTAAAGTCGAACCATGGTGTAAAACTACTGTAATAGGAAAATCGCCGGTCTCCCCTGTGGTTGTTCTAATTGTGGTTGTTGTCCCTTCATACATATCCTTAATTACCTCAATATACTGAATAGTTACTCTTTTATTATTTAACACCCACCATACTATGTCTTTAGGGACTTTATCATATGTTTTTTCTAGATCCATAAAAACCATATGTAGATCTTTCTTATTCTCCCTATATTTTTTCATAAGTCTCCTCAGTATATAAATTGCTTCCATTGTTGACTTCCCCGGCATAAACTCAAAATGATTCTCAGACATTGTAGTTTCTAGTCTTAGTCTATGTTCGATCACTTTCTCCTAAATTTTCATCGTATGACTCATTAATTTAATTCCTCAGTAGTTTGAGAAACTTTGTATATCTCCTTTATTTTTATATATAGGTACTAAAGTACTCTTTCTCCATTCATCGGGCATCTTCTTAGTCTTCAAAATTTGATCAAATAATTTTGTTAGCCAACTCACTCCTACATCCCCAAGACACTTCCAAACTTCAATGGTTATATCATTCGGTCCTAAAGCTTTTCCTATTTTCATCCTTCCTAGAGCATTTCAAACCTCCGAAGACCTAATTCTACGGAAAAATATATGCTCTCGACTCTCCCTCGAGTCCTCTAAAATTAAGTTGTCCACAACCTTTTCATTTAATAACTTCTCAAAGTAATTTCACCATCTTTCCTTAATTTCCTCATCTTTTACTAAGACTCTTGAATTCTCGCGCTTAATATACCTAATTGTATTCAAGTCTTATGTTTTTCTATCCCTTTGTTTAGCAAGCTTATAAATATTATTTTTTCCTTCTTTTGTTTCTAATTTTGTGTATATATCATCATAAGCTTTTTCTTTTGCATCTCTTACTATTTTTGTAACTTCTTTTCTAACGGTCTTATATCTCTCCAAATCCTCTTTATTTCTACTCTTTTGCCATATTTTGAAGGTTGTTTTTTTTTCCTCTCACAATATTTTGGAGTTCTTCTTGCCACCACCATGTTTCTTTATTTAGCAACCCTCTACCTTTAGATTCTCCAAGTACCTCCTTTGAAATTTCTCTTATGTACGTAGCCATTTTAGTCCATATCATATTTTTCTCTCCTTCCCAATTCCATGATGTTCCTGAGCCTCCGTAAAGAGTCTATGCTTCCTAGATGCTTCTTTAAGGACTTAATTAAATGTCAAAATTTTGGACAATGTTATAAGGGGCGCAGGAGAGATTGTATGGGCCAACTTGTAGGTGACAAAACCTACCTGATTTGCAAAACTACGGAAATATTTATTAAAAGTGATATGACAAATAATTGTAATTATATTTATATTCTTAAGAAGAAAAGAATAAATAAATAGAGCCGAAGATATACTGAAGTGAATCCAGAGAAAATAAAATGAATTCAATGATAAGATAAAATAAATTAAAAGAAGCCAAGGGATAACGAATTGTTGCAACACCTAGCTCTGTATCCTGATTAACAGTTAGAGTTGTCCGATTTCCTATTGACCGTATTGACGGCATTCTCTATGGACAGTATTTTTTTCATTTCTGTTGGATTATTAGACTAGGGGTATCTTGGTAAAACTCTCTTATAACCTCCTATGTTCTCTTGGGATTTTGTTTTTAATGCTATTCTGTCATATGATCCTGTGACCTTTAAATTTTGTGTTTTTTCTTCTTTCTTTCTTTGTGTGTGTGTTCGGGGGGGTGGGGAGGGGGGAGGGGGGATCATGTACTGGCCACTGTGTTAGGATATTGAAAAGCTCTCTTGGCCTATCATAGAAATCATAATATGCTCAGCTGGCATAATTTTTTCAAACCCTCTCTCCTACCCAATCACAACCCCAAAATCGGTGCACTCATCGATCCAAAATCGGTGCACTCATTGATCTCTTTGGTGCATGCCTGCTATTTCTGGTCCTGCAAATTAGCTTTTTGAGGTTATACATCTATTTTTTCTCATTCATCTCATCATTCTAGTTTTGGTGACATATTGTAAATCACGTTTCTTAATTATCCATCATGACCAATAGACCATCCTTGATGGGTAGCTGATAAAATTAGCTAGGTCTGCTTGCTTTTAATACTACTCTAAGTTTGCAGTTCCAATTTTCATATGGGTTTATGTGAGGTAGGTACAGAAAATTGGTCTCATATTAAGTACAGAAATAGTCGGAGTACAGTATCCAAGTCCAGTAAATTTAAGCATATGTAATCAGTATTCTGTAATCTAAGAAACATGCATTTTATGCTAGCAGTATATGTATTTAGTATCCTAATAAGTATACAGTACCTTTTTTATATCAGTATCCCATACGTACATCACCTTCTCATTACTATAATCAGTGTAGTTCAAAAATTAGATCCTGCATTTCTGAATTTCATTCTTATCTTATCTACTGTGATAATTATTATTCTATATACCACTACCAAGAAGTTGTTATCTAACATTTAAATATGTGCTTGGAGTTAGATTGTTATATTATATACATATAGCATGAGGAGTTTGTAAGAGGCATGATTTGCATTTCCTAACTTCCCTTGAGAGGAATTACATCAAAGATGCCCAAGTAAAAAGAGTGTGGTGAGCGTCTCTGTGGTTGGTAAATGACTAATTGGTATTTTCTACATTTGATTACAAAATTGATTTATTTTATTTTAACAAAACGGAATCAACAGAGAAATCACCGAAAACAATTTTTAGTTACCTACAAGGCTACAACTAGCTAGTAAGTTAACCCACCCTATTAAGTTGATCGGCTATAATTAGGTAGTTTAGGTAGCCAGTTTGCGTGCATGGAATCTAAAGATGTGCCTACCGGCATGGCAACTGATTCGGATGATGTGTTTTCCATCAAAGTGGACAAGAATCATGAAAAATTACTGGGTACTCTTGACTGAGGAATAGCCTCAATAAAACTGGATGGTCCCATATGTGATATGTGCAACCTCAGTTGTCTGTGGTTTATTGATTTTAGATGTGGACTGAGTTAGACAATGAAGGCTTGAATTCTTAATAAACTATAACTACAACATACAAACTCGTCACCAACTTAATCTTGTTCAGTCACAAAACAATAAAAATGGAGGAAGGTTTGAGTTAGGTTGATAAATATGAAAAATTATAGGCCTCGTTAATAAGTGAAACTTGATTTGTTCTGCTGCTCAATACACTAACAATATGAATATTCAGTAAGTGCTTATAATATTGATTCACTATAATTTTGCCAACGTACATTATGCATATTTCACAGCAGCTCCTGCATTCAGAAATTGTAAATCTTACTCTTGTGATGACATTTCAGATGAGCTTGTACATACGAAATGAATAATAAGTACTCTTATATACATGACCAGTGTTATTTAATGAAATTTCAAATTAGCTTTTTGTTAGAAAATGAATTAAATGTACTAATGCAACTTCAATTGCATATGTATGTAAATATGGATGCAGTTAAAGTAGGTGGCTGTGATGGTGATTTTATAGCGAAATCAAGGGCAGTTGTGAAACCACCCTATTTTAAGAATAATGATGACACAGGAGAGAAAAGAAAACGGAGAAGAACAATCTCAGAGAGAGAGAGAGAGAGTGAGTTCTGTTGGTCGACAAAACCGAAGAATCTCATCTCACCAATAGCAGTTCTCTTCACGTAAAAGGCTCATTATGAAGTTTCTCTTCCATTTTTTTCCTTTACACCCTGTTCAGCAACCAAAACAAGGAATCGGGAGGAAATTCTAACAATCTAATTCATTGCCTGTTATAACCCAATTTGGTGCTTTTCTTGCTTCCTTCACAATTTTGGTGCAATTTCAAGGTCTGTCCTTCTCTATCCTCCTCTCTCTTCATGTGTTTTAGACCCCATGATATGATTGTTTAAATCTTTAATTGATTCAGACAAAGACCCACTAAACAAGGAGAGAAATATCAATAACTTCTAATCTTCTTCTAGGCAAAGATGTATGAAGACTCAGGCTACTTTGATCCCTCACAAATCTCCTCCCTAGTTCCTGACTACACTAACAATGGATTTGAACACAACATCCAGATCGACCTCGAGGATGCCACTGACTCAATTGAGCTCGATCACATCCAGCTTCATGACACCAATCTTGGCTTTAACATGGAGACAGAAGTAGTCCACACACACCTCTTGCAGGAGGATATTGATGTTGCACCCACGATGGAGACTGCAAATTGGGACCCGAACAATCAGCAGTACGATGCATCTATGTACCCTAATCCTCCTTATGGACATGCGCCGGACCTCCTGAATTTGTTGCAACTTCCAAGGTGCACAGTTGAACCTGGGTTCCCCCAGGGCACATCAGCATCAATATCTTTTGATGGCTCGAGGGCTTCTAACATGTGGGCTGATGAGAGCTCGATGTTTTATGACCCTTTGTCTGTGAATTTGGGGTATGTTGGAGGACAGCCGAATGTGTTGAGGGATTTGTATCACTCCTTGCCTCAGAATTATGGGCTGTTTTGTGGGGTGGAGGAGAGAGAGGGGGCAATGGGGGGAGTTGGAGTGGGGGGAGTTTTTCAGGAGATGGTGGATGGGAGGGAGTTTGAAAGAGGAGTGATGGATTATAGGAGAGGGGATATGAATAAGGGTGAGATGAAAGGGAACTTTGCTACTGAGAGGCATAGGAGGGAGCAGTTGAATGAAAAGTATAGAGCATTGAGGTCACTGGTTCCCAACCCTACCAAGGTACTGCTGTTTTGAATAGGTTCATCTCCTTTTTTTTAACTGCCTACTCCCATTCTTACCTTTCTATCCTGCATTTCTTCTCTTCTCTCTTCTTTGGCCATTTCAAACTTGGTCGCAAATTAAGACATTTTCATTATGGTACCTCTATGATCATACAAAGCTGATTATGCTTCCTTTTTCTGCTTTTAGTTACGTACCACCTTAGTTTCTGTTTTCTTCTCCAGCAATGCAATTTTGATCATCTTTTTTTTTAATTTCTTTTCTTATTTTTTTTCTTGGTCATCAATAGTTGGCCATGGAGCAGAGTCTTAATGAAATATCTTAAGGTGACGTCCTCCGCTGAATAATGTCAAATTTGTGCTTAATTTTTTCCCCCGTAACATAAATTTGTGCTTAATTGATACCAAGTTCCTGGAGGAGGAAATTCTGGACAAGGGAGGGCTTTGTCATAATTTTGAGATATTAGTTGTTCCCCCCAAAGTGAATTTCTTACTATTTTGGCATAAATCTGAGATTCTAATAGAACACATTCTCAATTCCTTATCTCGTAACGCATTAAATACGTATAAATAAATACTTGGTCGAATGATTTTCCAAGAATAAGGTGTGTGTGTGTGTGTCTCAAAACCGAGTTTTTTTTCAAACACAAAAATTACGTCTTGCATGCATTCATTTACTTGTGTGCCCATATGAACTGGTTTCTATTTTCTTATCTGCTCATACGTTTTTCTGTGATGATTACTTCTTTTCAATCATGTGCTCTCTATTTTGCTTTTTCCTAGTATTCTTTTCTTCAATCATGGTTTAAGAATGGCTGTATTTTCTTTTCATGTTCCCTAGAATGATAGGGCCTCAATTATTGGCGATGCCATTGAGTACATCAGAGAGCTTCTTCGAACCGAAGATGAATTTAAAATACTTGTGAACAAGAAGCAGCATGGAAGGGACAGGAAGAAGATGGTGAAGGCTGACGATGAAGGTATTGGTGACATGGAGAGCTTGTCGAATAAGCCCCTCAGAGATGACGATCACCCACTCAGTACTGGGGCACTACGGAGCTCTTGGCTTCAGAGGAAGTCCAAGGAGAGCTTTGTTGATGTTCGTATAATTGATAATGAAGTTAACATCAAGCTCAACCAAAAGAAGAAGGCCAACAGCTTGCTCTACATTGCAAAGGTCCTCGAAGAGCTGCAACTTGACCTTGTCCATATTGCTGGAGGCAACATCGGGGACAGCTATGTCTTCATGCTTAACTCCAAGGTTTGATAATCACCCCCCTATTCATTTCTCCATGATGCAATTCTTTGATTTTATCTCTCCATTTTGTTGTAGTTAGTCTCTTGAGAAATTATATGTAACTTGCAGTTTTACATTTTAAATGATTGCTTCATGAAGGAGCAGAAGGTGCAAGTAAAATCCAAAACATATACACTCCTTTGATACCCTAGTATACACATCTAGAACAGGTTGCAATATTTGGTTAAACTAGAGCAAACCAGTATACAGACACTGCATGAATACCTTGGTTGGTTAAAGCATAGGAAAAACTTAAATTTCTCACATACTACAAGTTAAAGAAAATGGATATACTACAAGTTCGCCACAGTACATCTATGAACACTTTCTCTGTTTGTCGCTTTTTACCTTTATTTAGCTTTGTTATTTATTTACTCTAAATTTTCTTTTTTGAATATCTTCATGCAGATATGCGAAGGATCTTCAGTGTTCGCAGGTGCAATAGCTACGAAGCTCCTCGAAGTTATGGATAGGCAGAACCAAACCCTAATTTTTCCTCCAAGCCATTAACGGTTCAAATAAATAAGCTGGTTTTTTCTTCAGAAAACACTTCAGTGACTATTTTGGTTCTGTATTATTTATATTTATCACAGACTTGTTGGTACTCATTCCTGAAGGAATACACAGTTGTTCCTTCATCTAGAATCTAGAATCCTTTTCTTTGTACCTTTTTTCAGTAAACGTACATGCAACGTGCTTTTAGTTTTCTATTCAAAAAATTTAAACTGGGATTGTTCTTAGGATAGATACTTAATGAGAAAATGGGATTGAGCAAACTGTTTTCTGATATCCTGCAGGCAGACACTGGCATGTGCACTACAAATGTAGCATTTATATTTCTTTCAGGCCAAATTTCAGAATGAAAATGTTTTAATCTCTAATGCATGAACGAATTACAAAAAAATTGTTGTAGCCTTGAGAACCCACTGTGATTATTACAAAAGTTTTGGAGTGGCTTCAATCCAGTACTCTAAACCTTATTTATTATAGACAAATGTTAGAATTAGTTTGAATAAGTCAGATAGTTGATTTAGTCTTTCATTTGAACTAGTATTAAGGAGTGTAACTACTTTGATGAAGTCAGAGTTATTGGCCAATATTTGAGGCTGTTAGTTATATGTAGAGTCTATAAAAGGACTCTAATTGTATCAGTTCTAAAGCAGAAAATTCAACTCAACTCAATAATATTCCACTTACTCTACATCTGGTATCAGAGCCAGAACCTTCACCTTGTGTCCTGGTCAAAACTCTCCATAGAAGCTGTAGCTCATTTCCTTGCTGCAGCAAGAAACGAATGGCAACCGACAATAGCAACTATGTGCAACCTGCAATTCCCCGCTTTGATGGTCACTATGATCATTGGAGCATGCTCATGGAGAACTTTTTGAGGTCCAAAGAATATTGGACGGTTGTTGTTTCTGGAGTAGCAGAACCAGCAGCAGGTGTTGTGGTGACAGATACGCGAAAGATAGAGCTTGAAGGGCTGAAGTTAAAGGATCTTAAAGCAAAGAATTATCTTTTCCAAGCGATCGATCGCTCAATCTTAGAAACTATTCTTTGCAAGGACACAGCCAAGCATATTTGGGATTCCATGAAGAAGAAGTACCAAGGTACAGCAAGGGCTAACAGGCAGCAGCTTCAAGCACTTCGTTCGGAGTTTGAACTACTTCGAATGAAGTCAGGAGAATCAGTTACAGACTATTTTTCAAGAACGATGGCAATCGTTAACAAGATGCGCATCCTTGGCGACAAGACAGAGGATGTTCTCATTGTTGAGAAGATTCTTCGATCCTTGACACCGAATTTCAACTTTATTGTATGTGCTATAGAAGAAGCTAATGATGTTGGTTCACTGTCAATTGATGAATTACAAAGTTCTTTGTTGGTTCATAAGTGAAAAATTAACCAACAAGAAAAAGAAGAACAAGCATTGAAGGTCTCCAAAAATACTCAGCTTTCTGATCGTCTAGGACGTGGTCAAGGAAAAGGAAGAGGCCAAGGTAGAGGAAGAGGAAGAGGAAGAGGAGGTCGAGGAAATATATATGGAAGCAGGCAGCCGTCTTGTTTCAAACATGAAGATCATTCTCAAGGTCGAGGGAGAGGTCGTGATCAATACTTTGACAAATTCAACGTTGAATGCTACAGATGTCACAAGTTTGGTCACTACAGCTCTGAATGCTACTCCAAGTTGCCCAGTGACAAAGAAAAGGGGGAGAAGTCAAATTATGCAGAGAAGAAGGAACAAGAAACATGGCTTTGGCATTTTCGCTATGGCCATTTGAACTTCAGTGGTTTAAAGACTCTCTCTCAGAAGAACATGGTGACCGGCCTTCCCCGGATCATTCCTCCCTCTAAAGTATGTGAAGAGTGCATTGTTGGCAAGCAACATCGTGAGCAATTTCCGAAAGGAAAAGCATGGAGAGCACGGAGGCCATTGGAGTTGATCCACTCCGACATATGTGGTTCCATTAACCCGGTATCCAATGGGAAAAAGAAATACTTTATTTCTTTTATTGATGATTATTGTCGAAAAACTTGGATCTATTTTTTACAGGAGAAATCTGAAGCTTTTATAGCATTTAAAAGTTTCAAAGCCCAGGTGGAGAATGAAGTAGGGAGAGCTATTAAAACTCTTCGCTCTGATCATGATGGTGAATACATGTCACAAGAATTTGCAAATTTTTGTGATGAGCATGGCATCCGTAGGCAATTGACAGCAGCTTACACACCCCAACAAAATGGCGTATTGGAGAGGAAGAACCGAACTATCCTGAACATGGTGAGAAGCATGTTGGCAAAAGGGAGAATTCCAAAGAATTTCTGGCCAGAAGCAGTGAATTGGAGCATCCATGTTCTGAATCGGAGTCCCATGTTTGTTGTTCAAAACATGACACCGGAAGAAGCTTGGAGTGGACGAAAGCCAGCTGTCGATCACTTCAAAATCTTTGGGTGCATTGCATATGCACACATTCCAGATGAGAAGAGGAAGAAGCTAGATGACAAAGGCGAAAAATGTGTCTTTCTTGGAGTCAGCAAACAATCGAAAGCCTACAAGTTATTCAATCCTATCACAAAGAAGATTGTCATAAGCGGAGATGTTATTTTGATGAGGAGAGCATATGGAATTGGACTGAAAAGGGGGCAGGGCAGCAGCAAATCCATGTGAGTTTTGATGAAGGACCAAAAACACAACAGCTAACTCCCTCTATTAATAATATGTTGCTACAACCAGACCAGCAGGTGCTGCAGCCACCCAATGAAGCCCAGACAGATGAAGCCCAGACAGCAGGAGCAAGCTCTCAACCTCAACGGACAAAAAGGAATCCAGCATGGATGATGGATTATGAATGAGGTTAGTGGTGATAATCAATCTGATCATGATGATGATACACTTGCCCATTTTGCTTTATTTTCAGATTGTGATCCCATCACATTTCAAGAAGCTGTCAAAGATTCTAAATGGCAAAAAGCCATGAATGAGGAGATCAGATCTATAGAGAAAAACAATACTTGGGAGTTGTCAGAACTTCCGAAAGGACATAAATCCATTGGTGTCAAATGGGTTTATAAAACAAAGCTGAAGAAAGATGGCGAAGTTGAAAAATACAAAGCTTGACTCGTCGCAAAAGGGTACAAACAAGAATTTGGTGTTGATTATAAAGTGGCATTTGCTCCAGTTGCGAGGCTTGACACCATTCGATTGGTGTTATCCATGGCTGCTCAGAATTCATGGCTTATCTATCAGTTGGATGTAAAGTCGGCATTTTTGCACGGCGAATTGGAAGAAGAGGTGTACGTTGAACAACCTCCTGGATATGTGAAGCAAGGTCAAGAGAATCAGGTATAAGAAAGCTTTATACGGACTGAAACAAGCACCAAGATCTTGGTACAGTCGTATAAATGCTTACCTTGCTAAAAAAGGTTTTCTTAAATGTTCTTATGAGCACACACTTTATACTAAATTTGGAGAAAATGGGTAGATGCTTGTTGTGTGTTTATATGTTGATGACCTTATTTATACTGGTAATGATAGGGCCATGTTTGGTGATTTTAAGAAATCAATGATGGATGAATTTGATATGACAGATTTGGGACTGATGCACTATTTTCTTGGCATCGAAGTAGTACAATCATCTACTGGTATCTTTATTTCACAAAAAAAAAATATGTTCTAGAAATTTTGGACAGGTTTAAAATGAAGGCATGCAATTCAGTTTCCACTCCAACTGAAGTTAGTCTGAAGCTCACAAAGAATGGGACAGGAATGAAGGTGGATGCTACTCTTTGCAAGAAAATTATTGGGAGTCTTATGTATTTGACATCAACAAGGTCAGACATCATGCATGCTGTCAATTTAATCAGTTGATACATGGAGAATTCAAGGGAAGATCATCTCTTAGCTGCAAAGAGAATTTTTCGCTACTTGAAAGGTACTACAGATTTTGGAATTTTGTACAAAAATGGTGGAAAGTCAAGTTTGATCGGGTTTTCAGATAGTGATTATGCTGGAGATCCTGATGATAGAAAGAGTACATCCGGATTTGTTTTCCTAATGGGTTCTGGAGTTGTCACATGGTCATCGAGGAAGCAAAAAATGGTGACTCTGTCAACTACTGAAGCTGAATTTGTTGCAGCAGCATCAAGTTCATGTGAAGCTATTTGGTTACGAAGGATATTGGAAGTTCTACACAATCAGTAGCAAGGTCCGACACTAATCTATTGTGATAATGTTTCGGCAATAAAACTTTCCAAAAATCATGTTCTACATGGGCGAAGCAAGCACATTGATGTGCGGTACCACTTCCTACGTGATCTTGTCAACAATGGAACTATTGATCTTCTTCATTGCCGCAGCGAGGATCAAATTGCAGATATTTTCACAAAGCCACTCAAGTATCCAGTATTCAAGAAGTTGCGTCATCTACTTGGAGTTGGTCCTGCTTCATAAACTAGTGTTAGAAACATCTAGTTTATGGGAGGGAATATTAGAATTAGTTTGAATAAGTCAGATAGTTGATTTAGTCTTTCATTTGAACTAGTATCAAGGAGTGTAACTACTTTGATGAAGTCAGAGTCACTGGCCAATATTTGAGGCTGTTAGTTATATGTAGAGTCTATAAAAGGACTCTAATTGTATCAGTTCTAAAGCAGAAAATTCAACTCAACTCAATAATATTCCACTTCCTTACTCTACAACAAAAACAATGGATTAATTGCAATAGATTGTATTATTTTATATAAGATTTGCTTGGTAGATTCATTACATATTTTGTAGGATCTACCAAGCAAATCTTATATAAAATAATACAATCTATATATATATTGGACATTTAATCTGTGCAAATGAAGACAATAATCCCCAGAGTTTTTCTCTATAGAAAAGTCTAGAGAGAGAAACTAACCCCCCCTCCCCCCCCAAACCCTAGATCTGTGCTGGTGTGAGGTGGTGGTGACTCCTCTTCGCCGCCGCCCCAACGTGACCCCCCCCCGGTCGTCACCCCCCTTACCGATGCTCCACTTCCTTCACGTCAACCTCCCCAACCGTACCCCCCCCATTTCCTCTGCGACCCCGATGTCGATAACGGTTGGTGATGGCGAGCTCCCATGGTGGGGAGCTCGCGACTTCGCCTGGCCTCAGCTCCCCTTCGCTTCGTCGGTAGGCGGTGCGCCGCTCGTGAGGCGTAACGGGGTCCTTGCCGCCGCCGCGATTGCGTGTGTCCGCTCCGCCGCCGTCGAATTTCTGACCCAATGCCATCGACCCTCTCCCTCTTCGGTGCCGGAAATGGTTCCATCGCTGCCACAACCATGTCCATGCTCTCGGGGCCAATTACGATGATCTGTAGCCATGATTTGGACCTCTAGGGTTGGTGTAGTCGGCGAAGAAATTGGGGTTTTTGTTGATAGTAGAGCCGAAGAAGGAGGCTGGAGCTTATACCCCGTTCTGTTGGGGAGTGATTTAGAGGGGCGGAGGCTACTTCCGGCTGATTCACCCGATGACCACAGTCGATGGGACAACACCACCACTACGCCCTCATAATGGAATCTGACCCCAAACACCACTGTCCATTGTGGCGAGAGGAGAAGGTGATGCTTCAATCCATTGGGACTTGTCTTGGTTTTTGACTGAGAGAGAGTGTGAGAGAGTGAGTGAGGATATTGCTCCTCACTACTCTATGTTCGTGGTGGCCTGTATTTGTGAGAAACCACTGAAGAAAGCAAGGGCATGAGAGAGGCGAAGGTATCCTCTTCACGGCTCTCTTTTCAACTGCGGTTTTTGGTGGGGGAGTGATTATTGCAAGATTATGGGATGATAGGAGGAGTAGACTGAGCTCGCCGCAAAATTCTACCTGCGGGGCTTAGGCCCAAAGATGGGATCCCCCCAGTGAGTAGATTGAGCTCGGAGGTTGTCAAATTTCTGACTGCGAGGCTTGGGCCCAAAGATGGGGTCCCCCAGCGAGGAGAAGACAGGGATCGGCGGGTAATAAAATCCTATCAGATTAGTTTCAGGTGGGTGTGCACGTGCCGTAGAACCAGTGTACGAAGCTAAACTGACGTACATACAATTTTGCTGGACCGAACTTGTTTGTCTGCTCACCTTCTAGGGTTGTTGGAGGGATTTATTGTTTGTACGGGTCATGTTGCTTCATATTTTATTTTCATGTTGGTAGGTTGTATGTTTTGTTAATTTCTGATTAATGAAACAAGGTGGCTATATTCCACCTTTTCCTTTCCAAAGCATTGGCCCCAATGCATGTGTAAATTAAATTTATATTACCTCACAATCATCTTTATCATTGTCCAACATCGTACGTACCAAATTTCCCATCAGTTTTTTTATTTTTAATTTACTCCATTTTTGGATAAACTTACATCAGTTTAGTTGTTCATCAATGTGGAGCCTAGGTATATAAACTGTAGAGGATGCTGGATATGCAAGCTACTTTAATTTCAAAGTACGAAGAATGTTGTAATTTTTGTTGAAGAAACAGTATATGTAACTCTTTGTTTATTCAAATTTTGCAGGGGTAGGTATCTTGGAGCCCAATTTTCTTTCAAAGAAATGAGCAAAAAAACTGATAGAATGTTCTTTTTATTTCCTTTTTTTACCAATATATAATAGATAGGTACACATCGATTCATGACAAAAAAAGGCTCAAAACAATAGTAATACACATTATTTTCTTTCCGAGCCAACAACCACAAAATTTTACTTTTCTTCCAAAGAAATGAGTTTTTTCTCTTCCTTTTCTTTTTTTTACCAACAATAGATAGTTATACATCGATTCATAACCCCAAAAAACTCATAATAATAGTAATATTGATGTATAACGTAATCCTAAATAGAAAATTTTCAAGAATTTTAAAAGATTAATTTTACCAACATGTAATGCGGATCAAGTTAGAAATTCAAACAGTTAATCGATTCGATGGATTTTCAAGAATTGAAATAAGTTTAACAAGCTCAGTTAACGATTTAGTTCTAACAAACAATAAATATTATCCCTTAACGTTCTAGCAAGTAAAAGATGCAATATTGATTTGTACTCTAATTAGCAAGTAGAAACGCTCACTCTCAATATTTGTGGACGATAGTTAAATCAAATAATATGATAGAGACGATAGAGCAGTAATAAAAATATTTGAGAAATGAAAAGAGTATACCGAGTTGTGACGAGAACGTCGTGAAGTTGTTGGATTTGAAGAATAGGAAGCACTAGGGGTGCGGACGGTCATCGATGGAAGCCGCAAGAGGCGGTGCCGAGATGTGAAGGAGGAGCAGCGAGGGGGGGTCGGGGTGGCTGTGGTCGACAACAGCAAGGAAAAAAGAGGTCTCGGGGTTGCTGGCGATGAAGGCAGGCGATTAGGGGGCAATCGATGGGTTCTGGGGTCTTCGACGGAGTGGTGCGAGGCATGGGGCTGAGGTGGAAAGGAGGAGTCGGGGGTTGTGCTGGAGGCGTCGGAGTCGAGGCAAGGCGACAAGGTGGTCGAGTGGTGAGGGAGAGGTGGCGACGGTGGTCGGAGGTGGGAGAGGGGACGGGTGGCGTCGATTATTCGGAGTGGGTTCGGTTCAGGAAGAGGAAGATGATAGGGGAGAAGAGAGAGATTAAATTGGGGTTAGGGTTTAATTGATTTTGGGGTATTTTTAGAGTTTATCACAAATCCTAAAATTTTATTAGGATTTATCACATCCTAATAATTGGATCTCAATTATATCACAGAAAAGAATGATGAAGAGCAAAACTCAACCAATAATTTTTTTAATGAAGAATAACATAACTTCTCATTAATCTCAAGGCCTATATATAGGCTCAAAACAAATCTCGATACAAATCTCAAAATATTCTAAAAATCTCAAAAATATTCTAATGCTTAAAAGAAAATGGTGCAAATTGTAAAATTACTACATAGGGCTAAATCTCAAAATAAACTAAACAAAATTGATATCCTCATCATTCTCTCCGAGTAGGAGGGAGATCGACCTAGTTGAATCAAAATCAGTGGTCCTGTCAAGGCGCTCCTCCAAAAGATCTGGATCCAAGCGCTAGAGCTCCTCACGATCACTACAAGTGTCATCCTTCTTCGACTGGTTCTTCCACCTCACCAAATACCTGTGAATACCACAATCTTTTGTAGAAATTATCTGATTATCTAAAATATTATTCAATTCTTCTGTTGGTGGGTAAATAGTATTAGGTAGGGGGTAAATGTGGGAATCTCACCATTAGGCTGCAGTGTAGGCTCATCTATAAGAGAATTTCTAGGGTTAAATTTTGAGCCCTCATATAGTACTAGATCCTCAATATTGAAAGTCTTATATATGCCAAAACTTTCAGGAAGGTCAACGACATAGGTATTATCATTGATTGTATGTAGAATCTTAAATGGGCCTGCAGCACATGTGTTCAATTTCTCAACGGATCCAGCTGGAAACCGTTCTGGACGAATCCGAACCATCACTTCGTCACCAACATCAGGAGTTTTAAATTTTCTTCTAGTATCTACTATTAACTTGTAGTTAAAATTATTCTCATTAATTTCCTTGAAATTTTTTCTATGCAAATCATGAATGCAGAATGCAAATATGGATGCAGACTCTGTGATTCTGTGATGTTCTAATACAGGGGTAAAATCTATGGGCTGTCAAGTGACTTAGGAAGGAATAGGTGACTCAGGGTATATTCAATAGAGGTAACTGGATAGACTGAATATAGTTGAGCGGCTGGTCATCATTTTCTTCATCAAAGTCATCACTTACATGTGGTTCATAAGTAAACTCATTATCGGTCTCATCAGCGATGACAGCGGTACCCTTTACTATATTCATCCTACTTGGACTGGAACAGTTGCTAGCAACATAGCCATATCCCTTGCATTATACACTTAGTGAGATGATCAATCTTAGAATAGTCTCGTTCAGTGTTCTTACCTGTATTGTCATTTCTAAGTGAATGGGGATTTGAAGTAGTCTTGCTTGGGTAAGACTTGTTGGGGTACTGAGGAGAGGAGTGCTCAGGTCTATAAGGGTCAGGGGGTTCATTCTAGAGGCATGATCCATCGAATCGCTAGACTTGTCATGGAAACTTGCTTTAAGGGAATCCATATCGAGGACAAGGGCAAAAGCTGCCACTAATGAGTCCACATTTCTATGAATTAGCTCGTTTCTCAGATCGGCTCGTAATCCAGCTCTGAACCTAGAGAGAGTTTTTTCTTCGCTCTCTTTACCTAAGGCATTGCACCGAATAAGGAAGTCATCAAAATTATCAACATACTCTTAGGTGAATTTGCTTCTTTGATAGAGTTGGTTCCATAAATCTAGCAATAGGGTGTGGAACGATACGGTACATATCACTCAGTAAGCTTCTCTTTCATGGCTTTCCAAGTGGTTATGGGTGCCAGGCCTCGGCCTTTACGGGCATGTTCAAGATTGGTCCAGTGTTGTTGAGCTTTTCTCATCAATTGCATCTTGGTAAATTTGACCTTCAAGGCTTTGCTCATGTCAAACCACACGAAGTAGTGGTCCATGGTACGGATCCAATCAAGATAAGCTTGGGGTTCCATGTGGCCTTCAAAATGGGGAACGCCAGCCTTAACGTTCTTCTTGTATTGTTCGTCAGGGTCACGATCTTGACGTCGGCCGTCACAATCATTCCCTTGAGGGATCTGACAAATAGCATGAAGCTCAGGGGTAACAATTTGATTTAATTCTACTTTCTCAAGCCTCTGATTGATATTGACAAGAGTTTCTTAAATGACAGCTAGGGTCGCAGAAATATCAGAGTTGTCCATCTCAGTTCGGGGAGGTCTAGGGTTCTTAATTGGGTGGTTTGGGAGTGACAAGAAAGGCTCTTCGGAATTTGTGATGGTACTGTGAAGACGCATTCACCAACGGTGAAAACTAGGGGTCGTGTGCATGTTGAAATCTATGAAAACGTGTCCTGAATGCACCTAAGTTTTTTTTTTTTAATCTGAAATGATCTAAAATAAAGAAAGAAAAATAAAAGACTCTAAACAATCCTAAATAAATGCAATAAATGATTCCTAAATGATGCAAGAACTAGGGTTTTAAGAACCTTCACTCTGATACCAAAATTATGTAAAACGTAATCCTAAATAGAGAATTTTTAAGAATTTTAAAGGATTAATTTTACCAACCTGTAATGCGGATCAAGTTAGAAATTCGAACAGTTAATCGGTTTGATAGATTTTCAAGAATTGAATTAAGTTTAAAAAGCCCAATTAACGATTCAATTCTAACAATCAATAATAATTATCCCTAAGCGTTCTAGCAAGAAAAAGATGCAATATTGATTTGTACTCTAATTAGCAAGTAGAAACGCTCACTCTCAATATTTATGGAAGACAGTTAAATCAAATAATATGATAGAAACGATGGAGCAGTAATACAAATATTTGAGAAGTGGAAAGAGTATATCGAGTTAGCGACGAAAACGTCGTGAAGTTGCTGGATTTGAACAATAGGAAGCACTAGGGGTGTGGATGGTCTTCGATGGAGGCCGCAAGAGGCGGCACCGAGATGTGAAGGAGGAGGAGCGAGGGGGGCCTCGGGGTGGTTGTGGTCGACGACAGCAAGGAAAAAAAGGGGTCTCGGGGTTGCTGGCGATGAAGGCAGGCGACTGGGGGGCAATCGATGGGTTCTGGGGTCTTCGACGAAGTGGGGCAAGGCAAGGCGAGGGGCTGAGGTGGAAAAGGAGGAGTCAGAGATTGTGTTGGAGGCGTCGGAGTCTAGGCAAGGCGGCAGGGTGGTCGAGTGGTGAGGGGGAGGTGGCGACGGTGGTCGGAGGTGGGAGAGGGGATGGGTGGCATCGATTGGTCGGAGTGGGTTCGGTTCGGGAAGAGAAAGACGATGGGGGAGAAGAGAGAGATTAAATTGGGGTTTGGGTTTAATTGATTTAAAGATTTTGGGGTATTTTTAGAGTTTATCACAAACTCTAATAATTGGATCTCAATTGTATCACACAAAAGAGGGATGAAGAGCAAAACTAAACACAGTAATTTTTTAATCAAGATTAGCATAACTTCTCATTAATCTCAAGGCCTATATATAGGCTTAAAACAAATCTTGATTCAAATCTCAAAATATTCTAAAAATCTCAAAAATATTCTAATGCATAAAAGAAAATGATGCAAATTGTAAAACTATTGCATATGTCTAAATCTCAAAATAAACTAAACAGAATTGATGTCCTCATCAAATATATATTATTTTCTTCTCGAGCCAACAACCACAAAATTTCACACTTCACATATATAGTTCAGAAAGTAGGCATCTTAAACCTGCAAAGAGGGCATGTATCGTTGTTTCTACTCAGCCACTCGAGGATCCAATCTGCATGGAACTTGTGATCACGCCCTAGAGTTAAAATCTGACTGTTTCTTTTCTACTACTTCATCCAGACATATGTTACAAGTTTCAGGTGTCGAAGGACTCTTGCCAGCATTGGTTGTCGCATGAGCCACTGCAATTTTGTTTTCTTTGGCTTCGGAAAGGTAAATCATGTATTCACTGACCGTAAACATCGCAACAAAGCATTACTATTTGCATCTCATGCTCAACTTGTCTAGATATGGTGAAGTGGCTTGAAATGAGAGATATACATATTACGAGCACATACAAAATAAAAATAAATAATAATAATAATAAAAAGAGTTAAAATTCTACATATGCAGTGCATGCATCACTGATACATAAGTGGAGGATTGATAGGTTACTTTTCTTTGTTTTTGCCTCGATTTTATATATTTGGTACACATAGGACCTTTTTCGTTTACGTTTTTGTTAAAACAATTTCTTTAAATGGTTTTTTTATATAAAAAAAACTGTAAAATGGCGTGATGCTGCAGATTTAAAGGTGGGAGCAACAGATGTGAGTTCTTGTTATTTGTAGAGGGAGAGACAGATCTCAACCACAGATCTGGATCTGAGATAAAGATTTTGTGAGGAGCAAGAAAGGGGGTGCTGCTGGTAGCCTGGCCGCCCAAAATACCTGCAAGATGCCTAGAAACATCGGGAGAGATCCTGGCGACAGGCTCTCCGGCGGTCTAGTCAATCACTGGGGTAAAACTGCGAAGCTAGGGTTTCAAAAGAGAAAATGACATTACCTTGGAAAGGGGTGACTGCCTGGTATTTATAGGTAGAGAGAAGGGACCCTAACGGACCGGGTTGATCCTCTCTCTGTGGGCCCGAACCGGAGAAGGCCCATAGAATCTACAGACCTGGTTATCAGGGATTCACACATTCTAAGGAGATTTAAATGGCTCAGATCGAGGGCTGGACTTTTACCCACATCATAGGTCCCCCACTCTTAGAGGGCTAGGTGTGTCTGCCTTCAAGCAGTAGTTTAATCTAGTGAAGAGAGAAACTCAGCTAGAAAGTGTGCACGAGAGTAGGGCGGTAGATCTTCGCAGAATCAAGCATGAAATCGACCTCGGAGTCTGTAGCGCCTAGTTCCCAGGAGGAAGTTCTAAGCCGAACGTTGAGCGACGAGCGCCGAGCGTCGAGCTTGGTGCGAAAGCTAGGAGCTTGCTCAAGGTTAAGGTCGAGTGTCGAGCACCGAACGCTGAGCCTCAAAGATAGGGACTGGCTCGAGGTTAATGCCGAGCGTCGAGCTCTGTGAACTTGAATAAAAGGCATGAGCTTGATCGAAGTTAATGCCGAGTGTCGAGCTCTGTGATCTTGAATGAAGGACATGAGCTTGCTCGAAGTTAATGCCGAGCGTCAAGCTCTATATACTTGAATGAAAGACAGGAGCTTGCTCAAGGTTAATGCTGAGCATCGAGCTTTGTGAACTTGAATGAAAGATATTAGCTTGCTTGAGGTTAATGCCGAGCGTCGAACTCTGTGATCTTGAATGAAAGACAGAAGCTTGCTCGAGGTTAATGCCGAGTGTCGAGCTCTGTGATCTTGAATGAAAGACAGGAGCTTGCTCGAGGTTAATGTCGAGCATCGAGCTCTGTGAACTTGAATGAAAGACATGAGCTTGCTCGAGGTTAATGCAGAGCATCGAGCTCTATAAACTTGAGTGAATGACATGAGCTTACTCGAGGTTAATACTGAACATCGAGCTCTGTGATCTTGAATGAAAGACAAGCGCTTGCTCGAGGTTAATACCGAGCGTCAAGCTCTGTAAACTTGAATGAAAGACAGGAACTTGCTCGAAGTTAATGTCGAGCATCGAACTCTGTGATCTTGAATGAAAGACAGGAGTTTGCTCGAAGTTATTGCCGAGCATCGAGCTCTGTGATTTTGAATGAAAGACAGGAGCTTTCTCGAAGTTAATGTCGAGCGCCGAGCGAGTTGTACGAAGGAACTTTTTTGTCAGGAAACTTGGCCCCAGTTGGCACGCGTTCAGCACGTGGGCTCATGATGTCATAGTTGTGGAAATCAATGTGTCAAAATCTCATCCACCGCTTGATCAAGATCAGAAGGTTAAGATGGTTTTGTGGACTTCGAGGCATTTTCATTTGCCTATATATGCCTCCACCCCCATCTCATTTTTTACCTTGCTCTTTCTCTCTAACTTCCAGAGTTTCTCTCTCTAGACATTATTCAGTCATCGGCGGTAGGTTATTCGATGTATTCCCCGGCACCGGCAAATAGCCTAGTAAATTTAATATTATGTCGAGGGCTCAGTCTAATTCCTTGGCCTTCACGTCCGACTGTGGCGGAGCCGACCATCTCAGCGAATCCTCGGACTGGGAGGGATTTGAATAGGGTAAGACAGTGTATAATCCCAAGCCGCTCCGAACTTGCAAGCCCTTTATCGTGGATTCGAGTGACTCGGAGGAGGGTGTCGAAGAGGAGGAAGCATTTGGCGGGGGAGAAGTAGATGATGAGGGCGACAAAGACGAGGAGGAGGATGAAGGTGTTATGGGAGAGGGTGAGGCTTCCGATAAGTCTTCTTCACCGGGGGCCCAAACCAAGCCGTTCGCTCCGAAGGTTACCTAAAGGAGTAAGCTAAAGTGGACCATTCTAGATAGTCCCGAGGACACCCCCCCGAATTCTTTCCGATACACAGACTAGACGTTCCCTACCTTCGGCAACCGAGTTTGATTAGGATGTACCCCGACGATCTGGAGGATAAAGTTCGGTATGGGGTGCAGCCTTCTTCTCCGAGACGGCCGAAGCTGAAGATTGACGAGAAGAAGAGCGTAGTGGCAAGCACCAATCTTCCCCTGATACGGGCAAGATACTTCATGCCTCTAGAGTATGACTTAATGGTGCCGAGCTTCGACCCACCGATACCCTGGCCGAATGGTTTTGCATATTTCCGATCGATGCATTCGATTCAGAGTTGAGGCGCCCCTTGCACCCATTCATGAAGGTGGTGTTAAACTGGGTCATTCTAAATCCCATGCAGTACAGCCCTAATTCTTGGAAGTAGCTGATGTGCTACATCCTGCTTAGCGAGGAGAAAGGGGTGCCGCTGAAGCTGAAGTATTTCTGAACTGCTTTTAGTGTGAGTTCATCATCGACGCATGAGTGCATATACTACATCTCTCCTTGGCCCCACAACCAAGTTGTTCATGGTCACCCAAATTCTATTAAGGGGTGGAAGAATAGGTACTTCATTATTCGGAGTCCAACTCCATGGGATATTCTGACCGCCTGGGCATTTTACAAACACAACCTCAGGCCTCCGAAAGGGAAGGAGCTTACTGAAGAGGAGTGGGATGACGTGAAATGAGTCATTAGTAGACCGTGCACGAGCGGCACCTGACCCAGATTGGATTGAGCCCTGCCGACCCTTGTATGTTTTTTGTTTCATTTTTTCTTGTATTGTTTCCCTTCATTCTCATAACTTTGATTTTCTTTTGCAGCGATGGACAATGCCGAGATATAGCGAAGGATGGTCCAATTGAAGAAGAAGGCTGCGCAGCAGCCGAAACATTAGATCAAGTCACCTTAGGGAGGCTCTAAAGGGATTTACGATTCGAGGTCCAAGAAGTCGAAGGTCTTCGCGATACCGGGGACTTCGAGATTGATGAAGATGGTACCGAGCTCCAAAAATCTTAAGGTTGTCGAGCTGTTGACAAATGGGGTGCCGCCCTCTAGCCCTCGGTCAAGGAGATCATGGGCGAAGCGGGGCTCCTACCGTGGACCCCTAACTGGTGGGTGAAGGTGGCAGATTCGCTGACCGAGGGACCGATAGCGTTCGAGGCAGTGGAGCACCTTGCCATGCCTCGCGACCGTGAGGGCTTTTTCCACCAAGATGACTGAGTCATGCTCCATGAGGTGGGCTCAGGTGGTAAGTGCTAACAAATCTCGCACTTTCACATTTTTTTTGGTCATAAATTGCTAAGCTTTGTCCACTCGTTTATAGGTGACAATTGTCGGGGCCCAGTTGAGGAGATTGCACACTCTGGAGCTCCAGTGTGAAGTGAAGAACGCTCAACGTTACGAGCGTGACATGAAGGAGCAGAAGATGTGGGCTAATAGCATCGAAGCACGCGAGCGGACTCTTCAGGCGGAGCTAACCTCCCTTGCTAAGAGCCAAGCTCAGAGGAAGAAGGAGATGGAGGTAAAGATCGAGAGAAAGCTCAAAGATGTGAAAACCGTTGCCATGGACAAGGTCATTAAGTCCCAAAAACAAAGCGTATCACCGGGCCATCGAGCACGTGCTACGCAAGTACCCTCAGTGTGAACTTGACGAGTTCCACTACTCGATGAAGTTTGACATACCTCTACCAACCCCTGGGGTAGATGAAGAGGAGGACGATGGTCATGAGCATAGCAAGGAGGAGAAACAACCAGCGGTCAACCCTGAAGCCGATGTCGCGGGGAACAATGAGGTGCCCCCCTCCACTCAGCAGTAGCTTTCCCCTGTTTTGCTTTTTTCTTTGCCTTTTGTACTTGCCAAACGCGAACTGGACACCGCACCTTTTGTATCATTTTTAAATGAATAGATTTAACTTTTTTGGGCCAACCTTTCTATCTTTTTGTTGGGGGGACACTTTGTAATTTGGCCAAGTCTATGAGGTTCAGAATGATTTATTTTTCTTTTATGCTAGATGGTCGTCCTTGTTATGTCCGACCCTCGTAACGCCGAGCTCGAACACCTTAGGGATCGTGTGAAATTTTCGGAGGCTAGTCTGGTGCGTTATCGCAAAGAAGCCAGGAGTTGGGAAGCCTCCCTCACTTACTTCATGAACAGGTCAAAAGAATTGAGCCTGGAATCGGCCCATCTGAAGAGGACGATTTTCGATCGAGGATTGGGTGATGCCGAGTCTGGGTGGTCGAGGTCGCTCGCTTCCATTCAGCACCCTTCCTCAGTGTCGTTTCTTTACGAGGTGATAGTGGAGATGGAATTAGAGATCCAGAGATTTAAGGTAATGCTCGTAGTGGGTGGATCCCGATTCCATTCATTCGGGAGCGATTGGCTCTTTGATGAGGGCCAGTCTCCGACCCTGAGGCTGGGGCAGCCACCAGGACCGGGTGATGCTCAGAGTTCTGTTGCTGGAGCATCCACGTTAGCGTCTCCTAAGGACCTTGATGGGCTCGTCGGCGAACAAATGCATTCGGTTGGGCTCAAAGTGGTTTGCGCCAGTCCTAGGGCCCCTTAGAGGGAGGGGGAGGTTGAGTTTCTATCAGTTGTTGTAATCACAAGTTGTGAGTTGTTATAACTTTGTTGTAATCATGTCATACGGCCTTTCTGATTGTATCGAGGACTCCTGTATGTTGTAATAAAATGATCCTTCCGCATTTTTAGCTCAGCTTTGATCTGGATGTGTTGGCGAGGTCAACCTGCTAAATGTGTAACATTTGAATGTGTTACATTTCGACTTTTGATGATATTGAATGACTGGAACAGGAGACGATTCGTTTGCCATTGTCATAAATGCGCCTCGTTGGGAGGCAGAACGTTTGGGACTTTTGAGATATCGGCGCCTTTTCTTGCCATTGGATGTGGGAAAATGGTTGAGATTCGTCCATGTCAGCGTCACAACTTTCGAGTTCCCACCTCCCCTTGGGCTATATAACCCCTCCCCCATCCACTTCTTATTTCTCACCTTACCGAGAGCTCTCATGACTAGTGTTTATTCTACTACCCACTGACAGTTAGGGGTAGCGGCGATGAATGCTGCTCTATCTTTGGCGGTCAGCGAGTGGAAAAAAGACCAAGTTGGAGCATGGAGTTGGAGGTCCTCGCCGAAGGTGAGGACCGTAAATAAAATTAAAACTTTTGCAAGTGCTGAGGTCTGAGTTCGATGACGAAGGCAGGGACTTGAGAGGTTGAGAAATTTTTTGCTAGTGTGGAGAGTCAACACTGACCGGCGAGGACTTTGAGAGATTGAGGAATCTCTCATTAATTGAGATAGTCGACGTCGAGTGGCGAGGACTTGAGAGATTGAGTAATCTCTTGTTAGTGAGGAGAGTCGACGCTGAGTGGCGAGGACTTGAGAGATTGAGGAATCTTTCGTTAGTGTAGAGAGTCAACGCCGAGCGGCAAGAAATTGAGAGATTGAGGAATCTCTCGTTAGTGAGGAGAGTCGACGTCGAGCGGCGAGGACTTGAGAGATTGAGGAATCTCTCGTTAGTGTAGAAAATCGATGCCGAGCAGCGGGGACTTGAGATATTGAGGAATCTCTCGTTAGTGAGGAGATCGACGTCGAGCGGCGAGAATGGGAGAGATTGAGGAATCTCTCGTTAGTGTAGAAAGTCGACACCGAGCGGCGATGAATTGAGAGGAGAGTCGACGCCGAGCAGCGAGAACTTTAAAGATTGAGAAATCTCAATGCCGAGCGGTAAGGACTTGAGAGATTGAGGAATCGCTCATTAGTGTAGAGAGTCGACGCCGAGTGGTGAGAACTTGAGAGATTGAGGAATCTCTCGTTAGTGAGGAGAGTCGACGCCGAACGGCGAGGACGTGAGAGATTAAGGAATCTCTCGTTAGTGAGGAGAGTCAACACCGGGCGGCGAGGACTTGAAAGATCCAAGAGCTGGCTCGAGGTTAATGTCGAGCGCCGAGCACCGAGCTTAGCGCCAAATCCAGGGGCTTGCTCGAGGTTAATGTCGAGCGCCAAGCTTATGCAAAAGTCAGAAGCTTGCTCGAGGTTAATGTCGAGCGTCGAGCTTGGCACGAATGCCAGGGGCTTGCTCGAGGTTAATGTTGAGCGCTAAGCTTATGCGAGAGGCAGGAGCTTGCTCGAGGTTAATATTGAGTGCCTAGCTTATGCAAGAGCCAAGAGCTTGCTCGAGGTTAATGTCGAGTGCCGAGCTTGCGCGAAAGCCAGGAGCTTGCTCGAGGTGAATGTCGAGTGTTGAGCTTAATGCGATGGATAGGGGCTGGTTATAAGTCAACGCCGAGTGGCGAGGACCTGAGAGATTGAGAAATACCCGAGGGATTGAGAAATCCCTCGTTTGGCGGAAAGCTGAGGCATTTTGACATGTTTCGAAAAGAGATTTCATTGCTTTTATTCAATACTTGAGTATAAAAGAAAAGAGGCGTAGTGCCTATTGCAACCACTGACGTCTCTGTTTGTCCTCATGTCCCATCATGGAACTTAATAAGATGCTCCGCATTTCAGGGTCTCTTGACTACCATGCTCCCTAAATCTTCGAGTCGGTACGTGTCTGGATGCACAACTTAGGAGACCTTATACGAGCCCTCCTAGTTCAGGGCCAGTTTGTCTTTCTTGGTAGGGTCAAAAATAGCATGCTTCCTGAACACAAGGTCGCCATCCTTGATGTCGGTTGGACGGAATTTCTTGTTGTAAAACTTTTCAATGCGCCGCTGATAGATATTTCTTCTGATGGCAGACTTTTTATGGATCTCGTCGATTAGGTCCAAGTTTGCCCTGAGGTCGCCCGAGTTCGATTCCTCGTTGAAGTCCATGATCCTAGGCGAGGGGAGCCCAATTTTCAGGGGAATGACAGCCTCTGGCCCATAAGTCAGATTGAATGAGGACTCGCCAGTAAGGATTCTCTTGGTTGTTCGATATGCAAAGGACGCTCAGCAGTTCGTCGACTCACAACCCCTTAGGAGATTTGTCCAACCATTTTTTAAGACCTTCAAGAATTTAGCGGTTGGCATTTTCGGCATGGGCGTTCGACTGGGGATATGATATTACTGAGAACTGCTGTTGGACCCCGAGGTCTTCGCAGAACTTTCGAAAAAAAAATTATCGGTGAATTGAGTCTGTTATCGGTGATGAGCATCCACGGGATCCCGAATCGAAAAATGATGTGCTTCCAAAAGAATTGTTTGTTTTAAGGCTCAATGATTGTGACCAAGGGTTCTGCCTCGACCCATTTAGTGAAATAGTCGATGGCCACTATGAAGAAGAGCCTTTGGCACGTGGCCTTCGGAAAGGGGCTGACTAGATCCATCCCCCACATAGTGAAGGGGGACAGACTGGCCAGTGATCGGAGTTTGGCTTGTGGCATGTGCCTGATCGAGGAGAATATCTCAGGGCCCTCACCTTTTTACAAGATCGTGGGCGTCTTGCAATATAGTCGGCCAATAGTACCCGTAGTTGAGTACTTTTCTCGCAAGCGACCTGCTGCCCATATGGCAACCACCAATTTCCCCATGCAACTCCTCCAGTGCGTACTTGGCTTCCTCGGGACTCAGGCAGCGGAGATATGGTCTTCCGTCGACTATAGTGTATGAGCGCTTGAAGAGTACATCGTCAATAATGGTGAATCTCTCCAGAAGTTCCCCCTCTGTCAAGAACTTTCGGATGGGATCCCTCCATATTTCTATTGACATGTCCGGGTTGAGGCAAAAGGCCTCGGGGTTCTCGATGCTAGACTTGAGGAGGACCTCGACTAGGACAGTATGATTTAGGCCCTCGAAGGACGACGAGGCGTAGGGCTGTAAATCGGACCGGACGAGATCGGACAACCATATGTTCAAGCTTAGACCGAAATTCTACTCGGACGGGCTTATATACGGCTCGGTCCAAGTCGGACAAAATTTTTATAGTCCGAACTCGGTTCGGTAAAGCATCGGACTGTAATAATACTCAGACGGGCTTATGTCCGGCTCGAGCTTGGTAAAGTATCAGGCTTAATAATTTGTTCAAGTTCGGTTCGTATAACAGTTCGGACGGTCCACGGTCGGGCCATTTCTCGAGCCAAACTCGGACGGATGACGGACCGTCCTGTTCATTTTACACCCCTAACAAGGCGTGCTTGGACAGGGAATCGCCCTAGATGTTCTGTTCTCTCAGGATACGCACAACAACGGCGCCTTCAAAGACAGCTAAAAGGAGTCTGACGCGCGCCAAGTATTGGTTCATCTGAGCGTCACGAGCCTCATAATCCCCAGAGATCTGGTTGATCACGAGCTGAGAGTCACTGAAGGCCCTTACTCATCTTGCCCCTACCTTGTGGGCTAGCATGAGCCCGACGTCATCACTTCGTACTCCGCCTTATTATTGGATGCTTGGAAATTGAGACATAGGGAATACTGAAGGACGAAGTCATCGGGACCCCTGAGTATGATGCCAGCTCCGCTTCCACCCTCGCAGGATGTCCGTCAACATTGGCCTCCCAGACTGGTTCATCCTTTCGGATTTCAGAGACTTCAGGAAATGGTGAATTCCGTGATGAATTCTGCAAAGGGTTGCCCTATGATGGCTGTCCGAGGTTGGCAGCTGATGTCATGCTGGCTCAGCTCGATAGACCACTTGGTCAAGCGGCCAGGATTCTCTGGTTTGTTAAGGATTATCTTGAGAGGCTGATCTGAAAGGACTTGGACGGAGTGGGCCTGAAAGTATGGTCGGAGTTTTCGAGCGGCCATCACCAATGCATAGGCGACCTTTTCCATCTTAGTGTATCGGAATTCAGCGTTGTGCAAGACCTTGCTGACATAATATATGGGCTTCTGGATCTCGTCTTCCTCCCTGACTAGTACGGCGCTGAGCGCGTGTTCTGCAGCCAGATAGAGAAAGAGGGACTCGCCTAGCTCTGTTTTGCTAAGGAGTGGGGGGTTGGCAAGGTAGGACATCAGCTAATCGAAAGTCCGTCATTGAGGATCTTCCCATTCGAAGATTTTTGCTCCCCGGAGGGCTTTGAAGAACGGGAGTAATTTTTCTCCAGACTTGGAGAGGAAGCGGCCGATGGCCGTCAGTCAACCCGTGAACCGTTGGACTTCTTTGACAGTTCTTGGAGGGGGCTAGGTCCAGTATGGTCTGAATCTTTTCGGGGTTCGCCACGATGCCTCACTGGCTGACCACGAATCCGAAAAATTTCTCCGAAGTGATGCCGAATGCGCATTTGGAGGGGTTGAGTCTCATATTGTGGGATCGTAGGATCCCAAAAGCCTCCTCTAGGTTGCTCATATGATCTTGCCCTTTCCGGCTTTTGACAAGCATATCTTTGATATATACCTCCATGTTCCGTCCTATCTGCTCCTTAAAGACCCGGTTGATGAGACTCTGATACATGACACCGGCGTTCTTCAGCCCGAAGGGCATGACCTTGTAATAGTAGAGGCCTTGGTCTGTCACAAAGGCAGATTTAGGATGTCTGGAGGGAACATTCTGATCTGGTTGTAGCCTGAGAAGGCGTCTATGAAACTCAGCAGCTCGTGACTCGAGGTCGCATCTATTAGGGTGTCGATGCTTAGGAGGGGAAACAGATCTTTATAACAAGCCTTGTAGAGGTCTGTGAAGTCTATACAGATCCTCCATTTGCCACTTGGTTTCTTCACCATCACAACGCTTGCCAACCACTGCGCGTAGTTGACTTCCTGTATGAACCACGTCGAGAGGAGCTTGTCCACTTCTTCCTTTATCGCTTGTTGCCTGTCAGGAGCGAACTTACGCCGCTTCTGCTGGACTGGCTTCGAGTCCGGGTGGACACTTAGTTTGTGCATGATGAGGCTCTCCGAAATCCCTGACATATCTTAGGGCGTCCATGGAAGAGGTCGGCATTCCGAAGGATACAACCAACAATGGCCAGCTTCAGGTATGGAGCAAGAGACTGGCTCACTCGGAACCTTTAGATTCGTCCTCCCCGGAGAAGGGGACCTCCTCCAATTTGTCGACGGGCTCCGAATGCAACTGGCTCCTGTCAGATGGGAGTTCCACCGCGTCAAAGGGGAAGACCCCGCCCACTACTGTGGCCATATAGCATGCACAGGCGGATTCCCAATTGTCTCGGGCAATGCTGACCCCGTGGTCGGTAGGAAATTTCAACTTCAAGTGATAGGCGTAGGGCACCGCCTGGAGGGAGCAGAGGCCGGGTCTACCGAGGATGGAATTATAGGAGGCCTTGACGTTGATCACCATGAAGTCCATTGCCTTTGTTCGGATGGTCGGGGCCATTTCGGCTGTTACGTCGATAGTGACGATTCCTTCAATTTGGACAGGGACGCCTGAGATCCGTGGAGTGTGTACTCGGCCGGCTTCAGTCTCTCGCGAGAGAGCTTGAGCTTTTCGAATGTGTTCAGGAACATAATATTGACGGAGCTCCCATTGTCAACTAGGATGCGGCGGACCTCGTAATTAACCATGCCGAGGCTGACTACTAAGACATCACAATAAGGAAGTCGGACGCTTTCCAGATCTTCGCTGAAGAATGAGACTGTCACTCCTTGATTTCTGGGGGGTGGATAATTGTGCATTGCATTAACCTCTCGTACGAAGACCTTGCGGGAGGTGCTCGACTCTCCCCTCGTGGTTCACCGTGAACACAGTGAAGAGTGCCCCCCCGGCTTCGTTTTTTAGTGAACGACGTGGCTCTCATCCAACAGTCCACTCAAACCCCACGTTTGCTTACGCTGTTCCTACAGCACATTTACACCAACCAAAAGGTCAAATTAATCTCGGCCTATTTATTTGATTAAAACCTTAATTTAATCGTTATTTCTTAATCACCCCTCAAACAAACAAAAAAAAGCAAAAGAAAAAAAGTTAAAAAACGAAAAAAACGAGAATCGAGAAACCGAACAAGAAGCCTACGACGGAACCCTAAGCAATGGTGGAGATCGCATGAAGACGATCGGATCGATCGAAGCGGGTTTCGGGTCGGGTTTGTAGGGGGGTTTGGGATCCGATCCGGATGGGGGGTTCGGATGGGGAAGGAGGGATTGGGGTGGATTCGGCGGTGGGGACGATCGTGTGGGTGAGGAGGAGGAACGGGTCGTGGTGGCCGGGGCGGATTCTGGGATCGGAGGAACTGTCGGCGTCTCATCTCATGTCGCCGAGATCCGGGACGCCTGTCAAGCTTCTCGGGAGAGAAGACGCTAGCGTGTCAGTGTTCCTTTCTTTAAGTTTTCGATTGTTTGGTATTTTGAAATGTTTGATCTTCGAACTAAGGTGACTTGTATGCCTGCAGGTATCTAAATTTTGATGTAGTTAGGGAAAAAATCTGGACTTTGATATGTCTGGGGTCATATTTTGGAGTTTAGTTATTGTGGATTATCTCATCACACAGTTAAGATAATTGTAGGTATCTAAACATCAATTGGAGCTTGAAGCCAATAATGGAGGTACAAGTACTTTGCAGTTGTCTACCTCCACTTAAATTTACCTCTAGGTATCCTACCATTGTATCCGAAGTTCCAAAATGGGGCCTGATGGGGGTAGTTTACATGACATGTCAAAGAAATGCCTGGATTTGCTTCATTTTGTTAGAGCATCCACAATGGTTTGATATTTTGCCATTTTTGCCATATTTTGAGAAATGAACGTTTGCAATGATTTCTCAATTTGGCCATATTTTGAGAAAGTGGGAACAATAGCTTATCATATTTGATAAACAATTTGTCCAATCTCAAAATATAGGGGACGAAACATGTTGTTCCGTCCCTATATTTTTTTTAAAAATTCGATCGGACGATGCAATGTCCAAGAATATTTAATTTTTTTAAACTATTGGACGGAACAACATGTTCCGGCCGAAAATTAATTTTTTTTATTTAAAAAAGGGATCGGACGGGTTGTCCCTTACGAAACCAAAGTTTCTCAAACATGTTCCGTTTGAGGCCAAATGTCACTTTCAACCATTGCTAATCACTTGTTCTAGTGTTTTAAGTACGGTTTAGTGTTAGTTTAATAATTAATTAATTCACTAATGATATTTTAATAACTAATATGGTTCTAATTGTATAGAAAATTACAAAATTGTAGAATCTGACCCATTTTTCTAATCGAGCGAAGGAAAGAAATCAGATTGATTTTTCGATCCTTCCGATAATTTATTTGTTTTCTTTCTCAAATTTTGGCAATGACCACTGTAGAGAACACCAATTTTGTCATTTCTCATTTTGCCATTTTGCCAAAAAAATAGCAACAACCATTGTGGATACTCTTAGAGCCAGAGAGTTCTTATATACCTGTATGTACATTTGTTTATCTTAGCTTTCCTCCATTTTTTAATAGGTTTATGCAAGTCGTTATTCCCACATTTTTATTTTGTACACCATTGAGGTGGTTAAGTGTGGGAGAAAGATCAGGTTAGTTATACGGTTTTCTCTATAAACCATGTTGATGGTTTTCAGAAATTCACCCTTGGTTATTTCAGTGCAACACAATCACATTTATATGCATCTAACAACCCAAGTTCTTTTATTGGGTTACTAAGATTTCATTATTCATTTGAAATTTTATGGGCCAGAAACTACATGTTGGTTCACGTTATCTCATAATTAGGGTTGTTTTCAGTATTCATTTAATTGTAGGGGGGGGGGGGGGGGGGAATGGACAGGATCAATGTCTTATTGTTAGTGAAGTCCTTGGTTTCTATTTGTCTCCTCAAACATGCTTGATAGTTTCGTAGCTATAGCTAGGAAAGTACAGTATGATATCCAATTCAGAAGTAACTCCCCAGAAACGCATGTCTTTGTGCGCTGTCCTTGTTGATACTCAGAATTAATATTTATGAGTGAAAGTTTAATGTAGGATAAAATTGTTTCCTTTGGAACTAATATTTATGTGAAGTGAAAGTTTTATGTACAATAGGATTGTATCCTTACCATATGCCATATTTTTCTAGCTCTATTAGAAATTGGTTTTGATCATCATCATCTTTCCTATTCATTTACTTATAGTAAGCCGATTCACTAGTTTTTTGGGTTAATTGCGAATAATTTTATCCAACTATGCTATGGGGAGCACTTATTATACTAGAACTGCACACTTTGTAATTCTTGCTTTCACTAGTTGATGCCTCGATGGATTAATAATTGACATCTTGAGAATAATTGAAGGATGTTATTTGCAATTATATTGTATATTGGGCACTCATACTTGAGTTCAGGAGTTGAAAGTGTTAGTGAGGCATAGTTGTAGTTGTAGCGGCCAACGTTGCTGACATTTACCCCTTTCTAAGTAAAGGTTCCTTCCTCATCCTCCTTATAGGTGAGGACCGAGGAAAGTCACCTCATAAGGTCTGAATTGTGACCTCTTGTTAAATGATAAAGTCCTCAATCCATTATTTCTAACATCATGGAAAACGGATTTCAAATAACTTGGTCACACTTCCTTAGAATATGGAGCATGTAAACCAAGATGACCACTTCAGATTATTCATGGGACATTTCCCCCCACAGAGTGCTCTTGATTTTTTGATAATTCGCTATTTCTAAATGCCTGATCTTTGATTTGGATTCAAAGCTTACTTGTATACCTACACTTATTTATACTTTGATTTATGTGGATCTGGTGGATCATTTGTTGGAATTTAGTTACCTGTAGTAACCTCACCTCAAAGTTAAGAGAACCATAGGTATCTATACTCCAAGGAGCAAAATTGTTTTTCAAGACAGAAATGGAGGTGCAGGTAAGTTACATTGTATAATTACTTATAGATATCCTACCTGTGTATCCAAGCAGGGTTTGATAGTATAGAACTGTAGATTACATGAGAAGTCATTGGAAATGCCTTTCATATGTTTTGATTGTAACAGACTTCTGAACAAACCAGAGGTATCCTAGGTACCTGCATGTGCATGTACCTGTGTAATGCCCCCCGAGCCCGGCTCAGCTACGCACGCGAAAAACAAGTCGTAACAATGGTTCACCACAGACTTGCCTCACAAAAGGTGTCATGACTAATTGGTACCCTTTGATCCTTGGCTCTATTATTTAACCACTCTCATTCTCACATATTGGTCGATATGGGACCAAATGGATCCCACACACTCTTCACACAATCCCTAACTCACATGATACAACCATGCTTGAAGCGTGCACTTACGGGCCCAAATCAAAGCCACCAACAATTCATTATATTTCATGGCCCTTTCCAATTATTATTCAATTACTTTTCCTTCATGGCCCATGGTCATAATTCCATTAAATCCAAATCAAGCCCACTCCATTACTTTATCTATCATTATAATTATATACTATATACGGGGTATTACACCGTGTCGTTATCTTACCTTACCTATAGTTTTAGATAGGTTTATGCAAATCATTCCCAGATCATGTTATACACTCCGGAGGTGGTTAAGTGCGAGAGTAAGGCGAGGATAATTATATGGTTTTCTCAATAAACCATGTGATGGTTTTCTGCAATTCACCTGGATTTTTCAGTGCAACACTATCACTTGATAATCCTCCTCAATTTATATGCATCTAAAAGCCCAAATTACTAATATTTCATTATTCATTGGAAAATTTATGGGCCAATATTTTATAATTAGGGTTGTTTCAATATTCATTCAATTGTAGGGGGACTTGGGATGCTCTGTCTTATTGTTAGTAAAGTCCCTGGTTTCTATTTGTTGCGTCAGATATGCTTGACAGTTATGTAGCTATAGCTAGGAAAGTACATTATGATATTCAATTTGAAGTAATTCCATGGATAAGCATGTCTTTGTGTGTCGTCCATGTTGATACTTGGAATATTTATCTAGAGTGAGTATTGATGTAGGAGAAAATTGTACTCTTACTGTATGCCATATTTTTGAAGCTCCATTAGAAATTGATTTTATCATCATTAATTTCCTGTTCGTTTACCTTTAGCAAATTTACTAGTCTTTTGAGTTAAATGCAAATAGCGTCGGCGCTTTGTAATTCTTGTTTCCAATTGTTCATGGATTAAGAATTTCTATCGAGTAATTGAAGGATGGAATTTGCAATTATCTTGTATATTGGGCACTAATAATTGAGCTCAGGTATTATAAAAATAGTAATATTAATTGAGCTCAGGAGTTGTAAGGTTTATCTGGTGGATAGTTGCAGTGGCTTGGGGGTCATCAACATTTGTCGCTTTTTAAGCAAAGGTTGGAATCCTTCTCGTCCTCCTTATAGGAGAGCACAATCATCTCTTTAGCTCTGTAACTGTGACCTTGTTACATCTCACACGACAAGGTCCTCAATCCCTTATTTTTGACTTTCAGGTGAACGGATTTCAGAAAACTTGGTCCCCTTCCTTGTACTACGAAGCATGTAAGAACAAGATGAACGCTTCACATTATCCATGGGGTGTTTCCCTCTTAGTGTGATCTCTGTATGTAGTGCTCTGTCGAATGTATATACACACAACCACACGCATCACACATCAACAACAAAACAACAAGCAAGTGCCTAGTAGCCTAGTGGTAAGCCTCTAAGCTAGTGAGCGAGAAAATTATGGGATGTGAAAGAGAGTGTGTGTCTCAACAACATGTTTTCTGCATGTTCTGTAGTACGGGATTTTTAGTCTCTAGAGCATAAGTTTTCTGCATTTGTTCTTCAAGTAGATCAGCCACTTTTAGTCTCAGTCTCTATCTATAAATTGTGCTTTGGTTGAAGCACTGTCTTGTTAAATTCAAAGACTTGATATATTATGCATGGGAAAATTTCTCTAGAATAATGATTTTTGGTCTACAATTCATTTTCTTTACAGTTTTTTTTCTATTGTTTGTTAGTGGAATAGACTTAAGTACCTGTCTAGTTCACTTTTAATGAAACGATTTTGTTTATTTAACAGCCTTAAGTTTTTACCACGTATATGAGGGTCTAATATCTATTACTATTTAGACCTACTTTTCCTGCATATCATCTTAGTTCTTTTTGTTGGAGTTCTGTGTGCACATTTAGCAAATTATGATTACTTAGCTTCTACTTTATTTGTTGCTCTCTACCTTGTTTCTTCTGTATTTCAAACTAGTCCCATTTGGTATAACTTATTCTTGTGAATTTTTTTATGCTTAGCTATGTAATTGGATGCATTTTAGTTTCAAGTTGATTCGCTTCAAGTTAATAGCGGAGATGACTTGATAGAACTTGATGGAAAAAGAGGATGCATTTGTCCCTCCTTAAATATTTCTGATGAAGTCTTACTTGTTTCAGATGTAGTTGTAAGACTATCAGATTTACTAGTTTGAATCTGTTGTGATTTGGTTTTATATATTGATAAGTTGACCTTTTTGTTTATAATTTGTCAAAGAACAATGTATTGGAAGACATTAAGAGAAAGAAACAAAGAAGAATATTTTGTAGGGAGATTTTTTAGGATAAACATCAATATTTTCATGATTTACAGTTTGCACATTGCCATCTGCAGCTTCCAAAAAGTTCACAAACTTTAACAGAAACACTATGTTAAATTTTTGGTTTGTTAACCTAAAGCTCTCAAAGGGTATAAAGGTTATAAATGTATAAAGAGATAAGACACCAAGAAAGGAAAGAGAAATCAATGGGTTAGTGACTAGTCTGTCTTGTCCAGTTCAAATAAGTGGGAAAATGTTTGCTAATGTTTAGGGATTTGTCAATTTGTAGGAGCTTGTATATGTTTCCGTGGATTTGGACTCCTTCAAGTCTCTAGCTTATTTGCTTGTAGCCAAACCAAACTCTTTCTAAATATGGGTGAAACCCTTTCTAAGATATCGTTACGCAGTCGAGTTAACTTATTGTAAGATATGGTAAACACGTGTAATATTAGAATAAGATACAGAATGTGCTGTGTAATATAAATTCTCTACATTTCCATAGAATTTTCCACACATTGTATTAAATAGTTAGATACATAATGCTTATTGTGATATACCGATATCAGTGGGTTGTAGCCAATTTATTTGTGAGATAATTGAGCAACTGTAGGGTAAGAAATAATTTTCTTCATGTGAGGTCAGATGGTTTTGGTGGAGGATAAAATGGAAGAGAATCATTTGAGATTCGTCTAGCATGCCCAAAAGGGCTCCTGAGTGCTCCAGTTAAGATTGTTTGGATTTATTTAGGTGAGTGCCGAGTACTTTGGGTAGCTGACAGGCTTATTTAATAATTGTTTATTTAAGCGATAAGCTCGGCTGTTTGGACTTACTGGATTCCCCTAATTCTTCTATTTTATTATGCCCACTGCAAATCATTTGGCTACCTGTGTCAAGCAAAGTAGTAACAGAACATAGATACCCAGAGTGACAAATCTTGTGCTGTTGTGCGAACCCAGAATAAGGAGAACAATAATTTGGTATGTTTTGGCAAAAGTTCAAGAACAGTGCTATCACTTAATAATGAACAGAAGCCTATTAACTTCCTGACTGATTATGTTTTTACTGAGAACAAACTTGCAAATATCTCATTTTGAAATTAGACAGTATGCCAGAATGCCAAATATACATTGTTTAGTTTACAGTATACATTGTTCGACACATTTTGGTTCCTAGGCTAGTTAGTCTTCCCAGTTCTCGTTGCTGCTTGCTTGATAGGTTTCTAGATCCGTTCTTCTTCATTTTGACGCTATATTTGACTGCTATCATGTCAATTTCATCTTTTTTTATTATTATCCAATAACTTTATTCTTTATTCATATTTTCCCAATATACTGTGCCTTTTGAATTTTAGTTAGAAAAGTTATATCAACTATAACTTTGTCTCATCATTATTCATTAATTTTTAATCCTTTTTGCAGGGACTGGTACAATTTAGAGAAATCTAAACGTGTAAAGGCATTTCGGTGTGGGGAATTTGATTCTTGCATAGAAAGGGCTGCAGCGTCTCAAGGCATTCCTATAAAGAAAAGGGAGAAATATGCACGTAGAGAAGATGCTATTCTACATGCGCTTGAGCTTGAGAAACAACAACTTGAGATGAAACATCAAAATTTTAGGAGAGTTGTTAATGGTATAAAAAACAGAAATTCAAGTGCTCAGCGAAGAGAGATGAATAGGTTTTCTTCTGATATTCACATGAGGGATGATGAATTGGGGGTTCATAGTAAATTAACCAATAAGAAATCTCATAACTTCTCAAAAAAAGCAGTTTCATCGTGCAAGGAAGAGGAACATCCAGAAAACATTTCTCAGGTGGGAGGACTGCAAGACTTTGGCCTTAGGATTGCTTCATCCAAGAGAAAACTCTCACAACCTGTTATTTGGGAGGCTTCCCGTAGATCTCTTAATGTTAATATGGATGTTCTTTCTAATATTAGGCATATGGCTGGGAATGAAAGTCATACTGGTAGCAGTAGAAGTTCATTGGCAACCAAAAGGAAAAAATCACATGGAAATCATGGTGAAGATTATGTTTCTAAAAAACGTGATAGACGGCGACCACTTGCTCAAGTTTTTCAGAGCAGTTCAAACTTACCAGTATCTCATTCTTTTCAATCTGATTACGATACTGGTGGCATTTCAATTCAAGGTGAAAGAGATCATATGGGTGCTGCATATCATGCAAAAAAGAGCAGATATGTCTACCCTCCTGCTGATTCAAATGATTCTCTGGATAATAATAGATATCCTTATGATGAAATGACCAGTCCATCAACTCAGTTTGGAACTGAAAATTCTGTTCCACTGACAGAGGGATACTCACCTTCTTCTGAGTTGGCTGAAGAGACTGAATCTGATTCATCTGAAACTGACTATTTGGAGGCTGACACTGAAGAAGATGGAAACATAATGACAGGTATTGAGCATTTTTCTGTAGCTATCTACCTGTTTCTTTGTTGACTGCAATGAGGAATGCTTATGATCTAAGAATGGTCCTTATCTAAGTATTACTGTCTGCTCTACAATACAATAGACAGACTGTTCTTCAGTTTTCTGGTAAAATATAATCTTGGCTTTAACTGATAGCACCTATGTATGTAATTGTGTTTCCTTGTTTAAAATTTGAGATTTTTAACTCTAATTTATGGAATTTTTAAATGGGCCTAATCATTTTTGATATTCCTAACTCTAAAGCAATTCGAACGATTAAAATCAGGCTAGTAGGCATCTGATTCGTTGTAAAAAATTCAGTCTTATCATTATTTTATGGGATTATCAAACCAGCCAACTGAACCTAGCCAATGTTTGTCATAGTATCTAATTCATAAAGTCAATACCAGTCTAGATAGGAAGAATGTCTTGGAGTATTTTTGAGAAGCTTGACCACTACATAATTTTGTAATAGTATTTTAATTCAAGTTACACCCAAAACTAAAAAATAAAAATTGAAAACAAAAAGGGTTATCTGAAGGATGAACCAGACTTCAATGCTCCAATATCTATGCTACCGTAGATATGGATATTTTAAGGGGTTTCCATAAGGAAATAGAAAAAAGCTATAAAGGAGATGGAAAGAGAGAGGAGTTCCCTTTGAATTTTAATGTAGAAGATATGTCTGTTCTACAATGCAAATAGACAGACCACTCTTGAGTTTTCTGGTAAAATATAATCCTGGCTTTATCTGATGGCACCTGTGTATGTATTTGTGATTCCTTGTTTAAAATTTGAGATTTTTAAGTTTTAACTGTAACGGCCTGATCTGAAAAGTATACACGGGCATGGGCACGTTAGTAATATCCATCAAATCAAATGTACAGTGCAGCTTAATCCAATACATTATTCTCATCAAATGTTCAGTACAATGGAAGCAATTAACATCAATTTCCTCTTTTTTACAAATAAGTCCATAAGTATTGACAGCATTGTACATCTTCAATAAAAATAATATTTGAATCACCTCAAATCATTTCTCAAGCCCTACAAATTATATCACTTCCATATATGCAAAAATATATATAAACTAGATTTGCCCGTGGGCATGTGCCTACGGCACGTCTTCGGAACGATACAACAAACGAAAAGCCCTGTAAACAGTGAAACAACAATTATGTAGTTCAAGTTTGAATAGCATGACAATAATTAGTTGTAAATAAAAGTCCATGTTTCTATTAGTATATGTTGAAAAATAATTATAAATGAGGGTGTAAAATCCAACTTCTTACAATTTTAAGGATGGAAAATGATGAAATTTAACTATTGAAGAGATATTTGCTATTTTCAATATAACATGTGCAATAAAAAAACATAAAAATTCTGAAAATTTTACAAACCTGAAATCTTAAAATCTAAATTTGTCAGTTTGTAAGTAAATAAAGAAAGAATGGGAGAGAGAGAGGGAAAGAGAGAAAGAGAAAAACATGAAAAATTGAAGAGAGAAGAGATAGATAGTAATAAAGTAATGAGTTTTTAGTTTTGGGGGGGGGGGGGGAATTTAATTTTGGGGTTTAAAATTTTGGGCGGGAAAATATGTTTTGTAAAAATCAATCTAGGCCATTGGTTTTAGGGAAGATTGAATGAGAGCCACTTGATAGCTTTCTTTGTAATTTATTATATAGATGACGGGTGAGCAGCCATACGTCCAGTGAGTTTCGAAACTACCTCAACAGCGGATCACAATAGCGGATAGACAAGTTTATAAGCATGCAATTAATAATATTTTCATTTCCAATAAATTCATTAAACTTCCTTACAACTTGAATATTCGATTTTCAGTAACCCGACGGTACTAGAGGTGACCCCGGCAGACTACAACGTGACCTACATCCATTCCGATGTGTCATTAACCTCTGTGTGGCACTTAGATCATGTGCACGCACTTAGGTATTTTACCCACAACAACAGTAACAACAACAATAATCTCTTTGCGATGCATCTATCTTACTTTATAACAACAAAAACTAACATTGTATGATCCAATGCATGCATAATTAAATACGCATTTAATTTTTACACAAATGAACATGTAAACAAATTCATGGGTGATACTGCTAATAGAATACTGAAGTAGGATAGAGAACTCACAAAATAACGGGTTTGAGAGTTGTTTTCCCGCATCAAAATCTGCTCCCACAATCACCATCTTCATCATCCGAAACTATCTATTCTCTCTCAGCATCCGAAACTCATCTATTCTCTCTCCGTATTTCTCACTCACTCTCTGCCTGCCATTTTATTCTCCCATCATACAGTACCCAAGCACATGTAAATTTATATAGCTCTCATAATGTTTACCAAGAATTATACCCCTTGAACACCTTTCTCTTTTGTCCAATTACTCAGCAAGGCTATAAATCCTAGACCAAAAGCTAGATATCCACCTCATGCTATTTTTCCTTTGCCCTTGAGACTAACAAAAGGCGTATCCTGATTCCAAAAATCCTACGCCAAGTCATTATTTTAAATAAGAAAAAATATTAAGAAAACCGTAGTCACCAAAAATATTTTCAACTTGGTCCAAGAGAGAATAAATAACAACCTCCATAGCAACTCTTATTAAATGGCACATTTCAATATATATCCTCCAACATTCTTTTATAACACCTAAAATAATTCGGGATGTTACATTAACTCTAATATATGGAAATTTTAAATGGGTCTAAACATTTTTTATATTCCTAACTATCAAGCAATTCGAACGATTAAAATCGGGCTGTTAGGCAGCATCTGATTGTGTAGCATCACAAGTGCCAGTGTTGATTCTCTTCTTTTTTTGTACGAGGAGGTCACTTTTATATTGCGTATAAATCCAATGTCATCCATTGTATGAGTTTTTTTTTTGGGGTCACTCGTATGCTGCAGGGTAGATCCCATATCATACAGTTCCCTGTTTTATTTGGGTGAAAATTTAACTATAAAAAATTATCAGAAGAAAAAAAAGGGTGAATATTTCTTTCTTCTGTGTATCGATTCTGTTGTTTTGTTGAGTATAACCTGCGAATGTCTTCTTTTTGTATTATTAGGACAATGGTATACTGCAGTATAAATCGTATGTCATACATTATTTGATTGTTTTTTTTTATTTTTTTGGGTGAACATTTTCATTCTTCTGTAGTTTGATTGCAGTAATTTATTTTTCGTATATGATTTGCCTTGAACAGACATTTGTTAGTTCATTCTACTTATGGGTTCCAAGTTCTTTTCTTTGGAATTCCAGTCTGTCCTGTCTGAGCGGTTCATTTTGATATTTCAGATACTGATCAGGAAGAGGCACCTGGGTTCGAAGATTATAATCCTCCTTTTGCTCGAGTGTCTGAGAACTACAGAGATCCCAACAACGATGATATCCCTCTTCCTGGTTACATTCCCACTGTACATCTTCAAGACCATTTGGATGCATCTGCTGATGCCGGTGTTTCCAAATGGAACTTGAAGGGTAAGCGTAATATCCGAAATCTAGCAAAGAGACCGGTGGAGAAGATATTTAATGATAATATGACACAAATGGTTTCTTCTAGCCAAAGATCCGCAAGAATAGGTTTCTACCATGAGAATGATATATTTGAAAATGAATTGGGCCACAGTCAATTGCTGGGATATGGTCAACGGAGATATCCTTTTCCCTCACATGGCTTCAATGATTCGGACGTCGATTCTCCTTTGTTGTCTCCACCATCTCATACGGGACGAAGGGCGTACTGGGAGGAATCAGATGAACGCTTTAATCTTGATTATGCTGGATGTTATGGGGATGAATCGGAGTCCATGTTGGTGGATGTTAATATCAAGGTCCAGAACCCAAGCCATCAGGGTGAACACGTTCCTTTTGTCTCTCTAATGAGCAGATTCAATGGTAAACAAATTATAGGGCACCCTGTCCAGATCGAGATACTGGAGGATGGCTCATATGTTGACCTTGTTTCTAAATTTGATGCTGGTCTAAATCAAAGTTCAGCTCCCCCTTCTTTTGGAAGAACTGCCAAAAGAAGTACAATGCACCGACTTCCACGTTCTAATCCATCAGCATCAGCATTAGAGGATGATGATCATGACCTGTTTGATTCAGATCAAGAAATCAGAACCCCAGTTGGTTATATTAATCACCAAGTGAGGTTCCCGAGGAAAAACATTGCTAACCCTCGAAGGCCGAAACTTTACAAAGTGTAAACTCGTTATCAAGCCAGAAGACGAGAACACTTTCCTCTTTTGCAACTGAACAAAGTAGGGGTCTGAAACTTCATAGAAGGAGCAGCATAATTGATGGGTTGATTAAACCTGATGGGGGAATCCCTCTAGTTACTTGTGTCCCTGTTAAAGTTGTATTCAGTAGGATATTGGAATCAATTGGAAGGCCATCGTCGATATCCGCTCATCGAGTCAGAGGCCCATCGTAAATTTTTGGTGCCTTATTTTCTCGGCAAACCTTTTGTTTTCCCATGCTCCATGGGGTTTTGCCTTATACCAACTGTAAAGTTTGGGTTTTTTTTTTGGGGGGGGGGGGGGGGGGGGGGGGGGGGGGGGAGGGGAAGGCCCTGATAGTCCAAGTGGAAAATGTTACCACAGCATCAAAAACTCTTCATGGTTCAATCTCGTAGAGAAATGAAACCATGTGTTGTAGTTGGTGCTCTCGTGGCTGACTATATTCGGTGCCAGAACCGAGCTTCTTTAAATCTGACCCAACAGTTTGGTCGAGTTCTGTAAAATACCTACTGCACCTCTGTTCTGGTAGTATTTGTCGGTTTAATTCAGTGATTCACTATATATATACCTGTTGAAATTTCACACAAATCATGTAATAGAGAGATTCAAATACATCCGGTTCTTTTTAATTTATTCTCATGTCCGTCTATACCTGATGCAGTTGTGTACTAACTCTGGAAGGTTGTAACTGCTGCATGAGATGTGAGAGACAAACATACTTGGCATCGCAGGTTGTGAATAGTGTTGTAATTATGTCTTCTGTTTGTTGTCGTTATTTAACCTTTTGGCATGAGTTCTGTTGTTATAATTTCATGTTTTGTATAAAAGTTTTAAACATTCTGCAAATTCATAGAGTATTCAATTGCATTATGATCCTTGATTTAGGCGATAAATGTGTTTCTAGTCTTCCGAAACCTTGAATACTCTTATGTTACAGACTATGTAAGCCATCTATATTTGCTCCATGGCTTGTCTCTATCCAAATGTAGGTTTGCTGCATGTTTTCTCTAAATGTTATCTATTCATGAACAAAGTTATAGATTGTCGATGTGTTTTGGTATGTGCTTTTCCATCTTTGCTAACTCCATGCACATTAGCATTGTTACTTCAAGCACCCTCCGGAAGACATGGGAACTCCTCAAGCACCCTCTACCCATCGACACTCTTCTTCTCACCTTCACCCCAGGTCCAGGCGTGAGCTATCTCTGCCGATGTCCAAGCGCGGAAGGGAGGAAGGGGAAGTGTACCGTTCAAGCAAGCGGCAAGAGGAACAGGGGCTTCGGAGGAGCAGAGTGAATGAGCGAACTAGGGAGACTTCGCCAAGAGGGTGTAGAGAGCGAGACGAAGAGGAAAGAGGTAGATTAGACTGCCATGGATGACGAAGGGAAGACGATAGCCAACTGAGGGACTCCAGGAACAAGACGGTAGCTACCCACTCTCACCTACACGAAAAAGGTGCCAGTAGAAAGAGGCGTTTGTACGCCGAAGTCACTAGAGGCAAAACCCAAGAAGACGATGAGCATAGAGCCCATCGCCGATCTCCTTCACCAGAGAAAGAACTACGACTAACTAGAGAAGACGATGAATGTGAATGGTTGCTAGTTAAGCCAAGGAAGATTCGGAAGCCCAACAAGAGTCACAGTTCGTCGGAGAACACGAAGATAGATAGTCGCCAGAATTGTCACAAGTGCACCAGACTAGGACACTCGATCAGCAAGTGTAAGTTCGACTGGTTCTGTTATGTCTGTAGGTGCTCCGGCCACATCTCGACTGTATGTCCTAAGCGCAACAAAGTCTCCGTATCCAATTCGAAAGTTCCGATAGTCGCAATTCCTATCGTGTCGAAGGGCAGCAAAACTCAAGAGAGTGCTGCTGGAGATAGATGCGTAATCTAGGCATCTATCACCCCGACACTATTGATGGTGGACTTCGAAAGGCGTTATAAAGGTGGCATTTTGATTAAAGCGCAAACAGGGTACCCAACGGCGACTGATGTCTCGGAGTTGCTACACGCAGCGTTGATTACATCGCCGACTCCTACGTGGGCGATTCAAGAGATAGCTTCCAACAATTTCTTCGCGCATTGTAGCGACGAAGCACTAGCGGAGGAAACGATTAGAGTCAAAGGATTAGAGGGAAAAGACTCTAATGGGTTGGAGTTTTTCGTCACTTTCAAGTGGTGGTCGCATGATTTCGGAGCTTTGAAGCTGGAAAACTTGCCGCCGGTTTGGATAAGGCTGTACAATCTTCCGTTCCATTGTTGGGTACGTTCGGCGTTCCAAAACATAACTCGTAAATTCGGTATGCTCATTGAAATAGACAGGCAAACCCTAACTCACTCCGCTAGGAAATTCGCGAGGATAAAAATAGGGGTGGCTAACAAGTCAGATATCCCGTCCAAGATCATCACTGAATTTGAAAACTCCATCTATGAAGTTAGAGTCATAATCGAAGTGCAAAAAAACGTATCCTTCTGAGATTTGGCAATGGCGAAGAAGGAACAAATCAACGGTACAGATGTAAGGCTAGAGGTAGAAGACGACCCCTATCTGTCAGATGCTAGGAATTTCGATCGGATCCATTCATCAACAGGTTTGGCCGAGATTACATCTCAACCGCCCTGTAAGAGCACCAATTTCAAAATACAACTCAGCTGATCCAGATCAAATCAGGGCCGTCTACTGTACCTAACAACACGTTAGAGTTCTTAACAGCCCATAAAGCGAACCACCCATCGGGGGACCCACATGGAAAGGACAGCGACAGCCTGGCTCACAAAGAGAGACGTGTTGCAACTGTAGGTGAGGGGACATCAAGCGGCGATGTGATGGATTGTAAGAGAAGGTCATCAAAAGGCGGTATTCTGAACATGGGACTGACGTGGGGCATGATGCAAGTGCAGAAATGGGATTAGTTAATGAGGAATGGATGCACTTCTCCAAGTCTGACTTTAAGAGCTCAGTGAAGGCAGCATTGAGTGCTTTACTACAATCCAAAGTGCATTTACCCAATGGGCCTAAGCCCACAGGCCAAGAGCTGGTTGGGCCACTGGCAGATCTAAATCCTCTCGACGAAGTAGCAGGCTTTCGCAATCAGAAGGAGAGTCCACTTGCCCCTAAACAAATTCAAAACCAGACCTTACAACACTATTCCGACCAAGATTCGGGTGCTGGAATTATTGGAGCTTTAGACGAAGTGCGAGAAGACAATTTGATCTCAGAAACGGAAACAGATTACGAAGAAATAGAAATAAGAGGCAGTGTGGGAAGCACCTTTACCAAGAAGATTACAGAATATCGCAGGAAAGGAAAAAGACAGTTTGACAATGGTGGACGACAAGACCCGGGCAGAGATGGGATTTCCCACGTTGGGCACAAAGCTTTGGAGGCAGAGATGACTGGGGAAGGTACCTCTATTAATAATTGTTCGATTCTAAATTCTTTAAATGATGAGTCGCTCATTTACTTTGCTAATCTGTACGGTCTAGCCATGGGTTCCACTAGGGCCGAACAATTAAAAAATGTAGTTTGCATTAGAGAGGAAACCAGAATAGCTATCAACTAATCCCGGGGGCGTTCGGAGTGGGGGAGGTAGGGTAGGTGTTATTACTAGTTTTTAATGGTATACATCTTTTGAAACGTAAGGGGGATGCGGCAAAAATTAAGAAAAAGAGCTATAGGAGTCACTCTGAACAAAATTCGCGCTGATATCTGTGGATTTCAAGAAACTAGAATAGATTCTCCCTCTGCGGAGGATTTCAATAGCCTTAGAGGGATGGTATACTTCCACTGGAGATTCAAACCGGCGGTCGGATATTCAAGAGGTATCGCGGTTGGGGAAAACTCTAGATTATTTGAGATTATTAACGATTACATAGGAGCCTTTACGGTTACCATCAGATTAAGAAGGAGAAGTGACGACTGGATCCAGATGATTTCCGATGTCTATGGTCCGTACGACTGTAGACTACGCAAAGATCTTTGGAAGGAACTTAGATACATCAGAAACAAATGAGACGGAGCGTGGATGATAGGTGGAGATTTTAACATCACTAGATTCCAAGATGAGCATAAGGGTAGGGGTCACGGTCGGTCCGAGCAGGACTCCTTCAATGCGACTATAGACGATTTAGAGTTTTTGGAATTAGAAATGACTGACAGAAAATTTACTTGGTCGAACATGCAACGCAATCCTACCTTGGCCAAACTCGATAGAGTGCTAGTATCGAATGAGTGGGAGGACGCATATCCTTTAAGCAAAGGTCAAATCCGCAATGCAATACACATCAGACCATCTTCCACTGGTGATTGACTGTAAGCAGGGCGGGAGGAACAAGCATTTCTACTTTAGATTTGAGAAAGCGTGGACCGTTTGTGAGGAAACTCGACTAGTTATCGCCGACTCGTGGTCCGCCTGTACCTATGAGACTTCAGCGGTCAGTATTTGGGTCGAAAAGACGAGGCGTCTACGTAGGAGATTAAAAGGGTGGGCCAGACAAAAGATGGGCGAGATCAACCTTATAAGAGAGACATTAGGCATCAGAACCGATGCTCTGGAGACCATTCAAGAGGATGGGGAACTTCTGGAGGCAGAAAAAGACGAACTAGCGAGCAAAAGACGGGAGCTTCAGCAGATCGGGTATATGGAGGAGATGTACTGGAGGCAGAGATCAAGGATTCAATGGCTCAGAGAAGGGGACGCAAATACCAAATATTTTCATAAGGTCGCTAACGAAGATGAAGACAAAATCACATCACTGGGCTATCAGTGAACGGTACTTGGACGGAGAATGAAGGGCGCATAAAAGAGCATTTAGACAGATAATTTCATGACATTGGGTCGTAACACAACTGATAGATGCAAGCTGGAACCGGATATGTAGCGCTCCTCCAGAATAGATGGCTGCAAAGGTATCGAAATGAGATTATCAGAGATAGAGGTCTACGAAGCAATTAAGAATCTCGGCCAGGACAAGGCTCCAGGGCCAGACGGGCTACCGATCTTCTTTTACAAAGCATACTGGAAAATCTTCAAGGATGACCTAATGAACATATTTCATGAACTTTATGACGGAGTCGCAAATCTGGATAGGATAAACTATGCCACAGTCGTACTGGTGCCTAAGAAACATGAGGTTACCTCGTATGAAGATCTGGACCAATTAGCCTGCTTAATGGGTTGTTCAAAATTATCACGAAAGTCCTAGCCCAAAGATTGGCTCCGCATCTACATGATGTGATTGCTCCATTGCAATGTGGGTTCATTCGTGGAAGGGACATCACGGACAACATAGCATCAGCACACGAAATAGTTTACAGAGGCAACAGAGAAAAAGCTAATGGATTTCTCCTTAAACTAGACTTTCAGAAGGCTTATGATTCAGTTCATTGAGACTGTCTGGACGAGGCCCTAGACCTCAAAGGCTTTGGTGCGAAATGGAGGATGTGGATGAAAATATGTGTTCAGGGCGGGAAATCTTTCATCCAATTGAACGGATGGCAAGGAAAAGAGATTAGATGTAAAAGAGGGCTCCGACAAGGGGATCCCTTATCTTCTCTTCTATTTGCAATCATTGTGGATGGGCTAGCGGAACTGATAAGGAGAGATCAGGAACACAACGTTATCAAAGGGATCGAGATTAAAGGAATTGAACAGCCAATGACGATTTTACAATATGCAGACGACACACTTCTATTCGGAAGGGCTAAAGCCAAAGAAGAAGTGGCTATAAAGGCAGTTCTGGTATGCTTCCAAGGTTGGTTAGGCCTGAAGATTAACTTAAATAAGACTAGCATCACCCCCATTAGCGACCACCTCTCTACCACTGTTACAGAGATAACGGATATATTAGAATGCAGAAAGAGTGAATTTCCAATCAAATACCTAGGCACGCCCATAAGGCCTGGAGCTCTAATAAAGGAGGATTGGACGTACCTTATCGAAAAGATAGTAAAGAAACTTGCAGGCTGGAAGAGCCGCTTCCTTTCATTGGGAGGAAGGATTATATTGTTAAATTCAGTTCTTAGTCCGATTCCGCTATATCTGATGTCCATATACGAACTTCCAAAGTGGCTTATCAATAAGATTGATAAGCTCAGAAGAATATTCTTATGGAAAGGAACGGACGAGGGCAATAGAGGCGTACACCTGGTGAGGTGGGGTAGAGTCTGTAAGAGAAGGGAATACGGCGGATTGGGCATCATGAACCTCCATGACATGAATAGAGCGCTACTAAGCAAGTGGTGGTGGAAGATCGCTAACAAGCACAAGGGCTGGTGGAGCTACTATTTTGATCTTTTCCGTAAAAGAAGGAAATATCGATTCGGAGGCAGAAGTTTGTCTGCCAAAGTTTCATTTCTCTGGAAAGGAATTTCCAAGCAAGGAGATATTTTCTACACTAACACTCGATGCAGGGTTGGAAATGGGAAAAGCACCAGATTTTGGAAGGATAAATGGTGTGGTAACACGACACTTCAAAACCAATTCCCACAGGCGGCAGGCTGCTACGGCGAACTTAGACCTCTCGGTGGCAGACGTCTAAAAGAACGGAAAACTCAGATTTATTGTATATGATAACCTTACTCCGGAGAGTATTGCATAGTTCGAAGAAATGAATAGACTGATCCTAGAAGAAGAAGGACAGGCGATAGGCACCGAAGATGAAAGATAGTGGGACTGGGACGTTTCAAAAGCATTCTCAGTATCATCTATGTATAAATGGATCAACGACGGAGGAATGAGATGTAAAGAAGAATCAATCATCTAGGGAGCTCAGGTGCCCCTGAAAGTGAAAGTTTTCTGCTGGTTAGCTCACAACAACGCGATTCTCTCCAAAGTAAACCTCAGGAAGAGAAACATGCAAATTGACGTTAGATGTGGGGTCTGTCTAAGTGCGGACAAGGACGTGAATCACATCCTCTTTCTATGTCCTAAGGCTAGACTAACATGGGAGATAGTTTGCAGGGGATTTGGGTGTCCTCTAGTCCCTAACTCAACCACTGACATATGGGGGGTACTAAGAAAAGATCATATTAGACTAGAAGATAAAAAGGGCATGGGACATAGCAATCGCAGCATCATGTAGAACCTATGGCTAGAACGAAATAATTTTATCTTCCGCAATAGTTCATACAGATTCCCAACTTCAATGCATAAAATTTTTCTTCTTATTCATGAATGGGCAGGAGCTGCTGAGGCGGCGAAGAAGATGAAGATCAACGAAGGGCAATAGCAAGGGAGTGCAGCGTAGAGAGGGACACCGCGCAAGCAGATATAGGGTTGTTGGTTTTAGTCTACTTTTGATGTTTTCTTTTTATGTCTGATGTTCATGGTTCGACTTATGTCATTAGCTTTTGTTGTTGTACTTACGATTCGTAGGTCTATATTTATCGATGCTACTGTACTACTTTGTTTCCTTAATTATCGTTAATGAAATGGTGACTGCGGTCATCTTTTATCAACAAAAAAAAAACTCCATGCACATTGATAATAAGAGGACGTATTGTGTTTTTTAGGTGAGAGTTTGGAGCAGAGATACCAGAAGGATGAGTAAAACAGATTGTGTGTATGGGTTGTGATGAGAGAGCGTAAGGCATGTTTGGTTTTAAAACTAAATTATATTCTGAGCATGAGTAAAAAACACAATTACCTACATAAAGATTTTCCTATCTCGAAATAAGTAATAGATTCTTCAAAACAAAAACAAAAATAGGTATTTGATCGTTATCAATTCAGAAATCTCAGATATTACCCTTTGGTTTTGCTAAGCAATTCAAATATTACTCAGTAGCCATAAAGATTCTTGTATCTCAATATAAGTATGATTGTCTTTTTTTGATAAAAATATGACATTGTCATCGCTTCATTAATGAAAAATTAACGAAACATAGTAGATCATGTTACAACTCTAACTCTCACAAACCCAACAAAAAGCAAAGCGACATCTACAACAAGCATTAGTCTCTAGTATATAATTGAAGATACAAATACTAAGACTAGAGTAAACATCAGCATCCACTACACCCTACTCTCCTGATGTGGACTACTCCTCCTCCTCCAAGCGTAGCCTCTTCTTCGCACCTACCTGACCCGCCCATGTGTGGATATAGGAAAATATTTTATGCATCATGAGCGGAAAATTATTATTGATATTACGGAAACACAATTCATTACGGTCTAGCCACATGCCCCACATCGTAGCTGCCACAACACTGTCCCGTGCTAATCTATCATCTTTTCTAATTATTTCTTCTCTCCAGTGACCCCAAACTTCTGATGTCGACCTAGGAAAATCTAAGCTTCCAAACTCTAAGCACACAACTTCCTAAGTCAACCTGGCTTTAGGACAGATAAAGAATAAATGATTTGTGTCTTCATTGTCGTTGTTGCATCGCGGACATCTAATATCGATTTTCATACCTCGTTTTTGCAGGTTGGACCTAGTTAAAATTGCATCGTTCACCACCAGCAAAAGTAACACTTTAACTTTTAACAGCGCATTAATGCTCCAGATAATCTCGGCCACCTTACATCTTGTTCCTCCATCGTTGAGCCATCTGTACATAGACTTCACAGAGAATATGAAACTAGGATCTAAGTTCCAACTCCTCTCATCCTCTGTTTCATTAGTGTACAGAACATAGATTCGTATGAAATTATTGAGGGATTGAAGTTGGTTAACACTCTCATGTGATAGTTGATCAGAAACCTGAAGCCTCAACCTCTCGTTACTCCAAACATCAGCAACTAACGTGTCGATGTTAATCATCGCTATGGCAGCCTCCGGGAACAAATAAAGAAGAGTATTGTTTTCACACCATTTGTCCCTCCAAAATCTGGTATATTTTCCGTTCCCAATCCTACACCTTGTATTAGTGTGGAAAATGTCACCCACTCTCACCACTCCTTTCCATATATAGGATGCTTTACCATGGACACTTCTCCCCCCGGATCTGAATTTCTTTCTTCTTCGATAGGCCGCAAAGGATTAACACCACCAATTGTTGCGATTTCTTTTCATTTTCCACCACCACTTGCTCAACAATGCTTTGTTCATATCTCTTAGATCCATTATTCCAAGCCCCCCATATTCTTTCCTCCTACACACCCTCCCCATTCTACCAGGTGAAACCCTTTATTGTCCCCATCCGCTCCTTTCCACAGAAATCTTCTTCTGCATTTGTCTATTTTATTGATAACTCATCTTGGAAGCTCATAAACAGACATAAGATATACTGAAATACTACTTAGCACAAAATTGAGTAACGTAATCCTTCCCCCTAGTGAGAGGTAACGTCCCTTCCATCTAGCTAGTCTCTTTTCAAACTTTTCATTCAACGGTTGCCAATCATTTCTTTGCATTGAACCCGGTCTAATGGGTGTTCCTAGGTAAGTAAGTGGATACTGACCAATCTCGCATCCTATAACTCTTTTGATATTCTCTATAGGAATGGATAAATTATCGCTAATTGGGATAACACAGATCTTCTTCAGATTTACTTTCAACCTTGCCCACGCCTCGAAGAACTTAAGAACCAAGCTAATACCCATGATTTCATCATCTTTTACCATCCCGAACATTAATGTATCGTCTACGTATTGGAGAATTGATATCGGTTCAGAGATGCCTTTAATTACGATTTCGCAAATCACACTCTCTTCTCTACCCCTCTTAAACATTTCTGCGAGCCCGCCCGCCACAATGGTAAATAAAAGGGAAGAAAGAGGATCCCCTTGTCTGAGTCCCCTGCGACATCTAATTTTTTTCCCCATGTTCCCAATAATTTGAACAAATGATTTACCTCCTCTCACACACGTCTTAATCCACTCTTTCCACTTAGGTCCAAATCCTTTGAGTTCTAACGCCTCATCCACGCAATCCCATTCCACTAAGTCGTAGGCCTTTTGAAAATTCAGTTTTAATAAGAATCCATCAGCTCTATCTTTGTTTTCTCTATACACAATTTCATGTGCTGATGCAACGCTGTCCATAATATCTCTTCCTTTGATAAATCCGCTCTGCGATTCTCCCACAACATCGTTAAGGTGCGGTGCTAACCTCTGCGCCAACACCTTAGTGATAATCTTGAAGGAGCCATTCAATAGGCTAATAGGTCGCAAGTCATCTACTGTTAGCACCTCATTTTTTTGGGGATTAGAATGATGTTCGCATAATTGAGTCTATCTACATTTGCAATTACATTATAGAACTCTTGAAAAATATTCATTAAATCCTTCTTGATGATTTTCCAGTATTGTCTATAAAAGAATAGAGGGAATCCATCAGGTCCTGGAGCTTTGTCCTGACCCAAGTTTTTAATGGTGAGAAGCACCTCTTCTTCTGTAAACATACTCTCTATTCCATTGCTACCATCTATCCTTGAAGAGCTCCACATTTCTGATGATAGTTTACATCTATTGCCCTTACAACTTCCCAATAACTCCTTAAATCTTTCATCTATGTGTCGTCTAGTGCGACCCTCATTCTCGGTCCAAGTTCTTTCAACGAACAATCCTGCAATGTTGTTGTGTCTCCTTCTTCCATTGGCTACTTTGTGGAAGAATTTTGTATTTGTGTCGCCCTCTTTTAACCATTTCACCCTTGATATTTGCCTCCAATATTGCTCCTCCATATCTCCTATGTGTTGAATTTTTTGTCTATTATTTGCCAACTCCTCAATCTCCGGGCCTTGTAAATCTCTCTCTTCCTCTAGCACCTCTAGTTCTTGAACTCTAGCCCCTAATTCCTCCCTCCTTCTTTTAATCTGTCCAAATTCTTGCTTTGCCCACTCCTTCAAACACTTACGAAGCCGTCTCGTTTTTTCAATCCATATTCCAATCGCAGTGTCTTCTACGGTAATTTCCATCCATGATTCCTCAATAGTCTTACGAATGTTATTGGACATTGTCCACGCCTTCTCAAATCGGAACGGAGGTATGGACGTCCTAGCTCCCTCGCCGCAGTCTAGAGCTAGCGGAATGTGATCAGAAGTGAATCTTGTAATAGATTTCACACTTGCTAACGGAAAGCCTCCTCCCAATCAGTGGACACTAAGATCCTATCCAGCTTATCCAGAATCAGATTGGCCTGCATATTCGTCCATGTATATTTTCTATCAACTGCTTTTATTTCCATCAGTTCCAATTCATCGATAGTGGAATTAAAGTTATATCTCTCTTGGCTGCTTGCCCCTCTTCCTCTGTGCTCATTCTGGAATCTAGTGATATTGAAATCTCCCCAATGACCCATGGTCCTGCCCATCTGCCTCTTATATCTCTTAATTCATCCCACAGTTGACCCCGTAATCTAGAGTCATAAGGACCGTAGACTAAGGTTACCATGTGTTCCCAGTCTCTCCTTCGCCTAATTCAGACAGTGACCGAAAAGGCTCCAATTAACTCATCTATGATCTCGAATAAAGTCGAGTCAACACTCAAAGCAATACCTCCAGATAAACCTATGGCCTGATTTGAACCTCCACTCAAATACCCCCCACATATCTAATACACTAATAATCTTCATTGGGTTTTCGAATCTAGTTTCTTGAAAAGCGACAAATACTCAGTTTCTTTCTATAAATGGTATCGCTAATAAGTCTTTTTCTTAGTTCTTTGCCTCATCCCTCTAACATTCCAAAAGATGTACAACATAAAAAACGTAATGGACACCGACCTTTATTCCTCTAAAAGTAAACCTGAAAGCTATAGACCAGATATATTGGTCACCCCTTTAATAATATGGACCTGTTGAAGCTGTTCAACTCTATTGGATCCCATGGCTAAGCCATACAAACTTGCGTAATATATAAGGGAATCATCGTTTAAGAAGTTCAGAATTGAAAGATTGCTTTTAGAGGTACCTCCGCAAGCAATAATCTAATCCTCTGATGGGTTTCTTTATTGCCAAGTCTCACTCCCTACAATCTCCCCGCTGAAACCTCCATCTTCCTCATCATCTTCTTTATAACGATCATATGAATATTCTGATTCTAGAGTCCCTATTCCACCACCTTGCTGAATGTTTTTGTCTTCTTCCAAGCCCTGAACGCCAGCACTCTCTGAAGTGAGTACATCTTCATATAATTTTTTGTTAAGGCCCCCATCACACTCAGACCCAATCGGAAAGCCCAGCTTGTTAATTTCCATGAAATTGTGAACCTCGTCTCTTCCTGAGGCTTCGAAATCCACACGTGACATTGACATCATGTCAGACTCATTGTGACTACCATCACCTCTTGTATCGAGCTCCACACAGCCTCTTCGTTTCAAAATACCTGCAACTTTGACCGTTGTCCTCTCTTTCCCTTTTTCCTTTGTTCAGACCAGAAGTCTTTTGCCAGCTGTCTTCCACTGCCCTTATGCACATGCTTTCTACCACCTCTGTCACGTCATCCAATTTTTGAAATGGACGCACCAGATCACTTTCCTTCAGATCGAACGATTTGGTTCTTTCTTTGTTGTTTCTCTTTGTTGAAAGATTGGAATCTAATTTCTCCGAATCCAACGGTCGAAATGAATCTTCAACCTCCAGATCAGGTGACTGTTCATCATCTTCCACATTTTCAAGCGCCTCATTTCCTCAGAACGACACGCACTTTTTCATCTCCGTTATAATCATCACCTCGTAGACCTCTTGCTCAAACTCCACTCGGATCATCGACGGTATTTCTTCTTTATTCTCCACTCCAATCCGAAGACGAGCGTAATCCTACCGAGTTTGCAGCATCGTGTGTTTGTTTATGTCTCTGAGCATACCAAAACCTCTAACCAAATTCTGGAAACCCGAACGCACCGAACAATGGTATGGGAAGTTGTATACTCTAATCTACATCGACGACAAAGTGTCTACCTTAAATGCTCCGATGCTGCGAGACCACCGTTTGAAGGTGATGCAAAAATCAATACCCTCCAGTCCCCTCAACTCCACCACTTCTTGAGCACTTCCCTCATTTTGACAGTGAACAATGAAGATGTTCTGACTGATCTCTTGAGCTTGCCAATTCCAGTTGGGATCGACCTTTGTGGACGCCGTCAGAATGCTGTCGGTGTCTTCTTTCTTTGGATTTCTGGTCTGTGCTTCAACCATAATGCAATTCTTAAATCTCTTCTCAAGTTCTGCCATGTGGAGTCGAGGTAATCACAGCCTTAGCCACTTTCCTAACTTTGGCGATGCTTTCTTGGGTCTTACTCTGCTCTGAGTTGATCGAGATTGCGGCTTTGAATAGCTCTTTGTTTGCCGAGCTCTTTGTTTGCCGATTTCGCCACCACCTTGTTCTTCGTGCACTCCGTTGAAATATGGCCATAACTCTTGCACGCGTAACAGAACCAATCGTTGCCTGCAATTGCGGATTGAGTGCCCCCTTTTAGCACATTTGTAACATTGTTGTTGCATCTTTTCAGCCCTGGCAGATTCCGTCGAGCTGAGGCAATGTAACACCCCGTAATTTGAAATAACTATATAATATATATATATATATACTTTGAAAAAAAGAGTAAAAATGTTGGCTGTTTGAAAATTATATGCAATGGCATATTGGTAAAATGTTTGGAAAATAATGTGATATGTGGTGGGGGCCATTGCATTGAAGTGAAGCACAGCATGAATGCTGTGTTGGTTATGGAGGGTGACGTGGCTGGAGGGCCCCTACCTAGAATGGAAGTATTCTACTGTATACTCTCGGATGAGAGAGAACAGGAGAGAAGTGTTCAAATATAGTCCCATATCGGGATTTGACTTGAATATAATATAATATAAATATAATAGCCTATGATCAAGAGTCACCTAATCGGTTAACCACCTTTTGAGAGGCAGCCTGTGGTGGGCAGTTGTACCATATAGTATCTAATTTGTCTTATAAATTGTATAAATTGTCTGAGCTAGGGGCAGGGGCGTTACAAATGGTATCAGAGCCGACTTTCGACATCGGGTGTGGGGCATGTCTATATAGTCGGGCGGAGGATTCCGGGACTATAGACCCAGTCGGGCGGTGCCCTTAATTAAACCCGGGACTGTTATTGATCGGGCGGTGGATTCTGGGATCACGGCTCAATTAAATACGGGATGCTGATTTCTGAAGGGGGGTGTAACACCCCGTAATTTGAAATAACTATATATAATATAATATAATATAATATACATAAATATATATATATATATATATATATATATATATATATATATATAGAGAGAGAGAGAGAGAGAGAGAGAGAGAGAGTAAGTCTATTAAGAGCTGGGAAGCTGGAATCCTTATCAGGAGCTGGAGATTTCAGCCATCCGATCACTGTTGATCGCGATCGAACGGCTGAGATCTCGAGCCGCTTATCTGAAGATATGTTGAGGGGTAAAAGGGGTATAATCGAAACTCCAACACCTTATCTCTTATCTTCTCGAGCTCTCTCTCCCGCTCTCTATCCTCGTCCCGCTCTCGAAGAAACCCTAATCCCTCTCTATACTTCTCATGCTCTCTCTCCCGCTCTCTAACTTCGTCCTGCTCTCTTTGAATCTTCGAAACCCTTATCCCTATCTCTCTCCGATGAAATGGGGCGGCTCGCTCACTTTCCGTATCAATCCTAAACCCTAAAAATCCTACCTTTTCCTAGGGTTCCCCCGATTTATCATTTTATTCCCAATTAAACCCTAATTTGAGCGATTTCAATCTGTGGGGTTTTAGGGTTTCTGGTAGTTTCGACCTGAAATGGAGTCCTCCGCTGCTCGCGGCGGCCCCCTTCCTGTCCTGTCCCATTCCCCGCAACCGTCGAGAAAGGAATGGCACGCAATCTCAAACAACGAGGTAAAAGAACGAACCTTTTTTTGGCTTTTTTTTATTTATAGGTTTCGGCATTTCTTGATTGTTATGTAGTCGCTGTGCTTTAGGATTCGGAGCAGGTTGAGAGGAGGATTGCGGAAAGAAGAGGGCCGCTTGATGGGGATTTTTGTTCGATTATGATTGACGGCAGTGGGGGGTTGAGTAATGAGATTTTACAGCAGAGGATTCAGGAAATCTCAAGGTAGAGGGAGGAGCTGCAGCAGCTGCAGCATGTGGAGATTGAGCTGAGAGCGCAGTCGATTGTGATGAATGAGATCATGGAGGTTCAGAATAGTTTCCAGACGGAGATTAGGGAGCACGCGGATGCGGTTTCGAAGCTGAAGGTTTGTTGGTTTTGTTATGTTGTTTGTTTTGGTTTGCATGTTGGAGTTTTAGTTCTTGATTTGTAGTGATGTGCATTGTGTGAGTATACGCGAAGAGCGGTAGCTACAAGCATGTGCGACGAACATGGTCCAATCACATGTTAAAATTTGATGATCATTATTATGCATTAGAAAAATATTTTGATGACATCATTCAATCCTCATTACATGATTATTTCTAATTGATTCATAATACTTGCATTGTATTGTTAAATAGGGGGGGGGGGGGGGGGGGGGAGCATGTCTGACATTAGAATTTGGTGAAGCGTCTTTTCATGGTTGGTTGTGCGTGGATACTAGAAATGAGTATTAAGGGTGTTGTTCGCCTCCTTGCACATAGTAATGTTCATCAACTCCTAACGCTTGCATGAAGCTGATAAAAATGAGTAGGGAGGAAAAAGCATGCGTGGAAATGAAGGAAGATGCCACGCGCTCAGACATGGACAACCACACAAACACAGTTCTTTTCAAGTTATACTAGTCGAGATATGATTTGTGTATTGTATGAAATTAAATGATTTAATAAGATGGATATTTGGATCATAAGTTTGGAGTGATTAAAGTTATATTTGTAGTTGAACTTATCTAAAATATATTTTGTCCAGAGTAAGAGCAAAACAAACGTATAAATTTTTGACTAACTGAAGCATTATCTGATACTTATCAGGATCATAGGAAGATGTGACTGATGAACTTCTCTTCTCATGATGTTATCCTAATACTTTTGTAAATAGATCTAATTTATGTATTCAATAATTACATTTTTTGAAATGTCCGTCACTAGTATTAAAAGAGCTTCTTCCTGCATATGTCCTGCATCAAAGATGATCTAGTAGCTTTTTAAAGCCTAAGAAGAACTAAAAGTAATCTGAAATTGATCTCATTCAATCTATGACATGAGTTATGGCAATCTGTAGCAATCTGTGTAGTACTTGTATGCATTCCAGTTGGTAATTTTTATGATGCTACTAGAGAGAACAGGATAGAAGTGTTCAAATATTGTCCCATATCGGGATTTGACTTGAATATAATATAATATAAATATAATAGCCTATGATCAAGAGTCACCTAATCGGTTAACCACCTTTTCAGAGGCAGCCTGTGGTGGGCAGTTGTACTACATAGTATCTAATTTGTCTTATAAATTGTATAAATTGTCTGAGCTAGGGGCGGGGGCATTACAGGCAATGTCTTCTTTCAGCACTCTTCTCAACTCTCTTCGATTTCCGCGGTTGCACTAAGATCCATTCTCCCTCTCCATCGTCTTTCATCTTTACACTCTCCTTCTCGGTCGACTGATCTCTACGATGAACTCTATGTTCATCGTTGACTCTGATGTTGCTCCTGGTCACCTCTGCGAATGATCTTCTCTTGATTTCTAGTGGTCGGGTGGTTACTTTGGCTGGCACCGGAGAGGCTCATCTCCCCCTCTCCACCTTTCTCCACTCCTCATGCGTCTGTGTATCTCTCGAACGACCTCTTTGATCAGTTCGAGTTTCGCGCGTCCTCGATCGGTCTCGTTCTCTAGTGATGTCCCCGGTGACGAACAGCTCTATGCCACGCTTGCTCGGGCTTCGCCTCCTTCGGGCTTCGCTTCCTTCGGGCTTCATATTCACGTCTTTATTGTTTTTTTTATATAAGTATGATTGTTATGAATTCAAATATTGCCTTTCTGTTCATTTTAAGCATAATAATGAATACCTCATCTAAATGAAGACAAAAATTAAAAGAGTCATGAATCACAAATCCATGATGAAATATGGGATAAATTATGCAGCATCAACCAGAACCCTCTGATCTCCTCTGGATCCTCCTTCCTGTGATCATCAGGCCAGCTACAGTCTAATGGGCCCTAGTCAGCTCAGGCCCATGGGCAAACAGGGTCCGACCCGGCCTGCCAGGGCTCCAGCCCCTGTTACCCCTGCCTATAAATACTCCACCCCCTCCTCACTGTAAAAGGTAATCAATCTCTCCCACCTGAATCCTAGCTGCCCAGTCTCTTTTCTAGTGACTGACTAGCTCATCAGAGGGCCTGTCGCCGGGACTTCTCCCGGTGTTCTCAGGCTGTGTGCTGGTACAGAAGATCCAGCCGAGCTGAGCTCCTGGATCCGAGCCGAGCACCGGTCCTCTCTTCTGAGCCCCTTTGTGCTCCTGCTCCCGAGCCGCTCCCGCTACCCGGGCTCGGACCGACGCCAGTACTGCGTAGGGACTTCCACCATACAAATTGAGAGAACTCACACCTGTTGCCCCCACACCCCCAAAAACAAACCACATCAAATATAATATTATATTATGCATATTTCCAGTGGAACTTTTTGTATAGTTTAACTTATTACATCCTGCATATGAAAGTTTTTTCTTCGTTACTTGTCCTTTTAAAACAACTTAAATTGTTTCATTTTTTGGGGTTTTTTTTCCATATGAGTTACTAACAAATATTTAAATTTTATATACCTCACTCAAAAATTGATAATTCCACATAACTCATCCACAATATCAGTCCAACCTCAAAAACCCACTTCCATTCAATTCTGGCACTTTACCTATAACTGACTATTAACCTGGGTTGGAAAGCGACCAAAATTCCCTACTTAAAAATAAAATACAGTGCACTTTGTTCTCTATTGATTAATCTAATTCCCTAAAAAAATAGCAAAAGATAGCCTGCAACATTTTCTAAAAGGTTGCATTTATATAATAAAACACAAAGAAATCTATCAAGTGGCTCTCATTCAGTAGGGTTGAAATCAATGGTCCTGATCTTGCCTCACAAAACATATTTTTCCGCCCAAGATTCCTCCCCCCCCCCCCAACTCAAATTCAAATCCCAAAACTTCTCCTTTATTTATTTATTTATTTATTTATTTATTTATTTATTTATTTATTTATTTATTTCTCTCTCTCTTTCATTCTCTCTCTCTCATTCTCACTCTATTTAGTCAGGAATTTATATTTTCAGATTTCAGGTTTGTAAATATTCAAATTTTTTATGCATTTTTTTTTACTCATGTTACATTGAAAATAGAAAATATCTCATCAACAATTAAATTTTATCACTTTTCACACTCAAAGTTCTAAGAAGTTGGATTTTACACCCCCAATTATAATTATTTTTCAACATATACTAATGAAATATGGACTTTTATTTACAACTAATTATTGTTTTACTATTCAAACTTGAGCCTACATAATTGTTGTTTTACTGTTTACAAGACTTTCATATGTTGTATCATTCTGAAGACGTGCCGTAGGCACGTGTCCACGGGCAAATCTAGTAATACAATAAAACAGCTAAAAAAGTTTCCACAATAATCACTGCATGCAGCAAAACAACCCCCAAAATAAAATAGCGATGAAGAATAAAACATACAACAACAAAAAAACACGTGCTAAGCACGTGCATCACCAAGACTCCTGTAATTATAAAAAATTTTGAAAAAGTGGAATGTGTGAGGGTTTTTTTTTTTGCATTGAATAAAGAAATGGTTTTTAGCTCTTGACCAAAATTAGGTAAATGTTTTTCACTGTTTACCGTAAATAATCTCTACTATTTTAATGGAAGAGTTGGTCACTAGACAAACTCCATTTGTAGCCAAACAAACACATGCATTGTAACCCGACAAACACATGCAATGCACATGCATAACTAATATAAAGGAGGTCTTAGGTTCGATGTTAGACAAGTCAAATTTAAAAATAGAAAAAATAAATAAATTATAAAGACGTACATCGCACGTGTAAATTACTAATCTCTACTATTTTAATGGGAGAGTTGGGGTTTGTAACAAACAAACCCTAACTTTGTAACTATATAAACACGTATAATACACGTCCAAATTATATCCAACAAATATAAATGTGCACCGCACGTGTAGCCCAAATCAAAACATTCAAATATAAACTATTTTTTTTTGTTATTCAATATATATTCATTTAATTTGATGACTTTACTTTTTTTAGACGTGCATCGCACGTACATTATACTAGTACTATTTAATGGAAGAGTTTGTCACAAACAAACATTTTTAAAATATTTTTTGTCACATAACAAACACCACTTTGTTACCAAATAAATTCGAGCATCGCATGTGCAACTCCAAATCTATTTATCAACACGTGCATCACACGTTTAAAACAAAGTTTTTTTTAAAAAAGTACGTGTATCGCCCGTCCAACTCTATTAAAAAAAATTAACACATCCATCACACGTGTTAATTCCTACCGACTTACATGTATCGTACGTTCAACTCCAACTGTTCATCAAAATGTGCATCGCATGTGAAAAATACTATTAATCTTTAATCTCATATAAGGGAATCATCGTATAAGGCAACTCCAACTCTCCTATTATAGTCTTCATATTTACTTTTTAAAATATATAATCATATTAAATCAAAGTTTTTACTTTAATTTTTTTTAAAAATTAATGCGTGCATCACACGTGTATATTACTAGTAATATTATAATGAGAGAAGGCATTAGTGTCATTTGTAAATCTATCAACGCATGTGACACACATACATAACTAATATGAGGGATGTTTCATGTTCGAGGCCTCACTGTATTTGAGCTTTTTATAAAAAGTATTAACACGTGCATCGCACGTGTAAATTACTAGTAATAATAATAAATATAATAAGGAGTGGAACATTATTGAGTTTTTTGCAGTCATAGGCCACTTCTTGAAAATATTTGCGATTATTGGTCATTTTCGAAACTATTAGCGCTCGTGGGCTACTCTGTGCCACGTCAGTAGCAGCCGTTAAACTTATTAGCAACAGCTTCATTTTGAAAATCACTAATGGAAAATCGACCTCTGTTTTAAAATATTTAGAATTTTTTGTTTGCTGTCGCTATTCTCACTAGCGACCTTAGTATATATGAGGTCTCTAATGGGATTAGCAACCTTTAATGAACTGTATTATAACACTTAGCAAAATCTAGAGAGTTTTTGCTCTCTGAAAAAATAACAATCAATTTATTTTTGAAACTGAGGTCGCTATTACGAATAGAGGTATTTATTGTACTAAGGTCGCTATTCCGAATAGAGGCCTTAGTTATGTGACTATTTTTCAAATTTTACAAAAGAACTAGGAGATTGTGTTTTCAATTAAGGTCGCTATTGCGAATAACGACCGAATTAAGGTCGCTATTTTCAATAACGACCTTATTTTTAATTTTTTTTTTCTTCCAAAAAGAGCAAAAGCTTTGTAGAAATCACTAAGTGTTTCAATACATTCATTTGAGGTCGCTAATCACAGTAGCGACCTCATATATTTACTAAGGTCGCTAGTGAGAATAGCGACAACAAACAAAAAATTTCAAATATTTTAAAACATAGGGCGCTGATCTCATTAGCGATTTTCAAAAATGAAGAGGTCGCTAATGAGAATAGCGATCGCTGCTGACGCTGACGTGGCACAAAGTAATCCACTAGCGCTAATAGTTTTGAAATTGGCCCATAATTACAAATATTTTCAAAAAGTGGCCTATGAGGGCAAAAATTCAACATTACTCCGGTCGGTGCTTCCACGCGTTTACAATCGAACAACCAAGACCAACTAGGAGGAGGCGACGCCAAAAACCCAATCATCTCTCTTCCTTCCCTTTCACTTTTCCATCATTATTAATATTAATTATCCCCCAAATTTAAAGCAAAACAAATCTAATAGTAAAAAAAAAAAACCCCCTAATTTATCTCCTCATTTATCACGGATTTTCTTTTCGTCTTTACTCCCCGGTTCGAATTGAAACCCCTTCGGATTCAAGGTATGTTTTGATTCAAGTATGCTATTTGATTTGATTGTTCGAAAATGTTGCAATCGATTTGGCTATTCTTGTTTTCCTTTGATTTGAATGTCGAAACCTGATTTTGAATGAGTTAGTGAGTTCCAATGATGCAAATTCCTTGATGTTAAATTGTATTTCTAATTGATGTTTAGTAGATGATCAGTGAAGGAGATATAGTAAAGTTAGCACTCAGGAAATTGGAAGTTGTGATACATAATAGAAGATTAGACATTGTAAATTGCAAAAGTAAATAATAGATTCATATAGATTTCTTGATAGAACTGCTAAAGCGAGTAGTTCACCCCAGTCATCAGTGTCGAAGGGTCATAAAAGGGGAAAACGAACTACTAACACCATCACTGTCTTTTTTAGGCTAAGTTTAGAAACATTTTGTCAGAGAGTTTGCAAAGCAGTGCTTAAATCCGTTCTGTCCCCACTAGGCACTTTGCAGTTAGGGATCTATTGGTTTCCTCGGTGCGTTAACCAGAAAGGATAATAATGCAGCAGGTGTGTAACCCTGTCATCGTGTTGCTCCTTCAACGCTCAGGTTAGAAACACTTATTCTAAGAAAATGGAAAAGATGGCTAAATCAATTCAATTCCTTGCACTCATCATTAATAACTCAATCAACATAATCTCATCAGTGCATCCTCAACACGAATCCAAACTATTCCGGTAACGCCCCAAGCCCGGCGCAGCTGCACACATGGCTATGCGTGCACGCACATGCAAAAAACAGGTTCTAACAACGGCCCACCACAGGCTTGTCTCACCAAAAGTGCTATGGCTATTAGGTACCAATTGTTCATAGGAAAATCTTTATAACCTACTTCTATCACAACCCATGGTCGATGTGGGATTTTATAAACCCACACCCACGTGCTCACGTCAGCCAAGCACACACCCAAATCAACTCATTTCATGGCCAAATCATTTCATACAAATCTTGGCTCATAAACCACTTATTAAACAACTCCATATACACAAGCCCGTAAATCCTTCTATTGTCCCAACTACTATATTCTATTATTATTATTATTATTATTATTATTATTATTATTATATCTTTCCATATAATACTATATTTATATACTCTTAAGTACGGAGTATTACATACACCCCTATTTTAGAACTCAGCATCCTCGCTGAATTCGGGACATACAACCTGATACAGGACCGTCTTTCTAGCCGACGTGGAGTGGAGTACCTTGATTTTGCTAGTGTACTGCCCCTGATCTCTGTACTAGCATACTGTCCGAGCTCTATCTCAGGCGTACCTATAACCCACTCCTACCTATAATCGGTGTCGAAAGTCGACTCTGATACAATTTGTAACGCCCCGAACCCGGCTCAGTGGTGCACGCAGCTACATGCGCACACATACGCGAAAAATAGGTTCTAACAACGGCCCATCACAGGCTTGCCTCACAAAAGGTGTCATGGCTATTAGGTACCAATGATCATAGGCAAATCTATATAACATATTTCTATCACAACCCATGGTCAATATCGGAATTTATAAACTCACACCCCCACGTGCTCACATCAGCCAAGCACACACCCAAATCAACTCATTTCAATGCCAAATCATTTCATACAAATCTTGGCCCATAAACCACTTATTAAACAACTCCATATACACAAGCCCATAAATTCCTTTTATAGGCCCAACTACTATATATATATATATTTTATCTAGAAAGATATAATATATATATATATATATATATATATAGGGAAAGCTTCGGTTGAGCACTAGTCTAGTGCTCACCGCGTGAACACTAGGCCTTCGGGCGTTCATATCGAAAATCCGAACCGTTCACATTGATCTACACATCTAAATTAGTCTAAATATGTAAAATCAAATCATTTGAAATTCATTTACCCATTCATTGAAGTGTTACAAAATTGTATGGCTGAAAATCATTGTTTTTATAGTCACATGATGGATGGGCAAATGAATTTCAAATGATTTGATTTTACATATTTAGACTAATTTAGATGTGTAGATCAATGTGAACGGTTCGGATTTTCGATATGAACGCCCGAAGGCCTAGTGTTCACGCGGTGAGCACTAGACTAGTGCTCAACCGAAGCTTTCCCTATATATATATATATATATATATATATATATATATATATATATATACTCTTAAGTACGGGGTATTACAATTTCCGTTTGAGAAGCAGGTTGGAACACCTTATGGTCATCGTACAGAATTTAAGAATTAATTTCATCATCTTCTTCGTTAAAATGTGAATGTTCAACAAAAGTTGTGAATACAAATGAAAATACAATACCTTAACACTTGTTTATCTATCCCATGACAAAGTTATCAATTCCTTATAATGAAGATTTTAATAACAAAGCAAACAATTCCAAATAAAAATAAATAAAATATAAATTTAACAATATAGTCGATCCCCGCAATACCTCCCCCTTGCTTCCCGCCTCCCCATCCCCCTACCAAACCCAACCCAAACCAAAAAAATACCACATTAGACTTGATGCCATTGATAGATGAATAATCCCAGTTTAAAGAATGAAAGAAATAAATACCACATTAGCTCTAATGCCATTGTCAAGTGAATAAGTCAAAGGGTATGCTTACTGAACACAAGCCAAGATCCCGATCTAACCATGTATCAGAATTGTTTACTTTAGAAGTCTCTGCAACAGCTATTGTTACTCATGTCAATGTGACATAACATCTTTTAATAAGTTATGTCGCAAAATGTAAAACCAAAAAGTACTTGAGAACATATTGAGTACCACGAAGAATAACTCAGACTATATTATCCACTCAATATTAATCATTATTTTCAGAAACAAAAATTTAAATTCATCGGTCCTTTTTCAATTCACATTCACTAAATATATAGGCACATTGAATGCACTTGGTTTCTTTTCCCCAAATCTAAATTATAAAAAGTTTTCTTTATTGTATGTAGTATTTGCTATTTAATATGGGAATTGCTTCCAGGGAGAAGTTTGACCACCCAACCATAGGTCCGCCAGTTACTTACGCTAAAGGGAACACGTTTCAGATCCCGAAGCGTTGTAGTGTTTTCCATTATATATTCCCGGTTCAAGTAAAGTCACTTCGTACAATCAAGGAAGATCATGTTACTGCCCCTTTTTGCACTTTGCATTAGTGGCTAGTTGTTTCTCAACAAAATACATATTGAATTAATTTATTTTCTAATTAATTATCAGTCGGTTTTGCTATCCCATCTTTCTCTTTTTCCCATCTTCAATCTCTTACCAACTTTTGCTATCTTATTTCCACAACTGAGCCATAGAAGGAGCTAATTTTCCCATTAACCCACTAGCACCTTGAAATTGTATTGGATCCGATAATTTACATTCCTTAGAAACTCACTTTTTTTCAAATTAATTTTGAAATTTAAAACAAGAAAGTTTTGAGTATTTCTTTCAAATGCCACCAAAATTAGGAACGATCACCATCACCTTCAAATACCACCAAAATTATTTTAAAAATTTAAAACAAGAAACAAATTAAGAAAGCTCTCTATCAAGAAAACCCATCACTATCACCACCGTCTCCACCACCAACCACCATCTCCCCTATCCCTGAAACCCATCTGCATCACCTTCAAACACCATCAATTATTTTAAAAAAAAAATCAAAACAAGAAACCAAAATTTCTTGAAAATGAGGTTGAAGAAGAAGAGAACAAGAGGAAGAAGAGAACTGAATAGGGGTATTTCGGTGATCATTCAAAAATTAATAGAGGTGCTAGTTAGTCCAATTATAAAATCTTTGGGTGCTATTTGGGTATTATGAAAACTTTGGATGCTATTTGCGAATTAAGGTAAACTTTGGGTGCTATTTCGTCCTTAACCCATAAATTAATCTTCATCAATCACAAATTGCTAACTTAATTGAGGATGAATTCATGAAATTAGGGCCAAACAAATTGGAAAAAACCTCTTAGAAAAAAAGATGTAAACTCTAACAACGAATTTATTCATTATCGTCTTCTTATTCGTCGCATGCATCTTCTCTGTCTTCCTTTTGATTCTTCTATCTGCTCTTCTTCATCTTGTTTTTCTTCTTGATCTTCTTTGAGAGTGTGGAAAAAGAGAAAAAACTAAGGGAACAAAGACCAAATAAGTCACCCAAAGTGGAGGTGTGCCCTGAATGTCAAAATAGGAGAGGGGTAGAGGTAGGGTTGGCAACTGATGCATGTGGGTCGGTCCAGGCCAAAACCTGTCGGGCCTTACCTGTAGCGGGCGGTCGGGGTCTGGGCTACCACTGGACCCGGGACGGGTCAGGCCAGGCCAGGCCAGGCCCAGTGGAGTGAAACTCCAGCCCGAACCGGTCCCCCAACTCACAAGCACCGGTCCCGAGCTGAGCCTGGCCGGGCCGGGTAGAAAACTTTTTTTTAAAAATTTGAAAGTTTTTTGGTTCTTTTTTGTACTTGTAATTTTTTTAATTTTGTACTTGTTTTTTCCCTTGTAATTTTTTTACTTTTTTCCCCTTTTCCTTTATTAGTTAAGAACAGAATCAACAAATAAAATAGATAAAAAATTAATAATATTGTTGGAAAATTTGATGTACAAGAGTCATATAAAAAGAAGTATGTATTATTTTTCATAGTTGTTTATGTTTGGAATCATTCCTTACAACGATAATGTTTTTTTAATAAACTAATAATACATACAATGTTACAAAAGTACATGGTAAGGGAGTGATCTAGAGTTTGAGATAGTCTAGAGATAGATTGAAGAGAGGGCATTGGACTACTGTTGTGCACCTCAACTTAACCCAAACTTAGAATCTCATCGACCTAAATTTCCTAGTGAGCATGGCTTCGTCTTCTGGAGTGTTGCTTCCACTGGTTGAGGTGTCATGTAGTATTCCTTGAGTCATGTCCTCCGCTTTCATCTATTCTTCATTGCACACAAGCATCTCCAAAGTCTCCGACTTCAAGCGATTCTTTGCTTCGCTCAATATCCTCCATCTAGAGAAAAAGCACTGATGCAACTGTGGACATAGGGGGGTTAGTAGTTCTTTTTCCATGTGAGAAATAATATGATATGAACCTTCATTGTGTTTCCACTATGTTAGTATATCAATCTTTTATTCACACGACAGTAAATCTTGTGAATTATACCAATGTAATTCATTTGATTTTTTAGATTGAATACAATGCAAAAAATTAACAGTGTTGTATCCTCAAATGCAATGCCCTTACCTCTATAATAAGAAGAAGATGATGTACTTGTATATTGTGTTTTACAAGTAGATGCAAAAGTTCTATCATAAATACCATATAAATTATTTATTACGAACTCAAATTTAACTATAAATGCATTATGATCATAAGAATCATCATCCACCATACTATAAAACAACTCATTCTTCGTACAATCTAACTTGATACAGGGGTCCATTTTACTAGCAACATAATCCAACATAGGAAGATGATGAAAATATTTCAAAATTTTAGTGTAAGCAGAATAAACAATATCTCCAATGTAAGAATCATGCATCATTTCTTAAAAAGTTGCATCATACTAATGATTGGAAGAAAAATACCACTAGAAGTGGAATCGTAAGATTTTGAAATTTGTAGGGTTGAGTTTTTAAAAGGTTACAAAAGTTTTAACAAACTTTCGGCAAAAAACCAAGAGTAATCATTCATTTGAAAGTTTTCCATGTTTTTGGCAATATAAAATTCATTGATAACCGATTTGTATATAGTAACAGCAACAAATAGGTCGTAAGTGGAATTTCAATGGTGTTTAACAACTCCCTTAAGATTATACCATTCTTTGAACGTTTGAAGATTAGGACCACTCGACACAATCTCTTATTGCAATCGTATATGGTTCGGTTATCTTTAATGCATTTTGCACACAAAAGTTAAAGATATGACATGCACATCTAACATAAAATATTTCAGGCAATGGAGGAGCAAACTCTTGAATTAATGTGGAAATTGCCCTATTATTGTTGGATGCATTCTCAAAACTAATAGAATTTTTTTTATCACGAATATGATACTTAGTGCATGCTTGTATGATATGTGATGCGATAGCCGCACCATTATGGGGATATATCAAATATCTAAATGATATGATCATCTTTTGAAGGATCCAATCACTAACGATCCAATGACATGTTATGCACATCCTTGAAACATCGTTACAACCTTTTCAACCATCGGCATTTAATGAAACCTTACAAATTAAAGCATAAAAAGTAGCAAATAAAAAATCTTTAAGATCGTTATAGATTTTATTACAATCGGATTTTACGGTGTTTCTACTGTCGGAATAGGAAAATGGTAACTCGTCCTTAATAATGAATCTAGCCATTTTCCTACGAACGAGATCATGATTGTAGCTATAGTTATCTACATGACCTGTGTCAGGGTTGATCTTTTGTTGGGTTAGATGGTCATGTAATACGTTCAGGTGTTATCTCTCCAATCGCCACTTAAGTGTACCCGTTCCAGCACCCGTTTTTCACGTGTAAGTGGTTTGACACTTGTTACAGACCTTTACATCTTTTTTTGGACTGGACTGAGATTGGATAAATGTATAATATTAGTGGACTTCGGAAGTTGCTCTATATTTTCAGTAAGAAGAGGGTTACAGTAGCTTGATGTCTTGTGTTTGGGTTTCTTCAACTAGAATTTTATCATTGTGTGTGTGAAAACTCGGGAATGCTATCAAAATCTCTAATTATATTGGTCTCAAATTGTGGAACGTAAGGAGTGCGTGATGTGTTGGTGGATTCTTGTCCATTTTGGCTACGACCGCTGTGTTAATGATGATGTCATTTGTGATTAGTGTATGAAAAATATAAAATTGAATAATTGATATGAGAAAAAAATATATAAGAAATTAACAAGCTATAAATTAAAACCTAACAAATATTAATTGAACTATAAAAATGATACCGCACTTCAAGAATTGCAGAGTAGATAACTAGTTTGAGATTTGAGACTTGAAAATTGCGAAAGCTTCTTGATTGTTTCTTTACTTGATTACTTTCTTCTTTCACAAATTGCAAAGGAAGATCAAGACTTGATACTTGAGAGAGTTGAGAATTGATTTGAAATGAATTGTTGGAAACTTGAGAGAATTGCTTGGAATGAATTGAGAGAGCATTTTAAGTTTTGGTGTGAAGAAAATTGTATGGAATCGGATTTTTATAGAATTTCATAATTTATGGGTTTCCTATTTTTGGCCAAAAAAAAACTAGCCATTTTATTTTTGTTATGGGGGTAAATATGTAATTTAGGATTAAATAAGAAAAAACCCCAAATTCAACGATCGGCCCGCCGGGCCCAACGTTCGGTCTGGGCGGGCCGACTGCTAAGCCCACAGGGCAGAACCGGGCCAGACCGCAATGTACGGTCCGGTCTGATACAAGCCCAAGCGGGCCGGTCTTTTATGTGGTCTGGGTCAGACCGGGCCACATTGGCCAAAATCTGACTTGGATCGGCCCACTCAATTTGGGCGGGCCAGCAAGACCGCCTAACCGCGGTCCAGTTCGGTCAGAAGTTCGTTCTGGGTCGGTCTAGGCGGCCACGAGCCAGACCAGCCCGGTTGCCAACCCTAGGTAGATGTGGTTATTGGGGCTAACTAAATAAATATAATTGGGTTAGTTTGTACCTTCAAAAGGTGGGTCCCACCAACCATGTCACCTACTCAAGCACATAGTGGGTACACTTCCTTTGCAGTGCATAGGCTATGGGAATTGGGAACAATGAGAGGCTCAGTAACCGATTTAGTTGGTTCATGTTAATATGGGATGTCCAATTGCATCAAGATTAGTGTGACACATAAGGACCATGGAAGCATTACTCATTTAATAATGCACATTAAGTATGGTTGGAGTGAATGAGTGTGGAAATTTTAAAAGAAGGGGAGGGCAATTTGGGCATCCCAATAAGTCCAACCATACATACTCCTATTGTATATTAGTATATATTAGCCATGACTTCTATTAAACTATGACATACTTGTACACTGCATTTATAATTTGTATGGATCCTATCTTTGGTAAGGTTTATGTTTATCTTTTTTAAACTGTATGCGCAAACTAAATTATCATGAAGAAAAGCTTTAGAAATTGATCTTTACATTTTATTATTATTTTATTTTATTATTATTATTTTTGTTTGACCTGCTCACAAAACTTTTGGTAGTAAAGTACAAAATATAGTAGAGGTCCAAAGCATTGCATTTCTTATAGATAAACAGATGTGATTAGTGTGTTGGAAGACCATTTATGGGTATAAATTGCTCTAATTCTAAGTAAGCAAGCAAATTCTGAGTGTGCAAGCAAAATGAAAGTAAAAAGACAAATTTAAAGGTCATATAAGTACAAAGTATCAAATATTCAATATAATTTATAGAAGAACACGATGAAGCAATTCAGTTTATTACTATTATGCAATTGATTTAGGAAATATAATGCACTAAAATTTTTCTTTCTAACAGTTAGAATAAACTTCGGAAGATGTGTTTACTAATATTTATAAAAGCTATTTTAACAAAGAAAAAAACATAAATTTTGCCAAATTTAATCAAATGATCAGGATATTCAAATCATGGTAAAGACGAAGTAATTTGATAAATTTTATATAATTTTTCCATTTACAACAACAAAGTTGATGTACATTTATGTCATTCGAAGGCATAAAGTTGAATTTAATCCCATAAATGGCAACACTTTGAACAAGTTAGCAATTCTAAATTGAGAAATTTCATCAGCATTGATATCTACAGTGTAGAAATTTCATTAGGCCGGGTAAAGTAATAATAGGATCCAAGCTCTCAAAATACCCTATCATTTTCCCAACCATATGTGCCAAGAACAAAAGGCAGTACTTGTAACACATCAATCAGTCACATGTAAGAATCAAAACAGTATGTGGCGAGGGAAAAGAATCCATACTTACAGGAGATAGATAATGAATATAGAGTATAGACACCCTTGAGATGAATGCACCTCAATCGTTTTTCCAAATTATCTCATAAAACCTCATAACTATCAGATTCTGAAGAATAAAAGGGTTTAAAGCCTCCACGATGTCATGGGCTTTAAACCTCTATTTGCATTCTTTTCATTAACACTAAACCTAAAAAGTAAGAAAAGGGGGAAAAAGGGAAAATAACATTGAAGAGACGGTAAGAACACGATACAAATCTTCTCAATTGGTAGAAACATAGCACATATAGTTCCAATTCTTCACTAATACCGATTAATTAGTTAGTAAAAACTTCCTAATGAAAAAAAAAACTTTTCTGCAATAGTTCCTTAATAATAAGGATTAATAGGTCAATCTAGTAAAGATGAATTTATGAGATCCAAAAGGAAAAGTAGAAATCAATATATTATAAAATAATTCTGGCTAACCTGTTTAATAAAAATAAAGTACTCACATTATCTCTTCTTTTTGTTCTGCTTCTTTCTTTCTTTCTTTCTTTTTCCATTTCTTACATTTGATCTTTTAGTTGATCTCATGGTATCTTTGTTAAACATACAACCCCACTTCTTTATGTTCATGTAGTAAACCCTTAAGAAAATTGACTATCATCTTATTTCTGATCAAACGAAGAAAAATGACATGTATGTATACATTCGAAAGATAAAACCTATTTAATCTAAGTTGTATATGAAGAGAATGCATCATCCCTATGGCTAGCTAGGGTTTGAATGTTGAAGGAAGGGGTGAAGAAGTAATGAGAAATGGTATCAACTGATCCTCTCTGAGTCGGCTTTCTCCATCGATACACCGACTTCACCCGCCATCACCTCCCCTCCATCCCTAACCTCAATCCCAAACCCCTTCAAAACCCTCGCCACCTCCTTTCCCCTTTTCGGCAACATCACCACCATCCCCACCTTCCTCATCACTACTATACCCAACCTTTCTACCAAGCTCTCCGCTTGCAGCCTCTCCAACCCCTCCAACAACTCCTTCCCCCCTTTTGTCTGCAAACTTCAACACTATCGAAGAGTTTTCATCGTTCAACAACCTATACCTATAGCTCTCCCCTCTAATCAAATCAAAAATCTAAATATTTTTTGCTTCAAGCTCATCCACTATCTCTCCTGCAATTGGTTTGGTGATTGAAGTTGGGAATTTTAGGGTTAGGGTTTGGAGGGTGGAGAGAGGGAAGGGGGAAATGAAGGGAGGAAGGGAGAGGTAGAGCGCAAAAGAGGATCTAAAAGCGTGAGTTATTGGTTTCATCACATGTGAGAGATAGGCAATCACAATCATACCCTTCTTTTTTAAGTTATTAGGGGAATGCCAATATGCCATTGAGGGCAATCAAAGAATTTCAACCCATTTTCAGTTGAAATATTTAATTCGATAATTTCTTATTTTTCTCCAAGGGCGTAGAACCGAGCTTGCCTGGCTTGAAGATTCGAAAATCCTCCGATCATCGGGAGAGGGTCCGACTTATTACAGAGTGGAGTCCAGCTCATTTTAAAGTGATTTTTTGAAATAGGAAAACTGAATATTTTGCCCCCTACTACATTAAAGTTATATTGCTATAGTCACCCATATTTTCTTCATTCCAAAGAATATACTCTATTCAAAACTCAGTTGGAAAGATTAGGGTAAGGATATTAGATAGCAGAGGTATTCTTAGAATTTTCACGTGAATATCCCTTAATTTTTTTTTTTGAAAAGAAAAAACCTGTTTTTCCACCCCATCTGTCCCCTACAACATTTTAGTTATACAATAATAGTAGCATTTGCAACCTTGGCCTCAGGTATTAGCAACTTGGCAACTGGGGTTAGTTGCAATCTAGGAAGCACAGATTCTTCATGGAGGCGCTCGCACTCGAGTAGGACTCGTATCTGACACGGGTGTAGCGGGATACGTACCAAATGCGGCGGGGTGCATGTCCCATTAATTTAAATTTAAATCAAATAATAGGGTGCGGCTGGGTGCGGTATTGAGTGCGATACGACACGGGTTTTGGCTTTTTAGTGCGGGTTTGGGTATGTTTTGACCCAAACCCCGAAACTCATTTCAATAAAACACTATTAAATCCCTAGATCCCCAAATCCTCTTTTTCTCTTCAGATCTCATTTTCTAAATATGTCGTGCTATGTTAGACCTTATGACTATGTTAGTGTTTTAAGACTATGTTTACAGTCTTATAACTATGTTGTGCTATATTGTCATTTTGAATCGCTTGGTTAATGAATGATGAATGACAGTGATTTTAGTTTTTTTATACAAAATATAAATATTAATATAAAAATTTAATTATATAAAATAATTATTTATATATTAGCCGAATCCCAACCGCACCCGCATCCCACTGTTTTTGGAAATTGCTACATTCCCGCGCCCGCATTCGCCGCACCCTCATCCCTGCACCCAAATCGGTGCTTCCTAGGTTGCAATCTATATGACATACTTAAACGAACAGGGTTGTGCACACCCGCCCACTCTCGGTGGCAAATTTAACAATTTTTTAAAAAAAAGTAAAGAAAAAGGTGGGAAGTTGAGTTAGGGGAGTAGGGGGCTGAGGGGAAGTGAGGCGGGGGCGAGAAAGATGGGTAGGCAAAGAGTGTGGAGGGGGAAATAGCAGGGGCACAACATTGTTCTTGGCGGACTGCCCTGCTTCACCTTATTATATCTGAACTAATCAAACCCGGGTCTGTCGTGAATAACTGAATCCTTTATCAGTGTTACCCAGAGGATAGTTGTGGAGTGTTTTTGGCAACTACCTTATTTTAAGTTGGATTTTCTTTTCATCTTGTTTATCTCTAAGAGGTATGGATATAGACACGCCGGCATGCTGGCACGAGTACCATGCGACATGGTGCATGAAAATTCAAAAATAGTACATTGTGTGGACATGACATGGCTTCCAAATATAAGTGTTTGTATTTAAATTTGTGTTTTTTTTTTGATTGTGCACATTTCTGAAATAGCATTTATCTGTAATATAAAATGAGAATTCAGTAGCTGATATTTGACGAAAATCGTGGACTTTTCAGGTTGTTTTGGCTCCATGTTTTATACCCCACCTGAAACCAAATGGGAGCGCTTTAAAGTGTAATTTATGTAAGGTCATTGTACTATATATTTAGAGTTCACAAAATCCTGTGCTTTTAGTATTTGAACCTGAGATACGAAGTCAACAGAGTACTTCTGCCGTTCTACATGGCACCTGGAAATAATTTTTGTATCGACATGCCTGATACCCAGACATCAAATAATGAACAGTCAATTGACAGAAGCGAAATTGACGATATTTCATTCAGTAAGCCGTCTTCGACTCATGGTGTCAAAGCTATCCCATCTACTTCTAGTAGTGTGTACGAGCTTCTTGAATGCCCAGTCTGTACAAACTCGATGTATCCTCCCATACACCAGGTTTGCTCCTGTCCAATTCCTCTAACATACACATCGCTACCATTTATCAGCTCTTGAGCTAGTTTCAGAATAGAATATCATGCTTTGCCTTTGGATCTGCTTGTAATATATATATATATATATATATATTGCAAACGGGCCTGTGCAAACGGGTATACAAACCACTTAAGCCGTTGTTGGAAACAACGGCTTAGGTTATAACTCTAAGCCGTTGTTCCAAACAACGGCTTAGGTTATAAACCTAAGCCGTTGTTCCGAATATGACCTAAGCCGTTGTTCGGAACAACGGCTTAGGTTCAAAATAAACGAAGTCGTTGTTCCGAACAACGGCTTCAGTGGTTTGCAATTTTCTCTATATATATATATGGAAATTATCTGCCTGTACTGTTGATTCCGTTTATTTGAGTAGTTCATTCCTTTTATTTTAGTGGGTTTGTTCTATTAGCCATATGTGATTTTATATTAAATATGTAGTACCAATATTTTTCAGCTCAATAACATAGTATAGTGAATTTGTCAGTTTGAATGCATAGGCTGCAATACAAAATTAAATTGTATAGGCTGCAAGCATGTTAAGCTGTTTATTTTTTCGTCTCTTCCAACAATTGGAGCCAGTTTTTGCCTGCAGTGCAGTGTGGTCAGGGCTTAAAATTAGTGGCATTACTCAAGCAGTTTATCGATGATAATGATGTTTCTGTTAACCGCTATTGCTCTACTTTCACAAATATTAAGAACTAAAGCAAATTAGGAAGATCTGTGGAATGCAATAGTGTCTTGGGTGCTTGTCATTATGCTTATTGTGTTTATTGAGGACATTTCTCCCTACTGAAATAGGTTGCCTTACAAAGATGATCATGGCATTCTTGTCCATCCATATGATGGTTTTGGTCTCCTTTTTGGTGTTTGTGGGTTTTAATTTTCACTGAAGAACAATAAATTGGTGGCTTGAACAATAAATGGTCTCTCATTACATCTCTCGTTTTCCTTCTCTTTCTCCACATGCATAGTTCAGTAGGCTAGCTTTAGGGTTTTTGAGTGCATTATGACAGATTCTAAAAAGAGAATTATCATTGCATGTCAATTGTTTGCAGTGCCCAAATGGCCATACTCTTTGTTCGAGCTGCAAGCTCAGAGTACACAATCACTGCCCTACATGCCGACAGGAACTTGGTGATATCAGGTGCTTAGCTCTTGAGAAAGTTGCTGAGTTGCTCGAGCTTCCTTGTAGATATCACAGCCTTGGGTGCACTGGAATATTTTCATATTATGGAAAACTAAGGCACGAGCAACTATGTCAGTTTAGGCCCTATGATTGTCCCTATGCGGGTTCCGAGTGCCTTGTCGCTGGCGACATTCCTATGCTCGTGGCTCACCTAAAATATGATCATAAAGTGGATATGCATGATGGGTGCACTTTTAACCACCGTTATGTCAAATCTAATCCAGATGATGTTGAGAATGCCACTTGGATGCTCACTGTAAGCCATTTTGTCATTTTTTTCTACTTAAAAAAATGTTTCAGTCCATGCCCTTCAAAAGTTGTTTGCTCGCTAATTGGATAAGGTTTTTGTTATAACTTTTCATGTCTTCCATATTACATATTCCGTGTTCTTGATGCAGAAGCATTAAGATGCCCTTATCAGTTTAATAAACCTGTACACAGTAGATACCATCTTGACGAATAAGGTACAACAGAGTGTTCAAGTTAGTTGATGTAAATAAACATTTGACTACAGGCCTATGCGGATATCTCAGATTACTGCAGAATTTTTTCAGCCAAAAAAAAAAAGGATAAAGAAGTGAAAAAGTATACCCCAGAATACTATTGTTATTTCCTGGTGTGAGGCTGATTTTTAGTCAAGATGGGTTTATAAACTAGAAATCCACTATTTAATTTTATTTTTCCTCCTCTTCTCTATTATCTCAAATGATTGTTCCTGTGGCTGTGGATGCCAGAGGTCGTGGCCTTTAGGCAGATAGTCAGATGCTTGTCCAGTTCAGACATCTAAAACTTACCAGATGTCTGAACTGGACAGGTAAAAAACTAGATCAAGGCTTATATCCGATCCCAATAGTGAGCTTTCGAAGAAAAGAACTGGAGAGAAGCTCTCCTTCAAAAGAAAGGCAATAAATCAAAGCCGCTCGGGGAGGGGGTAGGACTCCCTCGTCCTCCTCAACCCCCCCCCCCCCCCTCCCAGCTTTTGAGATGCGTTAGTGTGGGTTCCTTATCGATTTCGGTCACCGATTTTGGCTGGAGTTGGTCGAGTAGTTGCGGTGGAAGAGTTCGGCGCAGCGAAGTTGTCACCTCTATAGGGTCTAGGACGACGGAGTGTGCGGCGCCGCTCGTTGAGATGTAGATGGTGGAGAAAGAAGCTCGGGGATGATGATGTTCGAGTATGGGCTTTGGTAGGGGATTGTCCCTCGTCGGCACTCGGCAGCGTCGTTGGCTGTCGGTGAGGGGATTAGGAGGGTCGAATGGCGTCGTCGAGGAGGGGCCCATCGAAACTTCGACCAGTGCTCGTCGGAGCGGCGCAATGTTTGAATATCGCCAATGGTGGAGAGCTTGCGTCGTTGAGTTTTCAAATACAGTTGGATCGACGATGGTTGGAGCTGGGCTTGGCTTGACGGCGGACGTAGAGAGCGTTGCGGCGTCGGGGAGGCTCGTCCTGGGGAGGCCGAGGGCTTCATCGGAGCGACCGATGGTGATGACGAAGGGGTTTTCAGTGGGTGGAGGTGGCTGCCATCTGATGATGGCGAATCGGTAAAGGGGGCGGTGTGACGAAGGTGCATGACGAGAGCAACATGGGGAGTGGAGAGGGGCAGGAGAGAGGATGACCGAAGATACGCCGGAGTGGTGAGGAGGCGTCGGGATGGTTTTCAATTTTGAATTTTGAATTTGAGTTTAAAATTTCAAATTAAAACAAGGTGCAGGAGATTTGTGGGGAAATTGAAATGTGAATTTCAAATTTTAAGTTCTTTGAGATTCAACTTTTCAAAATTCAAAGTTGAATTGGATGTGTGGAGAGGGGGAGATTCATTGAATTTTGAATTTCAGTATAGATTTTTGAAATTCAAAATTTTGTTGGGGAGTTTGAGGAGCATATTGTGGTGTAATTTGAATTTCAAAATATATTTTGTTTGAAATTCAAATTACAATTTGTGGAGTGATCGGCGAGTGCAAGCATTACATTTGATAGGCGGCGGTGATCAGTGGCGAAGAAGTTCGGCAGCAGCACCAACCTGGCGGTTAAGAACGACTACTATTGAGAGCTGGATTTGACGCAATCAAAAGACGGCGTTGCGGTGAGGTTGGTTTGGTGGATACACGACAGAAACGTCGTGGGGAGAGAAGTAAGCATGCCAGCAAGAGATGGTGGTTGTGTGTTGCCACTATGGACGTTTTGGAAAAAGTGGAGGGAGTTTCTGGGGTGGAGTACTAGTTCGGTGGATTTTGATTTCTAAATTAGGTTTTTGTGGAAGTCAAATTACATCTGGAGGAGTTGGGTGGGAGAATAGGGTGCAAACGCCTCGTCTACAAGTCTAGCTAGGGGATGAACTAGTTAGAATTGTAGGCTTAGCTTTGTAGTTCTTCACTGTTCTGTTTATGAACAGAATTGTTTTGTTAATTTTTTTATTAATGAAGCGGTGATGAGGTCACTTTTTTTTTTTACTACATCGATGAAACTGTCTCTCCTGGAATTTTTCACAGGTTGTCACTGTTCAGTTTACGTCTATTGATCACAAATATATAATTGTTTGCAGGTTTTTAATTGTTTTGGCCAGCACTTCTGTCTCCACTTTGAGGCATTTCTCTTAGGGATGTCTCCTGTGTACATGGCGTTCTTGAGATTTATGGGAGAGGAGGAGGAAGCGAAGTTGTTCAGTTACAGCCTCGAAGTGGGTGGAAATGGCCGCAAGTTGATATGGCAAGGAGTTCCGAGGAGCATCAGGGATGGACACAAGAAGGTTCGAGACAGTTATGATGGACTCGTAATTCACAGAAAAATGGCCCTCTTCTTTTCTGGTGGGAACCAGCAGGAACTGAAGCTAAGGGTGACTGGTCGAATTTGGAAAGAACAATGACATGATACATATATAGCCTCTCTGGAACCGAAGTTCAAACCGTGGATTATCTAATAGTCCGCGTCGCTAGGGGTGATATGATGTGTGAAACTGTGAATATCGTTCTGTTTACTAGATTTGGATAACCTTTTTTTCAGAAGAAGAAATAAATCATATGTTGTATCTGCAGGTGAGAATTTTGTGTAACCAGTCTGATTGATGCAGGGTGATAACTATGTAGCAAAAAGTTTGCCAGATTGTGTTACGATTTTCTTGACAAGTCAGTTTTAAAATAAAAAAAATGGGACAGTAAATTGCTTACTTAAAATTTATTTATTTATTTATTTTGTGGGAAATGGAATATACATTAGCAAAGACAGAAGTTAATACAAATTGAACACAACTCCGCTTCCAACCGAGGATGGATGTTGTCGGGTTGCAACTACGAAAGAGATTCGATCTTTAGACAGAATTTTGCCACCGCATGGGCAGCTGTGATAAATTTCTCCTGACATTTGAAATGCTACACCAAGGTGGTGCCACGACAAGTCTGTGTCTGCATGCATAAATAAGGTGAGCCAAATGCTGAGGAGTTCGAGTGCTGGTTTTGTGTCCTCTGAATGATGTTTGTAGCATCCCCTTCAAACGATACTTTGCTCAAGGGGATGTTTGTAGCATCCCCTTCACCGATACTTTGCTGATCTGATTTGCTGCCTGTCAATTTATTTCCGTAGGCAAATGACTGCAGGCTCGGCATCATTTGTCATAATTTTTCTTTTTTCCACAGCCGTAACTTACCCAAGGGAATTCTTGTCAGTGCCAACGTTGCGTTGGCATTTGTCTTCAAGGTGTTAATCGGGGATGCTGCCCCGACTGTACTTCTCCTTCCCGGGCACAGTCTTCAACCTCCTTTATTTGTCCCCGAAGGCCACAGAATGTAGGCGACACGTTAATCACATCTGAGGGATATATTGACTTTGTTTTCAAACCCTAGTTTGCAACGTACCTTCTAAATAGGGATGCTTTTGGATCGGATACTGGTCAGATATTAGCTAAACCAACATCCATATTCGCATTTCATAGACGTATTCGGATACGGGTATGAATATGAGTCATGACGTATTCGGATACGGGTATGAATATGACATGACTCGGGAAAAAAAATATTATATTTGTATCCGCAAATTTTGGATACATATGCAAATCGAATACAGTGCATCGAGTACAAATACGAAATTATGAAGATACTTTTTGCTATATTTTTTCTTAATTGGTACTCAAATACGGTTATCACTGAACCATATCCGGAAAAAAAAATACAGATATCAAAATTTTATATCTAATTTCAAAATAGAAATCAACACCAGAAAACAAGTTTACATAAATTTTCATGACAAAATGGTTAATAGTTTCAGGTTCATCATGACAAAATGGGCATGTGCAGTCCACATTTGGGACGATTTTGGCTCTTTTTCCATTCGTTCTCACTATGTTGTTAGTCGCCCTCCAAACAAAGTCAGCTACGTACCTGAGGTTGAATTTCTTTCCTAGCTAGCTCGAAACTTTTTACAGAACCCACTGGAATTTGTACGTTTGTCTTGGGCGAGGAGACATCGGTAGGCTGAGTAGTGAGCACCCCTCGCTTCCCCTAGTCCACAATATATAATCGGGATTGGCGCTAATTGGGGTGTTGGGAATCTGCTTGGTTGTTTCCGGGTCAAATAAACTTGTTATCAGATTGTTTCTTAATTTGTTAAGCAAATGTTACTGCACATGTGCATGCTATGGTAGGTGCATCAAACTTCAAAAACTTCGGCAGAGTGGTTCTCTGCTCCTTGTTCCTGAAAATCGATGAGTCTTCAAGTTTTCTCCTTAGATTAATGTAAGTTAGATTAAATGTTTAAATAATGTAATTAAATTAAATGTTTATATAGTGGAATGAAGCCTTCAATTGATTATCTCTCAACTGTATAGTATTTTCATAGATGGATCATTTTTTTATACATCTTCATAATTTTTGCGGGTTATTTTCGTGATTTTTGTCACCTTATGGCATACAAATATATAGATATGAACTTTTACTGTTGTTGGTAGGTTATTGTAGTAGAAATTATTGATTGGCTTTCACTGCATGTTTTCTTCATAATGCATGCAGTTTGAGGTCAGATTGGTAGTGTAATTAGTCTTCAAAAAGGCCCTATTATCATGCACTAAGATACAATAATAAGTTTGTCATTTGTTGTTAATTGTCTCACCCAAATGAAGATAAGAATACCAAAAAGAAGCAAGAAGCTAAACCTTTTTCCTATTTGGCGAGAACACTATAATTATGAGCAATGAAACTTCCTTTTAATCTATCATTGCTTTTTTTTTTTTGGCCCCCCTTGTAATCATTCAATCCAAACGATAATGATACCTCCTTTTTCATTACTATTCTTAAATGCAAGGACTTGGTACACAATGAAATCAATGCACACCATCTCACGTTCTCTCAACCCTATATATCAAAAGAGTAGGAAGTTAAGTAGTAGAAGAAGAAGAAATGGCAGTGGAGTTTGTGATGATGGTGAAGCTAAAGGTACTTGCAGCTAGTAGCCATTGCAGTCTCCATGTCTCACTACTATGGTTCTTCCTGCTCAAGCTTCCATTAGCTACAAGGATGTCTAGAGGTTCATTTGCTGATATGGTACTCAACACGAGGCTCTTTCTTTTCCGTCTAAATCGTGTGCTTTTGCCGGACCAACCAGCGAGGAATGGGAGGAGGTGGGAAAGAGCAGTGAGGCTTTTCCATGAGAGGATGTCCACCGTAAACGAGCAGGCGATCGAGGATACATTGCATGCTTCATCCATGATAGCAATGTGAATGACCTTCAATATATGTTTGTGTACGTTGGTTGCCTCTGTAAAAGTTATGAATCACTCACATTAATTTGTGCCTTTATATATTAGTTTGTATTTTTCTTTTTCTCTTTTGACAGTTTGACCCAGATGCTTGTTACTGGACCTTTCAAGGGTTAATTCACCAACTTCTTAATGAAAATAAATTATTTGGCTGTGTTGTAATACCCGCTAAGCTAAAGATAATACGAACATTTGGAGGACTACGAACCTACGGTGGAGCAAACTGGGTAAATACCCCACTTTTCAAAAATATTTAGCCAAATACCCTTCTTCCAAAAATATTTAGCCAACTACCCCTTTTAATTAAATAACCAAAAAGCAAAATTTTAGATATAACCCCACTCTAGAAAATATATACTATAATACACCTTAACCTTAAAAAAGCTGGATAATTCACAGAAAATAAAGAAACTAAAATTAAAAAATCTTTCAAAATTCAAGATTAGATACGTTGACAAAAGATTAGCAGAAAGTAAGCATATTGCCAGTAAAGAAATATCAGATTACCTATTATTAACAACAAAAGTAACTAATCAACTACCTAAAGAAATACAAAAACAAATAGCATACAAAGTACTAGATTACAGAAACGAAGAAGCAAGTTGGTATTACCAACACCTACTAGCAGACAAAATAGTAGGACATGGAGCCAAAAATTTATTTAAACATACAAGACTTGGAAGAAGTTAACACCGGTCCTGAAATGTTCATTGATATAAGAAAAGATTTAAGAATCATAAATAAAAATATAAAAGAATTAGGAAGATATATGACAGAATACCCAGAAGAAGAAATGGGCATAACAGAAGAAGGTATGCAAGAACTAGAAGCCATAACGAAACTTAATATAAATATTCTAGAAATAGAAGATTTAATGGCAAATCCTAACTCAGAGGAAGTGCAAGAAGCATTGAAAAATCTAGATATAGCACATGAAGAAGTAAAAATGGACCAAGATAAAATTATTGAAAAACCTTCAGAAATTCCAAGTAACATGTATGAAATCTTAAGACCACCACCTCACAAAAAACCATATCAATTACCATGGAAATGGCAAAATACAAGAAGAAGAACGCAACTAGGAAAAGGTAAAGAAAAAGAAACTCCAAAATATGAACCAACAGAACATTTCGAAAAAGGAATAGCAGGAAATGGAGAATGGCTAGACCTAGATTGCGTAAAGGATGTAGATAGAACAATTGAAGAATGGGTAAAAGCGTCACTAATAGTAGGATTTAGACAAAACCTTAACGGAGATGCATTTGAAAAATTCATAGAAGCTACCTTTATGGGAGTAGTAGCAAAATGGTGGAATGGACTAGAAGAAAAAGAAAGAAATACTATAAGAAAATCAAGACCAATTGATGATAATGGAACTGAAGAAAGTTCAACACAACGGACTTTAGGTTTAAAAGAAATAATTACAAATTACGAAAAAGCAATAAGAACCGAATTCAGCGTATACGATAAAGGAGAAAAACACACTATATATAAAAAGAATCAAGCAAGATGGAGACTAAGTAACTTAGAAATATGCGACATGTGCCATTTTGACAACTATGCTTGTGAATTCCGAGAATATTATCAAGATAGTTATTACACAAAAGAAGAACGGAGTCCAATTTTAGACTCATTCTTTCTAAAATTACCTGATCCATGGAGCATAAACATATATAGTGCATACGTAAATGAGAAAGTAAAGCCTGAAGTAGACACTTTAGGGTATAGAACGCAATTTGTAAAAGACTATAGAGACAAAGTATGCCAAGAGGCCAGAGCAACAATGAAATATTACAGAACATATAAACAAAGAATTTGCTGTGAAGAGGCAAGACCAAACCATTGGGGATGCAAAAATAACTATAAATACAATAACTATAAATACACAAAGAAGAATAATCACAAATTCCCAAAATATCAACCAAAATATAGGAAAACTTTTAAGAGATATAGAAAACCTTTTAAAAAATACTTTAGAAAAATGAATAAAAATAAAAATAGGCAATATACAAAGAATCCAAAAAAATGTAATTGTTACATATGTGGAGAGGTAGGACACATATCACCAAATTGTCCTAAACGAATGAAAAAAGAAAATGTAAAATACGTAGAAGAAATTGAAGAAATGAATAGCATAAATTACGAACCCATAGAATATGATGAAGAATGGTCAGATATAAGTGAAGATGAAGAAATAATGGTAATGGAAGAAGATAGTGGAAGTAGTGAAGGTGAAACAGAAGAATGTGAAATATACATGTTAACTGATCTAACAGAAATCGGAGAACCCTCAGAAAGAGAAGAAAACAATGAAGAATTAAGAGAAAGAATGTGCTTTGACATACAAAAATACGATAAAATAAGAGAAACCAAATTAGATATAAATCCGAAAGAAATCTTTAAACTACCAATATTTGAAAGGAAGAAAAGCACCATAGTAATAGCTAGGAATAATGAACAACCTATAGACATTGAACAAGCGCAAGGCAAAACCATAATCCCATTAATAACAGAAAGAATAATAAGACAAGAAATGGAAAAGATAAACGAAAAAACCAGAAAAACATTAAGACACATACATTTAGGAGCTGTACAAATAATAATAAAAGCTTATTTTAAGGAAGGAATAAATACACCCCTCCAAATATATCTAATGGACGATAGGATAATATCAAGTACACAAGACGCCTTAATAGGAGTAGTACAAGGAAACCTAATGTACCAAAAGATAAAGTTCACAATAAAACCTAATTTCTCTATAAGCATGACAGAAGAAAATAAAGATAAAAGTCTAGTGATGTATCATAAGTTATCAGGAATAGAAATGATAGAAAAAAGCAAAGTTATGAGCATACAAATAAGGAATATTTACGCTTTCACTAGTAAGCACGAAGTAAAGAATAGAAATACAGACAATTTCAAAATAGAGCCGCTATTCAGCGAAATCATAAGGTACAAACCAGCTAGAGAAAACCCTGAAATGACCATACCAAATTATATAGAATTCGACTTTAATAAAGCAAAAGAAAAAGAAAAAGAAAAAGCACCACAAATAATGTTCGGAAAGAGGTCACTATCAATAAGAAATAAACAACAAGCATTAGAAATAATACCAATAATAAATACATTGGAGCACCAAAATAATAACCAATTTAAAATAGAAATAGAATATTATGACAATGGAAAATGGAATAAACAAATAGCCTTAGTCGACACAGGAGCTACTAATTCACATATTAAACAAACAAATATAAAAACTACTGAATTGATACCATTAGATAACCCATATTATTACTTAGATTATTACAATAACAAACATCCAATTGTACATAAAATTATATTACCACTAAGAATAAATGGTAAAAAGGAAATGTTGTTACATTTACATGTAGACCCAGAACAACATGTTAATGATATGTTATTAGGAACTGACTTCCTTACGTCAGTACAACCTTACTCGATTCAAGAAGGAAAAATCACAATAACAGTAAACAATGAAAATATGGTAATAAATAGGATATTGGACAAATGAATCCATTAAGAGCAACAAAAAACACATTATACATCCTAACAGAATTTGTTTACGACGGATACAAATCAAGAAACTACCATAGTCTAATAGACACCGGAGCAGGTACTAGTTTATGCCGCGAGAATATACTACCAAAATGGAAACAAGATGGTTTTAATAAAAAAGCCATATCTGGATTAACTGGACAAACAATCATACTGGACAAATACCAACAAAACGTCAGTGTACAAATAGGAAGTTACATACTAAAAATACCCATAGTATACCAATTTAACGATATGAATAATGACGTACTCTTAGGAAATGACTTCTTCCAACAATACTATCCCATAACTATATCACATAAATCAGTTGTATTTACAACACCTTGCGGACACCAAGCAATAGCAATTAGAATAACACAACCATATTCCAGAACTGACCTACCACACATCAGAGTTTCTTCAACCCAGCGTGGTGAATATCAATACTTACCAAATAAAACTAGAATACAACAAGTTCAGGTTCAAATAACTACTACAAAAGAAATTTTACAAAAACAATTAGAGGATCTGTGCGGAGAAGACCCCTTGGCAAAATGGAACCTAAGTAAACCCACGGCACATATAGAGTTAATAGATAAGAACAAAATAATTAAAATTAGACCAATAAGACATACTCCAACAGACCTAGAAGAATTCAAAATACACATAAAAGAATTAGTAGAAAACAATTATATAAGGAAATCACAAAGTCCTCATTCATCACCAGCATTCATAGTAAAAAAGCATTCAGAAGAAAAAAGAGGTAAATCTCGAATGGTAGTAAATTACAAGGAATTAAATAAAAATACTAAGAGATTTGGATACCCACTACCAGATATGCAAATCTTACTTAACACAGTAAGAACAAGAAAAATATATTCGAAATTTGACTGCAAATCAGGATTTTATCATGTAAAATTAACAGAAGATTCAAAACCTTTAACGGCATTTAGCACACCTCAAGGATTTTATGAATGGAATGTATTACCATTCGGATACAAAAATAGCCCAGGAATATTTCAAGAATATATGGATAAAATTTTTGAAAAATACAACAATTTTATATTAGTATATGTAGATGATATTCTAATAGGGTCAGAAGACGAAGAACAACATAAAGAACATCTACTAAAATTCATAGAAATAGTGAAAGATACAGGCATCATACTATCAAAAAAGAAGATGGAATTATTCAGAACTGAGATAGAATTCTTGGGAACAAAATTATCGCATGAAGGAATAGAGTTACAACCACATATAGCAGAAAAAATAAAGACTTTTCCTAATGTCTTAAAAGAAAAAAGAGAAGTACAAGCCATAATAGGATTACTAAACCAAACAAGAGGTTACATACCAAATTTATCAGCAAAAACAAATTGGTTGCAACAAAAACTTAAAAAGTCTAAGAAATGGGAATGGACCTCGGAGGATGAAGAGAAACTTAAATTATTAAAACAACAAACTTCAGAGTTACCAAAGCTAAGACTACCAGTTAAAGAATGTTCTTGGATAATAGAAACTGATGCATGTGAAACTAATTGGGGAACGGTATTAAAATTCGTTGAAATAGGAGAAAGCGAAGAAAAATTAGCTAGATATACTAGTGGTTCTTTCACACAAACCCAACAAAATTACCACATAAACGAAAAAGAACTACTAGCAATCTTAAAAGCTATAAAAAAGTTTGAATTATTCATAATACATACAAAATTTATGGTAAGAACAGATAATACACAAGCAAAAAGTTGGATCAACAAAATAATAGACCCAACCATAGCAAATAAAAGATTGATTAGATGGCAGATGGAGTTAGCACATTACGATTTCTCAATAGAGAACATAAAAGGAAAACTTAATATTTTAGCCGATTTCTTATCAAGATATTAACTATTTCCGCCTGTTGCAGAATGGAAACCCGAGTTCAGCAAATAGAACGCGATATAGTCTACCTAAAGGAGACAGTGGAGCAATTAAAAGGAGCATTTAACCAAATACAGCTGCAAATATGTGGTCTTCAAAGTATATTTTACCAACATATAAGTTCTGATCGTATTGAAAAAATGAGCGAAGGGAGTGAACCTACTATCCCACAAAATACAAGTGGGATCACAAAAATAGCCACACAAGAAGAAAACTCCACATCCATACAGCCCACTACCTACAAAGAGAGTTTACTCTCAGAACCTCCAAAATACTCCAAAAAGGATTTATTTTTACAATATATTGAGAAATTATGCCAGACCACTCAGGTCAACCAATTTATCAAAACTATTTCTCAGCAACATATGAACAAGACGATCATACTACCAGGAGCTAATCCAAAAACCGTAAGAGTATTGTTCGAAAGAGGACTTATCCACTGCATTTATCCATCTCGAGAATGTGAAGAACTTAGTCAGCTGCCAAAGGAAGTATATAAAGCGGCTAGAAGCTATTTTGGTCTTACAAAGGCATCCAAGATATATGTTCGAATATTTTCAGCAATTCCAGAATTCCTGGAAGATAATGAAGAACTACCAGCTGAACATATTATAAAAATAGGGATGACAACTCAAATCTTGTTTGGAGCAACCGGTATAATACCATATAAAGCCGAAGAATTTGAAAAACTAATTCCCGAAAGAAGAGCTACGGGATTTAGAACAATGTATTGTGAACTAAAGGACATACAAAGCAGAGAAGGTAACATATGGATCTATGACAACCCTGACCCACAGAAATTAATGATCTACAGCATAGCAAAAATTAAACAACCCCAGTCAAAGAAAGAAGTTTTTGACAGCTGGTACCGAATCTTACATAAAGGAGATATGACAATGACAGAAGAAACAGCTATTCACTACTGTAGACTGATGAGGATGGAACCACAGCATTCATGTGACTACTGCAGAAAAGGACAAGAGCAGACTGACGAAGAACTATTCCTGATGTGAAAGCACGTGAAGATGTTCCCTACATAAGCAGCAAATATCTCAATTATTTAGCTATGATGTAAGCACTGATGTAAGAGAAGCAATAATTGTATATGTGATGTAAGCAGTGATGTAGGAGAATAATAATTGTATCTAGCCATCCCTTCGGCTATAAAAGGGAAGGCAGGGTAAGGGAGAGGGCAGAGCTTCTTGAAAACAAAAAAATCCCTCATAATCTTTGTAAGTCCGTTTGTAACAAGCTTGGAGAAAATAAAATGTCTTTTATGAGTACATCTATCAGCCTCCGTAGAAAATAAGGTATGAACAACTAAATTCCTTTACTCTAGAGAGAGTTTTGTAAGGCTCTGCCTAAATAATCTTGCAAAAAGACTCATTTGCTAACTTCTTTAGTTAGACTTTTGTGGTTGTCTGTACCAAAGTGCTACTAGTTGTTCTAGACGTATCTCTTGGATGAAGCCCTATTGAGGGCATAGTAATCTTGAGATGGGAAGAACGTAAAAGGAGCACAGAAATCGGGGTGCATACCAGGGGTATTTTATCCACTGGTAGTAACTGGTACAGAACAGATCAAAAAAGTTTAACTAGGTCGGAAGCATGATGGGCCGTTTTTGTTTTGATTTTTAGGTATCCTTAGAAATCTCTCTCTGCTCTTTATTTCATAAATCCTTATTATCTAGAAGCAATGGATGATAGTTTCGGTATTGTCTCACCAATTTTTGAATTAATGGTTAATTACCAAGGAAGTGACAGAATGTTAGTTTTTGATGTTTATTATCCTCATAGACAAATAAGTATGGACGATTGCTACGAATTCAAATTATTCTTTTTTAGCATTCAACGCGTAATAATTATAACAATAAACCAAATAATTCCTGGAGAAACTAGTAATATAAATGTTGAAATAATTGACGATCTAACTTATCACGAAAGATCTTTGTTATTTTATGAAAATGGTATATTTAGTAGTTACGTTTGGAGCCCCACGACTGCATACAGACAATTTCTAGAAGAACATGAACAGAATGAAGGAGAACATAGATATACAGAAGAACTTGAAGAACCTCCATATGATAGTGATGAATATGAGACAGTATCAGAATATATAAGAGAACTTGACGACGATGACGACGAAATTCCAATCATTCCTGATTACTTTTTCAGAATTGACAATATCCATTATTTTGAAGAATATTATTTTTCAAACTTTGATCTATTTTTTAACCATTTAGATTTTTCTCTTTAAACTTTAAAAGTTTTTGATACTCTCTTCCTTTTAATTTTCAGGCCTCCAGGAGATTAAGCGCTACTCACACATACTACTTGAGAGATCTCACGCACCCACCAAGGTGGTATCAGAGCCAGTACAAAGTAAGTAAATTTAATTTAAATTTAAAAATTTTCTGCATATTTTTTAGTAATTTATAGGGTAGAAAGAAGAAAAACTAAAATCTAATAATAGAAATGAAAACTATCCTAAAACCCAAAAACTTTTAGTTTTTGTAGAAAGGTCACACATCCTATAAAAATTATTATAGGAAGAAAACTATAGAAACCTAACTAAAAACTAGGGTATTTTACTAATTATTTTCAAAACAAGGGTATTTAACTAAATATTTTCAAAAAGAAGGCTAATAACCCAAATAACTCACCTACGGTGTTATACTTGATGTGTTTTTTTTTATATATATAAAAGTTACCCTAGTCACCTTATTCATTAATGAACAGTTAACGAAATAAAGTACGAAATATTACAAACCCCAAATAAAGAAGTCCACATCTAACTGAAAACAAATACATTACGAACTGCCAGAACTAAGAAAGTCTGGCTCACAAAATACCAACCTCCCCAACAAAATACCAACCTCCCCAATTGCCTTAGCTTCTGCCTTCCGCTAGATCATGCTACTCCTCCATATCAGTCTTTCTTCCTTGGCCCCAGTGCACCTGCCCAATCATTAATAAGCAATAAAATTTTATGAAGCATCCTCTGAAATGTACAGTTATTGTTACGAAAGCATGCATCGTTTCTATCTAGCATGCATCATATGTGGGACAGTTGTTTTCCCATCCCCTAGAATGGAAATGGTGTTATCGTGCAACAAATGTCCCACCTTCACAATCCCCTTCCATAGATAGGACACCTTTCCGCATTTGCTACGTTCTCCGAATCTCGTTTTTTTCCGTTGTCTATATACCCTGAATGAATTACACCACCAAGACTGACGTCGCTTATTCATTTTCCACCATTATTCATATCACGGAGGTTCACGACCCCTAGTCCTCCGAACTCTTTCTTTCTGCACACCTTGCTCCATCGGATCAGATTGACTCCTTTGTTATCCTCCCGTGATCCTTTCCAGAGGAAATTCCTCCTGCATTTATCTATTCTGTCTATCACCCAACTCGGAATCTCATAAATGGACATGAGGTATGTCGGCAGGCTGCTTAGGACCGAATTGATAAGCGTAACTCTGCCTCCCAGCGATAGGAACTTCCCTTTCCACCGTGCGAGTTTTTTTCCTCCACTTTCTCCACTAAAGGCATCCAGTCCTCCTTATGCAACTTCCCAGGTCTGATTGGCGTCCCGAAATATTTGAGTGGGAATTCTCCTTTCCCACATCCCAACGCGTAAGATATAGTATCTATGTCATCTTCCTGCTCTTTGTATATGGCTATGACGCATCTCTTATGAGTTATGAAGATTGACGGCCAATCCTGACCAATATTCAGAGATCTTAATAGCACTGTAACTGCTATGGTTTCCTCAACCTCTGCTGTCCCGAAAAGTAACGTGTTGTCCACATATTGTAGTATAGACAATGGCTCCTATATTCCTTTTACCTTGACTCCTTTGATAATATTCGCCTCTTTTCCTCTCCTGATCATCTCCGCCAATCCATCGGCAATAATTGTGAAAATTAGTGGTGATAGTGGATCCCCTTGTCTTAGCCCTCGACGACAGCGAATTTCTTTTTCAGTAACTCCGTTCAGCACAATGAATGACTTTCCATTTTGAACACACAATCTCATCCAACTCCTCCATTTCACCCCGAATCCTTTTAACTCCAGCGCCTCGTCCACACAATCCCAATCCACCGTATCATAAACTTTTTCAAAGTCCAGTTTTAGTAGAAAACCGTTCACCTTATCCTTGTTCCCTCTAAATATCATCTCTTGAGCTGAGGCGATGCTATCCATGATATCTCTACCTTCGACAAATCCGCTTTGAGTTTCGTCAATAATCTCTAATAAATGTGGCGCCAATCTATTGGCCAGAACTTTAGTAATGATCTTGAACGATCCATTCAACAGACTGATGGGTCGTAGATCTGACATCCTCAAGACCTCTGATTTCTTCAGAATTAATATAACATTTGCATAGTTTAATCTTTCAACTCGTGCAACTCCACGATAAAGTTCCTAGAAGATGTCCAATAAATCTTTCTAGATGATAACCCAATATCGAGTGTAGCATAGAATCGGGAATCCATCCGGACCTGGCACCTTATCCTGACCCAGAAGTCTTATAGCTTTTAAATTTTCCTCCTCTGAAAATTCTTCCTCAATCCCTTCACTTCCCTTAATTCTCGATTCACTCCACATGTCCGATAGCAACTTACTTATCTGCAATCTCTTCTTTCCTAGGAGCTCTCTAAATCCTCTATCTATGTGTTGACTGATTTTTAAGCTATCCTCGGTCCAGATTTCATCTACGAACAACCCTCCAATGTGATTACGTCGCCTTCTACCATTAACCACCTTATAGAAGAATGCCGTGTTTGAATCACCTTCCTTGAGCCATTGAATCCTAGATCTTTGCCTCCAGTAACATTCCTCCATCTCACCTATTCTATGTATCTCCCCTCTGCTCGATTTCATTTCCTCGTATTCACCTTCCTCCAGGTTCCTAGTTTCTTCAATAATTTCTAACTCCTGGATCCTTTCTCCTAAGCTCTCCTTCTTCCTATAAATCTCTTCGAACTCCCTCTTTGCCCACTTCTTAAGACAATTACGGAGCCTTCTCATCTTGCTGTTCCATTTGGATATCGCATCTGTGTCTACCACCGGCCCCTTCCCACGACTTTTTAATAATCTCATAACAGTTATCGGCCATGGTCCAAGCTTTCTCGAATTTGAACTGTGGACTAGGTCTACCTCTATCGCTTCCACATTCCAGCATAAGCGGTGAATGGTCCGATGTGTACCTCGGAAAAGATCTCACTGCCGCCAGTGGGAATAGGCTTTCCCACTCTGCTGAAACCAGCACTCTATCTAACTTAGCAAGTGTCGAAGTCGCCTGCATGTTAGACCAAGTAAATCTCCTATCCGACGCCTGGATCTCAGTGAGATCCGAATCATTGATTACCTGGTTGAAATTTTGTCTGTCTCTGACGTTTGGACCTCTTCCTCGATGTTCGAATTAAAATCTAGTAATATTGAAGTCTCCTCCAAGAACCCACGGGCCAACCCATCTACCCCTAATGTTAATTAACTCCGTCCAGAAGTCCATCCTAAGTGACGGGTTATATGGACCGTAAATTACGGTGACCATATGTTCCCACCCATCCCTATTACGTCTAATCCTAATCGTGACCGAGAACTCCCCGATAAAACTATCTAAAATCTCAAACATCGTGGAGTCAACCCCTAATTCTATGCCCCCCGACATACCTTTAGACGACTTGAAGCGCCACTGAAAATCCCTTAACGATCTCAGGCATGAGAAATCTTTGTTCTGTGGATTTTCAATCCTAGTTTCTTGAAGCACACATATCGATGACTTTTTGTTGGCAATAATATCACTCACCAACTTACCTTTACCCCTAGATCGCATACCTCTCACATTCCAGAAGATGTATAACATTAAAAAACTAATCTCAAGACTCCTACCACCCTACCTAGCCCACACTACAGGGGCATCTAAAATCCTATTCTATATGCCTCTTCCCTTAGCGCATATATCCTAACTTGTTGTATATCTATAGTGGATCCCATGTCTAAACCTAGCATGCTAGCATAATAAAGCAACGTACTATCTGAAATAAATCGCAAAATCGAAAACTCACCTCCACAAGCGGATGTTGGTTCCTTTGCCTTTGCTGCTGCTTTAATAAGGTCCTCCTCACTCAGACCCTTAGATCCCCTATCTGTCACTTTATCTCTTGCTTTTTCTCTTGACCTCTTCACCCCATTCCCCGCTGCACCTAAGCGTGGCACCTTGAGATTACTGGTCCCTGGAGTTAATTCTCTCACCTTCTTTTCCCACCTCTCGTTCTCACTGTTAGAGTTATGAATGTCCACCCCACCCCATAGAGAGCTCTTGTGATATCCTCCTCCAACCTGTAGTCCATCTTTTCCCCTATCTCTGCCTCTCCCTCCTCGAGACTACCTGAGTCTCCCACTTGTCCCTGCTCCCCTACAGCCTCTTGGACCTCCTCAACATTTTCTTCCTCCCCCCTATAAAATGTCCAAATTATTGACACCAATGCCCCTCACCCCAGCGCTATCACCTTCGTTATTCTTGTTGCCGAACACCTTCAAATTTTTATCCACCTGTTGAATAACAAAAGGTGGCCCATTCACATTAATCATGTTCCCAAGCCCAAGCCCAACCGAATTAAAATTAGCTGATACTGCTTTAATTGCCATCTGAATAGCTTCCTGGAAATCCGCCTTCGTCATAGCCATGACAGTTGACTGATCCGCAGTGGGCCCCATCGGCTGTACAACTAGACCTGCACGCAACGTCACGTCCACAGTACCTCGTACTGCGGATATGACAGGTGCCGAAAACCTGAACTTCTGCCGAATCCCTCTCCTCCAGCTGGCTTCTCTTCTGACCCCCTGCACGCAACGTCATCTCCCATCTTACCTATCTGATAGGGCCTATCGAGTACCTTCTGTGGATTTGCTACGAGCCTCAACCCAGTGGAATCCTGATTTGAGCAGGTTCAGATGGCCCCCCTTCGATCTAACGGCTCAAAGTGCTTAGTCGAATTAATCTCAGCTCTACCCAACTGAAGGCTGCGATCTCCTGTACCAAGATCCAACGGTTGTAGGTCGTCTTCAACCTCACGCTCCCTATCAAACCCAACCTCCGACATATTCTTAGTACCCTCTGGCGACTCCCTAAACAACACCTTCTTTTTCCTCTCGAGAACCACTTTCACTTCATGCCTCTCCTCTTCGAATTCCGCAATAATCACCGACGGAATCAAACTCAGCACATCTACTCCGACTTGGATCCGAGCATACTCACGGCGAGTTTGTAGCGTCGTATTCTTGTCGATAGCGATAAGGTGCCCAAACCCTCCTACCAGATTCTGAAATGCCAACCGCACCCAACATTGATACGGCAAGTTGAACAATCGCACCCATATCGCTGTCGAATGGTCCACCTTCAAAGCCCATAGCTTCTCGACCATCTGCTCATAGTCACGTACCACTCTTTGCCCTCCAGACTTCCAAACCAGAGCAACTCTTTAATCCTTTCCTCCGAGCCGCAATACACCAAATAGACATCTTGCTTTACTTTCTGAATTTCCCAATTCAGCCTCATATTTGGCCTCACGGTCTCTGAAAGCTCCTCAGCTATCGCTGCTAGGGTAGGGTTTCCTGTGTGGATCTTTAGCAAAATACAGAGCTTCAACCAACTCTCAAATTCGGCCATGATCGGAGTGGGTGTAATTACCGCTTTAATACTTTTCCTCCCTGTGTCGAAACTTTCTTCCGACCTCGCCACCTCTATCTTGCTGGCCTTCCCCTTAGCCTGCTCTCCTGGACCAGACGATAATGAAACCCTACTGCCTCCGGCTAGGAGTACAAGGCAGCTCTTGGAGATGTGTCCCAACTTCTTACACATGTAACAGAACCCCTCATTGACACACTTGTAGATAAAGTGACCAAACTCCGTGCATTTATGACACTGTGTCTTTTTTGCAGGCCCAGACTTAGCTGACGACGAGGAGTAAAGTTTTTCTTCTTTCTTCTCTGCCTTTTTAACTCTCTTGGGCTTGTATGATATCCACTCCCCTTCCTCATCTTCTTCTTCGTCAATTCCATCTCCGACGAATCTCATCGACGGGGTTGGGGAACTCTATCTGCTCCCACTTTGCCTCTAGTAGTGGCCTCTAAATACGATCTCGTATGCTTAGATGGTGGTCGGAAAGTCTCTCTATCAACATCCATTGCCTCGACCTTGCTCCTTCCCACTGGCGATCGACGACGTGCTTCGCTGCTACCATGCCTCGACCAACCTCTATGGTATGGTCGTGAGCTCCTCGCCTGGGAAAGACCTCTAATAGTCGACTCATCTAAAGGCTCAACCTCAGATCTAACTCTGAATCCTGGCTATCGTTCGACCTCTTCCACTCTACCTCTCTTGGTCATCAGACAGTGTTGGCTGAGTTGTGACTTGCTGTGATGGGGATCTACTTGTTGTTTGCCTCTCAGGGAACCTCTCTGAGTATCTCTTTGCGCACTCATGATATCTATAATCTCAAACTATGGGTACAGAATGTCAAGGCAAAGGCAGGTGTAGGTGAGAGGAGCGTGGGTGTAGGGTGAGAGGGGGGAGTAGGGAGTGGAGGTAGAGAAAATCTAGGTTTAGTTTAGAGGGTTTTGGTGGTGGTGGAGGTGGTGGATTTGTTGGTGGTTGTAGGTTGAGGAAAGGGAAGGATGAGAGAGAGTCCACATTTTCAGGATGAGAGTACTTGATGTGTGTTAGCAACATTGGAAAACGTGAAATAACTGCTTTAAGATGCGTTCTAAAAGTTAGAATATGAATATTGGGTATAACTGTTATATAAATATATTAGAGGGCAATTTAGGCCCATTTTTAATATTTCATTTCGATAGCTCTGAGATTGAATTTAGGGTAGTGATAAAAAAAATTCTTATTGGGGACAGCTCACTTGCCACCTAACCTTCTATACATGCAAAAGCACCAAACATCTTCCTCCTCTATTCATAGTCTTTTTGTTTGAGTCTAATACGGAAACAACTGAATAACGAGATGCGAACTAAGAAACAAGTCAAAGAAACAAAAGCAAACAAAAGCAAAAAATACACAAACACATGAGATTTTTTCGAAGTTCATAAAATGCAATGGCTACTTTCCCTGCGCAAAGACACTTATGCAATTTTCACCAGAAAATATGAAGAGAAACTCACCACCAATGGTAGGGCTTATCTTCTTCTCCTTCTCTCAAGAACGACTGCTATATATCGGTTTCTCTCTCGAAATAACTCTCACTACACCCTATTAATCGTGTGTGTGTATATATATATATACATATATATACATATATATATATATATATATATATATATATATATATATATATATATATATATGATTACAATGGAATAGATCTCAGTCGTAAATGATCAGCGTCGTCTCAATCGATTGCGAGAAGAGGCAATCGACTGCAAATCATCCCGAGCAAACAGAGAGACAACGCAGCCGACTCCCCTCCTGGCAGTTGACTGTCAAATTAGAGAGTGCAACCAGGCAATATTCAGTCGACTGCAACTGCTTCTGCTTCTTGCAACTGTTGTTGCTGCTATTGTCTTGTTGTTGCTTGCTGACACTATGCTTCTGTGCTTCTCTCGTCTTCTTCAACAAACTCTTGTATATCGTGTATTAGATCCACCAATTCCAACACCTTTTTCTAAAGCTTTGCAAAACCCTCAACTGCAACTCCAAACCCTCTTCCCACTCCACTAAAGTTTGCACTCCAACAACCATATGGAGCCTAACCAAGGTCGTTTTTATTATATTCGGTATCCTCCCTACCCATACCATCTGACACATCCTCCTATCAACACGAATAACCCTCTAATCATCAACCTCGACAATGTTAATCACCTCCCACACTTCCCTCACCGGCCACTAATTAAGTTGTAGCTAAGCTGATTGTTAAGATAAATTAGAGAGATGAAAACAATACTGAATATTGAATTGAGTTCAACCAAGTACAATACCACCTATATATAGGAGGAGAACAAATGTCAAAACAACTCTACAACTAATATGAGACTATAATAATATCTAACACCCCAACTCAAACTCACGATGGATCAAACAGTGTGAGTTTGCCTACTAAGTATCTAAATCTCTGAATAGTATGAGATTTGGTGAAGAAGTCTGCAGTCTGCTAGGAAGATGTAACAGATTGGAGAGAAATGGTCCCTGGCTCAAAGCACTCACGAACATAATGGCAATCAATCTTTATATGCTTCGTTCGCTCATGAAAGGCTGGGTTGCTTGCAATGTGCAATGCACTCCGGTTATCACAATGAAGAGGAGTAGCTCCTGTAAGAGTGACACTCATATCTGATAACAGCCAACGAATATGAACAATCTCTCTAGTAGTAGCTGTCATTGCTCTGTACTCAGCTTCAGTCGAAGAACATGCAACAACTTCCTGTTTCTTACTTCGCCATGAGATCAGCGAATCACCAAGAAATAGATAGAAACCGGTGGTAGACCGTCTGGTAGTAGGATCATCTGCCCAATCTGAATCGGAATATGCATTCAGTTCTAATTTGGATGTAGCAGGCATGAATAATGAGCGATTAATAGTACCCCGAAGATATCTGAGAATCCAAAGAAGAGCACCGTAGTGAACTGATGTAGGAGCAGAAACAAACTGACTGACAACACTGACTGCGTGAGCAATATCGGGTCTGGTCATGCATAAGCAGACAAGCTGTCCAACAATCTGTCTGTATCTAGTGGGATCAGGAAGGAGCTCACCATCAGTGGGGCGAAGCTTCACATGCAGCTCTAAAGGTGTATCAGCATATCTACTGTCAGAAAGGCTTGTAGCGGAGATAATATCTGATGTGTATTTCTGTTGAGAAATGAGTATCCCCCGTGATCCATGAGCAATCTCTAGGCCCAGAAAATAACGTAGTCTGCCAAGGTCTTTTATATGGAGCTGCTGATGAAGGTATTTCTAGATGGATGTAATGCCCGCATAGTCATCCCCAGTAATGATCATATCGTCAACATAGAGTAGTAGAATTACCCTCCCCTGCGGTGATGACTGCATAAACATAGAATGGTTCTGAGAACTCTGACTAAAACCAGCCTTGGTGATGACAAGACAAAAACACTCAAACCATGCTCGAGGAGCCTGCTTCAAACCATATATAGCCCGGCACAACCGGCAAACATGACGAGGAGGAGTAGGGAGGCCAGGAGGAGGATCCATATAAACAACCTTAGATAAGGTACCATGAAGAAAAGCATTCTTCACGTCTATCTGGTATAACGGCCATTGGCGGATGGCTGCAACGGCAAGAAGAGTGCGAACAGTAGTCATCTATGCAACAGGAGCAAAGGTCTCATCATAATCAATGTCATGCTCCTGAGTAAATCCTCGGGCTACTAGACGAGCCTTGTATCGCTCAATAGATCCATCAGGTTGATATTTGACCTTGAAGATCCACTTGCAGCTAATAGGCTGAATGCCCTCTGGCAGAGGAACAACATCCCAAGTACCAGTCTGATCAAATATACTGAATTCCTCTGCAATAGCTTTTCTCTATTCAGGATATTGAATTACGTCTTGATAGGTTCTGGGCTCACGTGTAGAGTGCATAGCAGTGAGATATGCATGAAACTATGGTGAGTAGGAAGCTAGGATGGCAAAACCAAACTGGTCAGAAGGACCAGTGGCATTAGATGTATAACGTGCCGAAGGAATACCAAAAGTGAAACGGATAGACTGACGAAGAGGTGGTGGACTGACGAGGTGTCGGGGTGAGGATGGTGGAGTAGGTGCATGTGTCGGTGGGAAAGTAGGTGGGATGGGTGTTGGCTGCTGTGGGGATGCAGGTGGTGTTTCGGTAGGGGAAACAACAAGTGTAAGGACTGCAAGAGATGTGAATGGAGCCAGAGGAGTGGGATCAAAAGGAATGCGGGAAGATAAAGTCGGGAGGCTAGAAACAACTGGGGAATCGAGAAATCTAGTATCCTTGGAGGGAGTCAGGTAGTAAGGGGAGTCTTTCACAAAGGATACATGTTGAGAAATGTGAACACAACCCGCTGATGGATCAAAACAAAGATAACCTTTGTGTTCAGGACTGAGACCGAGGTGAACGCACTTAGCAGCACGAGCGGAGAGCTTCGTGTGCTCAGTAGGGGGGAGAAGCACGTAACAGGTGCACCCAAAGGTACGAAGCATACTGTAGTCAGGGAGGTGAATGATAAAAAGCCTTATAAGGCATCGTACCAGCTAGGGCAGACGAGAGAGTAATGTTGATGAGACTAACAGAGGTCATGATAGCTTCGGTCCAGAAAGAACGAGGAGCGAAAGAGGAGAGTAAAAGAGCACGAGCCATCTCAAAGATGTGACGATGCTTGCGTTCAGCTACACCATTCTGCTCATGTGTGTGAGGACATGATTGCTGAAAAAGGGTACCGTGTGACTGAAGGATCGATCTCATAGTGGTGGAAGTGTACTCACATGCACCGTCTGATCGAAAATTCTTAATTTACACACCGAATTGAGTGTGAATCATAGTTGTAAAGAATAGGTAAATATCAGGTATCTCAGATTGCTGACGCATAAGAAAAATCCATGTATGTCTAGTGAAGTCATCGATGAAGGCAACATAATAGAGATAGCTTTTCCACGAAGGTACGGGAGAGGGTCCCCATATGTCAGAATGAACAAGTTGAAAAGGTTGAGTGGTTTCAGAAGTTCTTTTGTGACTAAAGGGTAGGGCAATGTGTTTGGCCAAATGACAACCCTGACAATCAGATAAATGTTTAAAAGTGAGAGAACCAAGGGCACCACTGCTAGCTATAGTCTGAAGTCATGATGCGCTAATATGACCTAAACGTCTGTGCCACAGATCAGCATCAGAGGAAACAATACCGGCAAAACTAGAAGGAGAGTGATGTGCACGAAGAAAATTTAGATAATATAGATGACCCTGACGACTAGCACGCCCAAAGTCCTCACCGGTGGAGGAATCAGTAATCGAACAACCTAAAGAGCCAAAAGTAACGACAAGACCACTATCGCACAGCGCACTAATAGAAATAAGGTTTATTGATAAATGACTGGCATAGAGAACATATGGTAATGTGGGAGTGGGAGAGTTAATTGTTCCTGAGTGTGTAATAAGAAGTTGTGAGCCATCAACTATGTGCAGAGATGGAGAGTGAGAGGGAAGTGTTGTGCAGGTGGTGAACAGTGTCTGATTACTAGTGAGATGATGTGATGTACCAGAATCTAAAATCCAAAACGAATTCATACTGGGAGTGGCAAAAAGTGCAGATGAGCCAGCATTGATAGACTGACCCATGAGCTGTAGTTCCAGCTGAGTGAGGCATTGCTGAAGATTAGCCCAATCAGTAGGAGACGGCAAGGCCGGAGTGACGGGAATGGCCGAGGATGTGAGGGAAGAAGCACTGCGAGGAGAAATAAGACTAGCGCTACTGTGACTGAGAGCACATTATGGAGGGAGATGCTGCTGGTGTCTGGATCGGGGTAGGGAGTAGGGCGGTGCTACCAGTGGCGGAAGTAGAGGTGGGGTAGGGTGAGAAATGATGTAAGGACAAGGTAGGAGGCCGGAGGCAGACTGAAAGTGGCGCTGCTGCTTTTTGAATCTGGAGGAGGAACGAGAGGTGGTTGCATCGGAAAAGTCAGTAGAGGCAGAAATATGTGGGAGAGACTGAGATGCCATCAAGTAGTAGTACCTGTATATATATATATATATATATATATATATATATATATATATATGGCAAGCTTCGGTTGTGCACTACCTCTAGTGCACACGGTGTGTGCACTAGGCCTTCGGGCATTCATATCGACGATCTGAATAGTTCACATTGATCTACACATCTAAATTAGTCTAAATATGTAAAATCAAATCATTTGAAATTCATTTACCGATCCATTGAAGTGTTATAAAATTGTATGGCTGAAAATCATTATTTTTTATAGTCACATGATGGATCGGCAAATGAATTTCAAATGATTTGATTTTACATATTTAGACTAATTTAGATGTGTAGATCAATGTGAACGGTTCGGATCGTCGATATGAACGCCCGAATGCCTAGTGCACACGCCGTGTGCACTAGAGGAGTGCACAACCGAAGCTTTCCATATATATATATATATATATATATATATATATATATATATATATATATATATATATATATATAATTTTAAATTTTTTTTTGAATTTTGAATTTTGATTTTTTTTTTTTGAAAACAATAATGAAAAGAAAAAAAAGGAAGAAGTGAGAGGCCGAGCGGCGGCACCGGGAGGGGGTCAAGAGGTCGACGATTGGGGGGAGATTCGCCGGAGTTTGAGGGGGGATTCGCCGGAGTTGGAGGTCGGGAGGTCTCGGAGGATGAGGAGTCTCGAGGTTGAGGGTGAAGGTGGCTCGAGCGGAAGCGCTCGACGGGGACTAGGGCGGCGCCGGGAGGGGGCCGGGAGGTCGACGACTGGGGGGATTACTCGGAGTTGGAAGGGGGATTCGTCGGAGGTTGACGAAGAGGACGATGAACAGGATTTTCGAAGGGTTTTTTTTTTTTTTTTTTTTCTAGGGCTTTTGGGATTCTAGGGTTTTGGGAAGAATGAAAATTTTGTATAACTTGGCTGTTGGGATTTGAGAATTTTTGTAGAGGAAATTTAAGAAGAGAAAATTTGGATAATTGGCTCTGATACCATGCTAAGATAAAATCAGAGAGATGAAAATAATACTGAATATTAAATTGAGTTCAACCAAGTACAATACCACCTATATAGAGGATGAGAACAAATATCAAAACAACTCTACAATCAATATGAGACTATAATAATATCTAACACTGATAAATATATGTGTGATGGATAAAGGAAGGTATCAGATCCTTTCTCCATTTAAATACAAAAAAAAAACTCATTAACTAATACTTCTCTACAATTTTTTTGGGATCCACCAAAAAATCAATTTACAAAAGGTGATGATCAGAATTTTCAAAAGCTCATTTGGTAATGGATTTTTTGCTGGTTTTTGCCTTTGTGTTGCAGGTTCTATCTCACAATGACCCACTAATTTAAAAAGATGAAACCTTAGTGCAGGCCTCATCAGTGCTCTTACATCTGGTTGAAAAATTATCAAGGATCCACCATATGAATTAAATAGTCTAAAAGAGAGAAGCAGAGAGAACTTAGGAAGGGCTAGGAGGAGTGTAAATTATGACAGCCTAAATCCGTAGTCTAAAAGAGAGAAGAATAGAGAACTTACGAAGGGCTAGAAGGTGTAAATTATATCCTATGCAGTATGCGAGCCTGAGCCATGCCATCAATTTGCATTATTCTAGTTGGTGCAACTGGCAAAGACCTGGCTCGGGACATGATATTCTTCATAGTTTGTACAACCCCAAAATTTCATTAAAATTAGCCTATTCACATATTCTAAAGTTTCACTTTTAGAACTTTCTCAGTTAAGTAATCAACACTACTTTTTATGAGGGTTGTACAAAAAAAATTTAAAAAAATTAAAAAAATCAAGAGAGTGAGAACACGGTAGCGTAAACAATTCATGAAAACTAATTCTAAAATTAGTTTTGATTGGATGTAAATTTACTATAGCAGGTACAGTAAATGCACGAAAAGTAAGCTTTTGTTTGAATTGTAAAAATATTATACCAAAAGTAATTTAAATTTTTTTTTGACTTTTTTGTTTTACATGAAATTAATCTTAATTAAGTCTTACTTTTCTACACAATATATTATGCTAAACCACTTTTGGTTTAATGCTTTTTCTCTTTTTTTTCTTTTTTAAAAAAAAAAAGCAAAAGTAGGAGGCAATCATCTCACTCTTTCTCTATCTAAATTTTCAATATCTCTTAACTAAATCTTAAAAATCGTGCATTATTATATAGAATAATATAGATGTTATTAGATGCATTTTTCAAACAAAGTTTCATTATTTTATTAATTTTAAAAAAAATATGTACAGTATTACACGGGTTGTACTACATATTATATTATATTATATAAATTTGTGCAATATTGCACAATTGTACACTAGTGACTAATTAAACTAATTAGGGCTTAAACTAATTAGAATAATTAGTAATCTCTAATATCTAATATTATAATGGGGAGAATTGGGATTGTGTCATTTGTAGACAAATTGTAATTTGTAGACAATCAACCATCTAATCTCAACCACTCATTTTAAGTAAAAGTTATATCAACAATTCATTTAGTCAACTGTTGTCAGTTGCCATAATATCCTCAAAGTTCAAATTTATTTACTACATAATTATTTACAAAAATGACACTCATATAAAATAAAAGTTAGTGCCACTTGGGGTAATTATAAAGAGTATGGTAAGGATTTGAGATGGGCAAAAGAAGTTCGCAGGTTCAATGTCAAACTACGTCGTAGTCTTTACATTTTTTTTTTTTGATAACAAGGATAAAGTCATAGGACTCCAACCCAAATATATTAGTTATAGAAGAAATAAACAATCATACAATTTTACACGGTGTAAAACTGGCGAAAGAGAAAGAGTAGAAACTACAACTCAAAAAAACCAAAGAAGCAATGAAAAGCATTGCCTAAATAACAATAGCCAGCGACTATACTGGCCGATAGTAGCAAACGATCGGAATGTAGGAGTCCGTGAGCGACGGTCCGATAGGGAAGCATCAGCTAAATAACGCTCAGACGAGAAGCAACAGACTGTGACCCAGGCGCATCCAACCAGCAGCATGGTCGACACAGCCTTAAGAGTAGGCATCCACTAGGCACAAGAAGCACAGCAAAACTCAAAACAGTGAACTCAACAAAACAATCACAATGAACAAAGCTGAAGGCTGAACATCTCAGTCATCAAGAAAAGAAGAACAGTTGGACCGGAGGGCAACTAGAGTGGCGCAACCTGCAATAAAACAACCTGAACAGGAAAGACAATGCGACAGCAGAATTCAAAATAAACCAACAGTCCAAACATCCCAACAAAGAGGTGTAGATTAGCTAATCCACAATTGGCCCCAAAAAAACACCGCAAAACACTGCCGGAAAGAAACGGCCGATAACCTCAAAAAGAAAACCACAGAATATTAACCAAAGAAAGAACTGAAACAAGATAGTAAACGATATCGTAGGAAAATAGAACGGTATCACAGTAAAGTAGCTGAAAGACTACAAGAATCAGCTTAGTAGCACCAAAAAGAAACCAAAAGGTAGCTATAGAGAATTTAACAGTGCAGGCAATAGCGACAACCACCAAAAGAGAAGGGCAAAAAACAAGTAGCATAACAGCACAAAAGCATAACAGAATCCACATCCAAGACAGTGAGAGTTCAGTGTGGGAAAGAAGAAACAGGTGCCGCCAGTCTCAAATCTGCACAAGAAACAAAAATGAAAAAGGTTAATACGGTAAAGCTAATACTCAAGGAGAAACAAAATTAGAAATACGAAATAAAACGGCTGCCTCATCAAAGCGTTGAAGATGCAGGGCATCCACTTTATCATGCGATAAAGTGGAAAACCAAAACTTGGTGAAGAAAATGAACTCATCAACTAGACTAGAAATAGGGCGAGAGGTGTTAGAGAAGATTCGGTTGTTTCTTTCTTTCCAAATATTCCAGATGAGTGCCGTCATGGAAAGATCCCAAGAGTTCCAACACACTTTCTTAACAAAAAGGGACCTCTAGCTAGTCCACCAAGACAGGATAGAGGTGGGGATAGAGTGGACCTGCCACGCATCCAAACAAATCGTCCATAATGGACGAATGAAGACACAATGCAAAAAAAGATGTTCCGCATCTTCGGGAGAAGTAAGGCACAGTGAACACAATTGGCCAATGGCTAAATTCATCTTGTTGAGAATCTCAACCGTTAATAATTTGTTGTTAATGGAAAGCCAAGCTAGAATTTTAACTTTCAATGGAGCACAATTACTCCAAATAATCTTGGCAAAAGGCGAATCGACGCCTCTGTGGTTTAGAAACTTGTAAAAGGATTTAACCGAATAAGGACCTTGAGCTTGTCAAGCACCAAATGAAATCCTCTTTAGGATGCTAGGAATAAGAGTTTAAACTATTAATGAGTTAAAACTAATTAGGAACTAGAGAAAGAGGAAGAGTAGCGTTGAAAGGTATGTGCCATTCCCTATGGTCATCAAGAACGTTGAGATATTCTGCCACTGTGGCATGTGGATTAAGAGCAAGCCGAAAAAGCATCTGGAAAGGCAGAAGCAATCCTGTAATTATCAATCCATAGGTCAGTCCAGAACTTAGTCTTCGAACCGTTAGCGCACACATTGAACATCCCACACTGAAAAGGAGCAACAACCTTCCACACACCCTTCCAGAAAGGATAAGCCGAAGGAGAAAGAGACGGGAAAAGTTCCCAAACCCTATGACGAGAATGACATTTATGAGTAATCAAGCGAGTCCAGGTCAAATTATCATCCTTCAAAATTCTCCATAACCATTTACCCAGAAGAGCTAAATTTTGGTTTCTCAGGTCAAGGACACCCTAAGCCCCCTGCCGACTTTGAAGAACAAATGATCTTCCAGTTACAGAGATGAGTCCCCGCTCTATAATAATCAAAGCTCGACCAGAAAAAGTTCCTTCTGATCTGATCAATCCTCTTAATAACCGAGGAGGGGACATAGAAAAAGGATATCATATATAAAGAAATCGAAGTGAGAACAGAGTTAACCAAGATCAATCTACCACCTCGAGATAGTTGCCTACCGAACCAGACGTTAAGTTTGGATTCCACTTTATCAATCATCAGAAACCAATGAGATTTATGCATCTTGCCCCATCTCAAAGGAATGTCGAGATACAAAACAGGGAAATGAAGAGGAAGCACAGTTGAAAAATTGAGCAATCTCGTGATGACAGTTGTTAGACCCACCAAACCAAAGAACAGGAAGTTTTATGGAAATTAATCGATAAATCGGAGGCCATTTCGAAAATATAAGGAGGAGCTTGAGGTTCCGGAGGGTACAACCGCTGGGCTCAGCGAAAATAATGGTGTCATCAACGTACTGCAAATTAAGAACACCACGAAGCTGTGGGACCCACCTAAACCTTCGATTACATTAGCATTCCAAGCGTTACGAAGTAGTTTACTGAAAACATCAGCAACAAGAGCGAATAAAAGAGAAGAGATCGGATCACCTTGACGGAGACCACAATTGCATTTGAATTTTTTCCCTTCTGTTCCATTAATGAGAATGGAGGAAGTGCCAGCAAAAAGACTGGACTTAATCCAGGCTATCCACTTTAAACCGAAACCTCGGTGGAGTAGGATGTCTAAAATAAAATCCCAACTCACTTTGTCGTACGCTTTTTCAAAATCTAATTTTAAAAGAATGCCCTCGGAATTGGATCTATGACATTCCGAAATAATTTCTTGGGCACAAACCACACTATCAAGGATAAAACTATTCTTGATAAAACCCGACTGAGCAGGGATCAATAAGAGGAGAGATGACTAAACTGAGACGGCCTGGAAAGTACTTTCATAATGATCTTAAATGTTGTGTTCAAAAGACTAATAGGACGGAATGTAGAAACCGAGTTAGCACCCATAATTTTGGGGATAAGAATGATATGCGCATAATTAATACGGTCAAAGGAAAAATGACCTTGGTGAAGATCAACGAACATGTCAAGGAGGTCTTCTTTGAGGTAATCCCAAAATTTTTGGACGAAAAAGGATGGGAAACCATCCGGGCTAGGAGCAGAATCGCTCCTTAAAGAGAAAACAGCTGATTTAATCTCCTCCAAGGAGAAAGGAGCTTCAAGGCTAGACAGATCATGTGATTCATTACCATAGAGTTGGAGCCAGTCGAGGTGGATTGAGCAGGGTTTGGAGGAACCCAAAAGGGTTTTGTAAAAGTGTAGAAAGGAGACGTGGAAGTCAGAATTGGAGCTAAGTTCAATGCCATTGTCTATAATGGAAGAAATATGATTGCATCGCTAACGATGTGATACAAAATTATGGAAGAAAGAGGTGTTTCCGTCACCCTCCTTGAGCCAACGGATCTTAGCCTTTTGTGCCCATTTGTTATGGTCGAGGTTAAGAAGAGATGCAAACTCCCGTTTGCAAGAATTTCGTTCAATCCGAAGTGAATCAGAAATTGGACCAATCTCTTCAAGTTGATCAATGGAATTAATCGAGGACAAGAAATAATTTTTGAGAGCATTAGCATTAGAGAATCTATCAACACACCAAGTTTTGCAACCATGTTTGACAGGATGAAATTTGAGCAGAATACGACTCAGGCCGTGGGAGCCCGTGACAGTGGAGAGACAATTAATTATGAGGTTAACAAAAATCTAGTCATGCAACCAGAATTTTTCAAAGCGGAATTTGAACAGTTTTGAGAAGTTATAATTAGAGTGTAGAGTAATAGGCACATGGTCCGAAGAGGGGTTTGGCAGGGTGCGAATGAAAGAGTTGTGAAAGTAGGGAATCCAATCCTGAGAGACAAGGAAACGATCAGGCTTGGCCATAGACGGTGTAAGCCTCATATTAGACCAAGCGAAAGATCTACCATTAAGTGGTAGATCGAAAAGGTTGAGCGAGCGAATGCAATCATTGAAGCGAGTAGAATTCGTGGTGGTGGATGGGTTCCCTCATCCTTTCGTGGAAAAATCTAGTGACATTAAAATCACCACAAATAATCCAGAAGCCGTTAATACAATCACGAAAGGAATTAAATTCACTCCAAAACAAGTTGCGACGATCTACAGTGGAAGAACCGTAAATTGAAATAACAGTTAGGCAGCAATTGAATTCAGCCCAATGCAGGCAAACAATGAGGAAAAAATTAAGACGGTGAACCGAGATAAGAGAGAAGCGGTAATCCTTAAAACCAAAAAGGATCCCACCACAAGTACCTATTGCGTTAAGCGGAATCCAGTTAGAAATAAGAGAACCACCAATGGAACGTCGTAGTCTTTACTTAAAAAAATAAATAAATCCGTAGGGCATGCATAAATAAATCCGTAGGGCGTGCAGATTGCTAGTTATACTAATTAGGGACTCCACACTAATGCTTAAACTAATTACCTAAACTACCTTGGTTTAACCTGTAAACTAATTGGTAATTAAGGCTTAAACTAATGAAACTGGGCTCTTGAAGTGGAGGAGTGGAGGCTTCTAGTCCCACATCAGAAGAGGAGTGGAGGATTTCAGGGTTTAAATAGGATTGTATGGGTTTATTTTTAGTGTGTACAATTGCAATAAATGTGTTTTGGGAGTGAGAGAAATAAATAATTAAAATTTTTGTTGTGAACAGTGGAATTGTAAAAATTTGGAAGCTAAAATAGCTTTGTTTGAGTTGTATGAAAACTAGCGAAAGTAATCTAAAACTTTTTTTGAACTTTTTGTGTTACATTAAATTAATCTAAATTAATTATGGCTTAATCTTAAACTAATTAATTAGGTTTTTAATCTTAATATTATCCTTAATTAGGGCTTAATCTTAATTAAGAAGAAATTAGCACTCAATCACCGAAAGCCATATGCAGCCAACTTGAACTGGGGATTTTAGTCCCACATCGGCCAAGAAGAGAGAGAGTTAATTATTTAAATAGTATTTCTTTGATTGAGAAGAAGGCAAAAGCTTCTTCAGAAGTGGGGAGGGAGAGAGAAAAAAAACTAGAATTAAAATATTCGTGAACAGTGCAAATGCAAGTGTTTTTGGAGCAAAAAAATTGGAATTCCTTAATAGTATTAATCACATTCTATTTTCTTTCCCCAAGGTACGGTTAGCTCGTACTAATCGCGTTCTATTTCCTTGCCCTAAGGTAAGGCAATGTTAGCTCGGGAGGAGGTTATTTTCTTGCCCTAACGTAGGGCAATGTTAGCTTGAGAGTTTATTTGTTTAGGTTTTGGATTTATGGAGGTCCCGAGTTCAGCACTAGAGGTCTGGTGTCATTGGAGAGTGAGAGGTATTCGAAAAGATAATCAAATAGCCTAGGATATCTCAGTAACTGCTACTATTTAGGATTTATGGTTAGATCGAAATGACTCATGTTTTCATCAGATTAATATTATTTTATTGTATTGACACATAAAGTTTTTGCCTTCATTGATGCATTGGCAAGTTAGGCAGGTACAAAGAAGAGGCTACACATGGAAGAGGAGGAGGAGGTCTTGTGTTAGGATGGGAGTTGCAAGGGACTTACTCTCACGCCCCGCTTCCCAATATACTGAACTACGGGCACGCGACTAAGGCCCAGAGAATGATATACATCACCCATAAGTTGTACAATACAGTAAGTTCAACAATACAGAAAATAATAATCACATGAACATGAATAGAATACAATAACCAATATCTGAGATACAAGAACTTCGAGTCAAAACGCTTGGGGATATAATGTACTGAAAGAAATACAATGTAATAAACAGTTCGCTACGACTAAATAGATAAAGTAGTGATTGTAAATGTAGAGAAATAGCACCAGTTAGCAATTCCATCACGTCGGTCTAAAAAGCCTGTTCGTCAAGTTCCTCTGATATCTCGTCATCTATACATATAAAAAAATTAACTGAAGTGAGGGAAGAATGTTCGTTAGAACAAGATTCGGATAGCAAGTAGCAACAAGCAGTATAATAGGAAAATAACAATATATAACATGGAATGAACAAGAAATGACAGTACGATTACTGAAATAGTATGATCAAGTCTGATACAAGTGAAGGGATAAGTATGTATGTATGTTTATATATTGGAAATGGAGTAATTATGAAGGCAGTAATAAGGAGAGAGAAAGTAGGGCCGGGATGAAGAAGAAGTTGGTTAAGAGTTGGTTGTCGGGTAGGGGAAAATTATTGGAGGAGGTGAGAAAGTTGGGGGAGTGAGTGGCTGTGAATGAGGGGAAAGGAAAGAAGCCAGTGGATGTATGTGTGGAGACGTACATATGAATATATAGGTATATACATAGAGTATTCATATAGGTATATATATAGAGGATGAGTAGTAGTAAGGGTTTGTATATGTATATATATATAGAGATAGGGAGGTGGTGAGTGAGTGACACTTTTCCGATTACTGTTTTGATGCTGTTGTTACATGCATCGTTATAGTTATTACTATTCTTTTAGATGACAGACCCAAGTGTCATATAAAACTAGGTGGCACATAGAACTAAGTGTCACGTCGTAAAAATCGACGGGGAGCAGGTCAGGCGGGGCAGAGCAAGAAGCTACGTATGGACAGGGAGTAGTCGGGCAGTCCGACCAAGAATAGGGGGACGGCTATTATTTTGTGACTCTTGCATTTGTATTTCCTTTTGATTCATGTCTTCTAGACTGATAGGATGCGAGATATCTGTACTTTACTTGCTTTGATGTTTGTACTTTATTTACTTTGTATTATGTTCTACTTTGTTTCGTTAATTTATCATTAATGGAACGATGACGATGTTATCTTTATTCTCAAAAAAAAAAAAAAAATCGACGGGGCCCACTTCCAGGGGCGGAGCTTAGTGAGGGCCCGGGGGTGCCCGGCCCTCCCAGAATTTTCAAAACCCCCTTCACACTATTGAAAATTTTATAAACCCTTCAAAAAAATTATGATTTAACCCCTATGAAAACTAAGTTTTATTGTTTGGCCCCCCTAAACATTATGAAAAAATCTCTATATTTTACATGTAATCATATAAATTTACCTTGGCCCTCCCGGTAAAAATTTTTCTGCCTTTGCCCCTGGCCACTTCTAGAATCTGCGGGGGCCACCTCTAGGGGGGGGGGGCACCTCTAGAATCCAATACCTTAAGAAGTGATATGACTACCTTGGTACTACTGTCCCTCTCACTGATTGCATCATCTACATGTTCACATGTTCATGATTGACTGTGACAAAAGAAATAGAGAGTTGGCTTTGAGTTATTAGGAAATTAGATTAGGATTAATCATAGTTAGAGTTTAAATTAAACTCAAATTGAAAAATCAGAAAATTTCAGAATGGATCAGAAAATATTTGGGCTATGACAAGAATCAAATAATGCACGATAAAGATTCCAAAAGTGAGAAAAAATGGTCTAGTAATTGAAATACAAGATACGTAATAAAATACATACAACTGAATAGGGGGTTGCACTATTTTTATGACATCTATATATTTTATTGTCACTTTTGAGTAATTTGGTGGTAAGGGTAGCTGTGGTTGTTGATGTACTGGTATTATATGCTCTTCGAACTAGTATTTAATGATGTAATGACTACGTGGTTTCATTAACATTTCATTAATAAGCAGTGACAATGTCACCTTCTTATATTTTAAAAAGAAAAATAGTCCACAACCACACCCAAATTGCCCCTCAAAGAGCAGATGGTCGGCTTCTCCAACCTATACTCCTCAAGAATCTCAGACCGTCATGATTTTTGTAACATATTTACATTTTAATAAAGCTCTATAGAATTTAACATTCTTATCCATAGTACGTTAAGGATACAAACTTATATTAGACATGATTTAGCATATACCTTTAAACAGACGAATTAAACCATCAGCTTTGCTTGCCGTTAATCAAGACAGACAACACATCACATAATCTGAACTTCTCAAGTAACATACCCAATCCAAGCTTATTTCATTAGAATAAAGGAGGGGGGGGGGGGGGGGGGGGGGGGGGGGGGGGGGGGGGAGACCATAAATCATTCATGAGAACAACGTACAAGCTAACTGACTTATATTAATTTCACTTACAAAAGGCATCGAACTAAATTTTGTATATGTGAAGTACTCGTATTTAGATTTCTTTATTTTTTGTGCGCCATTGAAGGTTAAAATTCTTGTTTGGTTAGCGCTCAACAACAAATTTCCTACCGTTGATAGCCTCAATAAGAGAAATATGGCTTGGGGGCAATTATGCCCACTTTACATCTCAGTTACTGAGAATGTTAACCATTTATTCATTGAATGTGAGTTCTCTCGTTCGCTCTGGAAAATTGCCGTTCTAGCTTGGAAAGCGTCCAACATTTCAGTCAGTCTGACCGACTGTTATTTAAAGCGCCCTCCCAATCGCGCTTTCCTCAAGTCATGGATCCTCTCTGTCCAAATTATTTTATGGTTAATTTGGGGGGAAAGAAATCATAGAATATTTCGCCAGATTCAGACCTCCCCTCGGTTATTATCAGACGACTTCTTGTACTTATTCCATTTTTGGTCTTCTTCGTTAAAATCGGACGCTAGAGAAGCCATGAAGTTTGAGAGACTAGAAAATGCTTTTCACTGCCTCATTAACCTCAATGCCATTTAATATTCTATTCACCTCACCGGTGTGTGTTTTGGGCCCTGTTGTTGTTGCGTTCTACTGTTTTCCTGTTCATCAGATTACTCTCTCTATAGTTTTGAGTCTCTATTGAGTATTGTGGTTAGCATTATTGATATAGCATCTGGTGTTTTTGGATGCAGGATTAATGAGCAGGGTGCCTACCCCTATTTTGCTTTTGAATGCTGTTTTGGGGTGTTTGCTTCTGGCGCTACCTTATAGATGGTTCTTTTGGCTATGGGATTTGCATCTTTCTTCTCTCCCCCCAGATGGTTCACCAGCTCTTTGTGTTTTGATTCTCTAGCGCTTCATCAGCCTCAACTGATGGTTTTATCTCTTCGCTCGTTTGGCTCATGATCTTGTTTTGTTTGTCCGTAGTTGTTCTCCCTCTTCGGTTTGTTTAATTGCTTATTGTTTGTGAGAGGGAGACGACCATGGATTCTGATGTCTGGTTTTCTTTTTGAGTGAGGGAGAGGAGCATTTTGATCCTTTTATGTCTCTTATGGTATTTGGCTTATCTCACTGTTAGACGTTCGTAGTCTTATTACGGCTGTTCTTTGTGTTCGGGTATTCTATTTGTCTATTCTATTGCTGCTGTGTTGTTGATTGTGTGGTTGGGTTTGTTCAGCGACCCTTTTCTCTGGTTTCGGTACAGTATTTTTTGTTCAGGTGTCGCTATTTCTGTTCTGCAATCGTCGTCGGCATCTTACGATGTCGTCTGAGTTGCGGAGCATTGTGCGCTGAGACCCGAGAAGGAGCTCCGGCTCCTCTCCGCGTCTTCGGGAGCGATGTCCCGTGGATCTTTCCCAGATTCATCAATGGCAGGACGTCGAGCATGGTAGTCACTCAGCCTCCTGGTCTTTCTTTCGTTCAGTTTCGCTCTGATGCTGCGCTTTTGGTCTGATGCCGCCTGTTTCCGCCTTCAGCTCGCGAATGTGAGGTCGTGGTTCTAGGGATGCTTGCTTTTATTCTTGCTGTATTTAGAATAGTATTTTTGATGTCCTCTGTTTTACACCTTGTAAGACCTTTCTATTGTATTCATTTCGTTTAATATATACATGGCTGGAGTCTTTTGACTCTATCCATATCATCAAAAAAAAGTACTCGTATTTAGACAGTTTGATCGACATTAGTCTCAAAAAACAATCATATATACAGCATTCTATCTTAAATCAATCCAATATTGTACAACATTTCGTCATGACTAATAAAAATGGTAACCTTGATCTACAATTCATGAAGTTATATTTATCACTCTGAAAAAGTAGATAAATTTCCTTTTCCTTTCTGTCATGCTGCCACAAATTTTCGGATAATTAGGACTGTATCCAGTATAGCTTGTGTAACTGAACATGTATTACCATGTTATTCAACGGCGCATTTTTACAACTTCCAATGCTTCTACTAAAAACTACCACCACTACCCTACAAGTGACAGGTTTAAGAGTTCAACGCTGTAACCTTTAGTTGACGAGATATCCAAATCGCCAACTGCAATGTGTTCTGTTGGCATAATCTCAATGGATTTTTCAACACGATAATGCTCGCTTTCTTCACACCCAAGAATACATGAGCAATACTGTACAAATCACCGCTCTCAACAGCGAACATCCACTCTCTTGGCGATATCTCGAACCAGTCCTTGGATGCGGATCTCGTCGCCTTAACCTCAATGTACTCCCTACTGCTTCCTTCCACCCCAGTTATCAGATCGTAAGGTAATCCTGTCTCAGTTTCTTCATTAACCCATTTAACATTCCCAGAACCAAGTTTATCAACAAAGTATTTATACGCGACTACCTCCCCGAGCCTCCCAGTCTTCTGTGTTTGATTCTCATCAGGAGTTCGGTAAAATTGTCTTTCCCTCTCTGGGTTACTGTTTGGAACAGTATCCTCCAATTCACTCTGGGATTCAGAATTAGGATCTACATCCAAGTTTACTACAGTTGCTGATGCAATAGTGCCATCTCCTAAAATCCATTTTCCATCAATTTCAACAGGGAGTGGAAGATCATCTGCGTGAGGAACAACAACATCAAAACTAGTCTTCCCAATTTCTATCTTTGAGGAAGAGGATGGAGGATTAAAAGGTTTAGTTAAGTGATAATTTGCTTGTGCATAGCTGACATCAGGGGCAGTTCGCCAATCTGTTGGGGGCCAGTTTGGACTGCCGCCGGGCCTCCTGTGAGTTATCGGGGGTTTCTGATTAATATTATTTGTGGAAGTTATGGCAGGCTGTGGATTGTCAAATTTTGGATGTTCCATTAATGAGGGAAGGCACCACAGAGGTTCTTCAAGAGGAAGCAGAGGGACCTTTTGACTGTTAACAATGAAGAACTCAGTCTGATCAATAGTCGAGCCTGATTCTGCCATGGTTGTGATCATGTGGAGAAAATTAGCAAAATGTAGTTCGGAAGATCCACCGAAGAAGAGGCGTGAGAACTCCAAGAATATGGAGTGAGCATCTGCACTACGAGTTGCATAGAGAATGCTTCCCTGCAGAGATATCAATCCTCTCAGAAACAAGAATGATAATTAACAAAAAATAACTCATACAGACATGTGCGCAATATAGCTCAATAATCATATCTGAAAATGCTACCAAAAAGAAACAGAGTATCATGTTTTTCTGCATGGGATAGTAAGGTTCACATCCTTAGAATATAATTGCAAAATGTCAAAATGTCAAAATGCCAAAACTAATTAACATTCTACTTTATGTGCAAGCTCAAACATACCTCAGTTATTTTGGGGTTATAGATACGTAAAGTTTCAGGAAAATAGCTGCTATGAAATACATAATGATGAGATTTGTCTAATGTCTTGTGATTACCATTTTATGAAGAAATTATACAGATATGCTTCTAGTCCACTATGCTTAACAAGATCCACAAATACAACAAACAGTAGTAAGCAGACAAAGGAAAAATACAAAAATCTACATTTATGAAACTTGCACATGGGTTGTACATATTGGCATCAGAAAGTAACGGATTTATGAAGTGTATAGTAGTCTGTCTCAAGTCCTTCAATGTCTTGTGAGAGAATTATATTGCGAAGATATGCCTGAGAAACTCCATTAGGATCAAAACATAAGCAGTACAGGCATTTCAAATAAAGAAGTTTACTTTAATAGAATGTAACACTTTCTTCAGCACCCTTCAAAGAGAAAGGGTTTCTCATGGAAAGAATGGTTTGGTTTTTAGTTGCAGTACAGTCAATGAAAGTGATTCTATTTGGTAGAGGATCCCTGGGCAGCTTCAAAGAATCAACATTTTCAAAACTTATAATGGACTCCAACTATAGAACTATTTAACTGATAGAAAAAAGAAATTGGTTTATAACTCCTTTAAATGTGAGTAGCAACAAAACTTTACGGGTCAAACTAAAGCATCATTCAATGCAAGAGGGGTAAAGCACGGTTTTGGTGCAGGCCGCGAGAACGGATAGTGGAAATCAGAGACCAAGGACTAAACTCATAGAGTTATTCTATTCGATCTTATAGACTAGTTCCAGATTTTAAACCTACTAGGATCTAGTGGTCTAGTGAGCGATTGGTCGGGAGTTCGAATCCCGCTTGCATCATTTCCTTCATGGAAAAAAGTCTGTGTGTGGCTTATGGGCCTGGTCAAAAAACCCAAAAAAACAGCATCCTTCAATAAGACAGACTATGACATTGCATCCTCTAGAGATCATAGCAATTTAAGTTCTCTCTTCATAACATAAACTAGGAGAGTATAAACCAGTGTTCTTAACCAATATCGATCAAGTAAGGCTTTATTTTATCTACTTTCAGTGTTCTGGGCAGAGCGATTGAGAGGTATAAAGAGTAGGCAGAGATTGAGAGGTGCAGAGGGAAAGAGTGATAACACACTATTTTAGCTAACAACCCCCCCCCCCCCCCCCCCCCCCCCCCCAGTAAGGTTGTAGCCACACCCACTCACACTTTACCCCGAATATATATTATTTTAGGATTTTTTGGTGGACACAGATTCAAACTCCCGATCTCTTAATCACCTGCGAACTACAAAGAGGCTTCCAGTGGACAGTGGACCTCCACTGACACTTGAAACAAAGCCCTTTTAAACAAATACTATTTACCAACAACCTCTGATTTATCTAAATCTAGGAAGAGAAAGAAAAAAAGAAAAAAAAAACAATCATACAATCATACAAACAAACAAAAACTTAAGCATATATATAAGGCCAAGAATTATAAATTTTTAACCTGTAGAAGACAGCTGCATTCAAATCGTCTCTTAGACGTGCTCCCCTGTCCTTTCAGACAATTTCTATAAAATAACTTCTCAACTACAATTACTTGCAGCTGATTGAGCTTCTCAAATTGAAGCTGCTTCAAGGTGAGATACAAGTCGGGATACAACTTATAGAGATAACGTTGTGCATATGGAAGAACCCAGTTTATTAGTGCAGCTTTTTCTGCATTATTATCTGTGCCATAAAATACTGCTTCACGATAAACAACCTACAAACATGCAGAATCAGCCATGATCAAATAAATTCAAACAGGAAAATAAACATCAATGCATATGTCAAAAACGTTAATATATCAATATATATCCATATACCTCTGAAAGAGGAGGAACACCTAATCTGTGCATTAATGGACCAATCTTGCCAGAAAGAATTTCTTGATCCTCTTTGCTGAGTTCGCCAAAGTTTAAAAAGCTGATACCATCAGAATGCTTAAATTGCTGTTTTAGCTCATCATCATCAGGCCAACATATGAGGCCAAAAGAAGGGTGAAGGGACACCCATTTATCCTGCAATGTTGGGAGCACTGTGTTTTCCAATTTAAGGAGATGCTCTTTCAAGTTGAGAATTCCTTCTGAATTAATTATTCCTGACTTTACATCATCAGCCCATTTAATAAAAACCCGGAAAACCTGAAACCATATGAAAAATCAAAGGTACTTTAAAGCAGCACTACAGGGAAGGAAAGAAGTACGTTTTCTAAGCAGTAGTATTAGTTCAGGGCAGTAAGTCTTAAGCAGGGAAGGACTTATAGTTGTGAAAGTCTCCGATAAGGAGATCACAGCAAAGAATCAAACTACTATAGTAATCAGTCTTCAGTCTTAGGGCAGTCACTAAAGCAAGTATATAGGGCAAAAAAACAGCGTACGCCAGGCGCTGTTTTTTTTTAGTACACTTTTTATGCTTAAGCGACAAAAAAAAACAAAAACAATGAGATCTACGCTAACAGAGAAGTAAAGCGGGCCTATTTACCGGTCCACCGATTTTATTGCACTTTTCTAATCAAGTGGGCCAGTTAATTGGCCCAATCCACTTAATCAGTCGCTTAAGCGAGTGCAAGTAGGAAAGCTAATAAATAACACCCCTTCAAACCCTTTTGAACCCGAATCAACCCGTTATCCAAATTTATAAGTTGTTTCATACAAAAAATCTGATAATTTCTCAAACCCTAACCCCAATCCTCCTCTGCAAGCAACCCTTGACTTGCAGAATGTGCATTCCATGAGTCTTCTCTCCTTGCCATGTAATATTATCCATTTATGTTTCAACTGTATGTATACCTTTAGTGCTATTCAACTCAGTGTGTTCCTTCACTGCATAGCATTTTTATTGCATACTCTTGCAAATGATTGCATTTTTTCATGCATTTCTACATCATTTATTCTTCATTGCACATCAATTTCTACCATTTTCTACATTGTCTATTACTTTTGATAATGTTCATGCATTTCTAGAATTATCCTAAAAATTTAAAATTTTAAAAATTAAACAAAATATATTTAAAAAGCGGAAGCGCTTAATCAAATGTTAAATCACGCTTAAGCGCTAAAAGTGATAGGCGGGCCTTGAGCACTTAAGCACGTTTTACGCTTTTAAAAATCTTTGCTTCAGTATCACAGTGTCTTTGAAAGGCCAGGCGAATTAGTAAGCTTTGAAGTTGGATAGGATTTTTTTAAAAATATTTTTCCATTGGTATTTCATGTATACTACTCTAATTACAAATGTTGATGGTCATCTATAATGGGAGAAAAGTGTGTTAGGTTGAACTGTTTGAGGTGCTAATCCATGTATTGCATGTGCATTGAAATTGATGACAATTACTGCATCTTAACCGCTCCAATACGCGTATTGCACGCGACTAAAATATTGATAGCAATTATGGTGCATTGAGAGAATAAATCAAGCTCTTATCATGAAACAAAAGAATATGTGCATTGCATGACACACATTGCATGTGCTAACAATCTAGTTTGTAATCGAAGACCCCATCTACCCAGCATGATGTAACATCTCTACTTTAAGAGAATAGTCAATATAGATAGTTGCATTCAAATGCACCAAAGATCTTGTGGCAAAAGATGGGGATATAAACACTTTTTAATGTGGAATATTAACATGGATTCCTAACATAAACTTCAGCATCAGTAGTTAGATGTAGAGAGCTAACCGGAATTATTGTACAGATTTCACCACAAAGAAAATAAACTCTTAGATAAAACGTATTTGGATGTAGAGGGCTTACCACATGGACAGCTTCTGAAGGCAATGAAACGGATGATAATTGTAGTAGTATTTCAAGATAACTATCAAATTGAGGGCTTTTGGGCACAGCACACACATTCACAAAAAAGTCAAAAAGACCTGGGTAGATAGTTGCCAGTGCCTTGCAAGAAAGAGAACTATTTTCTGTTACTGACGAGCGTAGGCAAAGCAATTCCTTCATTTTGTCAACACAACCAGTTGGGTCATGCCAGTACAATTCTCTGGGACACAAGAATGTTCCAGAAACAGAGTCATTCTGTCTAAAAGTACTGAAAAATGGAACAAATATGAAAGAACTCGAAGTGAACTCTTCTTTAATCTTTGTATCTGGACTATTAAATTCAACCGAAATGAATGTGTACAGCTTTGACATTTGGCGAATGCTGAAACAGAAACATCAGTAGGATAAGATTTCCAACGAAATATAGCTAGAAAGTATGACAAATAAATGCATATTTAACTACTGTTCGTCCAATATATGTCTTCACATGGACAATGAATTGACGATAGGTCTAATATAGTGAGACATATGGTGCCATTAAAAGCTTTTTTAATTTTAAAATGAGACCATCTTAGCACAAACCTCCAGTTATAATATAAAAATCACGAGAGCTTTGCTATCACAAGACCAGAGAAAAAATGCACTCGGATAACCTAGTTGGCCAGTAACATCATGCCGCTAAAAATCATTTCAACTGATTAATATATGGATAATGTGAAATAGTGGATTCTTAACTAAATGAGAGGAAAAAAAAAGCAGGGTAGCTTGAGCTTAACCCATATACACCACAGTCAGAGAGAAAGTTGCATTCCATTAAAACATTCATGAGTAGTAACTTCGACTTAATTTACCCATCAACACCATAAGAGACCGGAGAGGAAAGTGTACAACAGCAAAAGTGCAGATGCAAAAATTAAACTATTAGTAGATGCAAGCATAAATTATTTATGCCTGCACATAGTAAGAAGAGGATATAGAGGATAGTAGAAGCTTGATTTGGAAATGCTAATGTCAATGAGTTTACTAAAGTCCATCCCAAAATAGACATTTTGTGTGTTTACCAAAAATTAAATTGTAAGAAAAAGGAGAAACATTTAATATGTTGCTAATTGCAATTACCATGTATTTTTACCAGTCCCAGATACTAATGATAAGTTAATAACATCAAGCTCGAAGAGAATGTTCTTGAACATCTACTCATCACAAAAAATATAGCACCACAATATTTTTTGGTGTTCCTAAGAACAGTAGACACTATTCGGAACCTACCTTTAAAACATAAAATATCAATAAATAAACTATCACTAATCTCCAACAATACACCCAACAAACATCAAAATTGCATCATCCAACTCTGAGGTGTATAATTCAATTTCATCCATTCAGACCAAACTATTATATGGGCAACAGAGCAAGTATCAATAATTTGTTCAAGAGATGAATTTCAATATAAATGCCACTTTGTCGAATATCTAGTTCTTTCTCAAATAAGTGCAGATAAAACGTGTGCCTGTAGCCCACACTAAATGCAAACATTCCTTATTTTACGAACCCTATGTGCCTTATGAGGGTATTATTTAAAAACGCTCGTAAGTCAGAGCATCGGCGTAATGACAGTAACACACACACACACACACATATAGAGAGAGAGAGAGAAATGTTCCGTTGTGCACTAGGCCTCCGTATGCACTCGTCCTTCCTGCCTTCGTATCGACGATCCGAACTGTTCACATTGATCTACACATCTAAATTAGTCTCAATATGTAAAATCAAATCATTTGAAATTCATTTGTCTATCCATCATGTGACTATAAAAAACAACGATTTTCTGCCATACAATTTTGTAACACTTCAATGGATGGGCAAATGAATTTCAAATTATTTGATTTTACATATTTAGACTAATTTAGATGTGTAGATCAATGTGAACGGTTCGGATCGTCGATACGAAAGCAGGAAGGCCGAGTGTACACAAGTGCACACGGAGGCCTAGTGCACAACGGAACATTTCTATATATATATATATATATATATATATATATATATATATATGAAGAAGAATGACTTCTCAGAGAATAAGCTCAAGGTCAGAAATAATATGACGAACATTAAAAAGACAATGACTCAAAGTACAACATTGAAAAATTAAATTACCTTGCCGTAAAAGGAACCTTGGATGTTTTGCAAAAATGTAGAATTTCAAGGGCATCAGTCAATGATACTTCGGTCCTAAATCCAATATCCTTTAAAAGTATTTTACTTGTTACCTGAAACAGAGATGAAATAACTACAAATTATTTTAGCTAAGAACAAGCTGCAACTGCAGTGAATCCAAAACACATAGAATAAGACAAACTAGACTGCCACAGCATTTATGATTATCAAGAATACTGTGTATTCCACACGCTATCGCATTTTTCTCTATGCATTTTTTCTCTCTGCATAGATCATTCATAAGTCATGTAAAATGTAGCACAGTGAAACTGTTCCAATAGACATGCATATATGTAGGTAAATAAGAAAAAATGGTCCCTTAAGAAGAGTTCTTTTTTCTTACCTGAAACTACAAATTATATAGTTATGGGATCCTCTAGCAAACTTGTGTTGTTTTTCAGTTAATAATTTGTTTTTATTCAAAAAGTCCGGAAAAATACAGGATTCACAAGTATTCTGGTTTGCAGAAGAAAACTACGAAAAATGGTTGCAGTGGAACTGAACTGAGTACATGGGGGACATGCACAGATGAAGATAACGAAAATATAGCGGCCTAGTTAAAGTATTTTTATTATATGTTTTTGAAGGAGAGCCAATAAGTGATGGAAGCATCATGTGGATTAATCAGCATTAACTTGGATATAAAGTTCGTATGAACCTGCCAGCAATTTACATTATTGCAAATACTGGATGAACTAACTGTTGAAAGTCATAATTTTGGAACTAGTTGGCCTTACAAACACGGAAAGAGCGACATGACATGATACAATGTAGACATGGCAATTCGACAACCCAGAAAAAATAGGACACGATATAACAGGAGACACTGTAATAATTACATACATGCATACATATACATACAGGGGCGATTCAGCAATCATACAGACATAATAGTTGTACGTAATTGTAAATATATATAATAGTTTTTAAGAAATCAAGCAGTAACTGTTAGTGTTAGGAAGATATTAGTTCTGACACTTGCAACAAAAACTTCTAGGGAAAATTGCTTCTGTGCGCCTAGTTATGAAATTTACAAGTTTTCATATCCATGTACTTTAAATCTTTGAGTATACGCCTAATACTACATACTATAAATGAAATATGCTAACTGTATATCAGTAACTTTGGGATGTATATATTATTGATCCGCAGGAATACCACAGGTGTATATGCTCACATGATAAACTGGACAAAAGAAACTTAAAGAAGAAAAGTTGCTTGGACCCACAAGACTCAAAATAATTGGGTATAAAAACAAGTTTCTTAAAAATAGGGGTACGGAAGCAATCTCCCCAACTTTCATTTATAAAATGGATTAGTTGAGTTAGTACACAAAGAAATAGAAAAGGTTTGAAACAGTGGCACTTCTTTGCTTTTGCTGTTGTATCGCTGCCATCACAAAAGGAGGAAGAAGAATTATCTACTATTACTTCGTTGATGTTATGCAAGCCAAAAAACTTTGTTTAGGGGGCATTTGGTAGGAGGATTATCTTTTGTTTCCTGGGAATCTTAACTTAGGAATCTAGTTTCCCATGTTTGGTATGTTAATTTTTAAATTCAGATTCCCACGAAACTAAGGGTGTTTGGTTCGTTGTTTTGAAACACATTTTAAAAACTTTGGTTTTCAAAAAAAATTATAAAGGAGTTTTTTGTTAGATTTTAAAAAACAAGGGTCTGTTTGGATAACTGTTTTCATAAAACCCATTTCCCCACTCTCTTTCTCTCTCCCGCTCTATCTTTCCTCTCTCTCCTCTGTTTCCCAAACCCAAAACAGAGAACCCCATCCTCTACTCGAACCTCGTCAAAGCATCACCCTCACCGTCGCCCTGTTCCCGCTGGAGCATCACCCTAGCGAGCCCCCCACTGGCTCCACATCTTCTTCCATCACAGTCCAGTCATCCTCGTCTCAACATCACCGCCAGTCATCGAAGGCTGGAACGCCGAGAAGGAGGATGACGACGGGGATGAGGGGTTGTGATGAGGCGATGAGGATGGCGGTGAGGAGAGGTGGAAGACGGGTGCAGGGTTCGAAGTCGAGGACGAGGAAGATGGGTTCGATTGTTGGCAGAGCTCGATAATGGCAGAGTCGAGAGTGAGCAGATGAAGGAGACGACTCGACGATGGGTTGGAGCTCGAGTCAAGGATGGCTCGACGGAAAAGAAGACCGGGCAAGGGGCGATTGCGACTTCGGCACTGGCTTCGAGAGTTTGATGACGACTGGAGGAGGAAATCGATGTACGGTAGGAGGCGTTTGGGTTTAGGGTTCGGGAGTTTTGGGGGGAGAAGAAGGCGTAAGCTAAACAGTAAAAGTAAATGGGAAAATGAGTTAAAAAACTGGTTTTCACTCTTTTGTGAAAACGCATTTTAAACCATACATCTCCAAAAAAATCAGAACCACTTTTCCAAAAAAAACTATCCAAACATGTTTTTTACATTTTTAATTTTCAAAAAATTGAAAACAGTTTTTAAAATACTATCCAAACACAGCTTAAGATTCTTAGAAGATTTTTTTGCCACAATCCCCACAAAATTTTTCCCATGGGGGGAGGGGAGGATTCTTTGATTCCCAAGTACTTAGGAAAATATTAGTTCCTTGAAAATACAAGTATGCCCCCAAAAAAAATCCCACTCCTGTCCATTGCCCGCTCCTTTATCCTCGCCGTCGACCGCGCCCTCTCTTCCTTCTCCCCCTCCCTCCGTGCATTCTCTGTTGACCTCTACCTCCCTTTCTCTTCCTACAAACGCCACGCCGCCATCGCCAACCGCTGGCACCACTTCGTAGGAGACCTCTCCGTCCACAACCTCTCCCTCACCGTCGATCCTGACCCGGTGAGTTCGATGCCCCCATCCCCTCCCTCTTCTGCTACCGCTGCTCCCTCGAAGAGCTACGCATCATGTTCTGCACCTTCCCTACCGTCCCCAAAAACTTCGAATTGTCAGGGTTCTTGAATCTGAAGACCTTGCATATCGGTTGCGCGACGGTGGATGATGAGACGCTTGCGGAGTTGCTGGAGTGCTGTCCTGTTCTTGAAGTGCTTAGGCTGCTGGGGTGCGTGGGGCTGGATTTTGTGGAGGTTAATAGGAGGAATTTGACGAGGGTGAGGGAGGTGGTTTTGTCGAATTATGAGAAGGGGATGAGTGCAAGGGTTGATGCTCCGAATCTTGAGTATTTACATTTTAGAGGGGATGTTAGGAATCTTGACTGGGATGGTTCGGCTGTTTTGACAAAAGCGAATGTTGGTGACAAATGACAATGATGGAGAGGGATTTGATAGTTGTCGTTTTGCTGTTGTCGTTTTGTTGTTTGCTGTTTTGAACGCCCGTGCCACCTCGACAACCGAGGATGAGAGGGGGTATTTTGGATAATAAGATTAATATTCCCAGGAAATATGTAGCTCAACCAAACATAGGAAATTAATTTTCCAATTAACATTCTCAGAGATGTTTAAGACCGGCCAAACATGTTTTATGATTCCTAGAAATCATAAATCCTAGGAAACATAAATTCCAGGATTTATGATTCCTGGGAGCCAAAAAAATCCTTTTACCAAATGCCCCCTTAAGGTCTCTAGGTTTTTTTCTGAGGAAGGACCTTAGTGTTTTCAAGGAAAGAGAACGATTATGTTTAGGTGGCTATTCAAACCTGAACCAATCCATAACTTGAAGTTTATTTGTCCCATGCATAATTTTAGTTATGACTTGGGGTTCCAATCTATCACTACCCAAACAATAACTTAAGCCACGAATTCAGGTTGAACCAGTAACTTAAGTCACTAGCTTCACTTCTGAACCCGACACATTTTACATTTATATCTTCTTCAAAGTTCAAACATGTTTCCTACCTTCAGCCACAGGCCCACAACCCATTCCTCAACACATTTTTGCAATTCCATGACTGAAAATTACAATAATGATTAAAATAAAAAGATATAAAAAAGCCAACGACATCTTCCGTGTTTGTGATGAACTGAACACGAACACCGCTAAAGCCAATCTGACACAAGCCTGACGCAAATCCGCACGTGTTATGGCATATCAGTGTCAAATTAATGTTTCATACCCTAGCAGAAGCACTTCTGCCGTGTCCATGCTTCCAGGTTGGCCTTCAAAGAGTTACAGATTTAAATACTCCGAGACGGGGTGCATTATCGCTCGAGTCCTCATCGCACCCTTGAAGTTCGCTTGCAATTAAACACCAACTACTACTTTACTGCTTCGCTACTTCTCTACTTCTTCAAAAGTTCAATCGTAATATGCTTCATAATCAGTGTTTTCAAGAGTGTAGGTTTTACACTTAAGCACTAAAAAAAGCGTAAGAAAAAATATTGGCTAAATGAGAGCCTATTTGGAGGTCCACCGATTTTAAGTAAGCAGACCGCTTAAGCTGCCCAATCCACTTAACCGTGCACCTAAGAAATCCCCAGTTGTTTTTTTAAAAGAACTTAAAACCCTCAATTAAACTCGAACCAATACGTCATCTTCCACTGACGACCACGGTTCTTTCTTGAACATGTCTGCCACCTCGTCGCCATTACCAACATACACGATAGGTGGAAGGAAAGCTACTAATATAGTAATATTAGTGTGATAAAAATAAAGATGATGGCCTGGCGGTCGTAGGATTGAGAAACATGTACCATGAGAGAGAGAGAGAGAAGTAGACTTGTTTTATTATTATTGACAGTGGATTAATCTTAAATGGTTATAAATATATAGGTTATAATGGGATAAGTATGTTTTATTTCCTCATAGAAAGGGATATATAGAAAGCTAGGGCCACAGGTAGGAAATTTAATTGGGTGAATATTAGGAGGGATAAGGGGTAAGGATAGACCAAAACGAATTTGATTTGAAACTATTATAAGAATTTGAAAAGTGTTAATTTGACGAAGGAGATGGCCCTCAATAGAGTTAAGTGGAAGAAAAGGATTCATGTAGCCGACCACCAAAATTTTGGGATAAAGGGTTTGTTGTTATTGTTGTTGCAGTAGGAAGCTAGGGTAAGATGATAGCTTATTATTGTTTGTCAGATTTAATTTTATTTTATTAGGATAATATTTCTAGTATTTAGTTAAGGCTTTAACTGCTTCGTCTTTATCCGTATTTTTCTGAGTCTTCGGATTAAACATGTTTATGTCCAACAACACATGCAACTCAATCCGTATCCAAGTTCGACTATTGCTAGTTTCTCAACCCGAAATCCGGCTAGTTTCTCAAACAATTAGTGCCTCCTTTACAATGACTTATCATCAACAACTTCTTTCCATTAAGTTAATTGTGTTAATATATATTTTTATTTCTATTTAACTCATTATGTTGAACTACTTTGTTATTTACCTTCACTTCATAGATTATAGCACTTTCCACAACCCTAATAGTTTAACTGGATTAAAGTATACTTTTATTGTTATTTAACTCATTATGTTGAATTGTTTTGTACTTTCTTCGCCTTTTAATTAAATTTATTGGATATTCCTACAATTCGCAACACATTCATGCAAGTTTAATACTTTTCTTTTGCATTTTGAAGCTTTGTTTTACATTGTACAACACTTTCGACCTTTTTCTTTGTTTAAAATTTTTAAGATTTTTTTTTGCATTTTTTGTAGTATTTCTACAATTTAAAACAAAAATATCCAAATTTGTAGCGCTTAATTGCATGCTTAATCATGCTAAATTGCTAAAAGCGGTATCGGTTATTGGAGTGCTTAATTACACTTTACGCTTTTAAAAACCTTGTTCTTGATGTTTGATACTTCCCTTTTTATCCATATTTTTTCCCTGTTCTTATATGATTGGTCTTTATTTTTCTTTAATATTTTTAAATATATATATTTCTTAATTTCATTATATTAAAAAATAAGAAACCTCGCTTTCCCCTTTAATTCTCGATTAAACTATACAGAACAAAATGATATAAGACCGTTCTAATCATGTTTCTGCTTTTCATAACCTTCTCGCCCAACCACATGTGGGAAGTGTCGCTTTTCTGAGGGAAAAATATCACACATACAATATTTTATATGATATCAAATAGAAGAGCAGATCTATTGGATCTATGCGCCTCGATTTTCTGATTCTCCTTAGTTTTGAGATCCAATATCCCCTTTGCAACTCTATACGATAAGTTGATAACATACAAAACATGAGGCATACGGATTCCTTTTTTCTACTCGACCTGGTTTCTAAGTTTAATCAGAAAACCTTTTTAGTCTTCTAAATATTGTTATTGCTTTTTCTTCTTTAGTGTAAAGATGCATTACCATAAACTAGTGATGGTCTTACCTTTTAAGTTCATTAAAACTAGCAAGTACTACTAATTGGTTAGAAAAATTAAAAACTCATCAAACACTAACCAGTGCTACTAATTAGGTAGTTGATCATCTTCCTTTGAAGACAGGATTATCAAAGTGTTTGTTCGACTTTCTCATTACCAAGTAAAATTGAAGTTCAAAAGCTTTAATGTGTTGACTATCTTTTTATTTGCATCGATGCTATTGTAAAATCACAGATGCTAAAGATAATACTATTGATCAATATTCCGAGAGAAAAAACTGGTCAAATTGAAACTGTATTGTGAGTTCAAAAGTAAAGCATAAAAAATCTATTCTATGTTCATTGTAAAAAATAAAAGTTTGAGGGGGCATATTCAAACAAAGTTAGGGTAGTTCTCTGAGAAAGATCTTAATAGAGTAGCGTTTGTAAATTACACTGTTTTAAGCTGGCCATCCCTTCCCTCGTTAAGTACTCCGGCCCAAGTTAAGATTTACCTCCTACCAATAGCATGAAGAGACTAACCTTTTAGCTATTGTGGTCACTAACGCAAAACTTGCAACCTACCACCATATTGAGAGGCCCATCTCATAAATTTTAAAAAAGGCTATTTTAACAGTACCAAAAAAAAAACTTTTCACTATAATAAAATAATTTTTCAAAACCAAAAATTATTTTGCATTTAGCATAGCAATTTCTATGATATAATTGCAAATGGCTAAACTCTGGTTCAGAGCACATGATCATTTATAACATAGTACTGATGATCTTAGACATGAAAGAAAAAAGACTGCTTTTTAAGAAGTAAAAAGTAAGAAAGAAATATATTTGCCTTTGGCTGCTCTAGGTCACACTTTGGACAATTTCCAACCTTACTATGGTTGAACATCAAAAAGAATCTATTTTCTGATTCTACCAACTGAAAGAGTATAATATATATCCCGATCCTAGTACTTAAAGATGTAAACAAAACATGACAGAAGACTAGTAAATAATTTGTGATACAAAGAGAATAACAATAATATATTTGAACAAAGAACATAATAAAACAGATAACACAATGATCTCATGCTGAGGGGAATAGGCAAACCTGTGGAACAGCATATGGAGCCAAGTTTCCTAATATTGAGCGCACTTCAACACAGTCATAAAAAAGATCTCTTGGCTGGTGAAGGTCCTGGTCCATACTAGATGCAATCCATCTAAATTCCTGGAGAACGTTCACAAATGAAGACTCCGTGGTTTTCTTACTCTCATTGGTGTTAGAAATAATGTAACATCTAGAATATGCACTATAAAAATCATCCCACATTTTATCAAGAACTTCCAAAAGATAAATACATTTTTCTCGATGTTTTTTGGATGAAAATGTAGACAGGAAATTATGCAACTCAGGTGACTCCCAATCATTGATAACTGATGTTGCTAGGTTAATATCTGCAGTCAATGGAATATCCGTTGCTCTCTTATTAATGCACATTACTTGCACAAAATCAGTGACTCCTAAATCCCTGAAAAAATCCTTCCATTTGGTCAATCCACTCGGCAATGATTGGGTACTAGAATGTTTCAGATAAGCAACATCGACTTCTAGCCATTTATCATCTACATTGCCAACTAACTTGTCAATATTAATAGGGTTCTGGTACTCCCTACCAAAGTGAATTGGTTCATCTGTAGGACACTTAAAACCATGATTTGTAAGTAGCACTGCTCTTTTTCGTAATTCTGAAATTATGTCTTTCTTTTCAGACGAACATTTAGAGCAATCAGATTGAAAATGAAGCAAAATGAATGCTAAGTATTCGATCATCAAAGTTCTATCTCTATCCACGTATGTGTCCTTAGATAAGGCTACCAAAATGTGGGTTTTCATGATTTCATGCGCTGACAATTGTTGCACGCCAATTTTGAACAGCATGTGTACACGGTTATCTCTTCTTGCCTCTTCATCAATACTGTACATATCTTTTGCTGCTGCAGATAAAAGGAGAGGATTGACAGTTCTAAGGTTGGCATAAAGGCTTGGAAATTCTTTAGCATTATATTTGCCTTCAATACCAACACTGGAAGTATCATAAGATAACCATATGGGACCCTCAGCTAAAGAAGTGTATGAGCCATCTGAAAGTGGAATAAATGGGATTTTTCTAAGAGAGTCAATCAGATCATTTTCCAACTGAGCATCCAAGGAAGGATATCCAGAATAATGGGTAGATAGTGCTGAATGAAGAGCAAGAAACCATGAAGATAGCCAATCGAGACCCAAGGAACTAATATCATCACTAGAGTTACATAAAGAGAAAATAACTTCAATTAAAATCTGGGGTCCATACTCCTGGACACCAAGGGATTTTGCTAATACATCAGGCAATTCAATATCCTTGCTCATATATCCAAGCCCAAGATGTTTCTCCAGCAAACTATCAGATAAAAGCATGCGAACCTGCTCATTCCACCCCCTTAAAACTCTGCATGGTGGGACCCATTTCATGTCAGGACCATCCAAAAGCAAGCAATTTGACGAACGCAATCTAGAGATTATCATATGAGGAAGGGGAGAAAAGAACCCATGTACTTCCCCTCCAAGAGGAACAAAACTCATATAAATAGTTACAGCTTTTCCAGGGTATTTCTGAAAGCAAGGAAGGGCGCAGAACGATTGCTCTGCACTAACAAATAAAGCAGGGACTTCTGTCAATAACCATTGGTTCCAAGCACTATCTCCATCCACTTCTTCTCTAGAAGAAGGTAGAACAAAATCCCCTTGAAGAATAAATTTAAGACCATAATTTCTTAATGGAAGAAAAGCAAAAACAGGTTGTTGGCTGAGATGGGCCTTGTACTCATCATTTTTGCATTCCTCCAGTGTGAAAGCAATGGCAATCTCTGTATTCTCTACATCCGGACGAATGAAATTAGCTGGCAACTTTTTACTAATTACCAGCCAAGTCATTGTTTCCTGACCATGAGAAACCCTTACTATGCCATCACCAAGGATTTCCCTTCTCATATTAACAAGAGTATTATTGAGCATATTGAAAAATCTGATAGACCTAAGACGATGCAAGAAAAGTAACAAGGAAGGATGAAGATCTGAAAACATGGATATTATGGAAGTGATCCCTGACCCTTCTCTACTTTTAGACCTGAAGGGAAGCACAATGCATGTGTTCCACCAAGTCTCATCGTTGTTGTAATAACTTTTACCGGATAGCTGCAATCTAAACATGTCAATATTATAAGGTGGAATTACAGTTGGCAAAACAAAACCAATCTGACCCTCGGTGATATCAAACTTCACATGAAAACCATTTGAATGTATCTCGGGGGCATCAGTGACCTAGAGAAGAAGAAAAAAAGGGTGTAAACAAGCATCATATAAATAGAAAATTATTTTAATAAATTAAAAGTTCCAATCAACCCCCCCCCCCCCCCAAAAAAAAAGAAAGAAAGGATAACCGTGTAATGAACATGCACATTGACACTCAATGTTTGCATAATCATGGAATTAGTATGAAAAAAAATCCTAAGTTACAGAAATTAGTATGACACAAAATCTTAAGTTGCAGGAAGAAGAACACAATTGCAGAAGGAAGAAGTGGAAGAATACCAAACAAAAGGATCCCGTACACCGTATCAAAATGAAACTTAAGAATTCATACTTATACCAATAGTTGGTTCAAATATATATATATAAGGAACAGTGACCTTCGATTGCACAAAATAGATAACAAACAAACAAACAAAAATGACAGAAAATTGTAACACCAGTGACAAGCCAGATGCAAAAGAATGGGTTGACAAAGATCCCCTTGGATTTTGAAGTGTTTAGTAGATGAAGTGAGACACATACTGGATGAAAGAGAGAAGACAACTCATATTTGCATTCGCAATAAAAAAGTATGCTGACTCAGACAGTAAAACGAATGATATCCATGCATGGGAATTTAAGTGGTCAGTCGACTCAGTCCGATTCCTCAAAACAAGTGAGCTGCTTTGATATTTACAACAAAGCAGCTGGCTATTTACAAATCCTTATTACTTAGTTGTACATCAGAAGATAATAAGATCTGTTTATAGAAGATGAATAACTTTGAAAAATCCTTTTCATAATCCACCTCCATATCTATTTGCCAATTGGCTGGTTGCAGGTAAAGTACATACCCAATAGTTAGTTTCTCAACCATCAAATAGCAGGTTGGGTCTACTGCAAATCTCATTAACTACATAACAGTTTGGTTGTAATTTTAAGAAATACACTGTGGAGCCTCAACATATATGGACGCTGATTTAAGTGTGCCAGTCAAGGAAACTTATAGGATGACAGTTGATGAACAAGAAGAACTTGGACCAGCTAATAAACATGTATTGGGGCGATTAAAATGATATTACAGGTTTTAATTAAAAAAAACAATGTAGCCCCAACCACAGAAAAATAGAGAGAAGAATTCACAAAGCCAACTCAAAAGATTAAATGTGTAAGCCTAACAGTTATTAGTCACTATACAGTGAACCTGGATAAATTGGTGCCTATTTTCTGATTCATAATTTGAAGTCTGTAAGACTGTAACTCTTCAACTTTCTCCTAGCAGGAAAATGGATGACATATTGAATCTGATGTCACACAATCGGACAGTTCTGTGATAGTCCTCTATCAACTCTCCTTCCTACAATCCTCAAACAGAACATTTCAAAAAGTATTCCATCACAGAAGACCATTAATCAAAGGTCCACTGTTTTTTTCTGTCTACTTATTCTTCAATTATCAAATTTACACCTCATATTTGTATTACCTTCATTTTTGTTCTGATTCTATTTTTCACTTTGTTTTTTTCTTAACATTTTGCTTCGTTGTTCAATAAATTCCCTCCCACTTCAATAGACAGGTATTACAGCTGCGAACAATTTCTTACTCTTGTCAGTCTTAAATGGCTAGTTATCAAGTATGTGCATGTGATAAACTGTACATCTAAATGTTGCCTTTTTTAATCTTTAAATTTAAGTGAACGATGGTTATAAATTGGAGTTCTGAGTAATTTGTTGAGATTTCAGTGAATAGTTAATATAGGTTGCGCTTTTAAACATATGATTGAGGTTTAAGTGGATGGTTGATAAGGATTGGAGTTTTACATGTGTGGTTGAGATTAATAAGAGGATGGGTGTCCACAATTTAGAGAACTCCAACTCTCCAGTTATAATATTCAACTCTCTAGTTATAATAGTAGAGGTACAAGATCACATGAATGTGAAGAAATCAGAATAACGAAGAGACTGAAAACGAAATGGAAAGCAAGAACTGAAATAGATGATATGTAAAAAACATATTACATTTAACTGAATAACGCACTTTCCATTGAACCTACCCGAAATACGGATTTGAACCCAATGCCTTTATGTCCTATATATCCTGCACTTGATCCTTTTTTCGTGGAATTTCCAATATCACAAAGAGCTCTTATGTTTTGAGCAGAAAAACCCATTTCATTATTTAAAACAACGATACCAGTCTCTTGAAGAATGAAAATTAGTGTGGGGTCCACATCTTCTGGGTAAAGATTATCATCTGCATTTTGTACCTGGAGTACAATGAACACCACAGAAAAATTTAATCAGAAAAGCCTTCTATTTGATAAAGTAATATATTCTGTCCTGGACCACCAGCCAAATATATTAGATATTAGAAATGACTGAATATACTGCCTTAAACGAAGCAAATGACATCAAATTCACTTTGAGATCGATAATTGTCGATTATACAGATTTCATCATAGTACTAAATAAAACTAAATGGCCCGACTAGCTTGTATATAAAGTGGATAACAAATCCAATATGCCAATGCAGAGCATAAACCAGTCTCCCATGTAACACTCCAGTCCAATTTGCAGGACAACGTCATGTATTTTTGTCTGCAATAGGAGGCAGAGAACATGCCTAATCAGTCAGTCCATCTATTCTTGATGTCTCCCAACGAATTATGAGGAAATCTCCGTAGTTTCATATTCCACTGCCAATCGTTCCCAGCCAATCGTTCCCAACTGGGCATGTCGGGGATGCAGAAGGCCCGGACGATGTCACGGTAGGCTGAGCTTTAAAAGAAATAGCATTGATAGAAGAAGGGACATATTTCATGAAGGATGGTGCTCAGGTGCATATTGCAATATAGAGAATAAAGGTGAAGCACTAAACAGAGTTTATTGTTATCCAATTCACTTTAATACATCTTCATAATAGGTCGCCCAAAATCTTATTAGTTGCCATTAGAATCTCGAATTCATGAATTCAAAAATGCAAAATATCCCAGCTGCTACTTCCTTGGATTTTCCTTCTCAAATTAGCTTAACGGGATATATTGTTTATTACTTCAAAATGGCCCATAGTTTATTACTTCAAAAAACTTAGAAATCTTCACAAAAACCTCGAGGATCCCAAAAATAATCTCAGAATAGAAAACCCTAGTTTATTATTTCGTAAAACTAACAAAAAAACTTGTGTACTTAGATAAAAAGGTGAAACTTTAATCATGGAAGTAGCTTACCTAACAATTTGTTTTTTAAAATATTCAAAAGACACCTCCCCCTTTCCACAAAACTTGTTCAGATCTGTATGGGCTTTAGCTGATTTGGGAATTAAAGTTTAGCAAATGGGGTAGGATCTTTAGATTCTTAACACACACTCCCACTTTTTAACTCTTCAATTTCTAAGATATATAAATAACAAGTATCAAACTAGATAAGAAAAAAGCATTTTCATCATAATGTTATCTCTATTAGCCCCATGCAAATTGTGGAAAAATTTAAACTAACGCAAGCCTAAGTATGGAATCACCTTAGATGGTTTTCTGCCTAGGTGGGTTTCGCACTTTGACAAAATAATACAGGTGGCTTTGTCACTAACTACCCCATGTTCTAATAAATCTAGTAGATTCACTGTATTACTACTTAATTGCTTTGTTGTTTCTTTCATTTTTATAATTGTCATTTAGGTGATCATAACATAATACTACATTTCACTTGTCTTCACGTGAAGAACTATGTTATTTTATCTATTAATAGAACATTAACAGACAATGTACCTATTTTCTCTCCCCTCTAGTCAAAGTTCGTATAACTTAAATTTATTACAATTTTTCTAAATTTCAGCTTGGTTAATGTTTATTCGTTTTTTAGTTACAATAGTAGTTTTGGTTTGCATCTGCATATTGGAAATAAACCCACACATATTCATTCACTTGTTTTAAATTCTCAAGCTGAACCCAAATTGGAAACAGACTCAGGTCCTATTAGCCATGTCTCTAGTATTAAAAATTACAAGATGATTATCACCTGATAACAAGATGAAGGTGACAGCTGCTTACATCCGCTGAGAAAGAATTCAACTGGTGTAGCGTACGTTCTGAATGGAGGGTTCTCATTTGTTGTTAAGTGTCCAGGTCTTTTGGAAAACTTAAAAAGGTGGCTTGGAGATGAGCATGAAAATGAACCAACTCGAAGTTGAAAATATCACTTAGTGAGCAGCAAAAAGGCTAAACTTAATGGATAACTTTTGGTCTTACCACGTGTAATGCACCCATTTGTCTACAATGACTTTCTCTAGCTACTTCCTCCCTCTTGTATGTCATTCTAGCCTTTTTTTGTCCCAAAATATTCGTGGATTTTGGTTTCCAAGACAATGTCTTAAATATTTCAAAAGTTCATTAAAAATATTTATTTGATTACTAACTTTGCCCTTGAGTAATCACTCATTTTTCACCTAAACAACTTGTGAAGGAGGGCATTTGTGGACATTAATATGAATACCTCATTTAATAGCTTTCATTAAGAAGATAGTTTGTTTCTTTCACAATAATTGAGAGAGTTTAGTTAAGTGTGGAAACCTAGGATGACATACATTTTGGGAAGGAAGGAGTATAATAGTAGGGACGGAGGCCTGATACCAGCCTCATGTGTGAAGCCAAACTGCATATGCAATACACGTGACTTTTTCTTCTTAAGCATATGCCGAGAATTGAGAACAATAAATGCTTGAATTGTGACATCAATATATGCCTCATTTTCCTTAACAAAATAAATAAATAGATAAATACCTCATTCTTTAACCAGTATCAACTTCTATTTGGTAACATTATTAATGTCTCATGCTTAAATAAAGGTGTAATAATTTACTTTTCTAGTTTAAAATAAATTTTTTCACAATTGCATTGTTAATCTCCCCTCAGTACACACACAGAGACAAACTGCTAACAGAAACTAATCCCTTATCTGAAAGAGAAGGTAGCTTATAGTGGCATAGTACTCATCCGTAAGAAACTTTTTCCTTCACAACAGAAACAAATATCCGACTCTAAAATGCAACCTTTGATTGCATGGATGCTCATCCCTCCCACACCCTCTCTCGTTTCCCTCCTCACAACTCCTCTTCCACTCAAACCATAACCCATCTAAAATGCTCCCATATCATAGATATGCATTGAAGTTTCCTTGGTGAATACAGAGACTTCATATCTAACATGAATTTGAGTATCTCCATCACACATTTACAAATATACATGCAACTCATGTAAAAGGGCTCTCACTTATCAATACTTTAATAACAGCTCATGGTTATTTGGGCACGGCTATTTTGGGCAGATGAAAGAAACAATAGCACAGAAAGGCACCATTAAACTACTTATGCCCTTCATTAAAGGCTAATATTAATGTGAAGGTATATCAATAGGGGATAAAGGACCAAAGTAGATACTTACAAGTTCCAGCAAAAGATGAGAATCTTGTGAATACAGTTCTTGCGCAAGACAATGCAATGCTCTTCCCAGGCGTTCATGCTGCTTTTTTAGCATACGAGTCTCAGTATGATTTAGATTTGGATCAAGACCAAACTCTTCTCGTCGAATGGACTCAACAATGGCAGTTCCATCTTGAATTAACTTATTTGGAACTCCACAATTCTCACTAATTGTGTCATTGTAATCTTTCCTTTCATAGTACCCATCTGGCAAAGCAGTATTATCTTCACCAATTTGTTCTCCATGCAATTTAAGATTCGCATCCAACTTTGAAGCATCAACCACAACAGTGTCACAAATGTTATGATCAATACATTTATGCTTATCAGATGTATCCCGTGAAAGGTTCAAGGTTCCACCTGATCCAGTACATATAGAAGCAGAGAACAAATTAGTAGCAACAGTCGAACTGAACTCACGAAAGTCATCAATCCATTCCACTATCCCAAGTGATAATCCAATGTCATGAAGCATGACACGCTCATCAGTTTGATTGCATTCATGCAACATGACTGAATATGCATCATTAGTAACAAATCGAAGCCCTGAGACCAATATCTCTGATCCAAAACTCCTGAATTCTGAAGGCAGATAGATAAGGCATTCAAGAATAAACCTTCCTACATTTAAAACAGCTCTGCTGAATCCTAAACTGCCCGTTCCAACATTGCTTTGAGATACAGTAGGAAGGGCACCAACATTTGAGACTTTACCTAGAGCACCTTGTTCCTGCACTTCATTTTTATGCATCAAAGTCTTACTGCTGCTCCTTAGTTCCATTGAATCAGTTGAATTTCTTATTATGACATTAATTGCTTGTTGCACATAGCACTTCAGAAGAGAGAGAGGAACTTTGCCTGTTCCTCCATATAAAGACAACAAAGATAACAATTTCAGTGCCACTTGGAATGGTGAATGCTGAATCATAGCTTGTAGAAAATCATCTGCAGTAGCTGAATGGTCAACTCTGATGTACTTCCCATCCACTGTAGCAACACATAATAAGCCTTTGGCATCAACTTCATGTAACAACCACTTAGATAGAGGACCAAATGAGGGAGCATATATGACATCCCAGTGTGACCAAGTTAACAGATCTGACAGCATTGGTACCTTGAGTAAGCACTCAACAGCATCTTTGGTGGTAACATTCCCATGAGAAAGAATGTGTTCACTACCTGTTGGGAGTTTATCATGGTATGGCAATAGGTCTGCAGTCGACCGCTTCCCCAAGAGTAATGCAGAATATAGAACACAGCTTGAGTTGCCATGTTCATTTTGTCTCTTAATAAAATCCAAATCGCATTTCTCTTGTTCATCACCCACTAAATGGAAGTTGACCATAGGAAACTGTTTTTTTAGCATTAAAGAGACATCGAATTTTGATATATCACAATTGTCAATAAGATTATTCTGAGCTTGAGTTAGCAAAACTCCTAGCTGTTGATCAAGCATGGTGACCTGCACTGAGGACGACTCGCACACTTTACCACGAAGTAATGTAACAAGATCAATAGGCAGCAAGGAAGCATGATCCTCCAAGAAACTAAAGAAATTTCCATGGCCAAGAGAACTGAAGTCCTTCACAGAAAACTGAGTCGCTAACCATGTTTCACACTGATGAAGCTTTTTGAAGGTTTCAAATATTTTACCAGAAGGCAACTTGTTTTCACTAGGTATGAGAACATCAAGACCCAAAAACGTAGTGATGCTCTTAATGATCTCATCAACAGTAACTCCTGCAAATTTCAAAAGAATTGAGAATTTGGATTAAAGAATGCATGAAAAGGGAATGCAAGTCGGTTTTTGAAACTAATCGGTCTAGGAGAGATTAGTGATTAATCGGCTAATCGGAAAATAATTAGGAATTATCGGGAAAATCAGGGATTAAACCAAAAGTTTGTAACATCAACAAGAAGGAAATGACAAATAGGACTCGAACAACCAACTAGAAACACAAAGCTCTGAAGGAATTAACGAATAAGGAAAATAAGAAAGAAAAGATTGGGGAAAAAACTTAATTTACACTTATTGAAGTTTAACTATTATATAGGATATATACAGAAGCAGCCATTTGGAAATTTAATTACAATAACATAGAATATATATACAAAGGAGCTAGATTTGCACAATGCAATTATAAAGTTATTGAGAAAGGACCAATAAAATTTATCCATGGAAGATGATGAGAGACAGAGAACACTCACTGAAATCACGCCCGCTGCTAACTTCATCAATATTTGATATTAAGTCATCTTTTACTGAAGGACCAATATCCAAAATTTCAGCAGGAGCAGAACCATTGTCATCAATATTTGATATTAAGTCATCTTTCACTGAAGGACCAATATCCAAAATTTCAGCAGGAGCAGAACCATTGTCACCAAAGACTTGAACAGTATCATAGACACTGTCCAACAAGCCACGTTTAATGGATGTTACCTGAAATTTTCAGATTCAAAAAATTAATTATGAGGAAATTGGCCCGTCCACATGAAAAATTATAAATGATAAATTTAAAAGAAAACAAAAATCATGGATACAGCAAATTTTACAGTGGATACTCCCAGAATGCAACACGTAAACAGAGAAGCATGACATACTAGCAAGTAGCAATAATCTCCCATCAAACATTTGAGGGAGATAGACTGAGAGACAGCATTGCACAGATGCACAGGTTGATCAAAAGACATAATATTCCTGAGTATAATTTAACTCTCGAGATGTTTCCACATACCATGGTCAAAAAAGTGAAAGACCAAAAAATCTTTTTAATTATGTCACTACACCAGTTTCACGAGAAAACTGACTTTATGCATGTCACTAACATAATTTTTCTTGTGTATGTAAGAAATATTATATAAAAAAAACTACTTACCGATTTAGCAGACACCATGTGACTTGATGAGATTCATCAGATCTTCCAAGTGCATTAAGCTCATATTTTATTACACCGATACACCTCAAATACTTTTCAGATCCTCTCATTTCCACCAGAAGTAAAATGTAACTAAATGTCTCCCATCTTATCATCTGGCCTTTCTTTAGTTGAAACGAGAAATCGAATTTAGATAGCTTACTAGGGTAGGGGTGGGATCTTTATTAGAATATATGAACAACTAAGAAGATGAATTTCCTCTAATTCTTGCAAATCTTAGAGGAACCAAATCCAATTACCTCAAGCAGCAAAATGTATTATCAGTTCAGGCCTTCCGGGTTTGTATGGTTTAAGATGCAAGTGCAAATCTTTCTTTTCAGAGTTCTCGTCCAAATAAAAGAAATGGGTGTAATATATGAAACGATAAAAGTTACAGCACCCACCAACATCTACCCAATTAATTGAGAAACCCAGAGCTGTTTTAAAAAATCACTTAGCCCCCTGAAGCTTGAATGGTGAATAATCAGATGGGGTCTAATAAGGTTCTGAGGCTCTTCTCTGTCCTTTGCATCTCTCCGTTCAGTTTAAATGGGTTCAGTTCCTAACCTCCCTCTCTAATCTTAATCTGAGCTCCCTCACCATCTTCTCCAGTAACTCCATCAACTATTTTTCAAAACTAACTTATTAACATTATCTAAAATCTGCATAATATCCTTAAAGAAATCTCCAACAACCACCCACCTCTCAATCCACCTCCTCCTCCCACTCCCACTCCCACTCCCACTCCCACCCTCACTCCCTGTGTTCCTCATCGTCATTCGAAACACCCTCCTTCGTTGCCTCCACAACCTCGCCACCAACCTCTGCCCAATCACAACTACCACCTCCTCTGAGCCACTCCCGCACACCACTCCCGCAGCCGCCACCTCTTCCTCCTACACCACCACCACCGCCACCAACTCTTCTTTCTGCCATCTCCACCGTTACCGCATCCTCCTTTGTATCATCATGAAAAACTAATTGAATATTTTGGAAACAAAATAGGAAACAATGTTTTTCAGATCTGAAATTTTGGGTTCGTATTTCTTTCTCTTGATGTGAACATATAATTGACTGTCGAACAAAATTTCATGTTTGTAAATACTAATATGATTTTATTCCCAAATTTGAGAACAAAGATCGAAATTGTGTACCAAATTGTAAGAAATCTGAGAGGATGAACTGTATTTAATTTCCATGGATCCTCATGTTTTTTTTTCTCATTTCAATTTGTTAATTCTGAGATGTCAAAGTGTAATCTTTTCTTTTGATTTTAGGATTAATCTTATGTTTGAAATTGCAAGTCATGAAAGAACTGGATGTCTACATAGAACTTTGTGAGGTGAAGACAGTGGTTACAAATTGGCAGGAGGAGATGCTGGAGGCAGTGGTTGTGAAGGAAGAGAGAGAGGTGGTGATAGTCAGAACCATTATAAACCCAAATAAGGGAACTTTTGACTTTTCACAATTCAAAAAAATAATAATAATAAATAAATAAAAATAAAAAAACATGGACTTAACGTGCTGGGGGCTAAGTGTATTTTCACCGGCGGACGTTTATTAATTAATCGGGAATGTAGGAGGTTTTGTTAACTTTTACCCTATATAAAACATAGGCTATGTTGGTAATTGAATGAAAAAGTTGGGAGGGAAATTTGAATTTTGAATTGCACTTGCACCTCAAACCAAACATACACTAAGAGAAGCACAGAAACATGGTATCTTTAAGGTTTAATTTAATGTTGAATAGATTTGAACTGGACTGACTGTCTTCGTGCTCACAGAAGAATAGCCCATGTGAATATATATACCCAGTGTAAGGGTCAAGTGACAGCAAACATGAAAACAGTTGTTTGAAAAAAAAATGTTTGAATAATATAGAATTGTATTTGGGAAATGCTGAAAAGTGAGAAGTAAGGATAACAAAATAATGGAGAAAACTTACAGCTACATGTAGCAAACCAGCTCCAGGATAACGTGAGAAAATTTTTCTAATCTTCTTCATTTTTTCTGTATTTGATGGCATATAGAAGTTAATCATCAAATCGAGGACCTGCAGACATGGTTTAACATAGAAAAGTTCAGGAACATCAAAGTTATACAAGAAAAAAGAAGATTGAACAGGTTATAACAGGAAGAATATGACGAAAACAAAATGAGGATGAATGAGAATTGGTGTTTCTTAATTTTCCAAAATTGAGCAAAGCCTGATAATGCGAAAAGTGCTTGTGGAATAGAAGAAAAGAGACACAAATAGACTCCACACTTCAAGCTACTATACACTTTGACTACTTCAGTAATATAAAAGAACATTCACGGATTTACAAATTCCTTTGAGTGCGGTTGACATACCTCAGCAGCAGAATGTTCCCGACAAGCTTCTTTCCATGTTGTTATAAACTTCTCCATGCTACTAGCAGAAAGCGATATGCAATCTACTCCCTCAATGATTTCATCTTTCCTCAAAAATTTATTAATAATACTGTCATTGTTTCTTCCTCCCTTCCGCTTCCGTTTTTTTCCAAAGTGCCCCTCGATACCCACTGCTTTATCCTTGCTGGGGTTTACTTTTTCGCTTTTCAAAGATTTAAGCCCAAGCCTTATCATCTCTTCATTTGTTGACGGATAAGGACATCTACTTAAGTTTGGGTTACTGACCTTATCATGAGATGCACTCCGAGAAGTACCTGCATTTTTAAAATGGTCACCATCATCATAATCATCTTCATCTTCAGACTCAATAGAGTCATCACTATTGAATCGGGTGTGCTTTCCACCAAAATCATTGCATAAAGTGGAAAACTCCTTCACACGTCCAGAAATAGAACCAAACTGCTTATCAAGCTTCTGTTTTTCCAAATGCAAGAGTTTTCTCGGACGAGGTCCAGCCAAATCCTGTTCGTTTACGTTACTTTTAGTACTCTCCAGGGATTTTCTGAGAATGGTCTTTTCTGATTTCTTCGCTTCTCGTATATAAGATATATGCATCCTATTAAAAGCAACCCAGAGTTATAAATTGAGGAAATCACATGTATTATTAATAATATGCCATCAAGAGGATGGACTAGAAACTGATTTTGTTGCAAAATGTATGAAAAATAAAATAAACCATGCCACAACATCACATAAGACATCCATCACACAACTTATTCAAAATCTATCAAAAAATAAGAAGCAACTTCTGGAATGTATAATAAGACGACCTTCCGCAGTGAGAAACTTATGATCTTTTGCAAAAGAAAATTCTTAAGGACTTCCTGGAACAAAATGTATGTTTTACATGGTCGAACTTTGCAGGTAAATAGTAGCAGGTAGGAAATTATGCATATAACTCCCCACATTGAAGTGTCGAATTAGAGTGCATGATTTTGGAAAGACTAATTACAAGTCATTAAAGTTATATAAGTCAGAAGATGTACAAAGAGCTGCAAGGCTATGGAAGTAGCATGAGTCCAATTCACATAAAGAGAGCAAGAGAGCAAGAGAGCGAGAGAGTACCCTAAGCTCTGTATCCGCACACCAAGCTTTCCTTTATTTGAGACAGACTTCTGCTCAGCAAGAAAATCTAAAAATTCCTCTGCTGAGACCATCTTGCTATCATGTTTGATTATGAAGCTCTGCAAGGAAGCAATAATGTCCTCGCTTGATATTCTGAATATCTCCGTTGAATCTGAAGGAATTAAGAAATAATGTTGGGCCAAAGGGTGGCGAGATAGAGGACCTAGCCCTAGCTCTTCAAAACTTTCAATGCCTTCATTCTTGCATATTGCCATCTCTAAATCATATAATGATGTAATTTTTTGTGCACCAACATAGCAGTGAATAAATGCATTTACCTGGTGAATATAAATTTAAAAAACGTAAAATGAACGAATCAAGCACATACAAATGGTCACCATTTAGATAATATGTCCACTTAGTTTAGTTGTTCAAACAAAAATATGTAAAGGATTATACTCACATCAAGGTCTGAATCTTCAATTACAATTTATGTTTGCAAGGATTAAAAAAAATCAATCAACTTTCATATTTTGAGAAGATTCTGCTTCATGATGCACTTATAATAACCAATACATTGATACAAATAGGCATGCATGCTCACAAAATTGTGATAACATTTGAATAAACATATGTGTACACAAGTCACGAAATTGGTAATTAAAGTGTGTTTGGCTTATAGGTGGCTACTTCATATAAGCAAACCAAGACATATTTAATTGTATCTATACTAACATATATATATGTTGATAAATGTATATATGTTTAGTACATTTCCAACTAAAATGCATTTATGTATGATTGAAAAGGAAGTTATGTATATATGTATTTGTCAAAATTTCAAAAATTATATATATATAAAATAAAACACAAAGAAAGCTATCAAGTGGCTCTCCTTCAATCCCCCCAAAATCAAAGGCCTATATCTAACCTCACAAAACACATTCCCCCACCCCCCCCCCCCCCCCCAAAAAAGTTTTTCCCCAAAACTCAAATTCAAATCCCCCCCAAAACAACTCCTTTATTTATTTAATTCTCTCTCTCTCTCTCTCTCTCTCTCTCTCTCTCTCTCTCTCTCTCTCTCTCTCTCTCTATATATATATATATAGACTTATGAAAACATGGACTTTTATACCTTAATTTATAATTATTTTTCAACATATACTAATGAAAACATGGACTTTTATTTACAACTAATTATTGTCATAATATTCAAACTTGAGCTATATAATTGTTGATTTACTGTTTACAATGCTTTTCATATAATGTATCGTTCTGAAGACGTGCCATAGGCACGTGCCCACAGGCAAATCTAGTATATATATAAAGAGAGAGAGAGAGAGTCTCCTTCCGTTGTGCACTAGGAGCCTAGGCTGCCGTGTGCACTCGCCACTCGGCCTGCCCATATTAACGATCCGAACCGTTCGCATTGATCTACACATCTAAATTAGTCTGAATATATAAAATAATATCATTTGAAATTTATTTGCCCATCCGTTGAAGTGTTACAAAATTGCATGGCTGAAAATCGTTGTTTTTTATAGTTACATGATAGATGGACAAATGAATTTCAAATGATTTGATTTACATATTTAGACTAATTTAGATGTGTAGATTAATGTGAACGGTTCGGATTGTCTATATGAAGGCGAGAAGGCCGAGTGCACACGACAGCTTAGTGCACAACGGAAGGGGACCATATATATAGAGAGAGAGAAAGAGCAATGCCCCATTGCAAACCACTAAAGCCATTGTTGGGAACAACGGCTTCAGGCTTAATATAACTTAAGTCGTTAAGAACAGCAGCTTCAGTGGTTTGTATACCTGTTTGCACAGGACTCGTTTGAAATGGAGCATTGCTTATATATATGAATAAAAGGGATATGAGCAACTTGCCAACTTGCTCATTTAATAAATGAGCAATTGATGAGGTGGCATGCATGTGATACATTGAGTATCTAACCACTTTTAGGATTTTCCAATCACATGCATGCCACCTCATCACTTGCTCATTTACTGAATGAGCAAATTGCTCATACCCCTTTTTCCATATATATATATATATATATATATATATATATATATATATATATATATATATATATATATATATATATGAGTGAAGGGTGTGCACATGTGCAAGTCGAACGGGTTTTCTGCAATTTCCGAATCCGACAAGAGTTTTCTTTTTCAGACCCAAAACCCATGCCAACCCATCTGTTTTGACCGAATCCAGGACCCATCATATTTTGGATTAGTACATGCGGGTTTCAGGCTCTATAGGATGGGTCAGATTGGTTTTGATTTAATATTTCGGATTTCTTATAGCCTTTAATCATTTTACTTTTGTTTCAACATTTTAAGCAAGCTACAGCTGGAGGGTTTAGGATTAGGGCTAAATTCAATAAAATAGCCCTATATTTTAGGTCTTTCTCAAATAACTACCATAACATTGCTTTATTACCGGATACCTACAGATAACTACCATTGAATATGATACTTTTTTTACAAATATAATGTAGTTTGGTTTGAGGTAGATAATTGTTACAATTTTGGATAAAAATGAAAATTTGTGGGGTCACAAATTAAAGCAAAGTTAGGAAAGAAAGGCCTAAAAGTATATGGTAGCTTTTGTAAAGTCTCGTAACTGATGACTTACACAAATATAACTTAAGTGAAAATGTTACATCATGTATGGGGTGGGTTATGGCCAGGTTTGGGTTAGGTGTGATGGTCAACTTTCCCCTGATTGCTTGACAGACAAAGACAAAGCCAAGGCAGATGAAGGGAGCAAACCCAACAAAAAAAACCCGATCCAAAATTTTAATGGGCTTTTTCAACCCCCCCCCCCCCAAATTTCATGTTAGAGCAGGTTTCTAGTGCTTAAAAAATCCAATTGTTCAAGTTGGGTTGGATTGGTTTGATTCAAATGCAACATAGTGCATAGCCTGACGTATGATTAGCGAAAAATGCTTTGAGCATTAGAAATATGTTTTAGCTTCAATTAATATATTATGTAATGACATATTTTCAATATTTTTTAAAGTTTTATGTTGTTATAGAAAAATAACTCATAAAACAAATCAAAATAAATCAAAACTAACTGGCGTTTGACTGATTCTATAAATAAACAAAGGTAACTAGCAAGTTTTACATTGGTTCCTGGTCCAACAATTATCCTTCGTCAATATAGAACGCTTTATTGGTATCACTGAAACTAATTTAGATAACTTGGCAGTTTACAACGTAGTAATTCTGTTAAAAATGAAAGAATAAATAAATGTTCTAAAACAAATTAATTGGCTGTGTTAAAAAATTACTAGAGATTCTTGTACAAGGGGGGTGGAATTAAAAGTCCTCTCCAGAATAAGGAGAAGAAAAATTGTCGACGGGAATGAGTAGGAAAAACTAAAGCATAAGATTTTCAAGTATGTATCCAAGAAACTAGAGATAGCTGACATAGGGATAAAATGAGGGGGTAATTGAAACTATTTGGATGTGTGCGACCAGTGTGATAAAAATCGGTCATTACGGCCAATACATCGGCCATTATGACTGTTATATCGGCTGTTAATGGCCCACTACAACAGTTTCTCTAGTTTGACATCACTGTATCATCATTTTCAAACAGATACCATTATTCATATATTTTGGGAGTTATACAGGCCAGTCCAATTTCACCCAAAATTGAAATTGAACCTGCCATTATGACTGTTATATCAGCTGTTAAGGTCCCACTACAACAGTTTCTCTAGTCAGCCATCACTGTATAATCATTTTGACAATTTCAAACAAATACCATTATTCATATATTTTGGGAGTTATACCGGCCAATCCGATTTCACCCAAGTAACATTGAGGAAATAATGCTAAATGAGATAAAGGGGATGTCCCCTAAAGCTTTCTTATTGCTGTTTTCCCAATTTAAACTTTTCTTAATATTTCGTAAAATAAAAATATATAATAAACCACCATTTCCAACATAATACCTAGTCAACCATGTTACCGCCTATATATAATCTCAAATTTAGGTAGTGCTATGAAATAACCTACTAAAAAACCAACAACTAGTTCCAAAATCAAACCTTTCCTTCGGTAATAAGCATCTGAAGAAGCATCGGAACATCCTGAAGCTGAAACCCTAGCGAACTCCACGAATCCACCTGCAACGAAACAAGCGCCGCCTGCGACACCTTCCACACCGTAACATTCTCCCCCTTGGTAACCAAATCCCTCTGCGCCTTCGCCACCGCGCTCTCAGCTCTTTCCATCGTCACCTTTGGCCCCTGGTTCTGGAAACTAGGTTTTTTAGCTTGCGAATTCGAAGGGGCATTCGGGTTTTGAAATTGGGGATTTGAAGAGATGTTCGTGTTTTGAAACTGGGGGTTTGATGAGATATTTGGGTTTTGAAATTGGGCCCTTTCCATCGTCACCTTTGGCCCCTGGTTCTGGAAACTAGGGTTTTTAGCTTGCGAATTCGAAGGGACATTCGGGTTTTGAAATTGGAAATTTGAAGAGATGTTCGTGTTTTGAAACTGGGGGTTTGATGAGATATTTGGGTTTTGAAATTGGGGGTTTGGGTTTGGGTTCTGGTAATTAGGGTTTTGGAAGAAAGGGGTTTGGGGGAAGGGGTTTAGCAAGTTAGGGTTTTGGAAGAGGTGCTGAGCTGCTTGTTGCCGTTGTTGTAATTGTTGTGGGTGTTGATAAAATTGGGGGTTGAAATTGGGGGTTTGAGGGAAATTGGTATGTTGAGGGAAGGCAGCGCCGCCGCCTCCGGCGTTAAGGGCGGCGCCGCCTCGGGGGCAGTGGGGGCCGGGCGGGCGGTACATTTGGTAGGGAAAATCGGGCGTTGGTTTTTGAACCAAGTGGAGGAGAGATGGAATTGAAGGCGGCGACGCGGCGTGGGGGGTATTTATAGGTATTGGGGTGGTGTCAGGTTGTGAGGTTTGGGCTTTTGCAGGGCTTTTGCAGGGCTTTTAAGGTTCGACGTGGGCTTACATTTTACTAAATAATTAGCACGTGCAATGAGTGTAGTTATTTTGTAACTATGATGGTAATAACGAAAATAATAAAGCTAAGGCCACAATTTTTCCTGCAATTTTTTCTTTACAACCGTTTCTGGCACAATACTATTAGAGTTTATTGTATAGTAGATTGTAAAAACCTCCAGCAGTATTGTGACGCATAAGGTTGTAAACAAAAAATTGTTGTATAAAAAAGTGTGGGTGTAGCATTACTTTAACAAAAATGACTCATTCTTTAGTAATGTTATATGAACAAAGCTGAACCGAAATATGTCATTAATATGGGAGTTTGTAGTATTACGGTAGTTTCCATAACAAAACTTTGTCGATCTGAATCCCATTAGCGATGCTATAACGAAATTTAGTAAGGAGATATCTCTAGAAACCATTGAAGGTAGACCTTTGTCTCAAAATAAGATCAATGATTACTGCTAATCATTTATTAAGGAACTAGATTTGCCCGTGGGCACGTGCCTACGGCACGTCTTCGGAACGATACAACATATGAAAGTCTTGTAAACAGTAAAACAACAATTATGTAGCTCAAGTTTGAATAGTAAAACAATAATTAGTAGTAATTAAAAGTCTATGTTTCTATTAGTATATGTTAAAAAATAATTATAAACGGGGGCGTAAAAAAATAATTATAAATGGGGGTGTAAAATCCAACTTCTTAGAACTTTGAGCGTGAAAAATGATGAAATTTAACTCTTGATGAGATATTTGTATTTTTCAATATAACATGAGCAATAAAAAAAAACATAAAAAATCTAAAAATTTACAAATCTGAAATCTGAAAATATAAATTTCTGAGTAAATAGAGAGAGAATGAGAGAGAGAGATAGAGAAATAAATAAATAAAGAAGTTGTTTTGAGATTTGAATTTGAGTTTGGGGGAGAAACTTTTAGGCGAGAAAATATGTTTTGTAAGGTTAGATCTGGACCATTGATTTCAATCCTACTAAATGTGAGCCACTTGATAGTTTTCTTTGTATTTTATTATATAGATGGAAAATAGAAGGATAGTAATTCTCATTTTTTTTATGCATGTAAAATACATTCATAATAATTCTCATTGTTTTTTCAAGACAGGTAAAAAAATAGTTTTGCTCAGGTAATCATGTTTTATTTTTGTGTGGCATCTTGATGAACTTCTACAACTGGTAGAAAACAGTTGTATCCCTTTTCTATTTTCAAAAAGAGTATGTGGGGGAAGGTGGGGGAAAGATAGTAAGTGAAGGAACTATTCAATAAAATTGTGTCCCGTAAGGTAGTAAAGAGAATGGTAGTGAGATTAATTTGTAGTGTATGAAGCATTACTCTTTGATAAAAATGAAAAATGTGTTTATTTTTATTTTGTAGAAAACACAAAATGCATGTGCTGATTCATCTAAAAAGGGTCCCACTAGACATATCCCTTTTATGTATAATACTGGTACAGATAGAAAGGTTTTTTTTTTGAAGAAAATGTTGAATCTGGCCACCCTATTTCATTAATAAGATATTAATAAAACATACTCAGAGTACTGAGCCTACTACAAAATCCTACAAACAGAACAAAAGTACATAAACTCCGCCCCGAACATGGGGGGTGGGACAAAATAAACATAGAGTAGCCGCAAAGAAATACATCATAACCCCCCAACAAACCCCGGGGGGGTGGGTATCAATGACCATAGTAGACTGTGTTGTGCTGGCTGTCAATCGATCGTCGGCCTGATCTCAATCTCCTCATCATCAAACTCCTCTACCTGGAAAACACTCGCAATCCTTCCTCTGGGACCTGCTGCTGTCACATTAGCCCAAAATGAAATAAAATGCATAATGTGAGTCAAATTGCCAGAAATACTATTGCAAGTTCTATGAAAGTAAAGATTATTTCTGTTTAGCCAGAGAACCCAGGTCATTGCGGCGATAGATAAATACCACGATTCTCTCATAGCACCCCTCTCCGTTGTGAACTTTGGGCCTACCAACAAGTCCTCGTAAGTACTAGGGTATTGAGTTGTCCCTAGGGTACTGAGTACCTCTACGAGTACCGCTTTACTCCTAGGACACTGAAGAAAAAAATGGTCTCTAGTCTCGAGGGCGGCGTGGCAGAATCCGCATTGAGAGTCCACACTCGGTTGGCGCTTAGCGAGGTTTTCTCTAGTCATGATCGCATCATTTAGTACCAACCATAAGAAGGCTTTAATTTTTAGCGGAGCTTTCGTTCTCCAGATGACGGCAGCCCATTTTGGGGTGCATCCCCTAAAATGGATGCGCTTGTACATGGAGCGAACCGTGAACTTGCCGTTCTTCTCCAATCCCCATAATTTTTTATCGGGACCCTGGGAGCAACTAATACCAGCGTTGGAGATGTAGGCCTGAAGTTCCGTAAGTCTGAGTTGGGAGCCTATGTCAAGCAGATGTTTGAAAGATGGATTCCAGGCACCTCTTTTCCAGGCTGCGGCCACCGTGCAGTGTGGTTGTGATGTCTGCTCGTATATCGGGGAACAGGGCTCTGAGCATGTGATCAGTACACTATTTATCCCACCAAAACCTGGTGAGTCTGCCGTTACCGATAGCTGACTTGACACTGCTAGTGAAGGGTTCGTATGCCTTAGTAATGCCTTTCCAGAACAAGGAAACCCGAGGGCCTATCCTGAAGCCCAGATTTCTTATTCCATTCCCCTGCATATATTCCTGAACAAATTGCTGCTACCCTTCTCCATTAGGGTGGAACACATTCCACCACCATTTACCCAGAAGCGCTAGATTCATATCTCGCAGGTCAATTATACCTAGGCCTCCATGTATCTTTTTCATACACGCCTTCTCCCATCTAATAAGGTGATAACCTCCTCGGTCTGGGTCTGCCCCTTTCCATAAGACACGTTTCCGAGTCCGGTCAATTCTTTGGATTACCCATCGCGGCATTTCAAAGAAGGAGAGATAATAGGTGGGGAGGTTTGAGAGGACTGCATTAATAATCGTGACTCTCCCACCTAAGGATAGTGCTTTGCCTTTCCATCCGGCTAGCCTTTTCTCAACCCGGTCAATAATAGGCATCCAATCCGCCTTTTTTAGCTTTCCGGGTCTAAGTGGCAGTCCAAGGTACTTGATGGGAAAACTCTCTGTGGAGCAATTGAGGATTGTGGCATGTTCAAGAGCCTCTGTTGGAGTCAGGGCAATGGGGGTGAGAGCACTCTTGTGAAATACAGATAGAAAGGTTAAAGGTACAATAGTGTAGAAGAATTCTCTCATTTTCCTTTTTTTCCTAAGAAAACTTAAGAAATGTTAATTATTTATGTGATACATTGAAAATTATAATTCTTTGATGTTTATATCATTTTTCTTTTAAGCTAAGACTGGTGTATATGCGCATTGTTGTCTGTTGCACATACAGTATGCAAATTTTGCATTCGGTTAATGTTAAGTTGTCACCACAAAGGAAATTCATCATCATTAATCTGCATAAGATAATTATTAACATGGCAAGAAAAAGTAAAAATTTTGCTCCTATAATAGTTGGAGGCTTTTGGATGTGTCTTCCTACACGTCACAAACCCTCTGGCCGTACAAATATTTTTTTTTCCCCCTAATGGGAGGGGTCTTTCTACGTGGAAAGTCATTCCTCTATTAGAAAGTAAACATTATTTGTATGTGGAAAGCCATGCTCTATGTTTTTTCTTTTGACTTTTATTTTTTATTTATATTTATTTCAGTGGCCATCAATAAATTTTATATTGTACATATATTTTATATGTCGACTACAAATATAATTTGTTAATATATGAAAGCACATCATACAAGCAAAGTCACATTTAACATTAAACATAACTAGTAATTTACACATACAATGCACGTCTTAATAAATATTATTTTTTATTATTTTTTAAAAGTAAAATATCTGACTTAGGCTGACCTCGAAGCCGAGACCTTCAAATAGTCATGTACGTGCGATACACGTAAGTTGGTATGTTTACAAACGACAACTCTAACTCTCCTATTATATTACTAGAGATAAGAGATAAGAGATTAGAGATTAGAGATTAGGGAAGAAAACAACAAACTATTAAACATAATGCAAAACCACACTAAACATTAAAAATAGATAAAGACGATCCATTCTCTTACACCCTTTGTCATTCATTTTTCCATAAGTGTGCAACTAGATCACTCTACAGCCGATTATGAAAGGCATCAAACCTCATCATATTCTAATGATCAGTCACTTATGTAACTTCATGTTTCATCTGTACGTATTTCATTACGTGAAGATTGTATTTCATTTATAAGACCATTTTTCTCTTATGTTTTATACTTTTTATCGTGCGCTGTAACTATTTGATTATTTTCAAAGCCCGAATCTTTTCTTATCCATTCTAAATTATTGTGATTATTCAATTTGAGTTTAAATTCAAATTCAAACCCCGATTAATCCTAATCATAACTCTTTAACCGTAATTTAATCCCCTAATCACCAAATCACTCACCACCTCCCCAGCCTCTTTTTTACTTCATTCGGTACTCCACCTTCACCTAACTCACCTCGTACAACCTAAATACATGTCCCTATATATTAAAACCCCTTCGTCAACTCATTTTTCATCTCCATATACTCCACCTCGACACACAACCAACACCCAATAGCACTCCACCTCTATCTATCTCACCTCCTTGATGCCTATTCCCGAGCACCTCACGCGACAACCAAACACCACCACCATATTACCCCGTTGTTGTCCCCAACCCCCACACCCAACAGCTAGCACCCACTGCCTCCTCCACCTCAACCCTCAAACATCACCCGAACAGCCCTTCCTTGTTGTCGTCACCTCGCTTGTTGTTTTCGCTGCCATTGTTGATGTTGTTGTAGTCGTTCTTAGTGCCGTTATTGTTGCCATTGCATGTTGTTGTCGCTCATTGTGTTGTTATTGTCCCCTTGCCAAAATCCAAACATGAAGCGGAACACAATGACGAGTCATGAAGTTTCTATGCACACGAATAATTGGCATTCAAATAAGGCAAGTGTCCCTTTAACTCTTAGCAAGTAGCCTTCGTTATCATCAAATTTTATCGTCAAAATCTATTGTAGATTCCTTGTGCCATGGTATTGATTCAAATCTTGAACAGTTAATCCTCCTTCGTGTCAATTCATCGTGTTATAGAAAATTAAGATGTTATGCTATGTCGAATGTCTAGCTTTGTAATGAGATTATATCTAGTTTCCTGTAACCAAAGTTAGTTTTGTGATATGCATGCTGTAGCCCTTCGAGCTTAGAATACATAATATCTTACAATTTCATTAACTGATTTATATATTATGATATATCGATGTTTTAGTATTGTAATGTTTAAATTTTCAGGGTACTGTTTGTGCACTAGACCTGCAAATAACATATTGATATGCATAACTACTAGACTTAGAATTTGTCGAGTGACTAGGCTTTGGATTCGGAAGAGAGTCTACTTTCTATAATCTCTAATGGAACTAGATTTGCATTCCCGTAGAAGCATAAAAGTAAGTTTTAGTGCATACATGTGTTGTTGTCTAGATTGTAGTTAGTATACCTTAACTATTTATATTGTTATTCTTGTACCGATATATTAGGTTGATAGATTGCATTTGCACGTACCACTTGATATTTTCACGATTCATGTCCTTGATGCATATATTTGCTTTCACCTATTGACATGCTCATGATTACTGCCTTGATTATTTCTTAATTACCATCTTGATACTACCGTCACATGCATGGTTATTGTAATAGTCATTGATATTGTCTTGAGTGACGGAACTGAGTGCCACATAGAATTATGTGACACGTAGAACTAAGTTCCACGTTGTAAGAATCGATGGGGGTCACCACTAGAATTTGCAGATACTACCTCTAGAATCCATGGGAGCTACCTCTATAATCCAATACTCTAATTAGAAGTGATATGACTATCTTGATATCATCGTTGCACTGACTGCATGTTCATGACTAATTATAATAAAAGAATAACAAGCCGGGCTAATAAAAGTTACGACTTAGTAGTTAACAATATAGAGGAGTGTACTCGAAAGGGGCTCGTGTTTCCAGTAATAATAATTCTGTTGGGCTTTATGTCTTGCATAATTGTTCGGTGTGAAGATAAGGTGGTGATACAAGTAGAGGGTTCAAAGCGAACGATCAAAGAGAAGGAGAAACAGCTAGCAGCATTAGCAGCCAACAGAGAAAGGGACGGTCGACTGTGTAGTCGACCAACACCTTCTCGGGTTGATGGTCTAGGAGTTGCGGTCGACCGCAACTATGTGCAGTCGACTGTCTGCGACGCAGATGGAATTTTTGGGTGCGAGTTTGTTTATTCGATTCAAGCTCACTTCGTCTTCTGCTTAGATCGTACGGCTCTAATTGTATGTTTATCCCTTCAGTATACATTGGATGACTATTGATATCTAAACCATGGTTTCTCTAGTTCTAAAAATACAATGTAAACGGCTTCTAAAATGAAATGATTCTATTGAGTGCCGAATAGAAGAAAAAAGCATTTCTTCTGAGAGGGTGAGAAAGTTTCTCCATTGTAAACAACAACCAAGTTCCAGTTAGGCTTGAGAGATGGTCGTTGTGAGAATTGTAATATTCATGTATCTTCTCTGGTTGAAATAACATCTCGGTTATTCCTCCCCCGGATTAAGGCGAAAGCCCCAACCGGGACAATTCTTGTGTGCTTTGTGTGATTGGTGTGATCTAGTTTTGCTTGGTGGTTTGCATTGACTGTGTCGAAGTCTGAACAAGATCCTCAAGTTCCTAACAGATTCTTGGTTATTGATTGTTGATTCTTGATTATTGAGTTCTTGATTACATGAGTACATGATTATTGATTACATGATTCTTGAGTACATAATCCTGTAGAATTCATTATTTTTAGTATAAACGTCACTTGATTGATATGCACATGAACTTGTGGTATGGGACACTGAATTGCGTACATTAGATAAGTTAATAAACTGATAGACTTATGAACGTCCCTTAAAATTGACAGTGGTACATATTACATAATTCATGATTACTGTTTCCTGATTACTGGTTCATGACTATTGATTCATGATTATTGATTACCGATCACTGTTCTACTGATTGATTATACTTTAGCGATTATTGATTTCAATTGCATTATACAGGAACTACCATTCCAGTTCCTTGCTTCTTTCCCTATTGAACCGTACTGTTTTCTATCGTATTGCTTAATCTTGCTGTCTGAAGCTTACTTTAACGGACCTCCTCCACACCCCCCCAACTACTTCATATAATGTTTATACAGGTGCGGATGACAATATATTGATGGACTTGGCGAACAAACTTTTTATACGGCTGTGATGGAATTGGTAGTGCTATTTCTTTACTTTCTAGTTGCTACGTTATCTAGCTAGTTGGAGCAAACTGTTTATTGCATTGCATTTCTTTCAGTATATTACATTCCCAAGTATTTTGACCCGAAGTTCTTGTATCTCGGATATTGGTTATTTTATTATATTTTTGTTCATGTGGTCATTATTACTGCATGTGTAAATGTGTTTTCCTATCTTGTTGGGCTTATAAACTGTACAACTTATGAATGATGTGAGTTGGAATACTTGTATCATTCGCTGGGCCGTCTTGCGTGCATGTGTTCCGCATATTGGGAAGTGAGGCGTGACAATTTTATCAATGTTTGATCTTCCTATTGCGATTGCGCCCGAGTCATTGGGAGGACGATCAAATAATAATTATTGATTTCATCTTCCGCTATTTCAACTTCAACAATCATATTATGCAGTATGATATACACACTCGTAATCATGTTCTGTGTTTGTAGACTCCACAAGCATCCAGGCACTTTAACGTTATCCTAGCGAGCCTGAAGTATGACAAAACACCTCCCATGACAACACACATCTCCACGTCCTTTCGACACGACTTTTGTTTTGATAAAGGTGGACCGCCTGGGTATATTCCATATGCCCAATAATAGTCAGTGTCGTACATAATACCATTAACTATACACATAACATGGGGTATATTCTAAGTGCGGAAGTTACGTTTTGTTTATATGAAAAATCAAGCCTCTCAGTCGCATCTCTTTTATGGGCAAAGTGATCGTCTTACACAACAACAACATCCACAATGCGATTGGAGAAGGACTTGTGCATTCAGAATCAAGTTTGAAATTGTGCATCCATGTAAGTTGAGTCATCGGCAAAGTAATCTTGGTCGAGCAGATTGTCGTATTGCTCTCGATGTCGCTCGATGTATCGGCGATCTGGTTGTGAGCCTGAACATGAGCTTCTCTCTTCATGTCTCTAAAATTTACTGACTGCAGCAATGATAATCATAATTTATTCACGATCCTTTTTATGATTTGCTTGAGCCGTTTTTAACAATATATTCCGAATTCTCTACATTGGAAGAAGTTGATAACCAAAATTTATTGAAATTTTGAATGTAAATTTGGAAGATTTTGTTTTTTTTTTCTTTTTTTTTAAAGATGAAGAAATGGAAGAAGAATTGTGAAGAACTGGACAAATGTGAATTTGTATTTATACGAAACAATAGAATCTAGTTGTTGGGGACATTTTTTAAAAAATAAAAAATAAATAAAAAACCACCCTAATAGGGTCGTTGAAAAAAAAATCCGTTGGAAGAAGAAAAAAAAAATCATTAAAGTGGCATGACATTAGCATCACGTGGACTCCGCTTTTCCTCGCTTTTTTTAATCTTTGTATGCCGGCTATTCACCCACTTAGAGCATCCACAGTCGTGGGCTAAATACCCAAAATTTGGAAAATTGGGAAAAAAACGAGCTGCAGTCGTCGTCCAAATGCCCAAAATTTGGGTATACGATGAACAGTGCGTTGCCAAATATAGCAGGCGATTTGGCCAAATGCAAAATATAGCTAACGCAATATTATCTTCCGTCCGATCTAATTAACGGAAGATAATATGCCGTCCCGTACAAAAATACTGAACCCAATGATTAAGAAGCTTTTGAAAAAGAAAAAAAAAAAAAAAAATTTAAAATCTGGTGGTGACCTGGTCAACCGCCAGTCAACGGACGCAACATTATAATCCTTCTAGTCTAATTAACGGCATATTATGTGCCGTGTGTTGGGTTTTAAAAAAAAAAAAAAAAAAAATTAAAATCTGGTCAACCGACGGTCAACTAACGCAACATTATATACCGTGGCATCTAATTAACGGTTCATTATATGCCGTGTGTTGGTTTTTTTTTTTTTTAAAAAAAATAATTAAAACACGGTCAACCGACGGTGTATTATATACCGTGTGAGGAGATTAACGGTGCATTATATGCCGTTGTTGGGTTTTTTTTTTTAAAAAAATAAAAAATTAAACACCAGTCCGCCGACGGTGTATAATATACCGTTTGCGGAGATTGACGGTCGATTTTTTTCCGTCATTGGGTTTTTTTTTAAAAAAAAAAAAAAAAAAATTAAACAATGTCAACGGACGGCCTATTATATACCGTCGTAGGAGATTGACGGTAGATAATCTTCCGTCGTTTAAACAAAAACAAACGACCAATCGAAAATAGCTTTGAACGACTGCAGCAACATTCTTTTTTTTCTATTTCTCAATTGCTATTTACCCAAAATTTGGCTTCAACGACTGTGGATGCTCTTAGAACATCTTTTTTGCAATTTTTCCACTCTTTGCACTATCCACACGTCTCTTTCTGCCAAATTAGACTTACACAGAGAGAGAGAGAGAGAGAGAGAGAGAGAGAGAGAGAGAGAGAGAGAGGGGGGGGGGGGGGGGGGGGGGGGGGACTAGGAAAACACAACCCTTCTTTGGATAAAATTGGTTGTCTACTTCAGACAAGAGTTCATGAGTTTTTTTTGGAAGATATAACCGAATTAAAATTTGACAAGGATCGATGGAATCTAATATATTAAAATGATTAAAACACATTTACATATCAAAAAACATTGCTCTGACTAATCTAGAATAAGAAAATCAGAATGAAATGAAAGCAATCCAAATGAACTCATACAATGACAAATGATCACAATCTTAATAGATTTGAAATTGGAATGAAATGAATGCAATCCAAATGTAACTCATACAATGACAAATGATCACAATCTTAATAGATTTGAAATTGGCTGCCATCCAAGAAGCCATGGTCTTTTACTTGCTGGAAGTGCAAAGTTGAGCTCAAACATCTCTTTGCTGACATTTCCACCCTCACAAAAGCCCACCAATCTGGCAACAATATCTGCACTCGGTTAGATATGGTCTTCACTATTTGGATCTGTCCAGAGTTTGTTCACCAACTGGAGCCTTCTTTGCTTCCCTTCGAGGGGGACACCCATGTCAAGTAGAGATGCTCGCGCCTTCAGTTAGTCGCGAGTTCACCCTTCTCGAAAGGAATTCTCTTTCGTGCCATAGTGCTTTTATGCTGCAAATTTGAAAAGTGATTGTGGGATGGGATGACAGAGACAAACTATAAATCTCTACTATCACTAAACTAATTTATAGTGATTTTGAAGGAGAAATATACAGAAATAGTTGGAACACATAATGCATCTATGCACGGAAAGCAACTATAAGATTGTTCTAACATAAATTATATACGCAATTTTGGCCAACTCTAAGGAAACATCATCTGATATAACCCCCCAAAACCCATGGATTGCCTAGCTAGGTGATATATCCATCAATTTGAATAGTCCGAAACAAAGCACTTTGGTCACTTTAAGATTTGTGTTTGATAAAGCATTTGGTATGTGAGAATATGCAAGGGTAAGTGAAAAACATATTTTGGGAAGGAATGATGATTCTAAAGGAAATCAAACTTTCTTTATTGGGAAGGTTTTCTATTACCTTATAAAATTATGGGATTCTCATGAGATTTCCATAACAAATAATTAAAAAACCCAAAAAAATAGAATGAAAAAATACAATAATAAAGGATACCCGAGAAAGCAAGTATTATACTAATTGCGGTAATACAACATTCATGGGAATCTTTATTCTCATCCTCACATTCTTGGGAGTCCTCTCTGACAGAATATATATATATTTAGAAAGTTGACAAAATATATTATATATATTCTGTCACTCTCATTCTCGGGAATCCTCCATAACAAAGATAAAATATCATGGGTTTTCTAGGGGTTATATCAAATTGGGCAGGTTCTGGGGGTAATACTAAGAAAACTCTAAAATTTTAAGACAAGTAATAAATTTGGGAACAATCTAATAATTTTCGAATAAATGTTCCGTTTGAAGAAACAGAAAAATTAGCATACCACAATGACAAAGAGTTTGGTGTTTCCTCTCCAGTTTTATGAGAAGGGCTTTCATCTCCTACCTCTGAGAAATGCTGTTGTAGCCAAGTAAGTCTTCTAAGCTCTACCTCGATATAAATTTGATCAACTGGATCGCCACGGAATAACAAATAAAATTGGGTTCGGTGTATAATCGATACATAGCAAACATCCCATAATTGAATAATCCGCTTCATTTTCTCCCTGAATATGTTATGCCATATTGTATGAGGTGACTTTTGTAGTTCAAAAATATCTTCCTCGTCCTCCGTTGCATCAGTTCCTGTCGCCTCATTAGTTTCTAACTCCAAGACCTACGGGACAGCAGAACATACAAAACAAACACATTTTCTCGAGGCTCTTGTATATGATAGAAGAAATGAGCAAATAAATATTTACTTAACAGATAAATAAACTTTTGCATATAGTTAAATCATGTTATTTATAAAAATACGTTTAGAAAAGGTCTGCCGGTCTTAGGAGAATATCAAGACACTCTTTGCCCTAAGGGGTAAACTGTCGTTCCACGTGCGAACAACCAAGGACAGTCTATCTTTTAGCGGTAATAAACTCCCAACCTACCGGCTACCTTCGCTTGCACGGACGGGTGGAGGGAGAGATCCCGATTAGTATCTAATGCTCTAGTTGGCTTAAGGACAATATAAAATATATATAGTAGTTTTAAAATAGAAAAGGTTGAAAGGTTGACCGGGGAAGTAACACAATGGATCGAGGAGACTTTTTCGTCATGAAGGATGTATATATATAATGAGCTTAGGGGTGGCCGATCATACCGAAATGAGCCAACCGATCGACCGGTTTTCCAACCGAACCAATCGATTCGGTACCGAAAAATTCATTTACCAAAAGTATGGTACGGTACAACCGTACCGAGTTCTAAAATCCGGTTCGGTTTCGGTATGAATATGGTTCGGTTGGTATTTTACTGTACCGTACCGAATAATTAAATATTAAATAAATATCTTTATATTATATATATACAAATATATAATGCAATGAATCTTCTTCGAAAGGTCAAGTCCAAGGGTCTCATTGTCGACCATATAATGTATTCAATCCTAACAGACGGCTTCTGCAGACAAAGGAAATTACATGAAGCTCTACAAATTCTCAACATGATGTTTGAGTTTGGTCTCAGTCCTGATGTTGTCACACATTCGACTCTTATACATGGTTTATGCAAGAACAGTAAGATGAACTTTACGAAGCTGATCTTATCAAAGATGCACAAAGTTGGAGTTCTTCCCAATGATATTTTATATTCGACACTGATCAACCGTTATTGCAAGCAAGGAAATGTTATGAAAGCAATGCAGTTGTATTCTGATATATACCGCAATGGTCAAGTTGCCAATATGTATACATATAACTATATACTAAGTTCTTTATGTAAAAGAGGTAAGTTGGGAGAAGCTCAGCAACTCATTCAACAAATGTCTAAGATGGGGTGCCATGCAGATTTTATTAGCCTAAATATCCTAATCAATGGCTATGCTTGTAAAGGCAATGCACTACAAGCATTTTCAATCTTTGATGAATTGATTAATCAAGGTTTTTCCTCAGATAGATACACATATAGATGCCTGCTGAAAGGTCTTTGCAAGGGGGGTTATTTGAATGAGGCCATCATATTTTTCTCTTGAATTCTTGATATTCCTTATGTTGTTAATATCAATGCCTGCAATACATTGCTCTCAGAGATTTGCAGGTCTAGAAATATTGAGGATGCTTTGACACTCTGTGATAAGATGATAGAGAACAAAATTATGCATGATATTCATACCTACACTACTATAATCAATGGGTTTTGCCACTACAAAAGAAAGTAGCTTTCCCGGTGCTTTTTTACGTCTATACCAGCGTTTTTTTACGCCGGTGAAACTTTCACCGGCGTTTACAATAGCGCCGGTCCAAATGCCGCCGAAGCGGGCGTCGCTGAAACGAAGGGGTCTACACCGGCGTTTTTGGTGGACGCCGGTAAATGTTGGAACTACACCGGCGGTCATAAAACGCCGGTGTATGTCGGTCTCTGAGTGCCGTTCTTGTGCACCTATATACATTCACTGGCGGTCGTAAACCGCCGGTATTTATCCATTCACCGGCGTGTATGAAAACGCCGGTGTAGATCGAAAGTATACCGGCGGTCAAGGAACGCCGGTGTATGTGCGTTTATGACCGCCTGCTTTTCCCTATTTACGAACACCGGCGCGACCAAAAAACGCCGGTGTAGTTATATACGTCGGCGTTTATAAAACGCCGGTGTACGTCTGTGCCGTTACAGCTGATAACAATCACCGGCGTGCGTTGAAACGCCGGTGTATCACACACTCCAACAATTAGATTATATAGACCGCCGTTTTTTAAAACGCCGTTCTGGCTATGCCCGTTTATTTTCGATACTCCGCTTTTCCGTTCGATTTCAATTCACAGTTTCATTTACAAAACCTGTAAACTAATTCTCACAACCGATTCAATCAATTTCGTTGCATACTACTGCGCAAACCACAACCAAACACAAGAATAATTAAAGATAATCAAGTTTCACACGTGTCATATCAACGTCCAAATTCATTGATTAATTAACAGTGTCATAATTAACAAATTAATATAGAGACTAACATCCCAAATATCCAAACAAACCAGTCTGACAAATATCCAAAATATCCCAAATTCAAAGTATGACATAACTCTCATAAAAAAAACCAGTCTGACATAACAACAGCAAGGAGGAGGACATAAGAACAACAACCATACAGCAAGGAGGACATAAGAACAGCAAGGAGGACCGCAGATTCATACCCCTCGAGTAGCTTCAGCTCTGATCATCAGAATTTCCTTCATCTTGACGATCGCTCTGTGAAAAAAAAACAATAGTTTAATTGAACAGTAGATCACAATACAGAATATACATATTTTTTGAACTTGCAAAAAGAACTACCTGTATCTCGAATTATAAGATCAAAGTGCCAACTGCAAATGGAATTGTTAATGATATATACAGAGGTAAAATAATTACATTGCAATGCTAAAAATCTAGTACTTAATTTTGTTTTTAAATATATCTAAAATAACAAAACAAATGAAAATTCAGTATCTAACTTGAAACCTTTATATTCTCCTCTGATTGGGAATATCCACTATCTAAAACAGTAAAACAAATGAAAATTCAATATCTAAGCATGTCCTTCATGGATTGTTCAGATAATCCATGAAACTGTCATCGTGGACGGAAACCAAATATAAGAAAAATAACAAAAATAAGATAGGGCTCATATCAAGTGTATTTTTAGGGAACTGTCATCGTGGAAGGAAACCAAATATATATAGAAGCCAGAAATGGAAACAGAAAGAAGAAAGGTAGAGACTTTGGATATACCAGGCTAACATAGCGGCATTTTCCTCATCTCTCTCTCATCCCTTATTTCCCTTCAGCACACGAACACAAAGAGACATCAGCAACCACCTTAAGAGCGACAAGAACAACAATAATATTAAATTATTATGAACAAGATGTCTCTATATGGGTTTCCAGATCTCCACTCGAGCCCACTCTTTCTAATCACAGTCCAATTAAGAACATAGACAACATCCACTAAACAATCCAATCATAGCCCAGTCAAAATTTGCCATCCTGGATCTTAATGAAATAAGCTTCATTAACAATGAAAGAAAATGAGGATGCTAGCAGCATACTTAGTTTGGAAGTGAACCCATTTTTTGTTAAAAAATCATGCCAAAGATGGCAATCAGCTTCATTAACAGTATCTGAAAATGAAAATTTCCATTATCTGAGCTTATATGTTGCTCTACTAATTCATTGTGCCCAACTAAATCTAAAACCCAATTGTTGTGCGTATCCGGAGGATTTTGGCATACGTACCTATAGCATCCTCAGTTCACAGTAAACCCGTTTTGGTCAAAAAAAATGCCAAGATCACAATCAGGTGCTTGAAATCTGAGCATATATGTTGCTCTACTACTTTTTTAGCCCAACTATATCGTAAAACCCAAGTGTTGTGCATATCCGGCCGGAGGATTTTGGCATACGTACCTATATAATATCCTCAGTTCACAGTGAACCCATTTTTGGTATAAAAACATACATGCCAAGAAGACAATCAGGTGCTTGAAATCAGCTTCACTAACAGTTAGTGAAAATGGGACCATAAAATAGCTTAAGAAGACCATCAGGTTTGTGAAATAAGCTTCACTAACAGTGAAAGAAACTGGGGATGCTATGCAGCATACTTAGTTTGGAAGTGAACCCATTTTGTGTTAAAAAAACCATGCCAAAGATTGCAATCAGGTTACATTGACAGTATCTGAAAATGAAAATTTCTCCATTATCTGAGCTTATATGTTGCTCTACTACTTTTTTAGCCCAACTATATCGCAAAACCCATTGACTGTGCATATCCGGCCGGAGGATTTTGGCATACGTACCTATATAATATCCTCAGTTCACAGTGAACCCATTTTTGGTATAAAAACATACATGCCAAGAAGACAATTAGGTGCTTGAAATCAGCTTCACTAACAGTTAGTGAAAATGGGACCATAAAATAGCTTAAGAAGACCATCAGGTTTGTGAAATAAGCTTCACTAACAGTGAAAGAAACTGGGGATGCTATGCAGCATACTTAGTTTGGAAGTGAACCCATTTTGTGTTAAAAAAACCATGCCAAAGATTGCAATCATGTCGGATGCCGCCTGCAAGTGTCAATGCCGCCTCCATTTTACTTCACCATCTCCATTTTACTAAGTGTCAATGCCGCCTGCAACTCATGTCGGATGCCCATTGACTTCAAATCAAGTCGGCTCTTGAGATTGTCCTTTGTCTTCCGATCATCTTCCATAACTGTTCCTATACAATTCTGACCAATATTTTTTCCGATATGCATCACATCTAAATTATGTCGCAGTAAGTTGAATTCCCAATACGGCAACTTGAAGAAAATACTCTTCTTCTTCCATGCACCTAAACTCGTCAAGTTTTGATCCTCATCCTCGCCATATAGATCGGTCTCTTCACCTTGCTCCGGCCTTGCCCTTTTCTTGCCCTTTGTCCTGACTTCTGGTTCCTTTCCATATTTGAATTGATGACCATCTACCCGCCTCAAAATATCTGAACCAGAAGAAGACCCAGGAGCATGTTCCCCCTCGTCGGTGCCATCAAATGTCGCTGCCTCTGCCCGAAATATATGTGTGTCAGGCAACCATCTCCTATGACCCATATAGCAAAACTTTCTGCCATTGTACAACCACCCTGAACTAGTTTGGTCAGCACAACATGGACATGCATAACGTCCTTTAGTACTATATCCAGATAAATTTGCATATGCTGGAAAATCATTGATTGTCCAAGACAACACGGCACGAAGAGAAAATGTTTCTTTAGCCACAGCATCATAGGTTGGAACACCCACCCACAACTTCTGAAGTTCATCTATTAACGGTTGTAGGTACACATCTATATCATTTCCAGGACCTTTCGGTCCAGGAACTATCATGGACAAAATAAATGAGGACTGCTTCATGCATTTCCAAGGCGGCAAATTGTATGGTATCAACACAACCGGCCATATGCTGTATGTACTACTCATTTGCCTGAAAGGGTTGAAACCATCACTAGCTAGTCCAAGTCTCACATTTCGAGGATCTTCCGCAAAATCAGGATATCTTTCATCAAATCTTTTCCAAGATTGAGAATCAGCAGGATGTCTAAGAATCCCATCATTAGTGCGACCTTCAGCATGCCATTTCATATCAGAAGAAGTTTTCGTAGACATAAACAACCTTTGTAACCTAGGAATCAGAGGAAAGTAACGCAATGTTTTGGCAGGCTTCTTTTTCCTACTTCGCTTAGTAGATCCACTGGCTCCCTCGTCTTGATTTGGTCTTTCTTTCCATTTCGAAGAACCACACACTTCGCAATTCTCCAGACTTTCCTTACCACTCGTGAAAAGCATACAGTCATTTGGACATGCTGCTATCTTCTCATATCCTAGATCGAGAGAGCTTAGGAATTTTTTGATTTTATAGGCTGAGTTTGGAATACAGATTTCAGGAAATGCTTCATTCAACAATTCAAGTAGCATAGTGAAGGACTTAGCAGACCACCCGTTTAAACATTTAATCTGAAATAATCTGACAATGAATGAGAACTTAGAAAATTTGGTGCAGTCGCGGTACAACGGAGTACTAGCATCTTCAAGTAACTTAGCGAAGGATTCTTGCTGCTTATTATTTTCAGGGGTGGGGCCAGACATTTCCTCGTCCACCCCACCACCAATCTGGTTTGTTTCTGTTGACTCATTGTGAACTTCGGTTGTTGGGTCATTGGTGTGGAAAGGAACATTATGAATCCCCATGGCATCTTGTAACAAAGCATGCATCTCATCGGGAACGCTTAAGTCTTCGTTCACTAAGGGCTCAGCTTCATTTTCTAATACAACCGGACGAACAGGAACTGCCGTATGATCCTCTCCATGACAAAACCACCTTGTGTACCCTTGAAGAAAACCGTTGACAGCCAAGTGTGTATGTACTACGTCACATGTCCTCAGCATACAATTTGTACAGCGAAGGCATGGACAAAGGATTAGGTTGGGATCACGGGAATGTCGTTTGGCAAAGATAATAAAATCTTTAATACCATCACGGTACTCCTTGGATAATCGTGGTTTACTAATCCAACTTCTATCCATTATATCAATAGCACACGGTCTGAAATTAAAATTTGATATATTAAATAGTAATAACAGTAAAAGGCATTTTGTATATTAAATTTCACCTATTTGAAAACCATCCCTAGCTGCAAATAAATAAACGATATAATCTTTAACTGTAAAATAAAGAAATTGTTGCTCCAAAAAATGTCCAAAAAAAAACTACATCTTAACACAATCTACTCTATTCACCAAACCCTAAACGACCTTTTGTGGAAATGATCACAACCACCTTAGTGGTATTTTATCGCACACCCTGTGTTCGAGCATAAAAAAAATCGACTATTGTCTCCCCTGTATTTGGCTTTCCGTTCAAGGAGATGGTGATGGTAAAGGGTATTTTGCTGATGAAGAGGAATCAGCCGAATAATGAGCGCGTCGTGCTGTAACTACGGTAACAAGAAGATCTGATGACTCATGAACTATTCTGTTCATGACTACTAATAATCACTTATCTCATAATAATAATAATAATAATAATAATAATAATAATAATAATAATAATACTAAACAAAAGAAACAGTAAAAGAAAAATTAAAATGTCTAGTATGTAAGCATATATTTTTCAGAGTGAACCAATTGTTGTACATAGCCGGAGGATTTTGGCATAGAGCTATAGCATCCTCAGTTCACAGTGAACCCATTTTGGTCAAAAAAACATGCCAAAATGACAATCAGATGCATGGGATAAGCTTCAATTCATTAACAGTGAAAGAAACTGGGGATGCTATGCAGCATACTTAGTTTGGAAGTGAACCCATTTTGTTAAAAAACCATGCCAAGGATTGAAGTCAGGTTACTTTAACAGTATCTGAAAATGAAAAATTTTCCATTATCTGAGCTTATATGTTGCTCTACTACTTCTTCAGCCCAACTAAATCTAAAACCCAATTGTAGCCGCATATCCGGCCGGAGGATTTTGGCATACGTACCTATACCATCCTCAGTTCACAGTGAACCCATTTTGGTAAAAAAAACATGCCAAGATGACAATCAGATGCATGAAAATAAGCTTCACTAACAACAAAAAAAGAAAATGGGGATGCTAGCAGCATACTTAGATTGGAAGTTAACCCATTTTGGTATAAAAAACCATGCCAAAGATTGACAATCAGGTTACTTTAACAGTATTTGAAAATGATAAATTTTCCATTATCAGAGCTTATATGTTGCTATACTACTTCTTCAGCCCAACTAAATCTAAAACCCAATTGTTGTGCGTATCCGGAGGATTTTGGTATACGTACCTATAGCATCCTCAGTTCACAGAGAACCCATTTTGGTCAAAAAAAACATGCCAAGATGACAATCAGATGCATGAAAATAAGCTTCACTAACAGTGAAAGAAAATGAGGATGCTAGCAGCATACTTAGTTTGGAAGTGAACCCATTTTGTTAAAAAATCATGCCTAAGATGGCAATCAGCTTCTCTAACAGTTTCTGAGAATGAAAATTTCCATTATCTGAGCTTATATGTTGCTCTACTACTTCTTTAGCCCAACTAAATCTAAAATCCAATTGTTGTGCATATCCGGCCGGAGGATTTTGGCATACGTACCTATAGCATACTCAGTTCACAGTGAACCCATTTTGGGTAAAAAAACATGCATGCCAAGAAGACAATCAGATGCATGAAATCAGCTTCACTAACAGTGAAAGAAACTGGGGATGCTATGCAGCATACTTAGTTTGGAAGTGAACCCATTTTGTGTTAAAAAACCATGCCAAAGATTGCAATCAGGTTACTTTAACAGTATCTGAAAATGAAAATTTCCCATTATCTGAGCTTATATGTTGCTCTACTACTTCTTTAGCCCAACTAAATCTAAAATCCAATTGTTGTGCATATCCGGCCGGAGGATTTTGACATACGTACCTATAGCATCCTCAGTTCACAGTGAACCCATTTTGGGTAAAAAAACATGCATGCCAAGTAGACAATCAGATGCATGAAATCAGCTTCATTAACAGTGAAAGAAAATGGGTATGCTAGCAGCATACTTAGTTTCGAAGTGAACCCATTTTGTGTTAAAAAACCATGCCAAAGATTGCAATCAGGTTACTTTAACAGTATCTGAAAATGAAAATTTCCCATTATGTGAGCTTATATGTTGCTCTACTAATTCACTGTGCCCAACTAAATCTAAAATCCAATTGTTGTGCATATCCGGCCGGAGGATATTGGCATACGTACCTAGAGCATCCTCAGTTCACAGTGAACCCATTTTGGGTAAAAAAACAAACATGCCATGAAGACAATCAGATGCATGAAATCAGCTTCATTAACAGTAAAAGAAGATGAAAATTTCCATTATCTAAGCATATATTTTTCTATTAATTCTTCATCTCAACTAAACCGTTCATGTTAAGGAAATCAAGATGAACAAACTGAAAAAAGCTGCTTTTTTTGGAAAATAAGGGAAATCAAGAGATCATACCGAAGAGAGAGAGAGGGAGCGGGGCGACGAGGGCGGGGGCGTAGGAGAGAGAGAGAGGGGGGGCGACCGCCGATTCACCTCCAAATAGAGAGAGGGAAGAGGGAAATCGAAAAGGACGAAGGGAAGAAGGGACGATTTCGAAAGGTCGAAGGCCGTCGAAGAGGACGAAGCGGCGGAGGCAAACGCGCGGAAAGTAGAGCGAGGAAGGAGGGAAACGAAGCGCCTCTTTTTTTTTTGGGGGGGGGGGGGGGGGGGGGGGGTATTGGGAAAATGGCGAGCGAAAGATTAGGGTTCGTGGGTTTTATCCCAGTTATTCACCGGCGTTTTAATTGGAAACGCCGGTGAATATGTCCGTATATTCGCCGGCGTTTATAATAAAAAACGCCGGTGGATAATAAACATCACCGGCGTGTTTAAGTAAAACGCCGGTGAATACTAACATACACCGGCGTTTTAAATCGACCGCCGGTGTATGACCATCCCATCTGGCGCCCAATTCCTACTCACTCCCTACCCCGGCGCTACTAGTAAAACGCCGGGGAATAATCGCCGGTAAAAGCAGTATCTTTTGTAGTGTGCTAAGGTATTTGTTGGGTCATATTTGGTATAACACCAATACCGAACCGTACCAACCGAAGTAGTCGGTATACCGAAGTTTCGGTATACCGAACTTTTTGGTTGGTAACGGTTTGCATGTTTTAAAACCGAACTAGTTTGGTATGATAATGGTACAAGTCAAAAAGTCCGGTATCGTACCGAGCCCACCCCTAAATGAGCTCAACAATAAACCACAATAAGGCAATTGATTATCATAATAAACAGTACATAATCATCATAATCATGAACCATATAATCCATAAAGGTCAATTTGACCAAGAGAATAAATAGTTGGACTTAGTCGAAATAATTAATAGCAATAATAAAATAAAGTAATTTTTAAATTTAATTTTTCACAAAATATATTCCAACAGTATATACGAGGCTTTAAATCTTTTAAAATTATGTGATTCAATGGTTCTTTTCTAATCAACCACATAATTGACATGTATTAGGTCCCTTAATTCGTTCACTTCATTTGATAACTAGTATTATACACGTGCTGTGCACGTGGGAAAAATTTGGAAGGAATGAAAAGGGCAAAAAAAAATAATTACCTACATGTGCAATGCGTTGCACGGGTTGGGTTAAGGACAAAGGCCTTCTCCCATTATAGTAGTAGAGATATGTCGATCTAGTTAATAATTTTGATAATCAGCCCATATGTTGTCGATAAAAATAGGGCGTGATGAAATCATGAAATTACTCTATATGACAGATATCCCCTTCTTTGACAAAAAATACTCTAAAGGTCTGTTCTTTTTTTTTGCCTCTTATAAGAGGCGAACTCTTATAAGCCTCTTGTAAGAGCCTGTTTTTGAGGTGTTCTTTTATATAAAAATAACTAATTATAAGAACCTCTTATAAGATATTTTTGTTTTTTTTTCACCTCTTACAAGAGCCTTTTCTCTACTTTTAGACATTTTTGCCCTTACTATATAATTTCTCTATTTATACCAACATTTTTCCATGCAACTTCATGTCCACTTTTGTAAACTGTTGACTTGTTAAAGAGAGGTAATAATCATAATAAATTTGCTAGAGAATCATCTTTTTCAAGGAGTATTGTTCTCCATGGTTGATCTTGTTTTGATTGAACAAAGTTGTAGATCATAATGAGAGCTGATGCCAAATTGATCTAATAGTTGTAGAAGCAGCTCAAACCATTTTAAGTGATATACTGAAAATGGGAAAACATGAATTTTCCGCCTTCTTTACTGAAATATCAGTCTTGTTTCCCGATCCTATGTATGTATCGAACCATCATCTACTCAAAGCTAAAAACAAAAATATATAAGCAAATAGAGCAGCACTAATGGTTGCCCATTTACACAAACGTGAAAATACAATTATTTTGTGCTTGCAATCAAACTTCATAATTAACAAACTTCAAAATGTCTGCAGTTGATTAACACATTGCAAAACTTCCACAAACTTCAAAATTAACAAACACAACAAATTTTGAAGTAAAAAAAAAAAAGAGAAAAAAACACAATCTAGAAATCAACCCAAATAATTGCGCCCAAGTTGATTAGCAATTTCATCACGTACGTTCTTCATAGCCAACATTTCTGAAGCCCTGAATATGTCACTGTTATCTTCATCCCCCCTTCTCCTTCACCATTGTTGCCTTCATGCTCTTTAACACTGTTGATTAGCAATTTATGCATGTCAGAAATTTGGTTTTATAATTTATTATCCCTTTCCAATCACTCCCTGCTTACCATATGCCATATGTCACACACAAGTTATTTGTGTGCAGCTTATACGCACACACATACGTCAAGCAAAGCCATCCAATTGGAAGATGACTCTTCAAATTTGTGACTACTCAGTTTTAGTGTGTATGCGGACCTCACACACGCACCTGAACCGAACCCAAACTGCCAAACTGATCGATTGTCGTTATACAATTGTTGTGAACATTATGTTATGTCAACACAACTATGCTTGATTATCACTCAAATTGATAAAACAAATTGCGGCCTCATTATGAGAAGAAGACAGATGATAATCGTGTCGTGTAGTATAAAATGTGGATGTGTACTCTGAACCGTGCCTGAAATTTTTTGATGTTGATATATGAAGTATTTATATGTTATGAAATGATAAGGCTGGGTGTGGATATGGACAGAGATTGATATAGATGGAGATGATATCTAATTATCTATTAACAAGAGTCCTATCTTGCAAGCGAGAATATTTTTACTGGTGATATTGACTGATTTTGATTTTTGAGTGCAAGAGTTGTTTGGGATTTGAAACAGACAAAAGTCGTGATTCATAATTGAAAAGTTTATATGTAATGTATTAGGTTAATGTATATGTATAGTTTGTACATATTTCAATATTGTATTACATGCGGGAGTAATACAATACAATCTCAATTGTTGCACTGTAGTGGGAAAGAAGATCTGGAAATCATTAATTTAGGGGTAATATAGTCTTTTTAAGTGATAGAAGACTTCTAAGATTTTGAAATAGGCTAGTAGAAGCCATTTAGATTTTGAAAGAAGACTTCTAAGAGGCTTTTTTTTCCTCTTATAAGAGATTTACAGTAAGAGCCTCTTGTAAGAGCCTCTTTTGGAGGTGTTCTTTTTATATAAAAATAACTTCTTATAAGAACCTCTTATAAGAGATTTCTGTTCTTTTTTCACCTCTTACAAGAGCCTATATTACCCCAAAGTCTATATTACCCCAAAGTATAAAAATAGTGAGATGAAGGACAAGAAAAGATAAGTTCAAATTACTAATATATAAACTAGTTTATTGGCAAGTTAAATTCACAAATCAGTGTAAATCATCAATTATAATTCTGGGCTACTATAGACTTTTAATTAGTATGAAAATTAGTATGTATAAATATAAATAATAATAATTTGTTTCAAAGAAGTAGGATTAAAAAAATTTAAGGTCAATGGGCTAATATAAATTCTCCCTTAGCTGTAAATAAATAAAAAATAAATAAAAAATAAATAAATAAATAAATAAAATAAAAAATAAAAAAACCTGACCGGCTACAGGATTTGAACATGGTGGCATCATAACAGGGCAAATCAACTAGCCACAACTCAAGTAATGTACTTACTGGACGTAAATATATATATCTTTAAATAAATTAGTGTTTCGACAGCATCCCTAACATAATGGTTCGAGATTGTGAAGAATGAATTCCTACACTTTTTCTAAGATAGCATATTACAGTCAACTACGTATATGATTACACTTTTTCTAGGATAACATATTCCGGGCTACTATAGACTAATATATAAACTAGTTTAATTAGTAACAATTATAATATAGACTTTGGGGGTAATATAGACTTTTTAAGTGATAGAAGTCTTATAAGAATTTGAAAGAGGCTACTAGAAGTCTTTTAGGCTTATAAGATATTTTGAGGAAAATGTCTTACAAGAGGTAAAAAAAAGAACACTAAAAAAACTCTTGTAAGAGGAGGACCACCTCTTACAAGAGATAAATCTCTTATAAGAGGGGAAAAAGAACACTACCTTAGAAGCAATTTTGAGAGAAATCTCTTATAAGAGGTAAAAAAGGAACACTAAAAAAACTCTTGTAAGAGGTGGACCACCTCTTACAAGAGGTAAATCACTTATAAGAGGAGAAAAAGAACACTACCTTAGTCTTTTTTACAAATATGGTTTAGCAATGGACTAGTAATTTCACGTGCGATGGACGTTTTGATAAAAAGTTGGAGTTGAACGTGCGAAACATGTAAGTCGGTAGTAATCAGAACTTGTTATGAATGTCTTAATTTAAAAAAATCGGAGTTGAACGAGAACTGCATGCAATATTTAAATTTTTTGAACGAAAAACCTTGAATTGTACGTACGGTGATGTGTTACGAAATAGATTTGGAGTTGCACGTGGGACGTACGTATTTGCTTTGTGACAAAAAATTTAAAAATTATTTGTTTGGTGAAGGAAAGCCTTTGATTTACACGTGTGATGCATGTGTTAATAGATAGAGTTAGCGTTACATGTACAACATATGTGTTTCATTTGTGACAAAAAAATATTAAAAAATTATTTATTTGGTTACAAACTGAAAGTGACAAAGTGATAAACTCTTCCATTAATAGTAGTAGATTAATAGTAGTAGATAGTAGATAGATAACAACAATAAATTTGAGGGACCTGATAGATATTAGGATTTACTAAAAAAAACCTAATAGAATATCTCTGTACTAAAGAGGTCGATTTTTTTTTTTTAAATAATTAAATATCAGAACTACTAAGAAACAACGCTGTTGATTGTCTACAAAAGAACTACAAGTCTCACATAAATAGATTAATCACTACAACGGAAAATTCCAATTATTAACAAAATGATATCAGAGAAATATTTTCAAGAGTCCTATTCACTATAAAAAATTCAAGATTTTAGAAAATGTTGTAAATATAATAAAATAATGGGCTAAATTTAAAAAAACTATACTAAGTTTTGGGCCAGATTAAAAAAACCGCACTAAGTTTTTTTTATATAAAAAAAGGACACAAAATTTCAAAAAACTCCACTGGGTTAGTTAGGGTTAGGGTTGGGTTAGGGTAGAGTTTAAAAAAACCACTTTCATCTTTCATTTGTGTTTAAATAAACCATATACATCTTTCATTTGTGTTTAAAAAAAAATCACTTAACTAAATAGATATATAAATAAACTCTCCGAACTAACCCTAACCCCAACTGACCCAGTAGAATTTATTAAAATTTTGTGTCATTTTTTTAAATAAAAAAATTTAGTGCGGTTTTTTAAACTGATCCAAAATTTAGTGTAGTTTTTTAAAATTTAACCTAAAATAATGCAAGGGGTATAAGGAAACTACAGAAGTCAACAATGGGAAAGAGGAGATTAGTTTTCAGACCTGGCAAACAAGGAGTTGTTTCTGGTACTGAAGCTTGGCAGCTCGTTCTTTGAGCTCAGTGACATATGCTCTTATACTCCGAACATTTTCCTCGGCTGCATTCTGGAACATTTTCTGCATCTTTTTCATGTTCACAGAGCTAGAGCGCTTGTATTCAGGTGTGCCCTCCTTTGATGAAACACCCCCACGATCCTCATTCTTTATTGGAGTAGCCCTCTCAGAAGCCGAAAAAGCCTCATTAGTTTCTGGTGCTCTGTTCTCAATCTCAGATTCTAGTCTCTTCCGTGAAGATGAGAGAGGAGAGCATGGGGATCTCAGGAGACGTGGTCGGTTCACTGCACTGCTCAAATTTAGTGGGAGCATCTTCTTCTTCTTGGATTGAGCCTTAGAAGAAGAGTTGGGAGTGTTCACAATAGATTGTGAATTGCCGGGTAGCAACATCACCACCTTTGTCTATGGATTTCTGGACATTCTCTAACTTCTCCTCGAGATTCGCTATATTATCTCCCTGAGAATGGAGCCTAGTGATTTCTTCCTTAATATTGGTGCTTGGTTGCTTGATTTCAGTCTCTTCACACACACACACAAAATACCCAATACCCAATACATAATATCCTCGAAAATTAGACAACTATCCGAAGGATGGTTTGTTTGGTCGAAAAGTTACGGTAGAAAAACAAATTTGATAGGGATCTGTAGTAGGCGAGAAAATCACTCGTTTGATCGAGTATGCTACAAATCGACACAGTTCATAATTTTGTTTAGGGGTAATAGAGGTTGAATTTGGTTTCCCCACTAAATTACTGTAGCTAATTTTGCCCATTTTGTTTTACATTCAAATGAGAGGAAATTTGAGGAGAAACACTATTCATTGAGTTTTAATTTGATTTCTCTCTCATATCTCCTCATATTATCCCATAAAACAACCTCACATATTCCTCTTCAATTATTTTTTTACTTTTTTTAAAAAAAATTCTTTACCGCTCATCACTATCCTACACTAGTAAAACTACATCCAAACAAATCACTTTTTTAGAACTTATTTCTAAATATTTGTTTTCTTTCAAAATTGTAATCATCATAGATTGGATAAACTTTACAACCAACCAAACCACTCATAAGAGCAATTCCATCCAAGACCTTCAAAAGAAATATTCTTGGAATATTCATTTTTTGAAGACTCATCAATTCCAACCACACTCCTTCAAATCTGATTTCTTCAAACTTTATTCATTTTTCTTAATTAAACTAAAATAAATTATACATTAATTGTAACTAGTAATATGCATGTGCTTTGCACGCTTTAACAATTTTTTTTAAAAAAAAATAGTAAGACATAAGCTGACCTCAAACTTGAGACCTCCTTTTACTCATCATATACTCTTTACAAATTACCCCTAGTGGCACCAACTTTTATTTTACATGAGTGACACTTGGTAAATAATTATGTCGTAAATAAATTTGAATTATGAGAGTATTATGATAACGGACAACAGCTGAGTAAATGAATTGTTAATATAACTCCCACTTAAAAATGAATGGTTGAGTTTAGATGGTTGATTGTTTACAAATTACACAATCCCGACTCTCACATGATAGTATTAGAAATATTATTAAAATATTGTTAATTATTACCAGAGCCGGCCCCCACCTTAAAGCCGATGAGGCGGCCGCCTAAGGCCCCCAGATTTTTTTGTAATTTTAGGGGCCCCCAAATTTGTATTCTCCTTATAAATATAGACATGTATTTTGCCCCTAAAATAATTATATTGTTATTAGGGCCCCCCAAAATAATTATTTTGGTCTTTCGCCCTGAGCCCCCGGAAACTCAGGGCCGGCCTTGATTATTACATTATTAGATTAATTTGACATTAAGCGATTATTAAAGACTTATAAATTTCATAAAATATTAATTTTATTTAGTTATCATCTTACATAGATTATGAATGAAATACTAAATTCACTTTAATCAAATAATTTTTAAGCTAATACAAAATATGTTAACTTATTATAAAATAAATAAATAATCTTAAATATTAATATTGTATCAATTGTCAATGCTAAATTAGAACCGTGGAGAGAAACTTTGGAAGCTAAAGGCTTTAAGATAAACAGAACTAAAATATATTATATGGAGTGTAATTTTAGTGATATTCGGAACATAACCGAGAAAGTAGTAAAATTTGATGGTCAAGAGATACCTAAGAGAGACCGTTTCCGATATTTAGGCTCAATTACACAAAAAGATGGGGAGGTTTTTGAATATGTTATACATAGGATCCAAGCAGGGTGGCTTAAGTAGAGAAATGTCAGTGGTGTTGTGTGACAAACGTATACCTTTGAAGCTGATTTTTTTATAGGACTGTTGTTAGACCAGCAATGATGTATGGAGTAGAGTGTTAGGCAACAAAGAAACAACATGTCCAAAAAATGAGTGTAGCGAAAATGATGATGCTAAAATAGATGTGCGGTAAAACAAGAAACAATATAATTAGAAATGAGCATATACTAGACATGCTAAAGGTAACTTCAATCCAAGATAAGTTAAGAGAGAATCACCTCAGGTGGTTTGGATATGTCGCGCGTAGACCTAGTAGTGCCCCCGTTAGAAAGAGTAATTTGATAAGTATTGAAGGTAGAGTTAGGGGTAGATTAATAAGTAAACTAACTTGGGTAGAACCAGTGAGAAAAGATATGATATCTTGTGACAATACAGAAGATATTGTGCTAAACCGAGCATTGATTCATGTAGCCGACCCCAACAAGTTGGTAAAAAGGCTTTGTTGTTGTTGTATCGAATATTGTATCAATTATTATTTCATTCGATAAAAAATATTCAAAATTGGTCTCATCTTGAAGGTATCATCGAGATATTTTCAATGGTATCAAAATAATAAATATTGGATTAATATTTTATAAGATACATTCATTTAATATGTATATATACATTTTTATTAAAAGGATATGAAAGTAATTTTCGAAATGATGTTAAAATGCAAGAGGGTACAATGTGCATTAAAATTGTTGAATAGTGTTTTGAAGATTAACACCAAACCCTTCAAATTTGAAGGGTTTGATACCCCCTCCTTCATTTGAAGGAGGCAATGAAGGCCGGTTGGAGCCTCCCGGGCCGTAAAAATGGAGAAATGAAGGCCCGCTGAATCTCCAACGAGCCTTCGTTTCTCCATTTTGAAGGCTCGAGAGGCTCCAACTAGTCTTCATTGCATCCTTCATTTGAAGGAGGAGGTTCCAAAGCCTTCAAATTTGAAGGCTTTGGACCAAGCCTTCCAAACACTATTCATACTTATTAATTCCCATTCTATCCTCTTTCATCTTAATATCTTTCAAGAATTACTTTAATATCCTTTTAATAAAAATGTGTGTGTGTGTGTATATATATATATAGAGTTAGTCTATTATGAGATGGTGAGCTGAGCTCCTTATCGTGAGTTGGTGATCTGGACCGACGGTCCAGATTAACTCTGCCCAAATCAGCAGTTTTAGTGTATGTGAGTGAGGGTAATATGGGAATCTCACCATCACCCCTCTTCATTCCTTCCCATTCTCTCCTTCATTGTTTGATCTGAAAAAAGTAGCCCAAATTGAAACCCTAACCTCCTCCAAATCTCTCCGCCCTCGAACCCTGCCACCAACGCTCCTCCTCCACCACGAGATCGAAGGGAGGCTTCGACATCAGATTTCGTTCGACGCCCCAAATCCAACGCTCGAGTTTCTCCCCAAACCCTAGCCAAATCCCCCAAATTAAAACCCAGATTGCCATCAAATATCTCCGCCCTCGAACCCTGCCCCCGAAGCTCCTCACCGCCGCGTCACTTCTCACTCGACGCCACCGTCTCATACTACGCATCCAAAGCTCCTTCCTGACTTCAACCTCGGACCTTCACTAAATCTCGCCATATCCAAATTACTCTGACCCCCCTCTAATTAATGTATGAAATCCTAACTTTAGTTATTGTTGGTTTGCCTTTTTTTAAAAATTAACTATCGTTCGAATTGAATGTGCTGGATTTATGTGTACTGTAAATTGGTTGGATTTTCAGTGCTAGTCCCTAACTTATAAAGAGCATATCTGTTGATGTGAATTGGTTGGATTTATTGTAATGTGAATTGGTTGGATCTTAAGTTGGCTAGTTTATATCTTTGCTTGCAGATGCCAACTCAACAAAATTGAAAAGAAATTAAAATGGTTATAAAAAGAAAATGTATACTCGCATTTTCAACTACATTACTACATCTAAGAAATTTACCATTGAACTTTAGTCCACTAGGTTTTGTCACAATTTGGAAATGAAGGTTAGAATTATACTTAAGGTTATATATAAGACATGGATTATTTAGTTCATTTCACCAACATTGTATTAGGATTATCGGAACGTTTCATAATTTTTCATAGTTGCAGACAATTATTAGAAAAGATTGATACACAAGGAAGTGAGAACGAAGAAATAACGTAAGAATGCACATCTACATGTAGGGGATAACTTCATTTGTACTAATACTTTAAGTTATTTAGAGTACTATAATATAAACTTGAAGGGTATCTAATCTAATTCTCACTCCATCCTGCCGTAGGTGTTTTTCTAGGAGATTGAAGTTTTTTAATTAAACCTTAATTTAATCTTAATTTAAATGTTAAGTAAATTTTAGCTAGTGTTACCCTGTACAAATTGTACAACCTAAAATAGTTTTGAGAGACTCATCAAATTATATAGAACTCAAAAAAATGTGAGAGAGTTAGGAAAAACTTATGAATATCATCCCTACCGTAATAACTGAAATCTTTATTATCATCCTCATATAAGCATATGTTTTAGAGAATCACTGTCAAACTATAATGTTATCCAGTTGAATATTAATAATGCTAAAATATGCATGCAATAAAAAGATGTAGCAAATTCAACTAATTTATGTTAACATATATATTATAACATCATTAATATTCAGTAAATAGGTTACACATTATAAACCATGCATTATATCACAAGTTAGGGTAAAGATAATAGACTAAGAAAATCATATAAAATAATTTTATGAATTGTGTTTACTTAAAAATCTAATTCTAAGTTAGGGGATGGAGATGAGTTTGGAAAGAGACGTGAGATTTTTTGTGAGATTGAGAAAGTGGGAGGGGAAGAGACTATGTTTGAGGGATTATGGTTTTTATTTTGTTTTTATTTTTTGATAAAATTGTGCGTAGTGTACGTGTTAGTTTAATATAAATCCCTACTTTTTCGCTCATTTTCTATTTCAAAATAAAGAAAGGAGAGAGATGGTAGACTCTATCTCATATTAGTATAAGATATATATATAATTTATTCTTAACTAAATCTCATTTAAATTCTAACATGTATGCATAATATATATATCCCATCCGATACCATCCTTCCCAAATGTAAATTTGTGTGTGTATAGAATTAGCATATAAAAAATATTATGGGTACATATTAGGGGCTAATTGACAATTAATTAAGAGTTAACATATAATTAAGATATAATTAAGATTTTAAATTTTTTAAAAATTCTCTGACATGATTTCAACTATTGTCCATTAAAAAAAAAAATCTCAGATGGGAACTAATCCAAAGTCCGTCAATTTTTAAATTAAAAAAAACAAAACTTTCAACGGGCCGAGATTTTATATACCGTCCGACCCTATTTTAAAACTAAAATCTCCAATTTTGAGTTGAACAACTACAACGAGAACGTCAAAATTTCTATTTTCAAATGACATATTTGAAAATTTTGAGTCTCAACGACAATAGATGCCCTAAGAGCAACTGTAGATGTTCCCTATATTTCCAATTGGAAAATATAGGGAACGAGCTGTTGTAGTCGTTCCCTATATTTCCAAATTTTGGAAAAAAAGGGAACAATACTCGTATATATTAGAGAGACGATATAAGAATTCTCCAAATATACAAATCGGAAGATCATCTTGCGTCTGATAAAAAATTTATTGTCGGGTGCAAGATGATCTTGCGTATGAGCAATTTAAACAATTAAAAAGGAGAAAAAAAAGTATCGGACGCAAGATCTTCTTGCGTCCGTTCAAAAAAAAATTCTGAAAAAGCCGACGCAAGATCATTTGGCGTCTGAAGAAATAAAAAAATAAAAAATAAAAAACAGCACGGTCCTTTTTTTCCCAAAAAAATAATTTTTTTCCAATGGAATAGGCCTATAGAATTGTTTATGCATATATTCTATATTTGAGATTGGTTTGATTTTTTTGATCAAGGGTTGAGATGGAAAGGGCTTATAGGAATTGTTATGTGTACGTTGCGTACATTTTTTTTTTGGTGAATGTGTTGAACTCAAATTTTTTTTTAAATTAACGGTCGAGATTGGTTTGAATTTGTTAGATCCACCGTTCGACCAAATTTTGAGTTTTTGATGACTACACGCCAACTCAAAATTCCTATTTCTATTCCCCAAATTTGGAAATTTTGAGTCTTGACGACTACAGATGTTCTAAGAGTATCCACAGTCGTCTAAGGTATAATATGCATATTATTAAGTAGCTTTTCGATCGTTTGCTGCAGTCGTCAAAAGTATAAAATGCATAAAATAGAAAAATGTTTTGTTTGTCTTTTTTTTTGTGGAATTTTTTTGGATTTTTTTTGAAGTGTTTAAAAAAAAGTCACGTGGGCCCCACATGAGACGAAACATGATGTTTCGTCCCAGTGGGTATTTTCTTAATTAAGGTTTTATTAAGTTATTAATTTACTAAACTTAATTAATTAACTAATTATTTAACTTAAATTCTAATTAAACTAATTAACTGCTAATTAAGAGGTTATGATTTGAATTTTTTTTTCTTCGGATGAAACCGAAGAAAAACTAATTAAGAGGTTATGATTTGATGTTTCATCCGATTATTTAAAATTAATTAAATAATTCAGACGGAACATCACGCATAAAAAGCATATTGTCATATCGAATGCTATTTATGCATTTTTACTGTAGCACAAAAGGTAAAAAATGAATAAATAGTTAACGAGTGCAGCGAATTTTTAGGGAAAATATCCATAATATGCATATATATAATAAAACACAAAGAAAAGCTATCAAATGGCTCACCTTCAATAGTAAGGAAATCAATGGTCCAGATCTAAGCCCCCAAAAGACATCCCCCCCCCCCCCCCCCCCCCCCCCCCAAAAAAAAAAAAAAAAAAACTCCTTTATTTATTTAATTATTTCTCTCTCTTTCTTTCTCCTATTCACATCAGTTTGCTTCCTTTATTCCCCAAACTAGATAGCTCAAAATTCTCTTTCTCTCTCCCCTATAGTTTTTAAGTTGCTAACTCCAAATCTCTAAAACCATTTTCTTAAACCATCGCTTCCATTCCATTGGCGAAGTCTCCATCGTCCTCGCAAACACGAACCTCAAAGCAAATCCAAATCCAAATTCAGAGTTGAACCCCAATCCACCTAATCAAGAGCCTTTACATGTGATGCGACGATTCTAATTTCATCTCATTAACCGAATTCTCATTCTATTTTTTAATTTTGTGTGTGCAGGTGATGCTGTTGTAGTCGTTCCCTATATTTCCAAAATTTGGAAAAAAGGGAACAATACTCGTCTATATTAGAGAGACGATATAGAAATTCCTCAAATATACAAATCGGAAGATAATCTTGTGTCTGATAAAAAAAAATTCTCGGATGCAAGATGATCTTGCGTATGAGCAATTAAACAATTAAAAAGGAGAAAAAAAGTATTTGACGCAAGATGTTCTTGCGTCCGTTCAAAAAAAAATTCTGAAAAAAACAGACGCAAGATCATTTGGCGTATGAAGAAATAAAAAAATAAAAAATAAAAAACAGCACGGACACAAGACCTTCTTGCGTCCGTTCCTTTTTTTCCCAAAAAAATAATTTTTTTCATATGGAATAGGCCTGTAGAATTGTTTATGCATATATTCTATATTTGAGATTGGTTTGATTTTTTTGATCAAGGGTAGAGATGGAAAGGGCTTATAGGAATAGTTATGTGTACGTTGCGTACATTTTTTTTTTTTTTTTTGGTGAATGTGTTGAACTCAAAATTTTTTTAATTAACGGTTGAGATTGGTTTGAATTTGTTAGATCCACCGTTTGACCAAATTTTGAGTTTTTGACGACTACACGCCCAACTCAAAATTCCTATTTCTATTCCCCAAATTTGGAAATTTTGAGTCTTGACGACTACAGATGTTCTAAGAGCATCCACAGTTGTCTAAGGTATAATATACATATTATTAAGTAGCTTTTCGATCGTTTGCTGCAGTTGTCAACAGGTATAAAATGCATAAAATAGAAAAAAAAATTAAACAGCCGAAACATGTTTTGTTTGTCCTTTTTTTTTGGAAAATTTTTGGATTTTTTTGAAGTGATTTAAAAAAAAAGTCACGTGGGCCCCACATGAGACGAAACATGATGTTTCGTCCCAGTGGGTATTTTTTTAATTAAGGTTTTATTAAGTTATTAATTTACTAAACTTAATTAATTAACTAATTATTTAACTTAAATTCTAATTAAAATACTAATTAAACTAATTAACTCCTAATTAAGAGGTTAAGATTTGATTTTTTTTTCTTCGAATGAAACATGATGTTTCGTCCGATTATTTAAAATTAATTAAATAATTCAGACGAAACTGTCGAAGAAATCTACTCCCACAACTCGTAGTGCTAATAGCGGAAGTGCACCACAAGTAATAGAAACTGCCAAAAAATATATGAACCAAGAACAAGCCACCACAATGTATGAATCTCACAAGAACACAACCAATATGCAGAGATAACCAATACTTTTTATTCCCAAAGAAATATAAAGATTACAAGAAAGATTACAACTCTCAATCTCTCTCTCTGACCTTTGAAACACTCGGCACAATCTCTCTTGAAGTTGATTAATGATCAGCACTAACTAAACCCTAGAGTTTACGTCCATATATATAGCCCCTAAGCAAATCCTAAAAGATATACACAAATCTAGCAAATTGGGCCTTTCTCCCGTAAGCCCAAAAGAACAATCAACGTCGGTGTCGGACGACCGCATTGTGCGGATCCAGACCCGAGGGCTGACCGGTCGATCGCATCTCCCAGACCGATCGACTGTCCCCTCCTCTGCTGAACTCCTACACTCAAAGAACTCCCAGTCGACTGGGTCAGTCGACCGCACCCTTAGCCGGTCGACCGCAACCCTCTAGACTTCTCTTCTTCTACTTGCTGCTTGTCTTCTCTTGCTTCTTTGTCTCCTCCTCTTCTTCTCCAACTTCAAGTACCCCATGCCTACGTGTATTTGAGGCCACAATTCCTAACAATCTCTCACTTGGACCAAATACACAACGCTTCAAAGTTATTGCAATCTTTCCTCGCATTATCTCTGCCATCTCCCACTTTCATGGAAGACTCAAGTACTCCCCACTCCCATGAAGAGCACCTCTGCCACTCCACCACGTGGAGTGCACCAACCACCCCTCATCGCCTCATGAAGGATGTGCTACACCAATCGCATAGAGCATGAATACCAGAGAAACAACCTCCCATGTCGGATTTCGTGTTATGAAACTCCCCACCTCGCAAGATCTCCATCAATACTAGACATGGTTCAAAGCCTTTCATACACCCTCCGCACTAGAAACCTCCGTGGACGACACCTCCACAAACTTCGCAGACTGTTCAACCCCTATAGTCTCAATTCGGTTACTCTCATCGATATCACCCCGTGTATCGATATCAGTGCTCTCTACCTCACAAGAGCGACTTGAAGCTTCAACTTCTAATTCGCAAAGTACCCTCATCGCAGCAACGTCTTGCCCACTAGGATCACTTCCATGGCCAGCAGCTCCCACTAAATTAGTAACCTCCCCTCCAAAACTGAAAGAACTCAGTTGCACCCCACACAACTTACTACTCGATTCCGGCTGAGAGTCAACTACAGGAGAAATGCCCCTCACGTCTTTAAGCAAATACAACGTTCCCTCATGCTTCCCTTTTGCAACCACCCTTGAACCTGCAACTATGCACCACTCCCCACTACCAACTATAGTAGACAACCCCTTCTTGTCTAGCCTTCCATCGAGATAAGATTTTCTTTCAAGTCTGGAACTTGCCCTGTCTCCCGCAAGACAACACTTTGATCATCAATGGTATTCACGCGAACAGTACCAACCCCACGTATAGGACACCAGTGACCATTCCCCACGATCACATCTCCGAAAGAACCCTCCTCATAGTCATCAAATATCTCTCTCCTCGGAGTGCAATGAAAAGAAGCTCCCGAATCAATACACCAATCTTGAATGCCCAACTCCTCCCGAGCTGATAAGCATTGATTCTCAACAAGCCCTACTTAAGCTTCCTTTGGAGTATCTCTCTTCGGTTTCTCTTGCTTCTTCTTCATATAAGCCTTGCAACTGCGCATCATGTGACCCTTCTTGTGACAATACCAGTACTCAGGCCCATGTCCCCCATCGCTGTCATCAGACCCACTCTCAGATGAGCTACTCTGATATTTTCTTTTTTGACTGCTCTTAGATCTCCCATGTCTCTTCTCAACGTACATGACGGAATCTCTAGAAGATGATGATGGATATTCCCCGTTTCTCACCCTTCTCACATCCTCGTTGAGAATGCTACTCATCATATCCTGTAGAGTCGTCGAATATGTCATAATACCTGTAATAGTCTGTTCCACCGTACCATAACTATTGGGTAAAGTAGATAGAAGTAATAATAACTGCCCCCTCTCTGAAAACTTCAAACCTGCAGCTTCCATCTGGTTGTAAACCATATAGTAATTGTTCACATGCTCTACTACTGAATCCCCTTCCTTCAACTTCATATTAACCAATTTCTTCATATGAAGAATTTGATTAGATGTCAACGGTTTCTCATACATATCCGTGAGAATCTCCATAGCCTTCTTTGTGGTTTTTGCCTTCGAGATATGAAATAATGCCTTCCTACTCAGCCCCAACTGAATCTACCCCAGCGCCTTCTGATCAAACGATTCCACTCTGCCAAGACCTTCGCATCCTTGTCTGCACCAACCGGGTTCTCATCAAACAACGGACCATCAAGATCTTTCTGACGAAGATACACTATCATCTGAATCTTCCACATCCCGAAGTCACTCCCATCGAATCTCTCGATTTCATCTTGTTATCGGCCATCTCGAACCAACTGCTCTGATACCACTTGTCGGAGAAATCTACTCCCACAACTTGTAGTGCTAATAGTGGAAGTGCACCACAAGCAATAGAAACTTTCAAGAAATAGATGAACCAAGAACAAGCCACCACAATGTATGGATCTTACAAGAACATAACCAATATACAGAGATAACCAATACTTCTTATTTCCAAAGAAATATAAAGATTACAAGAAAGATTACAACTCTCAATCTCTCTCTCCCACCTTTGAAACACTCGGCACAATCTCTCTTGAAGTTGAATAATGATCAATACTAACTAAACCCTAGAGTTTACGGCCATATATATAGCCCCAAGCAAATCCTAAAAGATATACACAAATCTAGCAAATTGGGCCTTTCTCCTGTAAGCCCAAAAGAACAATCAGCGTCGGTGTCGGTCAACCGCACCCCAAGCCGGTCGACCGCATCGTGCGGATCCACACCCGAGGGCTGACCGGTCGACCGCATCTCCCAAACCGGTCGATTGTCCCCTCCTCTGTTGGACTCCTACACTCAAAGAACTCTCAGTCGACTGGATCGGTCGAGCACACCCCTAGCCAGTCGACCGCAACCTTCCAGACTTCTCGTCTTCTACTTGCTGCTTGTCTTCTCTTGCTTCTTTGTTCCTCCTCTTTTTCTCCAACTTCAAGTACCACGTGCCTATGTGTATTTGATGCCATAATTCCTAACAGAAACATCACTCATAAAATGCATATTGTTATATCGAATGCTATTTATGCATTTTTACTGTAGCGCAGAAGGTAAAAAAATGAATAAATAGTTAACGAGTGTAGCGAATTTTTGGGGAAAATACTCATAATATGCATCTATATAATAAAACACAAAGAAAAGCTATCAAATGGCTCACCTTCAATAGTAAGAAAATCAATGGTCCAGATCTAAGCTCCCAAAAGACATCTCCCCCCCCCCCCCCCAAAAAAAAAAACTCCTGTATTTATTTAATCATTTCTCTCTCTTTCTCTCTCCTATTCACATCAGTTTGCTGCCTCTATTCCCCAAACTAGAGAGCTCAAATTTCTCGTTCTCTCTCCCCTGAGGTTTTTAAGTTGCTAACTCCAAATCCCTAAAACCATTTTCTTAAACCATCGCTTCCATTCCATTGGCAAAGCCTCCATCGTCCTCGAAAACACGAATCTCAAAGCAAATCAAAATCCAAATTCAGTGTCGAACCCCAATCCATCGAATCGAGAGCCTCTACATGCGATGCGACGATTCTAATTTCATCTCATTAACCAAATTCTCATTCTATTTTTTAATTTTGTGTGTGCAGGGGTTGCTGTTGTAGTCGTTCCCTATATTTCCAAAATTTGGAAAAAACGGAACAATACTCGTCTACATTAGAGAGACGATATTAGAATTCCTCAAATATAAAAATCGGAAGATAATCTTGGTATGATAAAAAAAAAAATTCTCGGATGCAAGATGATCTTGCGTATGAGCAATTTAAACAATTAAAAAGGAGAAAAAAAGTATCGGACGCAAGATGTTCTTGCGTCCGTTCAAAAAAAAATTCTGAAAAAAACAGACGCAAGATCATTTGGCGTCTGAAGAAATAAAAAAATAAAAAATAAAAAACAGCACGGACGCAAGACCTACCTGCGTCCGTTCCTTTTTTTTCAGAGATAGCGAGTGTAGTTGTACTCATTTTTTAGAGAAATTTTGAACATGAAATATATACAAATATACTCGCTAACTGAGATAATGAGTCTAGTTCAAATGAACTCGCTAGAGTGTAGTTGTACTCATTTTTTCAGTAAAAATTTGAAACCTGAAATGTATACAATTAGAGCATCTGTAGTCGTTAAAGTTTAAATTATCCATATATCGATATATAGAAATAGAAATTTGGAATTCGCTGCACTCGTCGAAAGCTATATTATAGCAATCAATGTCAACCCATGTCTAGGACGGCACATGAAGTGCCGTCCGACACTTACCACATGTCTAGGACGGCACATGAAGTGCCGTCCGACACTTACCACCTGTCAACATCACTTAATAGCTATACTTAATAGCTAAATAATTACATATCTATACTATATATACTTAATAGTAGCTAATAATCCTAATTATCTTTAGTTTAATGAAGGGTGATTACGGAATTTTTGAAACGGACGGCATATCGAGTGCCGTCCGACGCCTAGAACAGTATTTTGCGCGTCTGGGACGGCTCTTCGACCACCGTCGCTGACTTATCGATAAAGCTATTTCGTCTCTCATATATAGCAATCGACTGTAGCGATTTATCGATAATATCGATATATAGCAAACGACTGCAGCTACTTTTTAAGCTATATATCGATATTATCGATATATAGATAACGACTACAGATGCTCTTACATTTGCTAATTGAGATAATGAGTCTAGTTCAAATGAACTCCCAAACAGCGAGTGTAGATCTATACATTTCAGGTAGAAATTGTATATTTAAAATTTATCTAAAAATTGAGTACAACTATACTCACAATTTGAGATAGCGAGGTCATTAGAATTAGACTCGTTATCTTAGTTAGCGAGTGTAGTTGTATACATTTCAAGTAGAAATTGCATTTCAAAAATTCTCCAAAAAATGAGTACAACTAGCGAGGTCGGTTGAAATAGATTCACTATCTGAAATAATGAGTATAGTTATATACATTTCAGGTAGAAATTGCATGTTCAAAATTTCTCTGAAAAATGAGTTCAACTACACTTGCTATCTGAGATAGCGAGTTCATTTGAACTAGACTCCCTACATGAGATAGCGAGTAGGTTAATTTGGTAAATAGTTTCAAAAGTGGGTTAGTTTGGTAAATACGTTCAAATGCGAGTCATTTCGGTAAAAAATTCAATTTCAAGACAATCCAAAGGCTGCCATTACTTTTCACAAAATCCTATGCCTTATCCCATTTCAAATCCCGCCCAAACCTCCAGAATTCAAATTTCAAACCCACCCGACCGTTGACACCCCTTTTATCCCCTCTCCCCCAAATCCATTGACACACTATCAGTGTCTCTCTTTCTCTCTCTCTCTCTCAATCCATCCCCAAACCATGGCAGCCTCCGCCAAGCTCCCCCTCCAACCCTCCACCGCCCACAACTCCGCCACCTTCGCCGCCAAGAAAACCATCGAAGAAGTCTACCAAAAGAAAACCCAGCTCGAACACATCCTCCTCCGCCCCGACACCTACATCGGCTCCATTGAGAAACACACCCAAAAACTCTGGATCCTCGATGACTCAACCACCACCATGCTCTTTAAAGAAATCTCCTACGTCCCCGGCCTCTACAAAATCTTCGACGAGATCCTCGTCAACGCCGCCGACAACAAACAGCGGGATCCGACGATGGACAGCCTAAAAGTCGACATCGACCCGGAGCAGAACCTGATCAGTGTTTACAACAACGGGGATGGGGTGCCCGTGGAGATTCATCAGGAGGAAGGTGTGTACGTGCCGGAGATGATTTTTGGGCATTTGCTGACAAGTAGTAATTATGATGATGATGTGAAGAAGACGACGGGTGGGAGAAATGGGTATGGAGCCAAGCTGACCAATATTTTCTCGACGGAGTTTGTGATCCAGACGGCAGATGGGAAGCGGCAGAAGAAGTATAAGCAGGTAAAAATTAGGCTTCTTGGTTTCTTTGATTTGAATTGAGTTTGTGATTTTGTGATATCATTAGAGCATCCACGGTCGTCATTGTTTAAAAAATGCATATATGCATAAATGCATATAGCATTTGGCCAATTCACTGCAGTTGTCGATTGGTATTTTTTTACCAATTTAATATAAAAAATTTCTATGGAACTTCAAGTTACGTCAGATGATTTTTTTAGGATTTTTTAATAATTTTTTTATTAATTAAAAACTTTATTTAATTAAAAAAAAAATTTGTGGGCCCCTCAGTAGTATGCAACATCATGTTGCATCCAAGTAGGCCTGGGACTCTGGAGTTTTTATTAAATGTTTTTTTATTTAAAAAGTCGTCGGACGCAATATCAAGTTTCGTCTCGTATATTATGCATATAGCTATATTTTGTGCCATATATAGCAATCTACCGTAGCCAATTTATGCATAAAATGCATAAATAGCAAATGACTTCAGCTCGTCGTTTGCTATAAAATGCATTTTATGCATAAATAGCACACGACTGTGGATGCTCTTATGATTATCGTTCTCAGAAAAAAATTTTGTTAACCAAAGTGATTTGATCTGTTCTGCAAAATCTACTGTATGTAGATTTTCACGGATAACATGGGGAAGAAGACGACGCCCTCCATCACCAAATGTAAAGAAGGAGAGAACTGGACAAAGGTCTCATTCAAACCTGATTTGGCTAAGTTTAACATGACTCATCTTGAAGACGACGTTGTTGCCCTGATGAAAAAGAGAGTTTTTGACTTAGCTGGAACCCTAGGAAAAAGTGTGAAGGTCGAGTTGAATGGAAAACGGGTACCCATCAAGTCTTTTGCTGAATATGTAAATCTTTACCTCGATTCTGCTAACAAAAACCGAGATCAGCCCCTTCCAAGAATTGCAGAGAGAGTTAATGACAGATGGGAGATTTGTGTGAGCTTGAGTGAGGGACAATTCCAACAGGTATACCATTCACATAATTTCACTTTCTTTTTAAGCCTTTATGATATGATTGAAGTTTCTCTTTTTCGTCAGGTGAGCTTTGTTAATGGGATTAACACGATAAAAGGAGGAACCCATGTGGACTGTGTTACTTCCCAAATTGCAAACCATGTGGCTGAGGTTGTGAACAAGAAGAACAAGAATGCACACATTAAAGTCCACAATGTGAAGAACTATCTCTGGGTGTTTGTCAATGCACTGATTGACAACCCTGCATTTGATTCACAGACAAAAGAGACCTTGACTACTCGTCAAGGAAGCTTCGGTTCCAAGTGTGAGCTCTCTCAAGAATTCCTTAAAAAAGGTTGGTAGTTTGGTATTAGTTTTGTTTGTTATCTTATTATGGGTAAATTTTAAAAAACCCTACTGAACTTTGGACCATTTAAAAAAAACCGCACTAAGCTTTTTTAAAAATAAAAAAAACTGCACAAAATTATAGTTTAAAAAAACATACACAGAGTTAGGATTAGGGGGTTAGGGTTAGTTCAGTGGGGTTAATTTAAACACAAATGAAAGATGAAAGTGATTTTTTTAAATACAAAAGAAAGATGAAAGTTGTTTTTTTAAAATTTAGCATAATCGAAACATAACTTTGTTAAAGTGAGTTTTTTTTAAACTATAGTTTTGTGCGATTTTTTTACTAAAAAAATCTTAGTGCGGTTTTTTAAAAATGACCCAAAATTCAGTGTTTTTTAATATAAATTTAGCCTTACCATATACTGTATCTTGTTTTCTAATTTCTAAGTGATAGACTGATATATAATGCCGTTTATTTTCAGTGGATAAATCAGCAGTGGTGGATAGCCTACTCGCATGGGCTGAGTTTAAGCAGAGCAAGGAGTTGAAGAAAACTGATGGGGCCAAAAGGCAAAATATTAACATCCCTAAACTTGATGATGCTAATGGTGCTGGTGGGAAAAATTCTGAAAAGTGCACGTTAATCTTAACGGAGGGGGATTCAGCTAAGGCTCTTGCAGTGAGTGGTTCTTCATTGTACTATTAGTTCACAACTTCACACAGCTTATTCCAGAAATTTATCTCAATTTAACTAAATTAGACAGAAGAGAAATTACTCGCACTGGGGGGGGGGGGGGGGGGGGGGGGGGGGAGTATTAATTGAAAAAAACCAATTAAAACATAGAATATAAGGAGATAAAGTGTTTAATTTATTTATTCTCCTTTTGCTTTGATTAGGACTTTGTCTACTATTGACTGGATCGTAAATCATATTCTTTCTATGTTAATATTTAGGTGGCTGGCGTTGCAGAAGTTGGAAGGGACCATTATGGTGTGTTCCCCTTAAAAGGAAAATTGCTCAACGTCCGAGAAGCAAGCCACAAACAGATAATGGAAAATGCAGAAATTCAAAACATAAAGCAAATTCTAGGTTTGCAGCACGGGAAACAGTATGATAGTGTGAAGGGACTGAGATATGGTCATCTCATGATTATGACTGATCAGGTTTGAGTTAAAAATTTAACTTATTAATAATTCTTACTTTTTGATCTTTCCTTTATTTTGGAATCTGTATTGTTTGTTAATACTTTCATGTCATGTTTTGTTGATATAGGATCATGATGGCTCCCACATCAAGGGACTTCTCATCAATTTCATTCATTCGTTTTGGCCATCACTGCTTAAAATTAAGGGTTTCATGGTGGAGTTCATCACCCCTATTGTGAAAGTACGTCACTTTCTTTCACACTTCTAGGTGATCTTTTGATAGAATTATTGGATGAATTCAATTTAATGTATAAGCTTTTGCAGGCAACACATAGAAGTGGGAAGGTATTGGCCTTTTATACAATTCCCGAGTATGAAGCATGGAAGGAAAGCTTGAGTGGGAATGCCAGTGGCTGGTCTATAAAGTACTATAAGGTATGTTGTCTAAGTTATGTCTTCCTTTTTTGCACTTTAATGTTTCTGGTTGCTCTCCTCTCATATGTTTATGATTTCAGGGGTTGGGAACAAGCACTGCAAAAGAAGGAAAAGAATACTTTCGTGATCTTGGCAGGCACAAGAAGAGCTTCATTTGGTCAGATGACCAAGATGGGGATGCTATAGAACTAGCTTTCAGCAAGAAGAAGATCGAGGCTAGAAAGAATTGGCTTCGCCAATTTGAGGTAATGCCATTCCCTCTGGAAAATATAAAACAGAAAACATTGTATGTTTAGAAATGTATATACGAAATGATGTATGCTTACATTGCTATCTATGCAAAAGGTTGTTAATACAAAAATTCATAAATTGTAAATAATAAGAGTTTAGGATGCACAAACAAAAGCTACATCTTTTATATTTTAACATTTAGCAAGTGTTAGTAGTTTGCACAAAAAAAGCTACATCTTTTATAATTTAACATTTAGCAAGAGTTAAGAGTTTTATAGATTTATTATAATTGGCCAATAATGTCATGTAATAGTATGGTAATGCAAATAGAACTTAGGTTAGGATTTCATTTGAATCAAGTTTTACTTTTTCTGACAATTGATGTAAATTTCACTCTCTTGTTAGTTCTAGCATTATGAAAATGTCAATATCCTTAAAATGACAATGTTGGATGTAAAGGATAAAGGCGAGATTTCGCACACATAACTTTCATTTTGCAATGATCGCATTGTGAGTATAACTTTTAAGTGAAATATTGGAAGCATTTCCCTTCAAGTTTACACAAACAAATTTTAGAAGCCAAGACAGTATAATTAGAGCTTATTCTTTGAAGAAAATGAACTATGAACAGTCTTGGCTTCTAAAATTTACACAAACAAATTTTAGAAGCCAAGACAGTATAATTAGAGCTTATTCTTCGAAGAAAATGAACTATGAACAGTCAAAGAGCTCGAAAGCTTTAGTAGTGACTAGTGAGCCACACTGATTTTAATGCAGTTGATTAATTGCAAAGGAGAAAATAGCACTCTACAAATATATCCACCAGTTAAATATTATGTTAGATATTATAATATGAGAGAGATTAGTTTAATCCTATATTGAATAATGTATTCCCTTCTCTTCTATATATAGGAGACATATTGTACTCAGTTCATTCAATCAATAAATCAATCAATAAAGTATTTCTTCCCATCCCTAATCCTATCATGGTATCAAAGTCTTCACTACTATAAGGCTTATACTAATTTTATCATCGTCATCGAGGTGGAGTGGTTCCTGTCTTCATCGGAATTACTCCACCTCTCGTCGACAACATCCCTCCCTCGATCTTTCCCTAAACCCTAATCCCAAATCTCCAAAATTAAAACCCTAATATCTTCAATCCTTTTCAAACACAAATCCTAGCCGTAGGGTTCTAAAAGTCGTTAGGCGGTAGTCGGGCGGCCGTTGGTGGCCTAGCGCCTAGACCTTGTAAGCGGGGCCTAGGCAGCTAGGCGCTAGGCATTATTTATTTATTTATTTATTTATTTTAGTTTAGTTTATTTTTGCCCTAATTTATCTGTTGGTTTTGTTTTATTGTTCCATCATGCATTACCATGCTCTTTATTGCTCTACTCTTGATTTTTTTCCATGCTATTGCAAGATGAGTTTTAGATAGTCTAAAAGACACAATTGTATCAAAGTGTTGGTTTTGGTAACAGATTTGGGTAGAGAAATAATTTGTCAGGATAAGGTATTGCTTCCCATCAGAATTTTGAATGTCTTAATTTGATGTATCGAGAAAATAAACTATTATACTAGTTTTAGTCTATCTCTTTTGAAATATGGATTGACTTATCTTTTCATAATCAAAAGCATCAGTCGATTTGATATCTTGGAAGTAAACAGTGTTGTATTAGTAGTTTTCAGTGAACTCCAACTTACAATTTGTAATGTTAGGTTGTGTGTTCTTCTATGAAAACAATTTAAGGAAAAAATAAAAAAGTCATTTTTCCTCATCTGATGATTGTCTAAATATGTAGTAGCTATATAAGTGTATATATATTTTGAATATAGGAAGATTGTTGTCATCCCGTTTCATTGATAAGTTGATAACGGAACAATAACGCTAAATCCTCAAGATGAAAACAACAACCAGACCACACCTACTACCACAAGCATAAGGGTGTAAAATGAACAGGACGGCCCGTCGTCCGTCCGAGTCCGACTCGAGAAATGGTCCGACCGTGGACCGTCCGAACTATTATACGAACTGAACTCGAACAAATTATTAGGTCCGATTCTTTACCGAGCTCTAGCCGGACATAAGTCTGTCCGAGTATTATTGCGGTCCGATGCTTTATCGAACCGAGTCCGGACTATAAAAATTTTGTCCGACCTACACCGAGCCGGACATAAGCCGGTCCGAGTAGAATTTCGGTTCGAGCTTGAACATATGGTTGTCCGATCCCGTCGGGTCCGATTTACAGCCCTACACAAGTAAAAGACACCACCTAAGAACTATTACTACTACTACTACTAATATGAACCAAGTCTCTAACTCCTTCTAGACCTGAAAATTATTTTTAAACGGGTCCGGATTGGGTCAGATTGGGTTAGATATTATATTAGATATTATATTATGAGAGATTATTTTAGTTCCATATTGAATAATGTATTGATTTAGTCTTTCCTTCTCTCTTATATATATGAGAGATATTGTACTTAGTTTATTCAATCAATAAATCAATCAATAAAGTATTTCTTCCCATCCATAATTCTATCACCACCAATCATTAGCCTTAATGAATCTATTTTAAATTAATCCTTGCAGCCGGGTACTTTTCTTGATCAAAGGGAAAAGGAAATCAGATATACTGATTTTGTTAACAAGGAGTTGATATTGTTCTCTATGGCGGATTTGCAAAGGTCAATACCATCTATGGTTGATGGGCTCAAACCCGGTCAAAGAAAAATACTGTTTTGCGCTTTCAAGCGTAATTTTGTCAAGGAAGCAAAGGTTTGTGAATTTTCAGACAGAGATATTTATAAAGCAAGTTTTTATGTTCTTTACTTATAATTTCTTTATATGCACATTATAGGTGGCTCAGTTTTCTGGTTATGTTTCTGAGCATTCGGCTTACCATCACGGTGAGGCAAGTCTTGCCAGTACTATAATTGGAATGGCACAAGATTTCGTGGGCAGCAACAATATAAACCTATTGCAACCAAATGGCCAGTTTGGAACCAGGAATAAAGTGAGATCTAAACTGTATAATTTCTGTCTTCTGCACTGGTTTTAGAGTAATAGGATAAACTGACATTCTCTGTTTTCTTCTCAGGGTGGCAAGGATTGCTCTAATGGCAGGTACATTTACACTTGCCTGTCACCTATAACGCGATTTTTATTCCCCAAAGATGATGACATTATCCTCAACTACTTGAATGAAGATGGTCAATCTATTGAACCTACATGGTATGTTTGGAAATAATACACTTTTAAGGAATACTCATTCTGAAGCCTATGCTATACTCTACTGACTCTTAATTTTCAGGTATATGCCAATTATACCTATGGTTTTAGTCAACGGAAGTGAAGGCATTGGTACCGGTTGGAGCACCTTCGTCCCTAATTACAACCCACGGGATATTATTGCTAATGTGAAAAGATTGCTAAATGATGAACCAATGGAGCCAATGGACCCATGGTACAGAGGGTTCAAGGTCTGACTTTTTTAGCAGAACCTTTTTCTTAGAATTGGCAATGGAAATTTTGTATTAATATAGCTAACTGCTTTGTCTCAAATCAGGGTTTAATTGAGAAATCAGCTGAAAAGGAAACAGGTGTTACCTACACAATCACTGGTATCATAGAGGAAATTGATGGTACAACTTTAAGAATTTCGGAGTTGCCAATTCGCAGATGGTCTGAGGAGTACCATGACTTTCTCAAGGCAATGCAAAAAATGGATGATAAGAACAAAGAACCATTCATCCAAGTAAGGAATTTGATATGAAATTATCCTTTCCTGCCTGCAAATTTCGGTACACTAACTGAAATTTCGTTTCTAACTTGATTATACACAGGAGATCAAGATGTTCAATGACGACACAACTGTACATTTTGAGATTATTCTTTCTGAGAAGAACATGGATGCAGCCAAAGGTGAAGGGTTAGAAAAGAAATTTAAGCTTACGACATCAGTCACCACTACCAACATGCACCTGTTTGACTCAAAGGGTATCATCAAGAAATATGATACCCCAGAACAAAGTAAGTTTTGTATGATGCATTTTGGTTTTAAAATTACATCTCTTTGTTTTCCCTTCCTACACTAGTGTTTATATGCAGTACTTGAGGACTTCTACGAACTGAGGATAGAATTCTACGAAAAAAGAAAGGTAAGCTTCTAAGATCTTTGTGCATTGATTTGTTCTTTTCAGGTTTTTAACACAACAGTTAATTTGCGCAGAGAGCTTTGCTGGACAATCTAGAGCTGGACCTCTTGAAGCTCGACAACAAAGTAAGGTTCATCCTTGCAGTTGTTAAAGGCGAGATAATAGTAAATAATCGAAAGAGAGCAGACTTGTTCCTTGAGCTGCACCAGAAGGGTTTTACTCCTTTTCCAAAGAAGAAGGATATTGCTGAAGTAGCAGTTGCCGGAGCCACAGATGGCACAGAAGATAATGAGGAGAGCCAAGAAATGGTTAGAGGGGGCGTAAAGGCGAGCGATTATGAGTACTTGCTATCCATGTCAATAGGAACTCTGACACTGGAGAAAGTTCAACAGATATGTGCTGATAAGGACAAGCTCGAACATGAGCTTAATGAGTTGAGGAATACCACACCGAGGGCTTTGTGGATGAGAGATCTCGATGCTCTTGAACAGCAACTAGATGTGAGTATTAAAAATACTTAGTTTTTCTAATTCTAATCCAATTTATCTAATTTTTTCTATGAATGTAGGAATTGGACAGGAAAGATGCTGAGGCAGAGAAGGTGGGAGAAACAAGAAGGCAGAAGAATGCTGGCGGTGTAGTTTCCAAACAAGCACCAAAGAAACCGAGGAAGGTCAATGCCTGTAAGACATCAGCAGCTACTGCAACTGATGCAGGTAACTAACCTCTTTTCCTTTCTAAGAAAAAAAAGTCTGAAACAAGAAGGCAGAAGATTTCTTCAAAGTCCAAGTAACAATGAGAGGTTGTATTTTGTTTTATCCAGGTATTGCTCCTGAGGCGGGAAAGCCCAAACCTAGAGGTGGTCAGAAAAAAACTGCACCTAAGAAGGTTTGCCTACACCCCAGTCAAGTTTTATACATTGATCCTTATATATGAATTTTAATCTTTTAAATGTTAATCTAGAAAACTATTGTGGAGAGTGATGATGATGATGATGATGATGATGATGATGAAATGCTAGCACTGAAAGATCGATTGGCCGCATATAACCTAGACTCATCGCCAGACCAAAAACGTAAGTAACTTGTTCTTATCACATTGTTATTTCTGAATGGTATGTCAACTACCATGTTATTCTCTCTTTCTCTTTCCCTTAGCCATGGAAACTGAAGATGTTGCTGTAAGGAAAGAACCGAGTAAACGAGCTACTTCAAGGAAAGCTAAATCAAACTTAATAATATCAGATGATGAAGAAGAAGATGATGATCAATTACCAACCATAATTGAAAATGACGATGATGATGATGATGTCGAAGAAGTCCCTAAAGGGAAGAAGAAAGGAGGTGGGAGAAAACAAGCAAATGCCAATGCAAAGGCTAAAACTACTACTGCTGCAACTAACACAAGGAAAAGAGGAGGTGGGGCTCAGGGAAAGAAGCCTGTACTGAACCAAAAGCTCATTACAGATGTTCTGAAGCCTGTTGAGATTGAGTCTCCTGAAAAGAAGGTAAGGAAGATGAGAGTATCCCCTTTCAATAAGAAGAGTGGTTCTGTGCTCGGAAGAATTGGAGGACAATCCCCTGAAGAGAGCGAAAGTTCTGGGGCAAGTGAAGTACCGGTACCAAGGAACCTACCGAAGAGGCAAAACAGGACAAAGGTTACATATGTGGTGAGTAGTTCGGAGGAAGAGGAGGAACCAGTGACAGATGACTCAGATTTTGATGCGGAAGATTAAGTTGTAGGCAATGCAACTGATTTTAACTCTGGATGTTGAGACTGAAGATTAACCTGTGATGCTTCTGTACTTTTCATTACTTTCTTGTTAATGAAATTGGAAGGCACTTTCTCATTGATGTTCTCTCATATTGCTGCTTAAATTTCGTGATGCAAATTTTCACTTCAGTATGTTCATTCAAGAGTCCATTATTCAAAAGTTCAAAGTCATTGTGCATTAGTTAGTATAGCCACCGGTCTTTTCGAAAGCTTATTATATCGATAACATTGACACTTAGAGCTAGAGCAGCAATGACAATCCAAACCAACTTTTTGTTGCTTTCACTGATTAAATAAAATCCGGTACAACATCGGGTAATTTTTAGATCAAATTATTGTATTAGTTAATTGCTAATATAATGCGATTGGTAGAGGTGTTAAACCAAGTGATGAGTACATCTAAATCTTATATATCAAATTATTGTGTATTGGTCAAGGTATATAACGTAAAGATGTTAATGTTTTAGATCAAGTACTGCACATATTAGTCAATAGCTGATATAATACAGTTGGTAAAGATGTTAGTGTTGACTCTTGGTTTGGTGTGCACAAAACGTGCCCACTTGTACTAATAAGTTTGAATTTAGTGTGTCAGATTTTCAGGATTAATTAACATAAAAAAGAGATTTACAAATATACAAAAAAGGAAAGTAATAAAGGGAGATTACATATACAAGCAAATGAAAAGCAATAAAGTGAGATTGCATATACAAACAAAAGAGGAAAGAGCTCTACATTAATTGTCCTTCAAGCAATCTATCAAGACTGGATTTTTAGCAATATTTTCGTGAGATATTTATTGTAATTGATTGATTAAAGAGCGATTAGTTTATGGTAAGAAAGCAAAGTCAATTCGATTTATACAGCCACCAACCGGTCGACCGTACCTAAGGTCGGTCGACCGTCGCAGTCGACCGCAACTTTTGTTGGCAAAGACAGCGGTCGACCATTCATCTCTCTAGCTACCCCAGAGAGATGAACGATCGACCGCACACTTTGACCGGTCGACCACAACTTGGCTGTATATCTTTTTTGGAATGTATCGTTGCCTTTTTTGATCGATACACTTCCTCTTCTATTTAATAGAACGAATCCACTGTGCCTTTTTCACCTATCCCTTCTGAGAAAATTACTTTGAACTAATCTATTGATAATCAATCCGAGTGTGAGTGTTGAATTGGTTGTATTCTTTAGTCAAGATCTCAAACGATTTTGAGTTTTATTTTCTTTTCTTTTCCACTTCGGTGAGATTGACGAGACTTGAATTAGAAGTCCTGTGGGTATAATAGGTCTCTCGGCCTGAATCCGAGAATCACTGTACTAAGGATTTTTGAGTACAGTGGAACGCTTGTAGCGGAGAATTGCTACAAGTAGGTGGTGTGGACGTAGACGTGGGGGTCGAACCATGTTATACCGCTGCGTCATCTGAGTTTGTTTTTCTTGTCTCTCTTGCATTACTTTAATTTACTTTACTTTATTTTTTTAATTTTTAATTCCGCACGATCACGCTATTCACAAACCCTCCCGGGGTGATTAACAGTTAGATCCAACGACAACTACATGACTACATCTACGTCATTTTGATCAAACTATTGTGCATTGGGAAACTTGGTGGTATTTACCACTGCAAAAGCAACAAAATGTTCCGTATTAGTAACGAACGACATATTACTATTAGTAAGAGTATTAGTTTTTCCATATTAAATTATTGTGCATTGTTACTAGCTGATATAATTCGACTAATAAAAATTGCAACATCCTCCAGTTGGCGGAGCCACATATATATATATGCCTTCAAGAGCCAACCTATCTAAATATAATAGTATGAAGTAAGCTAAAGTAAAAAGTAATTAACATTTGAATATGACTCAGACTGATCATAAACTGGATTCCCTTCGGTCAGTTGTGAACTTCCCGAATCAAACCAAGCCTATGTCCTTCTTCCTCAAATACGACCTTCATGAGATAAATAAAACTCAACGGAATTAGTTGTGATCTAAGCTTTTATGATAATAACTTTTTAGATTAAATTATCTTATATTAGTCAATAGCTGATAGAATACTGTTATGAAAGATCTTAAATCCAATGATGGCTCCATCTAAAAACATTTGGATCAAAAATGTTGTGTATGGAGTAGTAAAGATGTTAAATTTTTAGGTCAAGTTATAATCCATTAGTCAATAGCTGATATGATACGACTTGTAAAGATGTTCAATCCAATGACTGCTGCATCGATATATTGCAGATGAAATTATTGTATTTTAGTCAAGATATATTACGTTTAATAAAGAAGTTAGTTTTCTAGATCAAGTTATTGTTAGTATTAGTCAATGAGAAATGCTATACATAAAAACATTTATTAGGCTCCATCTCTCACTAAAATACAAATACAAAAAACCCAATAATTACTAAAGGACAAGGCCAATGTATGTTTGATGGATAGAAACCAATGCATCTGTAGCATTTCTCATTAGTCAATAGCTGAAATGGTACATTTAGTATAGGTTTTAGTCCAATAGCGTGTTACAAATTAGTGCATCCTCTCCAACTAAATCATTCTAGTCAAACTGTTGTCCTATTATTTTGGAGTCTGTTAGTTGATTTATTCAGCTGTAGTTATTTGATTTGGTATTTGGCCTTAGTTTGATGAGCAAAACTAGAAGTCAGTTTTGCAGTTTGTTAGCAAAGCAGTTCAACAGTAATAAATAAATGTCATGTAACTCTATTATCTCATCTTATTCAAAAATCAAATTTGCACTTTATTCCTTATTTCTTCACTCAATAAATCTTTGACTTGCTGTTCTTTTAAGGCTTTGCAACTGTGTTTGCTTGTGTTATGGTATCAGAGCTACTTGGTTGCCCAACAAGTGTTGATTAAATTTCTCAGTGAAAAGTTATTGTTTTACTACTTCCTACTCAGCCATGAATAGTAGTGGTGGTGCTTCTTAAATTTCAATCGAGAAGCTTGTTGGTACCAGTTATCAATATTGGCGACTTGTGTATGGAGGCCTACCTTCAAGGACAAGATTTGTGGGATCTCATCTCCGGTGATGAGGCGACAATTCCGGACGATACTCCACAGCTTGTCGATGCAAGACGAAAGTGGAAGATAAAGTGTGGCAAAGCTTTGTTTGCGCTCAGAACCTCGATCAATAAGGAGTACATTCATCAAGTTCGTGAGTTGAATTCACCGAAGCAAATATGGGATACGCTCGAAAGGCTATTTACCCAGAAAAATACAATGCGGCTGCAGTACCTTGAGAATGAGCTTGCTTCCATAACTCAAGGTAATATGTCCATTTCAGACACAGAGTAAGGACCCTTATGCTGTACTTCGCCTCAGTGAGAGACCACACTTTCTCAAGGTTAAAAATGTATGTGCAGAAATTTCAGATTTCGAGCCTATAAGCAATGCAAGGTTACGGCGATATCCTGTTCGTAGATTGGGAAAAGGATTCATGCCGTTTATTTCATCTATCCAAGGGTAGGCGGAACAACCGTATATTATTGATTTGGAGAATCTGCTCTCTAATCAGGTTGCACTGATTAAGCAGATGTCTTGCAGGTCTCCTTCTAACACTGATGATGTGCTATTTACAAGAGACAAGTCCAAATACAAAAATGGTTTCAAACACTCACAAAATGGTGGTAAGCAGTCAAGAATGGAAGGGGAGTCACTGAGCAGCTCCAAAACGTGCTAGAGATGCGGAAAGGCGGGGCACATCAAACGTGATTGTCATGTGAAGGTGAAATGCTCTATGTGTGGCAAATCTGGCCATATTTTGAAGAATTGTCGTGTAAAGATTGGTGGTGAGGATGCAAATGCAGTTCATGAAGTCAAAGATTCTGATGAGCTAAAGTGGTAACTTTGTTTCTCCATCAAGGTTATTGATCAACAAGACAACATGGCTTCTGTTGTGCACCAGACCAACGCACATATGGATGCTAATGTCTCCATCGATTATAAGAAGGAGTGGATCATCGATTCAGGATGCTCACATCATGCCACAGGAGATGATACCTTACTTTCAGATGTTCGTCCACATAGTGGGAAGCGTGCTATTGTTACTGCAAACAATTCAGTTCACCCAGTCGTTAAGGAAGGCCATGCCGAGGTTACAAACTCGAATCGAAATGGAGTCTCTCTAAAGAATGTTTACCATGTTCCTGGTTTGGCGAAGAATCTAATGTCAGTTTCACAAATAACTAGTAAGGGGAACTACGTCCTTTTTGGCCCAGATGATGTTCAAGTTCTTACAAATGTGAAGAATCTTGTTGCCGATGTTCTTTTCATTGGGCAAAGGAAGGAGTCTTTATACGTATTATCTGCAAGTGATGCGTATGTTGAAAAGACAAGTCAAAATACCAGTACCTCACTTTGGCATGCTCGACGTAGGCATGTTGGTTATCAACTACTACAGCTAATCTCGACAAAAAAATTATTGGAAGGCGTTCCTCTCTTAAAAATAGTTCATCAGGATTCAGTTTGTGCTGGTTGTCAATATGGTAAGTCTCATCGTCTTCCATTCCAGTGATCTACGAATCGTGCATCATCTATGTTCCAGTTGGTCCATTCAGATCTCATGGGGCCAACTAGAACACCGAGCATAGTGGTTTCAGATATATGATGGTCATTGTTGATGATTTTACTCGCTATAGTTGGGTGTATTTTCTGAAAAAACAAGAGTGAAGCCCTCTCCCACTTCATGCACTTTAAGTTAATGGTTGAGAAGAATTTTGGGTATGTACTAAAGTGTTTGCGCACCGACAATGGAGGAGAATATTTGTCTCATTACTTCTCCCAAATTTGCAAAGAACTTGGTATTCACTAGAAAATGACATGTCCGGATACCCCACAACAAAATGGAGTCACTGAACGAAAATTGGCGCACCTTACGGCAATGATCTTGTCATGGTTGCATGATAAGAACCTTCCTCGGGAGTTGTGGGCAGTAGCTATGCAGTGTGCTTGTCATGTGATCAATCGATTTCCTCCATGGCCAGGAACATCAAAATCTCCTTTTGAGATGTTTTATAACTCTAAGACATATGTTAGTTATTTCAGAATTTTTGGTTCTCTATGTTATGTTCATGTATCTAAGCATAGTCCAACTAAACTTGACCCCAAGGCCAGAAAATGTGTGTTTGTTGGTTATGATCCTCACAAGAAAGGCTGGAGATGTATGGATCCTATCACTAAAAAGATCATTACCTTTCGAGATGTCATATTTGATGAGGTGTCAACCTTATACTCAACTCCTATTCATGAAGAAACCTTTGAACATGTGCCACTAATTGACTTTGCACTCGAGTCTCTTCCGCTTCAAACAGATTCCAGTGAAAGGGGGAGGATTGAGCCCTCATCCCAGCATAATACTCCACAAGGCGAAGACATGCTGCGAAGGACGTCAAGGCAAAGAAGGCCACATAACAACTTAACTGATTATGAACTTCAGTTCAATCAATGCACCGTTCTTTCTTGTTTTATGATGGGAGATACACTCGAGAATGAGCCTACATCCTACAATGAAGCTCAAGGAAATTCTAACTGGGAAGATGCAATGTGAGAAGAAATCACAACCGTGAAGAAGAACTCTACCTGGGATCTTGTACCTAAGCCAAAGAATGCCGATTTTGTCACATGCAAGGTTTACAAGTTGAAGAGGGTAGCAGATGGGACCGTTGCAAGGCACCAAGATCGCTTAGTTGCTCGTGTTTTTTCTCAACAATATGGCTTGGATTACAAGGAGACCTTTAGTCCTATTGCAAAGTTGGTCACTGTTCGTACTGTAATTTTCTTGGCTGCGTGCAAAGGCTGGACTCTTTGGCAACTTGACGTAAAGAATGCGTTTCTTTACGAAGAATTAGATCATGATATATATATGGAACAACCACAAGGATTTGTTTCAAAGGAATTCCCTGATCATGTGTGTCGACTCAAAAAGGCGTTGTATGGTCTCAAACAAGCACCACGTGCTTGGTACAGTAAGATAGCTGAATAGTTTTCTTTTTGTGGATTTCAGTCTTCATATTCAGATTTGAGCATCTTTGTTAAGACAAAAGCATCATTGTCTACGATGATCCTTCTTTACGATGATACTTCTCTACGCGGATGATATGATAATTACGGGAGATGATACAGCTGAAATCATATGTCTTCAAGATGAGTTATCGATACGTTTTGACATGAAAAATTTGGGTAAAGCTCAATGTTTTCTTGGTTTAGAAGTGGATCAGGCAAACGGTTATTTTCTCTCGCAAAGGGGATATGCTGCAAAATTATTATTGCATTTTGGCATGGAAGACTCTAATGATGCAGCCACTTCTATGGACCCAGGACTCAAGATACAAAAGGTCGAAGGAGAACTCTTAGATGATGTAACCAAGTACCGTAGACTTGTGGGGAGTTTGTTGTACTTAACAATCACTCGTCCCGATTTGGCTTATTCTGTGGGCGTCGTATCTCAGTTTATGAACCAACCATGTGTTGGGCACATGATTGCCGCAAAACGGATATTGCGGTATGTGAAAGGAACATCAGACTATGGTTTGTTTTATGAACATAATACAAGTTTTTCTCTACATGGCTATGTTGATGCCGACTGGGAGCAGACGTAAATGATAGACGTTCTACCTCAGGTTATTGCTTCAGTATCGGCTCAGCAGTCATCTCTTGGTGCAGTAAAAAGCAAAGTACTATTGCACTTTCAAGTGCAGAGGCTGAATATGTCGCAGCCACAATGGCTACTCAAGAATGTGTCTGGCTTACAAGGCTACTTCACGATGTCAACAAGGTTTGCAAGTATCCAATTCTCATCTCCTGTGACAATGAGAGTGCTATCAAACTTGCAGGAAATCCGGTGTTCCATGCTCGCACAAAACATATTGCTATTCACAATCATTTTGTTCGAGAAAAGGTACTCACTCGGGAAATTGAGCTGCTTGCCATACGCATAGACAACCAAGTTGCAGATGACTTTACAAAGGCACTCTCTAGAGCTAAGTTTGAGAAGTTTCGAAGAGCACCTGGTCTTATTGATCAAGGAAATGCACTAAGGAGGAGTGTTACAAATTAGTGCATCCTCTCCAACTAAATCATTATAGTCAAATTGTTGTCCTATTATTTTGGAGTCTGTTAGTTGATTTATTCAGCTGTAGTTATCTGATTTGGTATTTGGTCTTAGTTTGATGAGAAAAACTAGGAGTCGGTTTTGTAGTTTGTTAGCAAAGCAGTTCAACAGTTATACATAAATGTCATGTAACTCTGTTATCTCATCTTATTAAAAAATCAAAGCTTTGCACTTTATTCCTGATCTTTTCACTGAATAAATCTTTGACTTGCTGTTCTTTTAAGACTTTACAACTGTGTTTGCTTGTGTTATAGTAGTTACATCCAAATCTTCTAGATCAAATTACAGTGTACAAATGTAGTGCAATTCTTCTGTATTACAACTAGTATTGATGTGGGTTCTTTTACTCAAATTATTGTGTATTGTCTTTTCTTTTATCGTTAACGGTGGGTCCAAAGCTCCTCATATTTCATAAATAGAATATTAACGAAATATACAATCAAAATAAGAAGTATGATATTCATGTCTCTCAACAGGTGGGCCATAAGACACATTACTCGTAGAAAAAAAAACCCACCCCATATAAGATAGTTTCTTCCCCCAAAAAACAGTCTAAATACACATTCAATACACAGAAGCATCAAAACAACCCCAAAAAACCTCAACCTTGGGTATGAGGTAAGCCATCCTCCACTTGCCGATCACTCGCCATCCAATGTCCCCACCCTGTCCTCAGACTACACAACATAAGTGGAAATGGTAACATCTGCATACATATGCTTGATCTTCTTTGTCGCGTTCGCACATGCCGTATGAGACCAAAATATTATTAACATTAATCATGTATGACAACTATTTATACATAAGGTGTTTGTGTATTTGCCTAAAGATTCTATTATTTCTTTCTAACCATATCCATCAACAGATAGCTGCTACACCAAATTTTCAAATGTCCATGTTGCATTTGCTGGCAATGATATCCTTCCATCCCCCCAAACTGCATGAACTGAACCCGGTAAGAGGACGAGATACATTTTTTTTTTGTATTGTCAATACTTGATATAATAAGGTTAATGACAATTGAAACATCCTCTAACTTATCCAAATCTCTAATATCAAGGCCTTAGTGTCATTTGTCGATCTATCAGTACATGTACATGTGACGCACGTACATAACTAATATGAAGGGGGTTTCAGGTTCGAGTCCTCACTGCGTCAGAGTTTTTATTTTAATTGTTTTTTATTAAGACGTACATTGTCCGTGCATAATTAATATAAAAGAGGTCTTAGGCTCGAGGCCAGACAACGTCGAAATTTTTACTTTAAAAAAAATATATTTATTAAGACGTGCATCACATGTCTAAATTACCTACATAACATAATCTAAAAGAGTAATGCTAGAGCCACTACCAATTTCACTACATTTCTCTTCACTATCTTAGGTGGCACACTCCAATAGGTAGGGGATGATAGAGTAGGTGGGAGAACTCTCCATTAGGAGTATGCCACCTATGGTAGTGATGAAAATGGTAGTGAAATCGGTAGTGGCTAAAGCATTACTCAATCTAAAATAAAGCAGAAACTAATTAACATTTGCTGTGACTTGGACTGAATAAGCTTTGATTTCCTTTGATCAGTTGTGACCTGCCCAAATCTTACCAAGGCTATGTTCTTCTTCCTCAAATATGACCTTAATCTGATAAATAAAACTAAATTATCATATAAGCTTTGTACTATTTTATTAGGCAATTGACATCATTCTATCATAGCTTGGTTTCTCAATGGAAACAAACTTACTTTTTGAGAGTGACCAGCCAATGAAATGCTTATTAGATGCTACATCAATTGCCACTATGAGAAAAGTTCTCCAAGCCTAACATTTGAAGAGTCGGAGTCAATCAAGTTGGGAACATGCTACAATCAATGTTTAAGGATCTTTTACAGTTGCTCGCTTGAGTACAATTTTCTTTTTTGCTTGTTTCCCCTTATATTAGTGCACATTAAACAACAAATTATGCCTCAAATTGGAGGGGGTTTCGTCTTCAAGGATTAGGGTGCTTTTTAGTCATCCATTAATGCATTGATAAAGAGAACTATCTTCTTTCATACTGAATTCTCTAGTAAAGAAAATATCTAGAAGTTGTCTTTGATTCGCGATCAATCTCTTAGATCTAATTAGGGTTTTCCATAATGATACCTGAAAATTTTGATATTTCAAAAATAGCACATTCAGTTTTCATATTTCTGAAGTAGCAACTGTAAGTATTTAATTCATCAAAAACTGTAAGTATTTCTTAGGATTCTCATGCACCCAAAATGGTTCACTATTTTAGATGCACTCATGCACCCAAAATAGTGAACCATTCAGTACTTTTTTTAATAACTGTTCATCTTAAGATAATTTAAGTCAAATTAGTTTATAATAAATTGATCCTAATCCCTGCCGTAATTCACTCCATTTCTGTTCAACCGTAATCCTATAGAAGATTTGTCCTTACCATTTTTCAAAAAGCTCCCTAAATTAAATACCTTTATATATTTATTATTTTCTTAATTTGATGCCCCCTCCTTTGCTGCTTCACAAAAGATCATTTCTTTTTCTTCTCTGAGACATAGGAAATAGGGAATGACCATTGAAATGACCTTCTTCTCAGGTATTGATATGGGTCAAATGACGTGATCCCTCTTGGACTACAGGATCTCCTCAAAAGGCGTTTATTTTCGATCATCAGATCTGTCACGTCAGCCCTAAACCGCCTGGGCTTCCGCCACGTCAGGCCCACGGGCGACCGGGTCCAGACCCGATCCCAAACGGGTCCAGACCCGGTTGGGGCTGCCTATAAATACCAGGCCCCCTACCCCTTCAATAGGTAATCAATCTTTTCCCACTCAAAACCCTAGTTACCGTCACTCTTCAGTGACTGACTAGACCGTCGGAGGACCTGCCACCGGGATCAACTCCGGTGTTCTTAGGCCGAATGCAGGTGCACGAGACTTCCGAATCTGAGCTTCCAGATCTGAGCCGAGCCTCCAGATCCGAGCCGAGTATCCGACCTCTACCGCACTCCCGCCTACTCCCGAGCCGTCCCCCCTGACTGAGGGTCCGGCGTACCGTCAGTACCGAAGCTTCCGCAAAAATAAAAATTGAGAAGAACTCACACATGGTGCAGCCACCCCCCAAAAACAAACCGCATCAGGTTGGCGTCGTCTGTGGGAACCCTCGGTACGGACATCAGTCCGAACCCAGCCATTACTGACATCCCATCAATCCGAGCTCACATGGCACCCAAACCCAGGAGAGCTATCACCTCTGCACGCCCCCAGGATGCTCCTCCTCAGGACGTCCCCGTCGACACTCATGGTCCAACAATCCGAGGGACAGCCTCGGACCCTAGTCGGGCACCTCTCACTCGGCCGTACCCGACCTACGTTGGGTCATCCAGAACCGATAGGCAAGTCGGACCAGGGGAGGGGCCGCTTCCAACTCGGACCCGAACCGTCCCAGGCCTCCGCCCCGAGAGCGGGAGTCGGCGCTTAGCCGTATCGACCGAAGACCGCCGCCCCAACATAACCCGGCCAAACGGGCACCAGTCACCCACCGTGAGTTCCAAGACTTCCGAAAAGAGATCATGGAGGCTATCCTAGGACCACAATCAACGAGACGCTTCACCGATCTCACTCGTGATCGGATGTCGGAGCCAGCACGTCTCGCGGCCCGACAGTCCCGCCAGAGTATGACGAGGATATCCTAAAATGCCTCCAAGAAATGGAGAACCTCCTCGACCACTTCGGCGACGGCGGCGCGAGGCCGGCTCAGGGTCATAGGCCGACCCAGCCTCCTTTCTCCGCTGCAATCCTACTAGCGGAGATACCCCGGAATTTTTGACCTCTCCAATTTGAGACCTATGACGGCGAGGGTGATCCTGCTAATCACATAGAGGATTTCAAGACTCTCATGATGATTCACATCGCTTCGAATCCCCTCCTGTGCCGCGCCTTCCCTGCCACCCTCTGGGGTCCGGCTCGAGAATGGTTCTCCAAACTCGTCCCCAGCTTGATCTACTCGTTCGACCAGCTGGAGGCCAATTTCCTGGCCCACTTCGTGACCAGCAGAAAAGCCAAGAAGACGAGCGCGTCCTTACTGGACCTCCGACAGAAGGAAGGGGAGTCCTTCCGGCAGTTCGTCCGGAGGTTCACTACGGAGGTGAGATCGGTCTTCTCCTTCAATGCTGGGGTCGCCTCGGCAGCATTTCGACACAACGTCCGGCACGGTCAGCTGAAGACATCCCTGGCGAAGAAACCTCTCTTCGATTTCCCAGACCCGCTCAATCGGGTCGAAAAATACATCCGGGCTGAAGAGGCCCTAAATCTCGAGGACACCAAGGAGACTCAAGGAAAAGGGAAGCACAAGGCCGACGAGGCGGAGCCAGCTAAGAAGGCCCCAAAAGACGAAACCATCATCAAGAAGATCCCTGCAATCCTGCATTTCGAGAGGTACACGCCATTGATGCAGAACGTGTCAGCTATCCTCTTAGCGATTGAGGACAGGGACCTCGTCCAGATGTCGCCTCGGCTGATCAACAATAAGAAAAGAGATCAACGGTTCTACTGCCGCTTCCACCGGGACAACGGGCACAACACAGACTACTGCCGGGCCCTGAAAGACGAAATCGAGGCCCTCATCTAACGAGGGTACCTCCAGGAATTCACACGAGAAGACGCCCGGGACCTAAGAGACACGAGGAACCGGAGACCTTTCCCTCATCGCGCCCCCAAAGCACGTCCTGAGCGGAACCCCGAGCCTGAAGAAACCGAGGGTCAAGCCATCCTGCACTTCCCGCAAGGCATTTGTCCGAGAGGTAAATGCCGTCCAGGGTTGCCCATCCCCCCAGGTCCAGCAGCTCCCTGTCTCCTTCTCAGGGGAAGACATGGAGGGAGTCAGGCTTCCACACTGCGATGCGCTCGTCATCAGTCTCAGCATGGTGAACTATGAGGCCTGCCAGATCCTCGTGGACAACGGAAGCTCGGAGAACATCCTCTTCCTGGAAGCATTCGAGAACCTCAAACTCTCTCGGGATAAGCTGAAGCCAGCCGGATACACCCTGGACGGGTTCTCCGATGTCCCGGTGCCAATAGAAGGGATCGTGATCTTAGATGTTACCGCCGGTACGACCCCCCACAGGCGGACCGAGTTGATGGACTTCAAGGTTGTAAACTTCAAGGCAGCCTACAACGCCATCCTCAGTCGACCAGGACTATGCTCCCTCCGGGCTGTTCCCTCGGCTTACCACCAAAAGCCAAAATTCCCCACCAAGTCAGGTGTCGGAATCGTCCAAGGAAACCAAGAAGCAGCACTATCGTGCTATATGACGACGGTCGGGGGTGGTGTGTTTCCCCTGGACGCAATTGAGCTGCAGCCCGATAGAAGCCAACCTGAGCCTGAGCCGGCGGACAAATTAGAGGAAGTCTCGTTCGAGACAGGGGACATGTCGAAGTGGTTCCGCGTAAGCTGCTCCCTCGCTCCCAACCTCAAGACTGACATGATTGAATGCATCAGCCGCAATTTCGACCTCTTCGCCTGGAAACCCTCTGATATGTCCGGGATCTCCGATGACTTGATCATGCACAAACTCAGTGTGATCCCCGGCTCGAAGCCGATTGTCCAGAAGCGACGTAATTTCGCCCCGAAGAGGCAGCAGGCAGTGAAAGCGGAGGTGGACAAACTCTTGTCCGCTCGTTTCATACAGGAGGTCAGCTATCCTGAGTGGCTGGCGAACATCGTGATGGTCAGAAAGGCAAGCGGGAGCTGGAGGATCAACATAGACTTTACTGACCCCAATAAGGTGTGCCCCAAAGATCCATTCCCTCTCCCCAGCATCGACGCTCTGATCGATGCAATGTCGGGTCATGAGCTCCTTTCTTTCATGCCTTCTCAGGATACAACAAGATCCGTATGTTCTCCCCTGATATAGCCAAGATATTCTTCGTCACGGACCAAGGTCTTTATTGCTACCGGATCATGCCATTCGGGCTAAAAAATGCCGGTGATACTTATCAGAGGCTCGTCTACCGAGTCTTCAAGGATCAGATCGGCCGCAACATGGAGGTGTACGTCGACGACATGCTTGTCAAGAGCCAGCGGGGACAGGACCACGTCGTTAACCTGGAAGAAGCCTTTGGGGTCCTTTGGACCCACAATATGAGGCTCAATTCGGCAAAGTGTGCATTCGGCATCTCCTCTGGAAAATTCCTTGGTTTCGTCGTCTGCCAGCGCGACATCGAGGTGAACCCCGAGAAGATCCAGGCCATAATAGACATGACCCCTCCTAGAAACATCAAAGAAGTTTAGAGGCTCACGGGAAGACTGGTGGTCATCGACCATTTTCTTTCCAAGTCCGAAGAGAAATCCCTCCCATTCTTCAAGGCTTTGTGCGGAACCAGAGGCTTCGAGTGGGGTACTCAGCAGCAAGAGGCGTTCGCCCAATTGAAAGATTACCTCGCCAACCCTCCTTTCCTCAGCAAGCCTGAACCAGGCGAGCTCCTCTGGCTTTATCTTTCGGCCTTGGAAAACATGCTCAGTGCTGTTCTCATCCGAGAAGAAGACGGAGTCCAAGTCGCTATACTACGTGAGCAAGGTTCTGCTCGTCGCTGAGACCAGATACTCAAAAATGGAGAAGGTAACATACGCCCTAGTCATGGCCGCACGGAAGCTCCGTTCCTATTTTCAGGCGCATTCAATTCAGGTACTCACGGACTAGCCTCTGAAGGCTGTACTCTACAAACCCGAGAGCTCCGGACGACTGGTCAAATGGTCGATTGAGCTCAGTCAATACGACATCGGCTATCAACCAAGGATGACCATTAAGGGGCAGGCCCTCGCCGAGTTCATCACGGAATGCACCATCTCTGAGCAACCCGAAAGTGGGGAGGCTGACCACACGTGGGAAGTTTACATCGACGGCTCCTCCTGCGAAGTGGGGAGTGGTGCGGGTATCATTCTGCGAGGTCCTGACAATTATCTCCTTCAATATTGCCTTTGCCTCAACTTTCCAGCCTCTAACAATGAGACCAAGTATGAGGCCATGATCGCTGGGCTCACCCTGGTATGCCAGGCCGGTGCTAGGCAGATCAGGGCCTTCAGCGACTCTCAGCTCATGGTCAATCAGATCACCAGAGAGTACGGGGCCCGTGACGATTGAATGATCCGGTACTTGGATGTGGTCCAGCGCCTGTTGGCGTCCTTTGACGAATCTGCAGTCTTAAGGATCCCCAGAGAGCAGAACGCCAAGGCTGATGCTCTATCAAAGTTAGCCTCATCGTCCTTTGAAGGTCTCGACCGCACCAACCTGATTGAAGTACTTCTGAAGCCGAGTACCGACCTCCCCGAGACCCTCTGCATCGAAGATGGAGCTCACCCTGACGATTGGACCACTCCCATAAAAAAGTTTCTAGTCAAAGGAGAGCTCTCCAAGGACCAAGCAAAGGCAAGACGGGTTAGGGTCTGTTCACATAGGTTCGCCATGATCCGTGAGACCCTCTTCAAACGGTCGTACACCTCGATTGCCTGAAGGCCCTACCTCCACTGCTTAACCCCCGACGAGGCAAGGTACGCTTTCAAAGAGCTCCATGAAGAAATTGGCAGGTGTCATATGGGAAGCCGATCACCTGCGCAGAAGGCACTGAATCACGGGTACTACTGGCCCACAATGCTGCAAGACGCCCTAGTCCTGGTAAAAAAGTGTGGCCCTTGTCAAAGGTTGTTCTCGTGAAAAGAGCCCCGCAAGCGAACCTCCGCTCCATGGCTAGTCCTACCCCCTTTGCTATGTGGGGGATAGATCTGGTGGGCCCATTTCCGTAGGCAACTGGCCAAAGAAAGTTTCTCATAGTAGCAATCGACTACTTCACAAAGTGGATCGATGCCGAGCCTCTGGTCACGATCACCGAGCAGCAGACCTAACAATTTTTCTGGAAACACATCGTTTGCCGATTTGGGATTCTACAAGTACTCATCACAGATAATGGGACTCAATTCGCAGGAAAGAATTTTCGAAAATTCTGCGAGGATATCGGGATCGAGCAGCGCTTTTCTTCGGTATGCCACCCGTAGTCAAACAGCCAGGACGAGAACGCAAACCGCTAGATCCTTGACGGTCTCAAGAATCAACTTGATAACTCTTCCAAGGGGTTATGGGTCGACGAGCTGCCAAGCATTCTCTTGGCCCACCGAACGACGAAGAGAATCCCCACGGGAGAGTCGCCATTCAATTTGACATACGGCACGGAGGTTGTAATTCCCCTGGAGATCGGGCTCCCTTCGCCCCGGATCATGGCCTTCGACGAAGCAAGCAACTCGGTACAGCTGCGTGCCGATCTGTATCTCATAGACGAGGTCAGGAAGAAGTCTGCCATCAGAAGAAACACCTACCAGCAGAGGATCGAAAGGTTCTACAACAAAAAGGTGCGTCCCACCGACATCAAGCTGGGGACCTCGTCCTCCGAAAGCTGGCGGTATCTAACCCCAGCCAAAAGTAGAAACTGGCCCCAAACTGGGAAGGTCCGTACAAGGTATCCGAGGTTGTACGCCTGGGCATGTACCGCCTCACCGACCCAGAAGGCAAGGCTGTCAAGAGGTCCTGGAACGCAGAGCGCCTCATCAAATTCCTAGAAGGGGAGGATTAGCCTCTACAACCAATGTAAATTATGAAAAATATAATCGGGACGTCGTGCCTTATTTTGTAAAATCGGAATATGTTGTAATTATGCCAACTTTCTTAAAACAAGCTTCGGCTTCGTATTAGCTCTCTTAAGAAACATGTCTTGGGCTCGGCCTTCGGAAGGAACCGCGAGCCATAAAAAGCTTCCCTTACAAACATGGGGCTCGGACCTCGAAAGGAACCGTGAGCCACAAAAAGCTTCCCTTGCAAGCGGGGGCTCGGCCTTCGGAGGAAATCTCGAGCCACAAAAGACTTCTCGTACAAACCTAGGGCTCAGCACTCGGACTGCACCTCGAGCCAGAAAAAGTCACCTCTAAGATATGGGGGCTCGGCATCGGCCTCGAGCATGGTTTGGACTTGTTCAAGTCCATCAACCTATGCGCTTGGTGATGACCGCCAGCTGCACCCGTGCTATCTTTCTGAGAACAAGTGTGGAGGCTCGGCGTCGACCTCGAGCAGGGCCTTCGCTTTTTTCAAAGCCACGCGGCCTTTACGCTCGACGAAGACCTTCAACTACGCCCATCATTGGCTTCTCTTAGGTATGGGGGTTCGGCATCGGCCTCGAGCATGGTTAGGGCTCGTTCAAGCCCATCGACCTATGCGCTCGGCGATGACCGCCAGCTACACCCGTGCTATCTTTCCGAGAACAGGTGTGGGGGTTTGGCGTCGATCTCGAGTAAGGCCTTGGCTTTTCCCAAGCCATGACCTTTATGCTCGGCAACGATTTTTAGCTACGCCCATTACTAGCTTCTCTAAGGTATGGGGGCTCGGCATCGGCCTCAAGCATGGTTTGGGCTTGTTCAAGCCAATCAATCTATGTGCTCGGCGATGACTGCCGGCTACACCCGTGCTATCTTTCTGAGAACAAGTGTGGGGGTTCAGCGTCGACCTCGAGCAAGGCCTTGGCTTTTCTCAAGCCATGACCTTTACGCTCGGCGACGACCTTCAGCCACGCCCATCACTGGCTTCTCTAAGGTATGGGGACTCGGCATCGGCCTCGAGCATGGCCTGGGTTTTGTTAAACCTGCAGATTATGCGCTCGGCGATGACCTCCGGCTACACCCATACTATCCCCCAAGGCATGCGCATAAGGGCTCGGTGTCGACCTCGAGCAAGGCCTTAGCTTTTTCAAGCCATGTCCTTTACACTCGGTGATGACCTTCAACCACGTCCGTTCCAGAAACTTTTCGTTAAAAATTTAGCGCGCTCGCCCTCGGCAAACGTCTCGAGCCCCGGACCGTTGGTTGACCCGCCTCTCACCCACGAACAACTCGAGGTTTACGGCCTTCAGCGCTAAAACCCCGAATTGTTTGAGGGTGGCAGGGGAGCCATCGACCCAGAACCCCTGGCCAAAAATTCCACTTATGGGCGCCCGCCTTCGGCAGACACCCGAATCTCAACTCCGGGGTCGACCCACCTCTCACCCGTTGACAGGTCGAGGTTAACGAACCTCGGAGCCAAAACCCCGAACTGTCAGCAGGTGGCAGATGAGTCACCGCTAGTTGCTGGTGAAAAAACAATGGAGAGATGGAGGATTATATAGCCCCCTGAGCAGCGCATTTATTACATCGGGAAGTCCAAATGGCGAAAGGCGAAACATCGCCATTAATGTTTATCAGAAGGCGAAACATCACTCATTGGGCGTTGCCTTTTGCCTCTGCGGCGACCTCCTGCAAGGCCAAGCTCGGCAACAATCTCGAGCTACACTCATGCTCTCCTCACTCAATAAATCATCAAAGTTAAAGAAGTCAGAAGTTTTTATTACTCGTAGATTGCCGGAAACAGTTGCCCAATAAAATGAAAAGCTTACAAATCACTCATCACTCAGCTTAAAACTCAAACTCGACGCTTCCTACGGGTTCCTTCGCACGCTCGGCCGGTCCGACCGGGGAAGGCACTCCGGCAACAGAGCTTTCCGCATCGGCAGGCCGGACCGCCTCCAAGAAAAAGGTCGGAGAAGGCCCTAGTACGGAATTGCTCGCCTCCTCGATTAGACCAGCGCCTAGCATTAGCTAAACTACGGATCTCCAACTCTTTCTCGACAACAGCCTCACAAAGAAAAAACTCCGAAGCCAACCGCCCACTCGAGACATTCGGGATCGACCAGTACATCTCAACTGCCCACCAGTCCCGGTCAGCTAAGGCCTTCTTCAGACGAGCGACCTCCAAGCTGAGCTCTTTAGACTTGTTCATGATGTAATTCACTACGGCCGCTCGGTCCCGAGCCTGTTTACGTTGGCGAGCCAGAGCACTCTCCATGGCCCCGAGCCCAGCTCGGACCTCGGAGACCTCGGCAGAACCAAGGTCGGTACCGAGGACCTCATGCATCTATCAAAAAGACGGGGAAAAAACAGCAGGCCACAAAAGAGTTAAAAAAATACAAGTCATAGAGCATCGGCCAAAAAATTCTTCGTTTATAAATTCAAAAATTTTCCAGTTACAAAAAGCGGTGGCCATTCTGCGTAAGGCATTTACAAAATCAAAAGGGAGAACCTAAAACTATGCTTGAGGGGGGGGGGATGGCACCTCTTCGTTAGCAGGGTCGCCCCCGACCTCCTCTTGGTGAGGGTCCCCCATCTCCTCACCACCGGGTGTCGGCGGATGCTCGGGCTGCCAGTTATAGTGGACGTGTTCGACCTTCTTGTCCGGATAGATCAACTGAAAATGCTTCTTAGCCCTGTCATAGGTTTTGTTCTGTGCCAGGATCACGATATCCACCATGGTGATCTCCGTCTCCTCCATGGCCTTCTGCGTCTTCTCAACTTTTGCCTGGGCCTTCTCGCTGAGGTGCTCCGCCTCTTTCTTATGATGATCGGCTCTCGAGGCCATCTGGGCCTAGGGACCGCCTCCTTCAGCTCATCCGTCAGCTTGGTCACCTCGCAGAAATACTTCTCTGCATTCCTCCTCTCGATGAGGACCTCCTTCTCTAAGCACTTCTGAAAGTGCTACCCAAGAAGCATCGCCTGTCTGAGAAAGAAAAAGTTAGAAGAAATTCTAGAGTCCTAACTCGAAGCAAAATTATGAATACTTACTGAGAGCTGCACCTGAGACCTGTAACACCCCGAATTTTAAATAAGGATAAATTCGAGATTTCACAGGAACTTTACTTCACTTCGTACAATTTTACAAGGAAAATTTAAAACTTTTTCAATAATACATCAGAATTCAATTACAACTTGGTTTTACACAACGGAAGAATGAAATTTACATTAAAACATTTACAACATCTTTAAAATAAAGCAGCATCAGCATATCCACTTTATAGCTTCATGAATGGTCCTTTACCTGCATGTTAATCTGTGGGCTCGTCAGTTACTTACAACTGACGAAATGTTATACACGGCTATCCTCTCTATGCCGGGAATAGTATAACGATCTCATACTTTAACAAATCACAAAAAAAGATCGAATGAACAAGTAAAGTGTCAAGGGTGATTATTCTAATTATAAGTGTATGTCATGCCTTAATGCCTAATGCACACAATTCTACACTAGGATGACACTAATGCACACTTGTTCAGATTCTATGCATCCCATACTACATAGGTCTGAGGGCAAGTGCCTACGTACTCTATATTGAAGGGTTCGATCCCTCGCTATGAGACTACCCAGTAATAAAACAAGTTTTAGAGTTATTTCACAGATACGGATCTCAGCCTCCCTGGCTATAATAACAGATCCCAGTCTCCCTGGCTATTATATCATGAGAATAATCCCGTAAATGCCCCTCTAGCCCCGGTATATACATATTCTTTGGAGTATGGTAAACATCCGCCGACTACCCTAAGTCCCGGATAAAATACAGTCCATCTCCTACGGAGCAACCACAGTCCACCAACTGGGTCTATAGCCACGAAGATCCACCGCCGACTATATAGAAGCACCCATTTACGTTTGCACAAGTCTATTACATCTTCACCTAAGTGCCTAATTATTTTTAGTTCAAGACATGAATATGTTATCACCCTAGAATCAGTTTTACCTCATACCGGATTTGTTCACAAAAATACGAGATCGCCCGACGGCATTATCTCAAAATCAAGTCTCAAAATCTTTCTTTCAAAGGTACCGGTAACAGAGGTCTTACTAATTCTAAATCATAAATCTTTCATGTACAAGAAACATGGGTACACATACCCTTTAATAATCATCTCTTAACTCAAAGTATTCTTTATCTTCAAACTATTCACAACTTGGTGTATGTCTTGTTAGCATCATTCAATTCATTCACTATCTTTCTAAGACATCAATTCTTTTCATGAGTCTATGGCATAAATCCAAATCTCTTTTTGGGAAAAATTAATCACATAAAAGTTCGCGACTACAAACAAGCATATTTACATGATCTCGTCAACAATTAAACATATTTACATGATCTTGTCAAGTCAAACAATTATAAATAATTTATTTCCAAACTTTATATGAATTCACACAAACTTTAATCTCATTTAGCATTCTTACTCAACAAAAGAGATTGTTTATAACGAGATAATCATGTTACATATTTTTCTTTTATTCAAAAGAATTATTTATTCAAAATAATAATTTTGGAAACAAAGTGCATTTGCCACTTTAAAAAAATACAAGATAAGAAATTAAACTATTCTATATTTGTTTCTTTCCAAAGTCAGTAACTTCCATAAATAAGCAGTTTTTGAGAGAAACAAAAATAAAATAAAAGAAAATGGTGGCAACAAGTTTCGAACCCAACACCTCTTATAAATAGTATTCACTGGCTAACCAATAAGTCCAATTATATTTTCTGTTTAGAAGTTGTATTAATGTATTTTTGTTAATATTATTTTGAATTTGGGCTTTTAATAACACTTGTTCACCCAATAATCCAATCATTTAGGACATTTGAATAAATCTCACTTTTGGACTGAGATGAAATCAAGAAATAATAATCAAGTAAATTCAAATTTATTTTTATAATCTATCTTCATTTTCAAAAATAGATTTTTTCTTTCTTTACAAAAATTTGCATTTCTTCCCAAACTCGAAAATTAAGGATCATGTTTCTTAAAACTAGTTTATATCCATCATTATACTAATTAAAATTTGTGCTAAAATCAAACATGTCTCTTAATCAACCATGGATATCTCAAAGAAATTCTTTCATGCAAAAGTTTGTATTTTCGACATATGTCGACATGTAATAACAAAAATTATTCTTCTCTTTTCTTTTTCTTTCTTAATCATCATGTCTCTAAAGTATATGTCGAAATATAACATTCTTTAACAATTTCTCATAAAAGAAAAAAAATCACATATTCGACAAACATAAAATTTGCAAACACTCTAATATGATTCATATGATTAATTCTTTAGTTGAACCCTTTTAATTAGCATGGTAATCAAATATTCACTAAACCTCAACAAGATCGTTGCTAGCATGGATTTTACCTACACATTTCTCATCACATTCAATTCATACTAGTCATATAAAATAATTAGCATACAATTTCTACAATTAGAAAGCATAGGATCACCCACTAACACATTGTTAATCTATTTGTCAACATAGCATGATTCACGATTAATCTCACCACAATCATAGTATATTTATTCTATTTTGTCAAAACTACTCATTCACTTTTATTAGCATGTACATTCAAAAAAATTAGAAAGTAGGAGAACGCCCACATCACAACAAATCGGTCTATTTTAATACTATCATATTCTAGCATGATTAACCAATGAATTAGAAAATATAGAGACCACCCACCTTATTGAAGCTTGAACAATTGAAGGGAAGGATGGGACACTTCTTCTAGCTCCAATGATTCCTAGCTCCTAGTAAGGCTTCTCCTCCTAGCAATTGCCTCCAAGCACAAAACTCTCTTCTCTCTTTTTTTTTCTTTTTCTTTCTTTTGATAGTGTTTTTGGTGCAAGATAAAGGTAGGAAATGGGGGCTCTATTTATAGGATTTTGAGAGGGTCTAAAGTGCAAAAATTCCACCCTAATAACTCTTCAAATTTATTCTACAACTCTCCACTTTCCTAACTCCTAAAACTTACAACCTTTCATCTCCCCACTCTTCATGAACATAAAGCTCCACTTCTCTCTCTCCCTTCATGAAAACCGGTCACCCCCCTAGCCCACAAAATGGTCCAAATACATTTGTGTGTGCATGCACACATGCACAAACAAATATGAACACATTTCTATAACTCTAAATGTGTACTAATACTTGTAACTTGTCATGTATTAGTACATGTTTAACTAAAAATGTGATTTTAATAATGGACTTGCTACATGGGCCCATTACTAATTAATTTATTTAATTATTTAGTGGGCTCCTCTTCTAATGGGCTACATTTTAGTGTATAGGTCCATGGATCAAAAGAAAGGCTAAATAAAACTAATGCATGCTAAAAATATTAAAATGAGAGTAGCAAAATGAGAATAAAAATTTGCACGTGCACCATAGGTGCAGAAAAAATTGACAAATGCATTTTAATCAAAATAGGGGGAAAATAAATTTCAGTTTTATAAAATGGGTTTAAATACATAAAAATAAATAATTTAAACCTATAGAAAACATTGTCCGTAGTGGTGAAAACACGTGCATCAAAACACGTAAAAAGCACGTAAATCCCAGGGAATGAAATATTATATTTTAGTTGACTGAAATCAATACGGAAAATGTATAAATAATACGAATCCAAAATATGTAGTGAAACACATTACAAAAATATACGTGCGTAACACCCAGGGGCAAAATTGTAATTCCAATTTTGCGGGGTGTTACACTCTCCCCCCCTTAGAGTAGTTCCGTCCCCGGAACTCGCTAGGGTAAAGATTGTATTTTGTACATGTCACTGAAAATATTTGTATTTAGAAAACTGCAACTTAAAAAAAATAAATGTAGTATACGCAACAAGGAAAAAAAATAAAAATAAAAACAAGACAAACTCTTTATAAGAAGACTATGAATATTAAGATGTTACAAGACAGAATAAGAAAATTAGGAAAATGACATAAGAAATGAAACATGACAAGGGATAGAATAGTTTGAGAGAAATTTTCGTATACAAATAGTATTAGGTAAGCAATTAGATAAAAGGGTAAAGTCAATTAAGTCGTTACCTTCGAAATAGTTCGGAAAACAATGTGGTGAAGAAAATATGGTCAATAGGTAATTTAGAAAAATTTATCAATGTAATAAACGGTAGAAAATTCGCAAGATTTGCAATTTAAAACATGACCATTGAATAAGATTTTGGAAAAATAAATGGGAATAAGACTTTGTTGAAAGTATTAATAACATAAAATGACTTTGTATACCAATTAATAAAATAGTTTGTAAGGTAACTATAACAATTATACACATAATTTGAAAAAAATAAAAGGCATACGTCGAAATACTTTTGAATATGCAAAATTTTGTAGTGATGAAAAATTTTTATAACATTAAGACAAAATAGTGTAAAGCACATACACGAGATGAAAACACAATTGAAAACAATAACTATATAGTGTAGCAAATTAGGACAATAGACATAAACAAGTATATGCAAAAATATTAATGTAGTAATTAGATGAGGGTAAAATGATATGTATAATAAGAATATTGAAATATATGATATATATATAGAGATCATTGGAAGAATATAAGTAATAACTAAGAGTGTAAAGACAGTTTACATTTGAGAAAAGATAATGTATAAATAGTGAGTATATACATTATATTAAAGATGTGTAAAACTATAAAAAGTAATGAGTAGCGATTAAAAATCAAAACAAGTATGCAATAATAATAGTACCTAGTGTAGACAATAAAACAAATGTTAGGTCATATTTATATAGGTAGAAAAATTTCAATCTTGTTAAGAACATATAGGATAAGATAATATAGTATCATAGAAATCAGATCATATAAAATGAGAGCACATAAGAAAATTTCATAAGAAAAATCCAAAATAATAAATGAAGAAATATAGTGGTTGCAATATTAACTTAATAAACGGTAATTTAAAACTTGACAAAATACGTAAAGTAATATTAGATATAAACGGGTAAATATAAAGTGACATAAATACATGAAAGATAAAATTTTAAGTTTGAAAAACGAGTTTAAAATATCAAGACTAAGGAAGATAGACAAATAATAAATATTCAAATGATTTAATAACATAAGAAAATATTTATTTGAAAAATATTGAATATGTAGAAAGTAGCATTATAATGATCTACAAAAATAATTTGAGAGGGAGGTGTGCAAGGTATCATGAATGACGGTCCAAGCCAACCACGCTTCCACCGCGCCACTCTGATACCCAGGGGAAAATGTGCTCGCATACACTCTCATATTAATGTATACGAGGAGAATATCATGAACGAAGTCAATAACTACTCCCTTCACGAATCCAGCCATCCAAAGAAAATGGAGAAAAAACATCAGTGCATAGAGCAACACAAATGTAAATCACTTACATTTAAATCTCTATAGACTGAAACTCACACTCTAGTGTCTGTAGGAATAATATTGTAACTACTCAATAAGGTGTCACGGGTTCTAGACTATAGTTAATGATCTTACTTCCTAAACAAATCTTTAGTCTATCAAGTTCTGATTTATTTGGGTTAGCTGTAAGAGTCGGTTCCCAGCTAGCGGCGGTCCGAAGACGCTTAAATACCGTGTCGCTTAGGGCTGTTTACACCCGGTTGACAGAAGGACTCCTTTAGCTTGTTCCCAAATTTATCGTTCCTTTTTATCGTTCCTTATAAACTTATACTACTTGTGAAGCATGCTCTGATACCATCTGTAACACCCCGAATTTTAAATAAGGATAAATTCGTGATTTCACAGGATCTTTACTTCACTTCGTACAATTTTACAAGGAAAATTTAAAACTTTTTCAATAATACATCAGAATTCAATTACAACTTGGTTTTACACAACGGAAGAATGAAATTTACAATAAAATATTTACAACATCTTTAAAATAAAGCAACATCAGCATATCCACTTTATAGCTTCATGAATGGTCCTTTACCTGCATGTTAATCTGTGGGCTCGTCAGTTACTTACAACTGACGAAATGTTATACACGGCTATCCTCTCTATGCCGGGAATAGTATAACGATCTCATACTTTAACAAATCACAAAAAAAGATTGAATGAACAAGTAAAGTGTCAAGGGTGATTATTCTAATTATAAGTGTATGTCATGCCTTAATGCCTAATGCACACAATTCTACACTAGGATGACACTAATGCACACTTGTTCAGATTCTATGCATCCCATACTACATAGGTCTGAGGGCAAGTGCCTACGTACTCCATATTGAAGGGTTCGATCCCTCGCTATGAGACTAGCCAGTAATAAAACAAGTTTTAGAGTTATTTCACAGATACGGATCTCAGCCTCCCTGGCTATAATAACAGATCCCAGCCTCCCTGGCTATTATATCGTGAGAATAATCTCGTAAATGCCCCTCTAGCCCCGGTATATACATATTCTTTGGAGTATGGTAAACATCCGCCGACTACCCTAAGCCCGGATAAAATACAGTCCATCTCCTACGGAGCAACCACAGTCCACCAACTGGGTCTATAGCCACGGAGATCCACCGCCGACTATATAGAAGCACCCATTTACGTTTGCACAAGTCTGTTACATCTTCACCTAAGTGCCTAATTATTTTTAGTTCAAGACATGAATATGTTATCACCCTAGAATCAGTTTTACCTCATACCGGATTTGTTCACAAAAATACGAGATCGCCCGACGGCATTATCTCAAAATCAAGTCTCAAAATCTTTCTTTCAAAGTTACCGGTAACAGAGGTCTTACTAATTCTAAATCATAAATCTTTCATGTACAAGAAACATGGGTACACATACCCTTTAATAATCATCTCTTAACTCAAAGTATTCTTTATCTTCAAACTATTCACAACTTGGTGTATGTCTTGTTAGCATCATTCAATTCATTCACTATCTTTCTAAGACATCAATTCTTTTCATGAGACTATGGCATAAATCCAAATCTCTTTTTGGGAAAAATTAATCACATAAAAGTTCGCGACTACAAACAAGCATATTTACATGATCTCGTCAACAATTAAACATATTTACATGATCTTGTCAAGTCAAACAATTATAAATAATTTATTTCCAAACTTTATATGAATTCACACAAACTTTTAATCTCATTTAGCATTCTTACTCAACAAAAGGGATTGTTTATAACGAGATAATCATGTTACATATTTTTCTTTTATTCAAAAGAATTATTTATTCAAAATAATAATTTTGGAAACAAAGTGCATTTGCCACTTTAAAAAAATACAAGATAAGAAATTAAACTATTCTTAGTAAATTCTTTGTGCAACTTAATAAGAAAGAGTGAATAATATTTGTTTCTTTCCAAAGTCAGTAACTTCCATAAATAAGCAGTTTTTGAGAGAAACAAAAATAAAATAAAAGAAAATGGTGGCAACAAGTTTCGAACCCAACACCTCTTATAAATAGTATTCACTAGCTAACCAATAAGTCCAATTATATTTTCTGTTTAGAAGTTGTATTAATGTATTTTTGTTAATATTATTTTGAATTTGGTTTCTTTTAATAACACTTGTTCACCCAATAATCCAATCATTTAGGACATTTGAATAAATCTCACTTTTGGACTGAGATGAAATCAAGAAATAATAATCAAGTAAATTCAAATTTATTTTTATAATCTATCTTCATTTTCAAAAATAGATTTTTCCTTTCTTTACAAAAATTTGCATTTCTTCCCAAACTCGAAAATTAAGGATCATGTTTCTTAAAACTAGTTTATATCCATCATTATACTAATTAAAATTTGTGCTAAAATCAAACATGTCTCTTAATCAACCATGGATATCTCAAAGAAATTCTTTCATGCAAAAGTTTGTATTTTCGACATATGTCGACATGTAATAACAAAAATTATTCTTCTCTTTTCTTTTTCTTTCTTAATCATCATGTCTCTAAAGTATATGTCGAAATATAACATTCTTTAACAATTTCTCATAAAAGAAAAAAAATCACATATTCGACAAACATAAAATTTGCAAACACTCTAATATGATTCATATGATTAATTCTTTAGTTGAACCCTTTTAATTAGCATGGTAATCAAATATTCACTAAACCTCAACAAGATCGTTGCTAGCATGGATTTTACCTACACATTTCTCATCACATTCAATTCATACTAGTCATATAAAATAATTAGCATACAATTTCTACAATTAGAAAGCATAGGATCACCCACTAACACATTGTTAATCTATTTGTCAACATAGCATGATTCACTATTAATCTCACCACAATCATAGTATAGTTATTCTATTTTATCAAAACTACTCATTCACTTTTATTAGCATGTACATTCAAAAAAATTTGAAAGTAGGAGAACGCCCACATCACAACAAATCGGTCTATTTTAATACTATCATATTCTAGCATGATTAACCAATGAATTAGAAAATATAGAAACCACCCACCTTATTGAAGCTTGAACAATTGAAGGGAAGGATGGGACACTTCTTCTAGCTCCAAGGATTCCTAGCTCCTAGTAAGGCTTCTCCTCCTAGCAATTGCCTCCAAGCACAAAACTCTCTTCTCTCTTTTTTTTTCTTTTTTCTTTTCTTTCTATTGATAGTGTTTTTGGTGCAAGATAAAGGTAGGAAATGGGGGCTCTATTTATAGAATTTTGGGAGGGTCTAAAGTGCAAAAATTCCACCCTAATAATTCTTCAAATTTATTCTACAACTCTCCACTTTCCTAACTCCTAAAACTTACAACCTTTCATCTCCCCACTCTTCATGAACATAAAGCTCCACTTCTCTCTCTCCCTTCATGAAAACCGGTCACCCCCCTAGCCCACAAAATGGTCCAAATACATTTGTGTGTGCATGCACACATGCACAAACAAATATGAACACATTTCTATAACTCTAAATGTGTACTAATACTTGTAACTTGTCATGTATTAGTACATGTTTAACTAAAATGTGATTTTAATAATGGGCTTGCTACATGGGCCCATTACTAATTAATTTATTTAATTATTTAGTGGGCTCCTCTCCTAATGGGCTACATTTTAGTTTATAGGTCCATGGATCAAAAGAAAGGCTAAATAAAACTAATGCATGCTAAAAATATTAAAATGAGAGTAGCAAAATGAGAATAAAAATTTGCACGTGCACCATACGTGCAGAAAAAATTGACAAATGCATTTTAATCAAAATAGGGGGAAAATAAATTTCAGTTTTATAAAATGGGTTTAAATACATAAGAATAAATAATTTAAACCTATAGAAAACATTTTATGTAGTGGTGGAAACACGTGCATCAAAACACGTAAAAAGCACGTAAATTCCAGGGATTGAAATATTATATTTTAGTTGACTGAAATCAATACGGAAAATGTATAAATAATACGAATCCAAAATATGTAGTGAAACACGTTACAAAAATATATGTGCGTAACACCCAGGGGCAAAATTGTAATTCCAATTTTGCGGGGTGTTACACTCTCCCGCCCTTAGAGTAGTTCCGTCCCCGGAACTCGCTAGGGTAAAGATTGTATTTTGTACATGTGACTGAAAATATTTGTATTTAGAAAACTGCAACTTAAAAAAAATAAATGTAGTATACGCAACAAGGAAAAAAAATAAAAATAAAAACAAGACAAACTCTTTATAAGAAGACTATGAATATTAAGATGTTACAAGACAGAATAAGAAAATTAGGAAAATGACATAAGAAATGAAACATGACAAGGGACAGAATAGTTTGAGAGAAATTTTCGTATACAAATAGTGTTAGGTAAGCTATTAGATAAAAGGGTAAAGTCAATTAAGTCGTTACCTTCGAAATTGTTCGGAAAACAATGTGGTGAAGAAAATATGGTCAATAGGTAATTTAGAAAAATTTATCATTGTAATAAACGGTAGAAAATTCGCAAGATTTGCAATTTAAAACATGACCATTGAATAAGATTTTGGAAAAATAAATGGGAATAAGACTTTGTTGAAAGTATTAATAACATAAAATGACTTTGTATACCAATTAATAAAATAGTTTGTAAGGTAACTATAACAATTATACACACAATTTGAAAAAAATAAAAGGCATACGTCGAAATACTTTTGAATATGTAAAATTTTGTAGTGATGAAAATATTTTATAACATTAAGACAAAATAGTGTAAAGCACATACACGAGATGAAAACACAATTGAAAACAATAACTATATAGTGTAGCAAATTAGGACAATAGACATAAACAAGTATATGCAAAAATATTAATGTAGTAATTAGATGAGGGTAAAATGATATGTATAATAAGAATATTGAAATATATGATATATATATATAGATCATTGGAAGAATATAAGTAATAACTAAGAGTGTAAAGACAGTTTACATTTGAGAAAAGATAATGTATAAATAGTGAGTATATACATTATATTAAAGATGTGTAAAACTATAAAAAGTAATGAGTAGCGATTAAAAATCAAAACAAGTATGCAATAATAATAGTACCTAGTGTAGACAATAAAACAAATGTTAGGTCATATTTATATAGGTAGAAAAATTTCAATCTTGTTAAGAACATATAGGATAAGATAATATAGTATCATAGAAATCAGATCATATAAAATGAGAGTACATAAGAAAATTTCATAAGAAAAATCCAAAATAATAAATGAAGAAAAATAGTGGTTGCAATATTAACTTAATAAACGGTAATTTAAAACTTGAAAAATTCGTAAAGTAATATTAGATATAAACGGGTAAATATAAAGTGACATAAATACATGAAAGATAAAATTTTAAGTTTGAAAAACGAGTTTAAAATATCAAGACTAAGGAAGATAGACAAATAATAAATATTCAAATGATTTAATAACATAAGAAAATATTTATTTGAAAAATATTGAATATGTAGAAAGTAGCATTATAATGATCTACAAAAATAATTTGAGAGGGAGGTGTGCAAGGTATCATGAATGACGGTCTAAGCCAACCACGCTTCCACTGCGCCACTCTGATACCCAGGGAAAAATGTGCTCGCATACACTCTCATATTAATGTATACGAGGAGAATATCATGAATGAAGTCAATAACTACTCCCTTCACGACTCCAGCCATCCAAAGAAAATGGAGAGAAAACATCAGTGCATAGAGCAACACAAATGTAAATCACTTACATTTAAATCTCTATAGACTGAAACTCACACTCTAGTGTCTGTAGGAATAATATTGTAACTACTCAATAAGGTGTCACGGGTTCTAAACTATAGTTAATGATCTTACTTCCTAAACAAATCTTTAGTCTATCAAGTTCTGATTTATTTGGGTTAGCTGTAAGAGTCGGTTCCCAGCTAGCGGTGGTCCGAAGACGCTTAAATACCGTGTCGCTTAGGGCTGTTTACACCCGGTTGACAGAAGGACTCCTTTAGCTTGTTCCCAAATTTATCGTCCCTTTTTATCGTTCCTTATAAACTTATACTACTTGTGAAGCATGCTCTGATACCATCTGTAACACCCCGAATTTTAAATAAGGATAAATTCGAAATTTCACAGGATCTTTACTTCACTTCGTACAATTTTACAAGGAAAATTTAAAACTTTTTCAATAATACATCAGAATTCAATTACAACTTGGTTTTACACAACGGAAGAATGAAATTTACATTAAAACATTTACAACATCTTTAAAATAAAGCAGCATCAGCATATCCACTTTATAGCTTCATGAATGGTCCTTTACCTGCATGTTAATCTGTAGGCTCGTCAGTTACTTACAACTGACAAAATGTTATACACGGCTATCCTCTCTATGCCGGGAATAGTATAACGATCTCATACTTTAACAAATCACAAAAAAAGATTGAATGAACAAGTAAAGTGTCAAGGGTGATTATTCTAATTATAAGTGTATGTCATGCCTTAATGCCTAATGCACACAATTCTACACTAGGATGACACTAATGCACACTTGTTCAGATTCTATGCATCCCATACTACATAGGTCTGAGGGCAAGTGCCTACGTACTCCATATTGAAGGGTTCGACCCTCGCTATGAGACTACCCAGTAATAAAACAAGTTTTAGAGTTATTTCACAGATACGGATCTCAGCCTCCCTGGCTAGCTTCCCTGGCTATAATAACAGATCCCAGCCTCCCTGGCTATTATATCGTGAGAATAATCCCGTAAATGCCCCTCTAGCCCCGGTATATACATATTCTTTGGAGTATGGTAAACATCTGCTGACTACCCTAAGTCCCGGATAAAATACAGTCCATCTCCTACGAAGCAACCACAGTCCACCAACTGGGTCTATAGCCACGGAGATCCACCGCCGACTATATAGAAGCACCCATTTACGTTTGCACAAGTCTGTTACATCTTCACCTAAGTGCCTAATTATTTTTAGTTCAAGACATGAATATGTTATCACCCTAGAATCAGTTTTACCTCATACCGGATTTGTTCACAAAAATACGAGATCGCCCGACAGCATTATCTCAAAATCAAGTCTCAAAATCTTTCTTTCAAAGTTACCGGTAACAGAGGTCTTACTAATTCTAAATCATAAATCTTTCATGTACAAGAAACATGGGTACACATACCCTTTAATAATCATCTCTTAACTCAAAGTATTCTTTATCTTCAAACTATTCACAACTTGGTGTATGTCTTGTTAGCATCATTCAATTCATTCACTATCTTTCTAAGACATCAATTCTTTTCATGAGACTATGGCATAAATCCAAATCTCTTTTTGGGAAAAATTAATCACATAAAAGTTCGCGACTACAAACAAGCATATTTACATGATCTCGTCAACAATTAAACATATTTACATGATCTTGTCAAGTCAAACAATTATAAATAATTTATTTCCTTTATATGAATTCACACAAACTTTTAATCTCATTTAGCATTCTTACTCAACAAAAGGGATTGTTTATAACGAGATAATCATGTTACATATTTTTCTTTTATTCAAAAGAATTATTTATTCAAAATAATAATTTTGGAAACAAAGTGCATTTGCCACTTTAAAAAAATACAAGATAAGAAATTAAACTATTCTTAGTAAATTCTTTGTGCAACTTAATAAGAAAGAGTGAATAATATTTGTTTCTTTCCAAAGTCAGTAACTTCCATAAATAAGCAGTTTTTGAGAGAAACAAAATAAAATAAAAGAAAATGGTGGCAACAAATTTCGAACCCAACACCTCTTATAAATAGTATTCACTGGCTAACCAATAAGTCCAATTATATTTTCTGTTTAGAAGTTGTATTAATGTATTTTTGTTAATATTATTTTGAATTTGGTTTCTTTTAATAACACTTGTTCACCCAATAATCCAATCATTTAGGACATTTGAATAAATCTCACTTTTGGACTGAGATGAAATCAAGAAATAATAATCAAGTAAATTCAAATTTATTTTTATAATCTATCTTCATTTTCAAAAATAGATTTTTCCTTTCTTTACAAAAATTTGCATTTCTTCCCAAACTCGAAAATTAAGGATCATGTTTCTTAAAACTAGTTTATATCCATCATTATACTAATTAAAATTTGTGCTAAAATCAAACATGTCTCTTAATCAACCATGGATATCTCAAAGAAATTCTTTCATGCAAAAGTTTGTATTTTCGACATATGTCGACATGTAATAACAAAAATTATTCTTCTCTTTTCTTTTTCTTTCTTAATCATCATGTCTCTAAAGTATATGTCGAAATATAACATTCTTTAACAATTTCTCATAAAAGAAAAAAAATCACATATTCGACAAACATAAAATTTGCAAACACTCTAATATGATTCATATGATTAATTCTTTAGTTGAACCCTTTTAATTAGCATGGTAATCAAATATTCACTAAACCTCAACAAGATCGTTGCTAGCATGGATTTTACCTACACATTTCTCATCACATTCAATTCATACTAGTCATATAAAATAATTAGCATACAATTTCTACAATTAGAAAGCATAGGATCACCTACTAACACATTGTTAATCTATTTGTCAACATAGCATGATTCACTATTAATCTCACCACAATCATAGTATAGTTATTCTATTTTATCAAAACTACTCATTCACTTTTATTAGCATGTACATTCAAAAAAATTAGAAAGTAGGAGAACGCCCACATCACAACAAATCGGTCTATTTTAATACTATCATATTCTAGCATGATTAACCAATGAATTAGAAAATATAGAGACCACCCACCTTATTGAAGCTTGAACAATTGAAGGGAAGGATGGGACACTTCTTCTAGCTCCAAGGATTCCTAGCTCCTAGTAAGGCTTCTCCTCCTAGCAATTGCCTCCAAGCACAAAACTCTCTTCTCTCTTTCTTTTTTTTTCTTTTCTTTCTTTTGATAGTGTTTTTGGTGCAAGATAAAGGTAGGAAATGAGGGCTCTATTTATAGGATTTTGGGAGGGTCTAAAGTGCAAAAATTCCACCCTAATAATTCTTCAAATTTATTCTACAACTCTCCACTTTCCTAACTCCTAAAACTTACAACCTTTCATCTCCCCACTCTTCATGAACATAAAGCTTCACTTCTCTCTCTCCCTTCATGAAAACCGGTCACCCCCTAGCCTACAAAATGGTCCAAATACATTTGTGTGTGCATGCACACATGCACAAACAAATATGAACACATTTCTATAACTCTAAATATGTACTAATACTTGTAACTTGTCATGTATTAGTACATGTTTAACTAAAAATGTGATTTTAATAATGGACTTGCTACATGGGCCCATTACTAATTAATTTATTTAATTATTTAGTGGGCTCCTCTCCTAATGGGCTACATTTTAGTTTATAGGTCCATGGATCAAAAGAAAGGTTAAATAAAACTAATGCATGCTAAAAATATTAAAATGAGAGTAGCAAAATAAGAATAAAAATTTGCACGTGCACCATACGTGCAGAAAAAATTGACAAATGCATTTTAATCAAAATAAGGGAAAAATAAATTTTAGTTTTATAAAATGGGTTTAAATACATAAAAATAAATAATTTAAACCTATAGAAAACATTGTACGTAGTGGTGGAAACACGTACATCAAAATACGTAAAAAGCACGTAAATCCCAGGGATTGAAATATTATATTTTAGTAGACTGAAATCAATACGGAAAATGTATAAATAATACGAATCCAAAATATGTAGTGAAACACATTACAAAAATATACGTGCGTAACACCCAGGGGCAAAATTGTAATTCCAATTTTGCGGGGTGTTACAAGACCACCTCATAAAGGCCATATCAGACGTTTGCATAGCCAGAGCCATTCGATCTCGCTCTGTGGCGATGTTCCTGACCACCTCTATGGCCACTGGACCCTCAAGCAAGGAATCCCCTGTGAGAACCCCCCAATCTGGGGCATGCGGCCTTAGGCCCTGTTGCCCGACCATCTGCTCGACACTGGGCCGAGGTGGGGGAAGCCTCTGCTCCGGGACCTTGGAGGCCTTTCTGCTACCGGAGCTTCCCCCCGCTTCCCTAGACGCCCTCGGCGTGTGGTGCTGCTTCTTCGCCCTCTTCGAGGACTGCTCCACCGTTTCCGAGGCCGGCCCTTTGCTGGACCCCGCGTCTTGGGCAGCCATCTTTTCCTGCTCCGCCTTCTTTTCCTTATCCACCCTCCTCTTGGCGGCAACGACCAACAAAGCCTGGCTGTTGTCAAGCTGCTTGGCCGTCATCTCTGCAAAACAAAAGAAAAGAAGTAAATGTTAACACGAAGGCAGAAAGATAGGAAAATTCAGAACAAAAACATACTAGGATCGGCTGGGCTCATCCGGCTCGGGCCAGGTGCATCTCCGTCACTCGAGGCCACCCTATACTGTGCCCCCAACAATCTTCTCCACCTTCGCCCATTCTTTCTCCGTCAACTCGCTGTGCTTCGGAGGTTTTATGGTTAGGCTTAAAAAAGTTCCAGGAGGTTGGAATCCTCCAAGGCTTCTCGCTCCGGACTATGAAGTACTTCTCCTTCCATCCTTTGATGGAGTTCGGATGGCCGTGCATCACCTTCTTGTGAGGTCGCGGCGAAAAATAGAAGATTCCCTCAGCATCACCTAATGAGCTCATCCCCAAGATAGCGTGGAAGTACGTAAGCCTCGGTTTGATCCCCTTCTCCTGACACTTCAAGATAAAGTGGACCAAATGTTTCCACGAATTGGGACCGTACTGCATCGGGTTAACTTCGCCCAATTCAAAACCCTCTCGATGAAGGGGTGCAACGGCAGCCTAAGTCCCGAGATGAAGGCATCATCGGGAAAAATGCAGTAGCCAGGCGCAAGAGCGGTGGTCGGACGAATATCAGGGCTCGAAATCAGGAGTTCGAACTCCTTGGGGATAAAGCAGGCCGCCTTCGGGATGTGCAGGTAGTCCGCCCTCAAGACACACTAGATGCCGTCCATCCTGATCTTCCCCCGGCTTTCGCCCCTCGGCACGGAGGGGAGCAGAGCGGAGCGAGACCCTTAACATCATCAGGATACATCCTGATCGACCCGAGATTTTTAAAAGTGACGGGGGCAAACTCAAACCCCAGTCCAGGGCCATATTTATCTGACATAGGGGGGCTATCCGGACGGATCCACTTACTCTTCCTCCTACGAGGACGAGGCTTCCTCTCCGGAGATGGTGTTGACAATGGTGGCAGAGGTGGGAGATCACCCTCGCCCTCGGCTACCCCTCCTGCAGTACCTTCCTCCGCATCTCCCCGAACATCGTCTCCCCCGACATCCAGATCGGGCTCCCCCTGGTCCCCCTCGGGGTCTTACTCCTCGTCCTCCTCGTCCCCAACATCCCCCTCTCCCTCGGGGTCCTCCTCTTCCCCCTCGTTCTCATCTTTCTCCTCGTCTTCCTCGTCCTCAACATCCCCCTCTCCCTCGGGGTCCTCCTCTTCCTCCTCGTCCTCACCCTCATCCATAGGCTCCTTCCCTGGCCTACAGAATCTCAAAGGTTGTACGACAAAAACTACCTTATCCCCGCCATCCGACCCTGGTTCTCACAGAACCTCCTCCTTGATTTCATAATCGCCCAGGGACCAAGATGTCAAAGGTGACTTAGCTTCCTTCTCGGAACGGCCCGATGATCTTGCCTCGGAGCCAGACTGAGAGCGCGACATTATGAATCAGAAATACTAACCCGAAAATATCGCACAAACGGAAAGATCACCGGGAAAAGGTCATTGACGGCAAACGAGAGAAAACCACTGTTCTTGAAAATTGAAAAATGCAAGTGAGGAAATGAAGGAGGGGGGGGGGGGGGGGGGAGATTTATAACAGAGAAATAGACTCCTCGAGTTTCGCGAAAAGATCTGTAACACCCTGCAAAATTGGAAATGACAATTTTGTCCTAGTGTGTTACGCACGTGTATTTTGTAACATGTTTTCATTACGTATTGTTTTCAGTCGACTAAAATATAATATTTCAATTTCTATATTTTTACGTATTTTCAATGCACGTATTAATTACATATTTTCCGCCACCACAGGTGATAATTTCTGGGTTCCAATTATTTATTTTATATTTTCAAATCTATTTTTTATAAAACGAAAATTCATTTTCCCTATTTTCGATTAAGATAATTTTTTTTACGTACAACGCACGTGTTTTCTACGTGTAGTGATTTCATCATGAAATATATAAAATTGGTAAATATAATTTTCTCATATTGTTTTGATTATATTTTAATAATTTTCCGTTGATAAAATCGATTTTTAGCATTTCGGAATTTTACGTACGACGTACGTGTTTTCGACGAACATATTTGAGCGTATTTATTTTTCGGAGTGTGTGTATTTATTTTACTTATGCATAATACATTTTTGATTTTTAGTAAACTACTTAACTTACATATAGTATATAGTATATATATATATATATATATATATATATATATATATATATATATATATATATATATATATATATATATATATATATATGGATATGTTTAAGTTTAAAAAGTAATAGAATTGATAAGTATTATATGCATGGGAATGGGATTAAATGTAAAAGTGTGATTGAAAAGGGGGCCCACGGTCAAGGAGAAACAGCCCACATTGAGAATAAACAGCATGAAGAGTTGTTGTTGACTTGTTGGTAAATATATGATCAAATGGTATAAGGTGCGGGGCCACCTGTAGTATGAAGTGCAAGTGCTGTTGCTTTTGGGAATTTTTTCCCAAACTGTCCCACTTTTTGAAAGTCCGAGTCTAATATAATTTTTTTTTTCTTCTTACTCTTCCAAATTTGTTGAACAGAAGCAAGATTCGTAAGTGCAGACACCACATACTATCATGTCGAGATTGGAAAAACGAAACTTTTGAAGCTACATTATTTCATAACGAACATACATAGTAAAGGAGGTCACCGACTTCTACATGTAGACTGTGATTTTAAGGGAGTGATTGGTTCTGAAACGAGATAGAAAAATATTCCTCTCTTTTTCTCATGTTTTATAAAAAAAATTGATAATAGAAAAGATATTTCTCATTTAATAAGCGAGAATTTTCCAGTCCACACACAAAAAATCAAAAGAATATGAATGAAGGTAACAAAATTCTAACAACATAGTAGAGCTCATACAGAATTTGATTCTGTCTCTTTCACTAAACTGAGGTGATCTGATATTGATTGTGATATGACGATAATTTCCCCCATTATCTGATAATCAGGGTGGCTTTATGAATATTTTGAAGGCCGAAAAGGTATTCAATGACACTATGGGGTGGTTTGGATCATAGCAGAAACATTGTCGAAAATTAAAACCCAAGTAGAAACACTGTTCACAGCTTTATTTAAAGTAAAAGAGACTGAATTTGATTTCTCTGCTAAAATACTGAAGCACATTCTTTTTCCAACCAAAAAGTGAGGAAATTGGAGGAAATCATTGTTCATGTGATTTTAAATTGATTTCTCTTTTATTTCTCTTCGCATTTCTCTTTCATAACCCTACATAATTATTTACAATTAATTTTTATTACTTTTTAAATTTCTTTCTTCCTCATCTCTATCCTACATTATAATAAAACTACATCTAAATAAACACATTTTTAGAACTTATTTCCAACTATATATTTTCCAAATAGTAATTCTTTAGACTGGGTACATTTTATAACCAACCAAACCACTGTAAGAGTATCCACAGTCGTTTGTGGCAAAAATGGCAATGACAAAATAGAATTCGACTTTTTTTAGTTTGTTGCAGTCATTAAATATAAAATTTGGCAATTTCGTAGACAAAATTATACGTATGTTTTGTCCGTTGCAAAAATTTTATTAAATGTTATTTTTAGGTCCGACCCATTTTATTTAAAAGTTTTTCTATCCATCCAACCATATAACACACACATCTCAAAGCTAACCCCACCACTGATTTCCTCCATCCAACCTTACAAATCATTCTTCCATACAAAATCATATACGATCCAAGCCGATAGAATACCTCCCCCTTTAAGGATTTTGTTTCTTTGTCCATGGAATCCAAGCCCATACAAAATCCATACAAATTCTCATCTGCAAAATGCCTGGACGAAAATGCTTGGACAATGTTTCGTCCAGGCATTTTTTCCCCTTTCCGGGGATTATTTAATGCAATAAAATTATAAATTTCATCAATCGGAAATATCATATTTCGTCCTCTATAATATGTAAATTGCCAAATTATTTTTCAAATATAGCAATGACCTGTTCAAAAAAAAATTTTGGTCAAAATACATGACGACTGCAGCACTGATTTTGCAGAAAATGAAAAAAATGACAATATACATGACCACTATGGATGCTCTAACGTAAGTAGGGCTGCAAACGAATCGAGCTATTCGCGAGCTATTCGGCTCGAACCGAGCTCGGTCAAAGCTTGGCTCGAACCGAGCTCGAGCTCAAAACTAAGCTCGTTTCGTAAACGAGCCGAGCTCGAGCTTGGGTTTTTTTTTTTAAGGCTAAGCTCGCGAGCTATTCGGCTTGAATACGGTCAATGCTCGACTCGAACTGAGCTCGAGCCGAGCTCAAAACTGAGCTCGTTTCGTAAACGAGCCGAGCCTGAAGGTATTCGGCTCGGCTCGGCTCGATTGCAGCCCTAAACGTAAGCAATTGGAAAATCTTCATTTTGGGGGGGGGGGGGGGGGGGGAAAGAAGGTGAGAGAAAGAGAGAAATGGAAAAAGGAATCTTAAAACAGGTACAATGGAGTGAGCACGATCGGACTGCGTGAAACTTTGAATAAAGGGGAGCTGTCACTTCAATTAATTTGATTGTGACTAGTTTCTAAGCCCTACTCTCGCCCTTCTGAATTAGTATTGGTATAAATATCCGATATCCGGATCCGACTCGGACCCAACATTGGACCGGAACTGATCCGATCTATACGGGTTCAGGCCCGGATTCTAAAACAGGATCTGTTGTACTTTCTGGTCCAGATCCGGATCCGCTCAAAATAGACCCGACCCAAACTCGTTAAAAAAATTCAAACATTAAACATAAAAATAAATATCCTACCATCCTCCCTCCCTTCATTCCTCCTCAATTCTAAATCCTCCTTTTCGAAACCCAAAACTCATGCCTTCTTCTCTCATCTATTCTAAAATCATCTGCTCGCCTCTCGCAGCTTCTGCTCCTACCCGAATGGGTATGAATCTTTTAACAGGACCCAAATTCAGTCCTCCAAATTCGTTCCTCACGGGTTTGAGTTCGGGTCCCGACTCAAGTTTAATTTTTAGATCCGTAGGAAACCGTGTCCGAGTAGTGAATGACCCGACCCGATACCATTGCTATTCTGAATTGAGCAAATGCCCAATTAGAGATAGGGTGGGGCTCGGGTCTGGTGGGTTTTTAGCAATTTTCAAAACTCAAAAGTCATCTAATTCTATCATATTTTATATTTTGACTAGAAATTTATACGCACGATGAACACATTCTTTTGTTAAGGTTTCATTTTTTATGAATTACCCCAAAGATATCATTTATTTTGTATGAATGATAATTTCGTAAATAAATTTAAATTTTAATCGTATTACGGTACTTGACTAATTAATTAGAAAATAAATTGTTAATATAATTTATACTTAAAAATGTGTAGCTGAGATTAAATTAAATAAGTTGGTTTGTCTACCAATCACAGAGGCAAATCTTAAATTATATGAGTAGGCCAAATCTTAAATTATAGGAGTAGAGATTGATATATCCAAATCTAGATCCTTGAGTTTCGAGGTGTACTTTTTATTTTTTATTTTCTTTGAGTTTCAGGTTTGTTCGGGTGAGTTTAAAGTTTTACCGGTTGGGTCGATCTTTTTTATAAGCCCTCTGTTTTTGTCTTAATAAAATTTTTTCTTACTCGTTTTCAGCCATTAAGCCAAACAATTGACAGATTAAGTGTGTATATGTTGAAAATCGATAATTTTTAATGTTCTACCAAATTAGATTAACACTTGAAAAGTCGAACCTAATGTATTTTTAATATAACTTTGAGTTTGAATGGGTAAAAGCATCCACAGTCGTTTGCTATAAATGCCAATTTGTCATTTTTTAGCAAACGAATGGCTGCAACGGTTTCTCATTTTGCCATTTTATAACAAACCTGCTATATTCGTTTCTCATATATGAGAAACAGAATAGTGATTCTCAAATTTTAAAAGACGGTACAACATATACCGTCTGGTATATGTTATACCGTCTCATTATTATTACTAGTATTATACACGTGCTGTGCACGTGGGGAAAATTGAGAGGAATGAAAAGGGCAAAAAAAAATTTACCTACACGTGCGTTGCACGGGTTGGGTTAAGGACAAAGGCCTTCTCCCATTATAGTAGTAGAGATTTTTTTTTTTAAAGTGGGTCGGACGGTATAACATATACCGTCCGGTATATGTTATACCGGCCCACGTATATTTTTTTTTTTAAATTTTTTTTTCTAATTCAACGGTCAGATTTATTCTAAAAAAAAATAAATAAAAATAAATAAATAAATAAAATGCTCAGACGGTAACCTATCCAAAAACTAACTAAAACTCTTTATATCCACCTAACCTACCCACTAAAACCTATTAAAGTATAACTCCACAATTAGCATCAGACGGTATAACATATCCCGGCCGGGATATGTTATACCGTCTGATGCTAATTGTGGAGTTATACTTTAATAGGTTTTAGTGGGTAGGTTAGGTGGATATAAAGAGGTTTAGTTAGTTTTTGGATAGGTTAAATTATTATTATATTATTTAATTTATTTAATTAATATAGTTTAATAGTTAATAAGTAATTAATTTTTTTAAATTTATTTTTAAACGATGAGACGGTATAACATATACCGTCGCTCGCTTATTTTCTAAAAAATGAGAAACATATAGCAAACGATCACTGCAGCAAACATGTTTATTTGCTATTACTGTAGCTGCCATTTTTTAGCATATGAAAAAAACGACTGTGGATGCTCTAAGCCTGCTATAAAATCCAAACCAAACATGTATTTTAAATGAGCGTTTTCACGTCCAACTCGTCCAGGTGCACACCCATATTTAGGACATAGATTTTATATTCAAAAAAATGGTAAGAGGATCGTTCAGATATCCCAGAAACAATGCTTCTTAGAGCATATTTAGTCGTTTCCTATATTTCTAAAATTTTAAAAATATATAGAACGAATTGCTGTAGTCGTTCTCTAAATTTTTAAATTTTTAAATTTTAAAAAAATTGGAACAATAGCCTTCTATATTTGACAGACGATATAGAAAATTTTCAAATATAGAAATCGAAAGTTTATCTTGTCTCCGTTCAAAAAAAAATTCTTGGACGCAACATATTCTTTGGGCTTAAAAATTAGGCCCGAAAATAGATTTGTGCCTAGGCCCGCAATATGTCGAACGCAATATGATTTTTAAAAATTTTTTGGGCTTAAAAATTAGGCCCGAAAATCGATTTGTGCCTAGGCCCAAACTATTTATACATGTTCTAATATATAACTTTCTCATAAAATAAAACTATATCAAAAATAATATACGATAAAAAAAATAACAATAATAAAAATACTATAAACTTTAGAGTAATTAACATGTAGTATGTCTACTTTTTTTTAACTTTATATACAAGATATAATTTCTCTTTCTATAAACTTTAACACTCATTTCAACTTATTTACATGAATATTCTCTTTTAAAAAATCATACGTAAATATACATGATGTACATGCACATATAAAAATTTGATTCAGGCCTAAGCACTTGGCCCGGATCCGGCCCGAATTTTCCTTGAGCCCAAAAAATTGAGCCCAGGCCTAGCCCGAAATAAGAATTATTAGGCCAAGCCCGCTAATTATCGGGTCGGACCTAGCAGGCTCGGATTGGGTTCGGATCAATTGCCACCCATAGATAAAATGTTTGCTCTATTAACAAAATTTTAAAATATTTTTTAAAATATTTTTTATTTCTTAAACTTTATTTTTCCTTACAATTTGGTTCTTGTGCTTTCAGAAATTTAATAAATTCTCATATTTCATTTATTCTCGGTTCGCTTTTCTCCTAGGAAAGTAATGAATTTAGCATAGGATCATACAATATATTCAAAATTCTTGTAAGCCTGTCCTTATTCCTTAAACTGTGTATAAAGCATAATGAAACCTTTTTTTTTTCTATCTTAAAGAGAAAAGATTGCCATAATCATTGTACATTTCACAACCACAATTTGTTAATGTAGTTATGTAGGCATGACTATGACGACCCACAAAATTTGTAAATGGTAAGAGCATCTGCATTAGTTAGCTAAATTTCTATAATACGCATATTTTATAAATTTAGGAGCTGCAGTCGTTTATTATTTATCTATTTTTTAACAAAATCACTATGGAAGTTTGCTATATTTAAAAGGGATATGAGAATATGCATATTATACATGACGAAACTTCTAGTTTTGTCCCCAATAAAAAAATGATTTTTTATTGTATCAAACGAAACTTAAAGTTTCGTCCGATGAAATTAGAAGATTTTATAATTAAAAAATAGGTCAGAAAAAATAAAAAAAATCATTGGACGAAACTTCAAGTTCCATCCAGGATGGGACGCCCCATGGTAAAAAAAATTCCTCCGACGAAGCTAAAAGTTGCGTCTAAACCACCACAAGTGGCCTAGTGATAGAGAGCGATGGGATTTGGAGTGTGCTCCTCCAAAGGTCCTGGGTTCGAACCCTATGGTAAACACCTCTGGAGTGTGGCCAGTGGCCGCGGGCTATAGATGGGCCTGCGACAGCCTCACCACGGGACTGGGACTAGTCTGGCCCATAGAGGGGGACGGGATACCCAGTTGAATCAAAAAAAAAAAAAAAGTTGCGTCTGCTAGTTTTAATTATTAAAATATTCAATTAATTTCTTTTAAATTGATTTCAAACCAATTTTTTTCCACGGGACGAAACTAAACTCCGATCTTATTTTATTTAGGTTTCGCTATATTAAAGCATTTCACGACCGTAGAAAATAGCACTTTACCATGCGTATAATATGCATTTTGTTATTTTTTACCATTTAGAACTTTGAAAACTTGTAAACTATTATTTGTATAAAATTATTCCCTATGCCTCTAGGTTCAGACCAAGGACCTACGGCAATACAGACAATCATTTTTCTCCTTTATTAACCTGCTAAGCAAAAAAAATAAGCTCATTTTTTTCACTCGGTTTTTTTAATATTTGTTATTGTCTTATTAATGAAAAATTAGTATTGTTACCTTTTGTTTTGTTTTGTTTTGTTTTGTTTTGTTTTATTATTATTATTTTTTTTCCTGTGTAGGAGTAGCCAGGTGATGTGGATTCTTTGGTGGAACAATCAAAAAGCTGACTTTTTTACCTTCCATGGTGTTGACCTGTTACTTTTTTTTTCTGTGTGTGAGTAACCAGGTGATGTGGATTCTTTGGTGGAACAATTAAGAATCTGACGTTTTGACTTTCGATGGTGTTGACTGCAGCGATCGTTTCCGCTTGACCTGCAAAATACCTGAAACACTATGAATGATCCCGGCGACAAGTCCTCCGACACTCAAGTCAGTAATCAAGAAGAATATGCGAGATCTTTTTGTGGAAAAATATTGGTTACCTTCTTTATGGTGGGGGCCGGTAGAGGGGTAGTTATAGTCGCCTTGGGGTCAGTTTCAAGAAAATGATTTATTTCTACTTCCCGGTGTTTTTGGATAAGAAACAGAGTTTAAATCGTTTCATGATAAGAGATTTAGTTTAAACTGCCTCTTAGAGACAATCATAAATTTGAATTACTCTTTAAATGTCGAGGGTTTGTTCATAATAGGATGTCACCCTGACCCAGTGAGACGGACCCGTTTTTGGGTTATTGGGCTTGGAAAAAGACCTAGTTCCCATCTTCGGACCCGTTTACAGGTGAAATTACTATTTTACCCCTGAGAGCTTTAAGATTTGTGCCTAATTTGAACGGTCTCGATTTAGTTCTATTTTTACCCATATTACAAGCCCCCCACTTCCGAAAATTGAGTTTCACAGCCTTTGAGAAGCAGTTCGTCCGTTTTAATGGCTCATAGAATTTATCAACGTTCTCGGGGATGTTTAGAGCTCGCTTGGAGTGTAACGAAGCTTTCCCGAGTTCATAAAATACTCAAAATTATTTTTAGAAATTTCTGGATTTTTTGATTTTTTTTTCAATTTTCAATCATTTTTTGAATTTTTTTTATTCAATTTTCGATTTTTAATAATTAATTTTCGAAGAAAATTGGGTTAGTAATTAATTTTTGGAATTTTAAAAAATATTTTTCTGAATTTAATAATTATTTTTAGAATTTTTTAGTTATTTTTTCGAATTTTTAATTATTTTTCGTAATTTTTAACTAATTAATTTAATTAAATAAAGTAATTAAATAAAAGAAATTACCTTAATTTAATAATGACCATCGATCACGAAATGGCTCGTGCGTTGATGAGATTGGATGGTCACGATGAGGGGATCTAATGAAGAGGCAATGTGGCGGGATCTGAGACGTCGATCAAGATCGAACTCGTGCTCTGAAGCGTTGTTGAGAGAGGAGGCGACATGGCGAGATCTGGGCCGCTGATCATAATCAAGCGCGCATCGAGAGGCAGGGTTGTTCTTCCATTTTTCGTTCGAGGGCGAGTTTATTCGGTTTTTGGCACTAAACGATGTGGATGGCTCGGCTAAGCGACACGTGGCATTAACCGTTGACCATTGATCGTTGACTGTTGACCAGTCAACGATTTTTCGTGATTTCTCGTTCAGGGACACATTTGCTCGGTGCATGACACCGAATGATGTAGATGGTTCAGCTGCGCGACACGTGTCACCTTGTTGACCGTTGACCGTTGACCAGTCAACATTTTTTGGTGATTCCTCGATCGGGGACACATTTGTTCGGCACGTGACACTGAACTGTGTAGATGGTTCAGCTGCACGACACGTGTCACCTATTGACCGTTGACCGTTGACCGTTGACCAGTCAATAATTTTTTGGCGATTTCACGATCGGGGACACGTTTGTTCGGTGTGTGGCACCGAACGATGTAGATGGTTCGGCTGCGCAACACGTGTCACCTGTTGACCATTGCCTAGTCAACAGTTTTTTGGCGATTTCACGATCGGGAACACATTTGTTCGGTGCGTGTCACCGAACAATGTAGATGGTTCGGCTGCGCAACACGTATCACTTGTTGACTGTTGACCAGTTAATGGTTTGTTGGCGATTTCACGATCGGGGACACATTTGTTTGGCGCGTGACACCAAACATTGTAGATGGTTCAGCTGCGCGACACGCGTCACCTGTTGACCGTTGACCATTGACCAGTCAATAGTTTTTTGGTGATTTCACGGTCGGGGACACGTTTGTTCGGCGCGTGACACCGAACGCTGTAGTGGTTCCTTTTCCGACGAGTTTTCCGACCGTAGTTGTCACATCTAAGGTTATATATATATATATATATATATATATATATATATATATATATATATATATATATATATATATATATATATATATATATATTCTATTCATAAATATTTATTTTATCAAAGATGTCTAGGGTGTCTTCTGGAGACAAGACCTCCTCCTCAGGCCAAGGCGAAGATAGGTCGCTTGTTATACCGTATAGAGCAGATAAGACGAAGGAGGAAGTGGGTTCGGTGATAATTGAAGAGATTATAAAGAGTCGACGAGAAGTGGGGGAGTTGGGTAGGTTGTCGGGCTCCTTGTCGAGCCTCGACCGCATTAGGGAATATTCTGTCGACCTTCTGTCTCGAGTCGAGCATGGAAAGGCGCCTTTCTACGAGGAGAATGAGCCCCATAACCGCTCCGAGGTGGATGACATTTCTACCATGCTCACACAGAAGGACCTGCGCAGTATTCGGGGCTGCTTCATGATTTCGAGGGAGTACGATCTTATTTTATCGGGCCCAGGTATTAGAGCGTGCATGCCTACCTCTCCCGACACTTGTTTCTTTTCTTTCGATGCCTTCCACGCTGGTCTTCGCCTCCCTCTTCCTCCGTTCACTGCCGAGGTTCTTCGGTGGTTCGGCTTTAGCCCCATCCAATTCATGCCGAACATGTGGAGGCATGTGAACGGCTTAGTTTTACATTGTCAAGCAGCATGAATTGAGCCTCGGTTGAACGTTTTGGGGAATCTCTACAAGATTCACCAGAAGAATAGGTCGGAGTTTAGATATTATCTTACTCCTCGTCGAGGTGTGAAGTTGATCGAGAACCCTAACTCGATCAAATATTGGAAGGAGAAATTTTTCCTTGTTCGAAGTAGTCAACCCTGGGGGATACCCACGAGGTGGAGAGAAGAAGTTCTGAAGAAGGCAAAGTCTGAGCCTGTCTTAAGCCCTGAGGAGGGCGAGATGGTTATGACACTTTTAGACCGGCCTGCCTTAGATTGGAGAGAAGTAACAGAAGAATATCTCTTCAGGGGTGATCTTAATCCGATCAACCCTAGTACGCATCTTTGATTTGCTTTATTACTTATTTTTGCTTTCGTCGTTGTATCTTATCTTTCTTTGCTTTACACTTTGACTAACTTGTGTCTTTTTCTGCAGAGGACCCTAACATGGACTTTGATTCGATGGTTTCGAAGCATACGGGGTTAAGCGGCAAAGCCCCCGAAGAGAGGAAGAGTAAGAGAACGTCCGCCAAACCCTCCGCCTCGAAAGCTGCTAGGGGTCAGACTAGCGAGTCCCTAGTGGTGAACCTTGAATCACCACCATCTGCTTCGGTTATCCCATCGGTCAGGGGATTTACTTTGGGGGCTGCTCTTGCACTTGAGGCACCCCCTCTTACTTCTACCACAAAAGCCATTCTAATAGAGGAACACAAGAAGCTTTTTGTCACGGACTGGCGTGTGATGAAGCACAACGAATTTCTTGGGGATTCGACCACTTGTATGCAAGCGGTTAATCATCTTGCGACCCCGAAGGATCGAGCTGCAATGGACGCGGGGTCAGTTGTAACATCCTAGATTTTTAAATAATTTTTTTGAGATTAACAAAATGAATTAAAATGATTTTTGGTGATTTAATAAACATTTCTTTGAAAATTGTCTTTTTACACGTGCAAAACACGTGCAAATATTTTCTTAGGAAGTTCAAATCAGAAATTATTTTGGAGAAACCTACTATTTATTATTAGGTATTATTTATGATTTTTCGGGATTTTTCTGATATTTATTTGGCATATTTGCAAATATTACAAAAAAGATGGGCTTTTTGTGCAAAATTACCACTTGGAGTAAAAACTCTAAAATTTCGGTTTTCTGGGCTGAGCATGATGGCTATCCAACTCAAAGGTAAAGAGTTTTCTTTTTGTTCTATTAAATTTGGTTTATTTCGCAAATTTGTTAAAGAATGATCTTTTTGCAAAATTGCCACTTAGAGGCAAAAATTACAAAATTTATTTTCTGGATTTAAAAACAGTGCCGGCCAAATCAGGATAGCTATTTTTTATTTTAAATTTAAATTGATTTGGTTAATCTAATTTCCTAGTATAAATATTTATATATGTAAAGATATATTCTAAAGGATAGTTTGCAAAATCTTCTTAAAACCCTAATACCTGAATTTCTGGCCTATTGAAAGAGAAGTGCAGTCGTCTCTTTGCAGCACTAAACAAAGGATTTTCTTTATTATTGATTTCTTGTAGTTTCGAAGCGAGGATCTTAGATTTTTTGCGAAATGAAGGACTTTTCTTATTCTCCTTATTATTTCGGTTGATTCTTCAATAAGGTGAGTGACATATGTTTGTTTTCTTATTATTCTATGCATGTTGTATTTGATGATTTGTCTATTAGAATGCATGATAGATGATAGTATGATGATATAATGATTTGTTGATGGATGGATGAATAAAGATTGAATCTTTCATGAAAACTATGCTATTGATGATTGAAATTCTATATAAATGATTTAGAATGTTAAAGAACTTAATAAGAATCATGAGTATATTGTTTTCTTTCATGTTCTTACTGATTTGATCGTTTATAATGAGACTGTATGATGTAAACTGCATAAAAGTGAATATGGTTGAGCTATTTACTGTGTATGTATAGGCATGATCTGTTTGGGGTATTTTGATGAAAAGAACTTGACTAATACATGTTGTATCTGCATATGATCAAGGGGTAAACTAATGTAATCAGTTGGGGTATGTGTATAACAAGTTGCAATGAGTTTTAAGTATCAAAAGATCAAATCTTGAAGTGAAAAGGGGGTTTTTAATTTCGGGTCTGTTGATGTACAGTCGAAACTTGATTTTTTTATTTTTGTGATGTTTTCGATTGGATCTTGATTTGTTTTGATACTGGGGTTGAATTGAAACATTGTACTACTCAAATTTGATGGATTTTGATGCCTTAACTAATGCAAACACACACATATACACACTTATATATTCATATTATCTGTTTTGAAGAGTTATGTCAAAAAATTGCTCTTTTATGAAATTAATGAGATTTTGATTTGTTTTATAAACTCCAGTATGTTAAATAAGTTGTAATTGATCATCTGAGGGTTTTTTAATTTACAATTCATATTTTAAAAGAGTATAATCTTGTATCTGTCGAAAAGTGCACAATTTTGAAACTAGTCGAGTAGCAGCTAACAGTCGACTGGTCCCATTTTGAACTAAGATGTGCAGTTGACCGTCATTTGAAAAATTGGATTTTTCTGGTTTTGTGCAGTCGACCGTCGTTCTTTTGAACTGTTTTCGACAGTCGACCATCACCTGCTGTTTTTGATGATTTGTTGAATTTTCTTGCTTATTTCTTGAATGATTATCTCTTTACACTTATGGATTATTGATCTACTATTTTAGATGAAGTTTTGCTATAGATTACAATAAATTACAGAGAGTTATATCTTAATTATAATTGAGTTTAACTTGCATTTCTATGACTTTATAAAGTGAAATATATATGGTTTTCGAAGGAATTGAGGTTATGTGATTTCCTACGACGTCAAAATATGATTCTCAGTTATTTAATGGATTTAATATCTTATTTCAGTTCTGGAAATTTGTGAGCATATTGAATGAATTTGGATTTTTTTTATTAAAAAAGTTTTCTTGATATAAACGTTTTGATGATGGAAATAAGAGTTTTCTTGAAGATTTTGTATTGATATTCGAATTGTGAGTTTCTAGGAGTTTAGTGGGATTCCTGTGAACTGGCAAATGAGATTTTGTGGATTTTGATCAGTTGGGGTCTTGGGGTTGTTTTGTGGAATTAAGTCCGGCAAGATACACTAACTCTAGAGAGAGAAAATCGTATTTTAATTAATAATAATCAACTTAAAGACAGACACTAGTGGAGATGTGATGGAACTTGAGAAACGTAAGTATATGCTCTAGAGGTCTAGTCCAACGGATGCGTTCCAGGACTGTGTGTTGTTCTGTCTCGAGAGGACATTTGGTATGTTCGCGTGTCGAAGGTCGGCGGGCCTATTCACGGGATGTACTTGTGTATCTGCACATCGAGGGTCAGCAGACCTATTCGTGGGGTACACGGCAGGGAGGTGATTCTCTGAGGGGTCAGAGCTATGCTTACATGATGCTTGCGAGTCGAGGGTTGCCAGGCCTATTCACGGAGTAATCTGGATCTTATTTCTATCACCGTAGTAGGATTAGTTGCATAACGAGAGATTAAACCCTATAAAATGGAGAACAATAAGGGCTTGCATCGGACCTATGTAATATGGAATGCATAGAATCCGACAAGTATGCATTAGAGAGTCATCATACTGTATTTGTGTTTTCTTGACTTGGTTTTATGCATGTTTGTTTTCTATTTTCCTACACTTGACACTTAGTCTAGTTTCACTTGATGTTTTCATGCTTTATTTATTGTTATTTCACTCGATTATGACTTTATTCTTTATATTTTTTTTATGTTGCATTTCTTTTGATGTCACTCATACCGTTATGGCTAACCCCGTAGTTTTGGGGGTTAGGGTTATCTCTAGCCTCATATTTTACAGGTAGGTACCTATAGCTTGGGATTTGGATGCATGTGGTAGAATGATAATGTGGCTTATGCAATTTGTAAAAGAATGTGTTGTAAAAGAAAGAATTGTAATTCAAGGTGTTTAATTTTCCGCTGTGCTTTGTAAATAATTGATGTAATAAAAGTTGAAAAATTTATCTGTGTTTGGCTATGTTTACTATTACATTGAGATAGATGCTGGAAATTGTGCAACGTATTTCTGAGATATTATATTAGAAATTCGGTGCGCTACATCAGTTGGTGACGATGCCTTGGAAATTGCCAGGGTCAATATGGTGGTAAGTTTTCGTTGTTTTTTATTGGAACTTGACGTTTTCTTTTTTATGGGCATAAACTTGAATATCTTCTAGTACAGATCACTTGCCACTTCGGTCACTTGTTGAAGCGAATGGCGGAGCAAGAGAATGAGTTGAAGGCGGTGAGTGATAGAGATACTGCGGAGCTTTCCAAGTCTCAGAAGGCATTGGAGGAGATGACTCGTGTGTTCGAAACACAGACGACGCAAATTGCTTTGTTGGAGTCCTTGTTAGCTAAGGCGAAAGATGAAGTGGCCCGGGTAGAGCAGCAGTTGGTCAGAGAGAGGGAGAAAGCGGCTAAGGAGAAGGAGGATGCGGTGAGGGCTGCCCAGGACGAAGCAAAGGGCTATTTGAGGGGGAATATGAAGAAGGCATATGCCAGATCCCTTTCAGCACGTGAAGGCGTGAGTTCCTGGGTTCAACCGCTCGGGGTACTCTCTTTACAACCTCGTTCCTGAAGGTGTCGGGGAGGACGATGAAGAAGATGAAGAGGAGGATGAGGAACAGGAGCAAGAGGTCGCGCCGGACCCCTTGTCTGCCGTAGTGGCAGCCCCAGAGCAGCTGAAGAAGTTGGTCACGAGTTCACTCCCCCAGGGGCTCAGTCGACCGAAGTCGATCCTTGACCCCTTTTTTTCTAGTTGCCTTCAACTCATTTTTTTTTGTATTTGTAAGGATGCCTTATACCACTGGCCACCGCTTGTTGTATATTTACATTGCAATGAAATTTCACTTCACCTTATATGACTTGTTATTCTTTCCACAATTTTCCTTTGTACATCCTGTGAATTTGTTATCTATGACAGAGTGATCTATCAGCCTATTTTGTAAACAGGTTGTTGTGCATGATGTTGGTGAAGTGGCTCGCCTTCGTTCTAAGCTTCGGGTGACAGAGCTAGGGATCTCTTGCTCACGAGAAAGGCTTTCTAAAGCGGAGGCGGAGCGTGGTCACTTGAGAAGAGTCTTGGTTCGCAGAGATATTGAGACGCGGCGTAATGACGAGATTCTTCAAGAGGTTCCCCCTGAGGATGTGAAAGACTACACTTCAGCGACTATTGGAAAATCTTCAAAGCTTAAAGTCCTTCTTCGTTCTTTTTTCATGGTTACAGCCGAAAAAAACGAGCTAAAGAACGTAGTGCTTGAGAAGAGTTTAGAAGCGGCTCATCTTAGGAGGATTATCTTTGAGCTTTCGCAGGGGGGTAGTACGAGTGGGGTGCCTCGTTTGAAGTTTAGGGTGAAGGATGACTCTCTCAAAGAGAGGCTTGTCGATTTAGAGGTAGAGAACCATCGTTTAAAGCGACTTTCCGAGGGAGGCAATGTTAGGAGTACCTCCTGCTCTCGTGAAGAGCGCGCTCAGGGGAGGCCCTTCCACGAACTGGCTCTGCGCTTGCTTGAGGCCCCAAAGAATGTAACACCCCGCAAAATAAAATGATTTATTTTGTATTAATAATTTTAAATTGGTAAAGTTGACTATTTTGACTATTTTGTTGAAATTGCAACTTTGCACGTGCAACACACGTGCAAAGTCAGAAAATTTTGAGTTCTTAAAGTTTTATAGTTAATGATTGATTTTTCTCATTTATTTATGATATTTTAATTTTTCATATTTATTTAAATTAATTTAACTATTTTACAATTTTTTTCAATTTTACACGTGCAAAACACGTGCAATTATTTTTTTTTAATTTTTTTTTTTTGGGGGGGGGGGGGGTGCGCAAATCTCCACTTTTAAATTTCTGGATACATTCTCCTATTTATAATTAAGTATATCCTAAATTTTGGAATTTTTCTGAATAAAGAAACTATTTTTATAAATACTTCGAAAGAGATGGGCTTTTATGTAAAAAATCGTTTGGATCTCAAAAAAATAATGAAAATTTGTTTTTACTGATTTTTGTGCTTTCCATGGTAATCATTGAAAATAAAATCTATTTAAATTTTATTTAGAGTTGATTTGGTAAAGATTTAAACAAATATGGTGTTTTTGCAAATATGGAATTTAAGTGGATCTTGTGCAAATATTTTCTTGGAAATTAAAAGTCATAAATTTTAATTGGAAAATATAATATGTATTATTAGATATTATTTCTGAATTTTCTGGATTTTTACGAATATTATTTGACCCATTTGCAAATATTATAAAAAGAAGGACTTTTGTGCAAAATTACCACTTGGAGTGAAAACTCCAAATTTCTGGATTTTTGGGCTGATCATGATGCCTAGTCAACTCAGAGGTAAAGATTTTAATTTTTGTTTTAATAAATTTGGTTTATTTTGCAGGTTTTGATAAAGAATGGTCTTTTTTGCAAATTTGTCACTTAGAGGGCAAAAAAGTACAATTTCTTTTTTTTGGGGTTTTACAAAAGTGCCGGCCAGATCTGGAGTGTTGGTTTTTTTTTTTAAAATACAAATTGAATTGGTTTTATCTAATTTACAAGTATAAGGATTTATACATGTAAAGATTTATATTTTTTTTTGATGAAAATGTAAAGATATATTTAAAAGAAATACTTTGCAAATCTACTTACAAACCCTAAAAACCCTATTTCCAGCCTATTAAAGGTTGGGTGCAGCCATCTCTTTGCTACACAACACAAAAAGATTTCTTTATTATTATTTTCTTGGAGTGTCAAAGCATGATCTTGGTTTTCTTGTGAAAGAAGGGATTTTCTTATTTCTTTATTATCTTCGGTTGATTTCCCAATAAGGTGAGTAACATATGTTTATTTTCTTATTGTTCTATGCATGTTGTATGTGATGATTTGTCTATTAGAAAGCATGTTAACTGATGGTATGAAGATATAATGAATTTTGATGAATAGATGAACTAAAAATCGATTCTTTTCATGAAACCTATGCTTTGATGATTAAAACTTCATATAGATAATTTGAGATTATTAAAGAACCTAATAGGAATCATGGGTATGTTATTTTCTATCATATGCTCGCTGATTTGATTGAGTTTAATAAGTTGTATGTTGGTTGTTGCAAAAGAGTGAATAAAAACCTAGTTTTACTGTGTATGAATGCATATGGTCTGTTCTTGAAGTTTTGATGAGTACAACTTGATTAAAAATATGTTGTGATTGCTTTTATTCATGAGTAAACTGATGTCTAGGGGTTGAATATGTGTTGATGAGTTACAAGGAGGGATGTTAGATCAAAATACTAATTTTTGAAGTGAACAAGGGGTTGTTGATTTTCGGGTCTGTGATACACAGCCGAAATTTGGTTTTGTGCATTTTTTGTGAAGTTTTCGACTGGATCTGAGTTGATCAACACTGGAATGATTTGAAACCATTTAATACTCTTAATTGATTGATTTATTGATGATTAACTGACACACACACCCATATGTATACACTCATACAGTTCATATGTTACTATTTGAAGAATTGTCAAAAGTTGATGTTTTGTAAAGTTTTCAATTGGATTTGAGTTGTTTTGGTACTGAGATTGTTTGAACATTCTACTGACTTTAATTGATGAAGTTTCGAGGCTCTGACTGAGGCAATTATACACATATGCATACCTAATCTATTATGCACTGTTTTTGAAGATTTTGATCGAATTTGCTCTTATATGATCTTAATGTGATTTTGATGTAATTTTATAAGCTCATATATGTTTTATAAGTCATACTTTAGCATTTCAGGAAGTTTATTTTTGATTTCACAAAGTTTATCGACGTATCAGTCGAAACATGCACAAGATTCTACCCTGGCTGTTTAACAGCTGCGGTCGACTGCACGGTCGACCGCCATGCTATTTTCTTTGAGAACTTCAAATAGATAAGTCGACCGCTGCTAATTTACACTATATTGGCAGCCGACCGCACCTGCTGTTTTGAGTCGTTTTGTTGAGTCTTCTTCGTTTCCTTTAAACGGTTATTTTCTCGATATTATGGATTATTGCTCTACTGTTTTAGATGATATTTTTACTACAGATTACAGTAATTTACAGAGAGTTGTATTTTATTTATAATAGAATTTTAATTGTATTCTTATGGCCTTATTAAATGAGTTATATGTGTTTTCAAAAGAATTGATGTTTTGTGATATTCTACGACTTCAAAATATGGTATTCTGTTATTTAATGGATTTAATATTTTATTTGAATTCTGAAATTTTATGAGCATATAGATTTGGATTTTTGTTGATTTAAAAAGTTTTCTTCATATAATCAATTTGATGATGGATTTGTGAGTTTTATTAAAAGTTTTGGTATTGATAGTTGAGCTTTGAGTCTTTAGAGATTGAGTGGAGCCCTAACTACTGGCGGTTGAGATTTTGGTTGTTGTTCAGTTGAGTTAAGCCCGTAGGGTACACCAACTCTAAGAGATTCATAATCTATTAAATAATTAATTAGCATAACAAGATAAGGACAGGCACTAGATGGTAATATGATAAAATAAGAGCAAAAGTGAGTTATGGACTCCAAGATGATCCAAGGAGTGAGATATTCCCTAGTATTCCGGGACGATGGATGTAAGGGCCACAGAGTGATCTGCAGAGTGAGATTGATCTTCAGTATTCTGAGGACGAGAGCGACGCTGATGGGATGTTTGTGCAATGAGGGTTCCAGGCTGACCTGCGGAGTGACGCAATCTCTAGTTTTTCGGGACGATGGACGTAAGGGCTATAGAATGATCTGCGAAGTGGGATTGGCCTCCAGTATTCCAAGGGCGAGAACTGATACTTGCAGAATGTCTAAATCTTGTAGTAGTCATCGTAGTAGGATTAGTTGCATAGTGAGGGATTAAACCCTATCAAGTGGAGAACGTTAAGGGCTTGCATCGGATCTATGTAGAGTGTGATGCATAGAATCCGACACGTATGCATTAGAGAGTCAGCATAGAGCATTGGTGTTTTCTTGACTTGGTTTTATGCATGTTTTCTGTTTTCCTACACTTGACACTTAGTCTAGTTTCACTTGATGTTTTCATATTTTATTTATTGTTATTTCTTATTTCATTTATTCTTGCTGTTGATACATGTTGTTGTGACTCTATGCCTTATGTTTAATTTATGTTGCTTTTCTTTTTGTGCCACTCACACCGTTATGGCTGATCCCTGTAGTTTTGGGATTTAGAATTATCTCTAGCCCCATGTTTTACAGGTAGGTACCTTTAGCTTGGAATTTGGATGGATGGGGTAGAATGATATATGGCTTATGTAAAGAATGTGTTGTAAAAGAAAGAAATTGTAATTCATTGTGTTTTATTTTTCGCTGTGCTTTGTAAACAATTGATGTAATAAAAAGTTTTAATTTTCCCTGTATTTGGTGCTATGTTTATGATTATATTGAAGTTGATTCTGGAAATTGTGCCACGTATTTCTGAGATATTAAATTGGAAATTCGGGGCGCTACATGGAATCCTGGCGATGCGCAAAGCGGTGTGTCGGCTCCTTTAGTGGGGCGTCGATCGGTGGAGTGGAGCGAGTCGTAGGCCCTGAAGGTGCGACTTGCTCTGTGGGTTTGGATATTACTTCGGATGGCTCGAGGGGGAAGTTCAGCACTGGCGCCCCCATTGGAGGTCGCAAACCATGTGTATCCTTGAAGAGAAATATTCCTCTGCCACGGAAGAGTTGAAGTTGAGTTAGATTTTGTAGCCTTGTAGTGACTTTGTTTGTTCAATAACACTTGTAAGCTTTTTTGTTGTGAAATAAGATTTTTGATTAAGTGTTGGAGAGTCGTCTTCTTGTAGCGGATTTCATTGTTCAAGAACACTTGTAATCGTTCTTTTTGTGAAACAAGATTTTTGGCTAAGTGTTAGAGATTCGTCTTCTTATAATGGCTTTGGTTGTTCAATAACACTTGTAATCTTTTTTGTTGTGAAACAAGATTTTTGACTAAGTGTTAGAGAATCGTTCTCTTGTTGCACTTTTGTTTGTTCAGTAACACTTGTAATCTTTTTTTGTTGTGAAATAAGATTTTTGGCTAAGTGTAAGTGATTCATCTTCTTGTAGAAGCTTTGAGAGCTGATGATTGTTCGTTGGTGACGACGAGTTTCGAGAGCATTCGAATGGCGGGGCTAGAGCGGCTCTACAAGCCATGAATGGACTCCTCACTTATCCAATTTGTTTCAGGAGTATTCGAACGGCTAACCGAACAATGCCGTCTTGCTTGGGAGCAAGTAGCTAAGGTGATCTTATGAGTCGTGAATGGACTCCGGACAATGATGACGATGAGTTTTGAGAACATTCAAATAGCAAGCTACTCTTCACCTACTTACTCGGAAGCAGTTTGGCTAGAGCAGCTCTATGAACCATGAATGGACTTTTTACTTGTCCAGTTTGTTTCAGGAGCGTTCGAACGGCGAATCGAACCATGCATTCTTGCTTGGAAGCAAGTATCCAGGGTGGTCCTGTGGACCGTGAATGGACTTCGAACAACGATGATGACGAGTTTTGGAAGCATTCGAATGGCGAGCTGCTCTTCGCCTACTTGCTCGGAAGCACTGTGGCTAGAGCAGCTTTATGAACCATGAATGGAATCCTCACTTGTGTAGTTTGTTTCAAGAGCATTCGAACGGTGAACCGAACCATGCATTCTTGCTTGGAAGCAAGTAGCTAAGGTGGTCCTGTGGGCCATGAATGGACTCCGAACAACGATGATGACAAGTTTTGGGAGCATTCGAATGGCGAGATGATCTTCGCCTACTTGCTCGGAAGTAGTGTGGTTAGAGCAGCTTAATGAACCATGAATGGACTCCTCACTTGTCCGTGTTGCGGCACTTGTACGACCAGATACACCTCACACACTTGCTCGGAAGCAAGCATGCCCTTGCGATCTTTGACCTGGATGGACTCTGCAATCATCTGTTAAACTGTTGTAGTGGGTAGATGATGTTGCAAGAGGATGCCCTGTGTAACTTATACACATAGTGTTGAATCTGTTAGTTACTTATAACTTTGCAACAAAAAATAGAAGTTTGATTTTATTGAATAAACTAGATGGTTGCTTCACTGCGAGCCTTTATTACATGTTATGATATTGACTAACAAACGAGAGCGTTAAGCACTCTCCTTGGACTTCATGAGGTGATTGGCATTCCAGGTCCTGGCTATCTTCTTCCCCGCAAGTCTTTGAATCAGTATGTCCCTAGGCAGACGACTTGCGAAACTTTGTATGGACCTTCCCAATTAGGAGCGAGTTTACCCTTCTTCCGGGGGTTTGAAATCTCAAACTTTCGGAGTACCAGGTCTCCTTCCTGGATGTTGGACTTTCTTATTGTAAAACCTCTCCACTCTTTGTTGATAGATGTTTCTTCGAAGGATGGACTTTTCACGGACTTCTTCGAGGAGATCAAGGTTGGCTCGAATGTCGTTCGAGTTTTGTACTTCATCAAACGAGAGGAGGCGAGGGGAGGGTATTGCTACTTCAATAGGGATAAGTGCTTCAGTGTCGAATGCCAAATTGAACGGGGATTCTCCCATGGGAATTCTTTTCGTGGTTCTGTAGGACCACAACACACTGGGGAGTTCTTCAACCCATTGCCCTTTTGGGGATTCATTGAACCTTTTCTTGAGGCCATCCAAGATTTACTGATTGGCATTATTGGCTAAACCATTAGTCTGAGGGTGTGCAATCGAGGAGAAACACTGCTTGATACTAAGGTCGGTGCGGAACTTGCGGAACCCTTTACCAGTGAATTGGGTTCCATTATCAATGGCTAGGATTCGAGGAATCCCAAATCGGCACACCACATTTCTCCAGAAAAATTATTGGACTTTATGCTCAGTGATTGTAGCGAGTGGTTCTGCTTCTATCCACTTTGTGAAGTAATCAATAGCTACCACTAGAAAGTTGCAATGCCCGGTTGCAGGGGAGAAAGGCCCGAGCAGATCCATTCCCCACATGGCGAAGGTGATTGGACTTGACAAGGAGCTGAGGTTAGCTTGGGAGGTTCATCTGATGGATGAATTCTTTTGAAAGAGAGGACGAACATAATCTTGGGAATCTCTGAGGAGGGTGGGCCCGTAGTAACCATAATTGAGAACCTTCTACGCAAGAGACCTTGAGCCAAGATGGCTGCCGCCTACCCCTTCATGAACTTCCCTCAAGGCATAACTAGCCTCTTGAAGAGAAAGACACCGAAGGTAGGGTCGACCATCAATCTGGGTATAAGAGCGCTTATAGAGGATCCCTTCCATAAGTACATACCTTTCGGCCCGCACCCAAACCCTTCTTGCTTCTTTGATATCTTCAGGGAGGATTCAACTGGGGTTTCATCCAGGAACCTTCGGATGTTTTAGGAGCTATTTGCATGTGTTCCAATGATTCTTCTGCAATGCTAGGTTTGAGCAGGACCTCAATTAGTACAGTTCGGTCGAGCCCATCAAACGAGGAGGAGGCGAGCTTGGAAAGGGTGTCTGCTAGCCCGTTCTCTTCTCGTGGAATGCGAGTGAATTTGACTTCTCTGAAGGTGGTCGTAATCTTTTTCACATATGTTAAGTACTTGGCCATGCGAGCATCCTTCACCTCATAGTCACCTTGGACCTGATTTATCCCTAATTGAGAATCGCTGAACACTGCGGCTCTTTGTACCCCTGCCCTTTTTGCCAGGATAAGGTCGGTGATCAAGGCTTCGTACTCGGTCTCATTATTGGAAGCTAGAAAGTTAAGATGTAAGGATTATTACAAGACGAACTCATCAGGGCCAATTAGTATAACTTCGGCTCTGCTCCCTTCGAGGCAAGAGGACCCGTCAACGAATACTGTCCACAGTGGGGGGTTGTCTTCTTCCTGGGAAGGGTCGGGGATTGTACTCTCCACAATGAATTCAGCCAAAGCTTGGGCGGTAGGTGATGTTTTGTTGGCTTAATTCAATTGACCACTTCATTAGTCTCCCTGAGTTTTCAGGCTTGTGGAGGATCTACTTGAACGGCTGATCATTGAGGACCCAGACGAAATGTGCTTGAAAATAAGGTCTGAGCTTCCAGGCGGTTATCACTAGGGCATATGCCATTTTCTCCATTTTCGAGTACCGGAGTTCAGCGTCATGGAGTACCTTGCTTATGTAGTAGATCAGTTTCTGTACCCGATCTTCCTCCCTTATCAATATAGCGCTAAGAGTCTATTCAGAGGTGGCCAAGTAGAGGTAGAAGGTTTCTCCGAGTCTAGGTTTGCTTAAGATGGGAGGATGAGTGAGGTGTTCCTTGAGTATTTCAAATGTTGCTTGCTGTTCTTCCCCTCACTCAAAATTTTTTGTTCCCCGAAGAGATTTAAAGAAAGGGAGACATTTTTCCCTGATTTGGAGAGGAAACGCCCATTGGCGGCGAGGCGGCCTGTAAGCTTCTGGACTTCTTTGACCATGGTTGGGGGAGTCATGTCGAGGATGGCTTTAATTTTCTCGAGGTTTGCTTTGATTCCTCTCTGACTTACCATAAACCCCAAGAGCTTTCCCGAGGCAACCCCGAAGGCACACTTTGAGGGGTTCAGCCTCATTTTTTTCATCCAAAGTACACCGAAGGCTTCTTGGAGGTCGGCTACATGGTCCTCTTTCCTGAGGCTTTTTACGAGCATGTCGTCCACGTGTACTTCCATATTTTAGCCGATCTGCTCTCTATAGACTTGGTTTACTAAGCGTTGGTATGTGGCCCTGACATTCTTCAGTCCGATGGGCATAACCCGATAGCAATAGAGCCCCTAATTGGTGATGAAGGACGTCTTTGAAATGTTTGGATGAAACATCCAGATCTGGTTATATCCCGAAAAAGCATCCATAAAACTCAATAATTTATGGCGTGGGGTAGCATCTATCAAGGCGTCTATGCTCGGGAGAGGAAATGGATCTTTCGGACATGCCTTGTTGAGGTCGGTGAAGTCTATACAGATTTTCCTCTTGTCGTTGGCCTTCTTGACCATTACGACGTTTGCTAGCCACTTAGCGTAACTACCTTCCTGGATGAATCGGGAAGCTAGGAGCTTCTCAACTTCTTCCTTGATGGCATGTTGCCTTTCGGGTGCAAATGTAACGCCCCGCCCCAATACTCAGACAATTTTAATATTTTTTAGAAGACAAATTAGATACTATGTAGTACAACTGCCCACCACAGGCTGCCTCTCAAAAGGTGGTTAACCAATTAGGTGACTCTTGATCATTGGCTAATTATATTTATACTCAAATTAGTTTTTGTGCACCTCCCATGTGGGACTAAATTTCTCAAATCCTTCTCAAATCCTTCTCAACCAATCCGGCCCAATCCGGCCCAACTATACAGTAGCAGTCGACTGCTAAATGGACCAGTCGACTGTTCGCTGCAAATACGGGGTTTACATACACCCCACCTTAGAAATCAGCGTCCTCGCTGAGTACAGGGCACACATCTAGTGTAGGATCCGCCCTTTCTAGCCGATGTAGTATAGTCCTCGATCCCGGAGATCAATCACTCTCAACACCGCAGATCGGATATCCGGCTATCAATCACTACCTGTGACTCTCAATACCGCAGAATATACCCGACCCTGGAGATCAATGACTTTCAGCACCGCAGATCAAACTGACCTCTACTACACCCGGTGTTGAAAGTCGGCTCTGATACCATTTGTAACGCCCCGCCCCAATACTCAGACAATTTTAATATTTTTTAGAAGACAAATTAGATACTATGTAGTACAACTGCCCACCACAGGCTGCCTCTCAAAAGGTGGTTAACCAATTAGGTGACTCTTGATCATTGGCTAATTATATTTATACTCAAATTAGTTTTTGTGCACCTCCCATGTGGGACTAAATTTCTCAAATCCTTCTCAAATCCTTCTCAACCAATCCGGCCCAATCCGGCCCAACTATACAGTAGCAGTCGACTGCTAAATGGACCAGTCGACTGTTCGCTGCAAATACGGGGTATTACAGCAAATTTGCAGCGCTTCTGTTAGATGGGCTTAGCTTCCGGATCCACACTTAAGCAGTGCATAATTAGGTTTTTAGCAATGGCCGGCATGTCCTCAGCGGTGCAAGCGAAGAGGTCTTGATTCTTCCTAATGCAGGTGATGAGTTGCTTCTTCACTTGGTGGGAAAGTGCTTTGCTCACCCAGAAACACTTGGCTTTCTCCTCTTCGGAGAAAGGAATTTCTGCCAGTTCGTCCACGGGTTCGGAGCTAGCTTGTCTCAGATCGAGGGGGAGGACCGAGCCCCCCATTGTAGCTGTGTAGCAAGCCCGTGTGGCTTCTTGGCTACCTTTGGCTTCCCCCACTCCTGCAGTCGTAGAGAATTCCATCTTTAGGTGGTATGCTGATGCGACTGCTTGAAAGGCCGCTAAGCCCGGGCTGCCGAAAATAGCATTGTAGGCAGATTTCATATCGACCCCCATGAAGTCTAACGATTCTGTGTGAGTTGTCGGAGCTTTCCCTAAAGTTACGTCAAGGGTTACAATTCCCTCGATCATTACCGGGGCTCCAGAGAATCCATGGAGGGTATATTCGGCGGGCTTGAGGCGGTCCCGCTTAAGTTTGAGACCCTCAAATACATTTAAGAATAGGATGTTGACTGAACTACCATTATCGACCAGAACTCACTGAACTTCATGGTTAACCAGACACATGCTGATCATGAGTGCATCGCAGTGAGGAGTTCAGATACTTTCCAAGTCTCGATCAGAGAATGTGATGCTAACTCCTGAACCCTTCGGAGGAGGGATGTTGTGTACGAAATTTGTAGAACCCCGTATTTTCAAATATTATTTTATTATTTGAAAATGAATTTAAATGAATTTCTGAGGATTTAATTAATATTTTCTAAAAAGATCTATCTTTTGTACACGTGCAAAACACGTGCAAATGAGTTTTGAGATGCTTGAAAAATTAAGAATTCTTTATGAAAAATCATTATTTATTATTTTGGAATTATGTAGTATTTTTCCGGATTTTTCTGAATTTAATTAGTACTATTTGCAAATTTTAATAAAAGAAGGGCTTATTTGCAAAATCGACAATTTTAAGGGTTGAAGTGCAAAATGTATTTACTGGACTTTCCGATCAGTATTTGTTAAGGTATAGAAGTATATTTTCATATAAATCCTAATTTTAATGAATTATGAGATGAATTTCCAAAAGAAGATATATATATATAATTGTATTTGGATGGATTGTTTTGCAAATGTAATTCCTAAACCCTAATACTTGATCCCGGCCTATATAAGAGAGTTTGCAGCCGTCATTCGCTGCACAACTCAGATCTTATTATATTTCTATTCTCTTGGTGATTGAAGAAGGAGTTCTTGGATCTAGCAAGAGGAAGGCTTGTGGATTCTTCTTGATTCTAAAAGGTGAGTGATATAGACTTGTTTGTTTATGTGTATGATTGCATGTTGTTTTGTTTGATGATTTCGTATCTTGTATGAAATCGATGCCATGGTTGTTATTCGTAATATACATGTGAAATCCATGATAGATTAGTAGATCTCGAATGACAATTCTTGATTGCTTGAAACATGTTAAGATTCGATTATGATTATTGAAGATAAGAAATTGGATGGAGGAATCTCTAGACATTGTTATTTACGAGTTGGATTAGATATGAGTAGAGGAAGAGATTTGGTATTTGAGATTGACTCCAGTATTGATTATTGATTTCAGACCTAAATTGTGAGATCTGTAGGCCGACAGTCGACTGGGACTAGGTATCAGTCGACTGGTACGACCCTAATATTGTATCTTTAGTTTTTCTCGAAATTCTCTCGGGTAAGTCGACTTATGTTCTTATAAGTCGACTTATGTTCTTATAAGTCGACTTATGTCCCCTTTTAAGTCGACTTATGTTTTGATAAGTCTTCTTATGATCTTTATAAGTCATCTTATGTTTTGATAAGTCTTCTTATGACCTTTATAAGTCATCTTATGTTTTGATAAGTCTTCTTATGATCTTTATAAGTCATCTTATACTTTTGATAAGTCTTCTTATGATCTTTATAAGTCATCTTATACTTTTGATAAGTCTTCTTATGATCTTTATAAGTCATCTTATACTTTTGATAAGTCTTCTTATGATCTTTATAAGTCATCTTATACTTTTGATAAGTCTACTTATAATTTTTATAAGTCATCTTATACTGTTGATAAGTCTACTTATGATTTTTATAAGTCATCTTATATTATTGATAAGTCTACTTATGATTTTTATAAGTCATCTTATACTGTTAGCACTTGGATTGTTTCTTGAGAATTATTGATAATTATCTCGGGTAAGTCGACTGATGGTTGGTTAAGTCGACTTACTGCACTTGTTATAATCTTGACTATTAGTTCTCGAGGCAGTCGACTTATTACGGCATAAGTCGACTGGTTCTGATGAGTTTTCATGATCTTGAAGGTTCTTGTTATCGTTAGTTTACTTGTAGATGAATATGTTCGTCGGTGTAATAGTCACTATTGGTGATGCATGCCGGGTTCGTATTCTATCTATACCCTCTTAGTTTGTTTGTAGATGAACATGTTCGTCGGTGTAATAGTCACTATTGGTGATGCATGCCGGGTTCGTATTCTATCTATACCCTCTTTAGTTTGTTTGTAGATGAATATGTTCGTCGGTGTAATAGTCACTATTGGTGATGCATGCCGGGTTCGTATTCTATCTATACCCTCTTTAGTTTGTTTGTAGATGAACATGTTCGTCGGTGTAATAGTCACTATTGGTGATGCATGCCGGGTTCGTATTCTATCTATACCCTCTTTAGTTTGTTTGTAGATGAATATGTTCGTCGGTGTAATAGTCACTATTGGTGATGCATGCCGGGTTCGTATTCTATCTATACCCTCTTTAGTTTGTTTGTAGATGAATATGTTCGTCGGTGTAATAGTCACCATTGGTGATGCATGCCGGGTTCGTATTCTATCTATACCCTCTTAGTTTGTTTGTAGATGAACATGTTCGTCGGTGTAATAGTCACTATTGGTGATGCATGCCGGGTTCGTATTCTATCTATACCCTCTTTAGTTTTGTAGATGGATATATGGGTATCCGATCTATGGTATTATTGGAGATCGATTGTTGGACATACATCGTGGTATTGAGATTTATTGATAGTTGGGCATGATCAGAGAGGTGAGGATTATTGTTGTTCTGATCAGTCGACTGGTCCTTTGAACAGTCGACTGTACCGTACAGTTGAACTGTACACATTTTGAGAGAGATTGATTGATGGATACTTGATCGTTGGTATTGTTTCTCGACTTGGTTCACTCATGTACTGGCCTATCGTTCTTGTTTCAGATTACATGTTCAGTTTATGTATTTTTGTTCAGTACATGTTGATTGAGAATTTATGTTTATTTGTTATTTATGTTTGTTGTTTATATCACTCACACCAGTTATGGCTGACCCCGTAGTTTTGGGGGTTAGGGTTCAACTCTAGCCTCACATGTTGCAGGTTATTGCTTAGAATTGGAGGCTTGGATGCTTGGGTTAGCTTTAGAGAGTATGAGTGAGATGATAGAGCCATGTGTAATTTTGTAAAGAATAGTGTTGTAAAAGAATTATTGTAATGTAAGGTGTTTGTATTTCCGCTGCTATTTGAAAGAAGTTGTTGTAATAAAGATTTGGAATAAAATGACTTGAGTTTTTGGTCTATGTATATTGTTACATTGAAGTGGATCGCTGGGAAAGTGCCACGTATTTTCTAAAGTTTCGTATTTAGAAATTCGGGGCGCTACAAAATTTACTTCTCAAACGAAGGCCTGGGCTGGAGGTTCCTCCCATATTTCCTCCATGAATTGCTTGAAATATTTCCATTCGTCCTGACCCACGGGACTTGGTTGGCCTCTCCACCCATTTGTTGGTTCCCCTCAGAAGAGGAGGTTCAGAATCGTTTATCTGGGCAAATTTGGCGAGGTATCCTCGTCGGAGCAAGGCTTCTAATTCGTCTTTAAGAGCTCGACACTCATCCATGAGGTGACCTTGGTCCTTGTGGAAGGCGCACCTCTTTGTTTTATCCCGTCTTTTGCTTGAAGCATTCATCTTGGGGGGGAGGTCGAAGGATCCCGTCTTTGTCGACTTCCATCAAAATAGCGGATATACTAGCGTTTAGCGGGGTGTATTTTTCAAACCAGGGCATGGGAGGTAGGCGACGCTGGCCCGAGGTATCCTTCTGAGATTTTTAGGGTTCATCTTCGTTAGCGCCTTTTCGTTTATTCCCGGACAAGTGTATCTTCTGCTCTTAGGGGTGAATTGCCTCTTTAACTCGGACATACTTCTCGACTCTCTGTAGGATGTCAGGAAAGTCTTGAGGAGGTTTTTTGACGAGGTAAGCTTTGAGATCATCATGCCTGACATTGTATCTGGATGCGTTCGTTGCTACCGCGGAGTCGAGCGAGGGGATTGATCTGGACTCAGCCGTGAAGCGCCGAACATAATTTTTGAGGGTTTCCCCGTCCTTTTGCCTGAGATCTAACAAGGAGGCACTGGTCTTCTCCTACCTGCAGCTAGTGACAAAGTGCGTGAGAAAAAGTTCCTCAAGTTGTATGGAGCCCAGGGAGAGGCGAGAGAACCATTCTCGTGTTGAGCCTTTTAAGGTCGCCGAAAACGTTTTGCACAGTAGGGAGTCAGACGCTTGGTGGATCATCATGAGAGTTTTGAAACTCCTGATGTGGTCCACTAGGTCGGTTTATCTATTATACGGCTCAAACGTTGGGATCTTGAAGTTGGCGGGGACAGGTGCATCGATTATCTTCTTGGAGAAGGGAGGCCTGATGGGGCAATATCTTTCTTCTTGCTTTGCTCCTTCCCCCCTCAACGAGGCCAAGCGGTGTTCCATCTCTCGGAGGCGCCGGAGGACGGCATCCTCCTGGTGATCAGATCTGGTGGACCCTCGGGACTCCTCACGTCGTGGTGGAGAAAGAAGGTGTGGGCTGCGATGTTGGGTCTAGTGTGGGACTGCGCTGAGGGCCTGAAGGATCTCCTCCTTGAACTCCTGAAGTTCGGCCCTAGTGACTGGTACTTCCTCATTCCTTCCCGTCCTAGAGGCTGTCCTGCTAGTCGAGGTTGGGTGCCTCCTCTCTCGGGGAGGAGTTCTTCTGCGGGCCCGTGGGGAACGGCGACCCCTTCACCCTTTGGGGGAGGGGGATCTCCTTCATCTATATGGAGAGGGACTCCTTTCTTGTCTCCTAGAAGAGGGGCTTCTCCTGCTCCCTCTTTGTTCGGGATGGGGGGTTTCCACATGAGCCCTCCTTTTGTTGAGATGGATCCGGAGGTCCGACCCTTGTTGACGGTCGTCGATAACTTGATGGAGGTCAAGGCGTGGTTGAGGGAGTGAGGAAGGAGTAGAGGTGTATACTGATCCCCTGTTCTCGACCAAGGGCCTTGTGGATGGTTCAGGGCGACTTCGACGAGAGCTACCCTGTTGGGCCCTTATTGGCGATGACAGGGTTAGTTGTAGGAGGGGCTCCTCCTGCTGTGTCTGAAAGGTGGGAGGAAATTCTGATTTATGAGGAGGTGGAGGGAGTGGGTTGGTTCGTCGGCTAGAGGCCGCCGCCTTCCCTTTTCCCTTAGGAGGCATGATGGTGATTTGTGTTTTCTCTGGTAAAGTTTTAGTCGAATTTCTTTGTGTATTCCCACAGACGGCGCCAACATGTTACTGATTTTTTTCTATGTGAGAGTAATTAGGTGATGTGGATTCTTTGGTGGAACAATCAAGAATCGGAGTTTTTAACTTTCGATGGTGTTGACTGTAGCGATCGCTTCCGCTTGACCTGCAAAATGCCTGAAATACCGGGATTGATCCGAGCGATAGGCCCTCTGACGCTCAAGTTAGTAATCAAGAAGAATATGAGAGAGCTTTTTTGTGGAAAAATATTGGTTACCTTCTTTATGGTGGGAGTAGAGGGGTATTTATAGTCGCCTTGGGGGTCAGTTTCATGATAATGATTTATCTCTACTTTCCGGTATTTTTGGATAAGAAATATAGTACAAATCGTTTCATGATAAGAGATTTGGTTTAAACCGCCTCTTAGAGATAATCATGAATTTGAATTACTCTGTAAATGTCCTGGGTTTGTTTATAATGGGCTGTCACGCTGACCCAATGAGACAGACCCGTTTTGGGTTATTGGGCTTGGAAAAAGACTCAGTTCCCATCTTCGGACCCGTTTACAGGCGAAATTACTGTTTTACCCCTGAGAGCTTTAAGATTCGTGTCCGGATTGAACGGTCTCGATTAGTTCTATTTTTACCCATTACAAGTATTCAGGTATAACTCTTATCCATTATGCAGAACAGTACAGAAGAACTATTATCCTTCATTAGACCATCCACAGTTGTTTGCTTGTTTGTCATTTTTGCCATTTTTTTTACTGTAGCGCACACAGTCGTGAGCTATTTTGTCATTTTTTAGCAATTCGGCTACAATAGAAAGGGAAAAGTAGCATTCGAAATAGCAAAATGCATATTATAGCAGACGAAACATTATTTAATTATATTTGATGTTTCGTCCGAAGTATAAAAAAAAATTAAAAACCAAATAAAATAACCGGTTAAACGAATTTAAGGGTGGGAATGAACATGAAACATCATGTTTCGTCCCAATCCAATTTATTTTTAAAAAAAATAATTTTTTAATTTTTTAAATTGTTTTTGCAAATTTTTAAATTGATTTTGCAAATTATTAAATTGTTTTTGCAAATATTTTTTACAAACTATTTTAAAATTTGTTTTTGCAAAAAAACCGGACGAAACAGCCGGTTATTTTGAAATTTTTTTCTTCTCTTTGGTTTCGTCCCGTATTTTTTATTAATATTTTTTAAGTTTCAGCCTGTATAAATTATTTTTTAATGACAGACGAAACATCATGTTTCATCTGTTTCCTTTTTAACGAACTAATGCATTTTTTTGCCATTCGACTACTGCAGCATTTTGTCGAAATGGATTGTCAAAGTATGCATTTTGCCAATTTTTACATTGAAGGACTGTGGATGCTCTTAATGTGAACAAGTTAATATTTTTACACATAACTCCCAAACAAACAAACAAACAAACTTCCGTCCTCAAAGTGAAATAAACAGAATGCCAAGGACCCAAATCTAAAATACGGGATAAAGAACGACGTCGCTGCCAACCAATGAACGGCATATTCCCTCAATGTACCAGACATCGTCACTGCTGACTAGATTTAAAGAAATGATAAATCCGTTTAAGTTAACGGAAAACCGTATAGTTACGGAACACTGGTTTGGTGAGTGAGGTTCAGGGTCACTATAAAATAAAAGGTGGGGGCGATTTGGTGATGCAACCAAAGAGAGAGAGAGAGAGAGCGCTTCTCGATTCTTTCACCTTCTCCTTTTGAGATTTTAATCTAGTGCTTCTCCTCCTTGAAATTCTTCTTCATTTTATGGCAGCGAATTTGAAGGGGCGAGCGATCGCTGGAAGCTTCGGGAAGCGACTCGCCAACCAGATCTGGAACTCTGCTTCAAGGTAACTCACACCACTAGAGCTATGTTTGGTAAATAAGTTTAAGTTAAGAAAAGTAGAGTTTTGATTAGTTATCTTTAAAAAAAAAATGCTACACATTCATGAAATTCTACGTCAAATTTATATAAGACTTGTCTTTTAGTAATCGGTGGATCTATTAATCACTATAAGATGAATGGGCAAGACATAACAATCACTAAAAGACATTTGGGGTAGAATCTCATGTATGTGTGGCATTTCTTATCTAAAAAACTCTAGTTTTCTCAACTTTAAGATGTTTAGGAACTAACTTGGGAGTTGAGATAACTCGAGTTATCCCTACTTTTTTTAGCCAAAAAGTTATCTAAAAAGTTAGTGATAACTCTAGTTATCTCAATTCCACTCAAATGTTTTTTTGTTCTTTCTAAAAATTTACTGAACTTTGCTCTCTTCCTCTCTAATATATGATGTCAAGGTAATAGCTATGAATAGTCATCGACTCCGGAAAAAGGTAGGAGAATGGGACCTAACTTAACTTAAGTTGACTTCCCAAATATCCCCGGAGAAGTGGAGTTAAAGACAACTTTTTTTAAGTAGAGGTAGAGTTTGAAAATTAAAATTTGCAATCTTCTACTTTCACTTAAAAATAAATTTTAGTTTACTCAACTTCATTCTCCAACACACAATACAATCTAGTTAGCTTCTTGATTAACTGACGAAGTTCGTTTTGCTTCGATCAATTTTGGAAATCTTCGGATTCTTGGATTTTGAATAGTTCTGAATTTTGATTTCAGAAAATAATAGTTCCAACTAGGGCTGCAAACGAATCGAGCTATTCGCGAGCTATTTGGCTCGAGCTCGATCAAAGCTCGGCTCGAATCGAGCTCCAGCTCAAAACTGAGCTCGTTTCGTAAACGAGCCGAGCTCGAGTTTGGGTGTTTTTTTTAGGCTAAGCTCGCGAGCTATTCGGCATGAATACGGTCAAAGCTCGGCTCGAACCGAGCTCGAGCCTGAAGGTATTCGCTTCGGCTCGGCTCGATTGCAACCCTAGTTCCAACATGTGGCATTAGCCATTAGGGGAGTTTTTTTTATAATAGTTTTTTAAGTAAATTATTTTATTTTATTTTCCATATTAAGAAAGCATAATTGTAGAAATATGCTCTATTTTGTTGGATATATATCTTCCATTGCAAATGCATTGTAGTGTGTAAATGCATGCAAAGCACTAAAGTCATTGTTTCATCGGCTTTAAGTTATAATGAAGCCGTTGTTTGAAACTACGGGCTTCAGTGGTTTGTACGCGTTTGCTAGCTACAGTGTGTTTGTCATGGAAGATCCCCAATATATATATTAATAAGTGCTGGTTTGTGTAGGTCCTGCTTGATGTTAATTTCTTGCTCTTGAGTTTCATCTTTATTGTTTTTTTGAGAAAACGATAGTCAAATAGGAGTAAGGAATTATCTCATTTCTATTTAAATTTCTTAGACAATTTTGGGAAATATATAACTATGATTAAGTTATTTTAAAAATATTTTTCATGTTTTTGAACTTTAATCGATTGGTGGAATTTCAGGATTCTTCTTGAAAATAAAGATTAAAAAATTCGCACTGTATAAATATAATGGCACATGAAAGGTGAATCTACTCCTAATCTGAAAACAAAATTTCACTATTTTTGCACTACCTACACAATAAATCATAGAGGCACTTATAGTCAATGTATTCATATAAAGTACTTTAATGTTAATTAATTACTTTTGGGTACTATGTCTCTACGTGTTTAAGTCTATTAGTATAAAAGTAGTACAAAATTAGTATAAAAATAATATGAGTAGCATTGCTCTGTCTCCAAATTTGTTTGAAAGTAAGAGATTACTCTTCAATTTCTCGTGTAATTAATTCATTGTTGTTGATCGGTGTAGTCACTTTCACCTCAACTCTAATTCCATTTTATTTTTTCTCATTCGTATCACAATCAACGGAGATCTGAAGAATAATGTCGTTTTTCTGCTTAAAGGCCTTCACCTAATCTTGTTTACCTCCTGTAACAGCCAGTAGTGGTAGACTGGTATTATTCCCTTCAATAGGACATCCAGCCGTCAATTTAATTTTCTGACAATTACTTCAAATTTCTGTGCAGGAGGGCAGCATACTCCTCGTCGTCGTCGTCAACATACGACAAGGAAGTGGAGGAACAGGTGCGTCCGGCAGTGGTCCCAGACTATGTGATTGAGCCCAAGTCGGACAAGTACTGGGCCCCACATCCCACCACCGGTGTTTTCGGCCCGGCTGATCCAAACTCTGCAGCTGCAACTGGCAGTGGCAACCGTATCAGTAACCGTGCCTCGGCCACTGGGGATGGTGGTTCGCCATCGGTGCTGGACCAGGCCGTGTGGTTCCGCCCACTGGAAGACGTTGACAAGCCTCCACCCAACTGAACAGAGGGGGAGGGGAGTACACTGTCATCTCTCCATACAGATAAATAATTAAGGAGCACTAAATTAAGTAAATAAAGGAGTAGATGTTGATGTACCTTCTAAAGTACTGGAGTATGTATGTGTGTGGAACATATGAGTACGAGTGTATGCATCTCTGTGTACGTAATTATGGTGGACTTTTCTTTGTGAGAATTGCTTGTAGGGAAGATAGTAGTACACAAATTGCATGATTACCTTGTAGGGAATGTAGAAGATACGGGAGAAGTTATGGCTTATGAGTAGGTGCGACACATAAGTCATAAGTCATACCCGGTACACAGTTTCGCAGGGTTGGTTACTGACAAGAACTGTAAACAGGTTTTGAACACATAACCCCGGTACACACAGATTGCCTTAACCGAGCATTGGCAATATCGATGTGCGGTAGTGCTGGTGCAGCGGAGTTGGGTTGCATCATGCAGCCGTTGATCATAGTGAACCCATAATTCTAAGGCTCTTACTCCTACTGCTGTCTATTGCAGCATTATTCTCTTCATCTACTTGTGTCCAAAGCTAAGTATGGCAAAATTGGTGTTTTCAAAACATACATTCTACGGTATCGTAAAGACCCATTCTACTGGCAAAGGAGGTAGTGCAATTGGACCCACCCTTACAAAGATTCACCACCACTGCCATTTGAGTTGCCCGTCACTTGCGTTGTGAATTCCATCTTTAATTTATTTAAAGTTAGCACCTTTCCTCTTTAAAAAAATCATTTTTTTTGTATTTTCTCTTATACATATACGTACACATTTTCACTCTTAGGGCGACTTAGTACTACTCGACGTTGTGAGATGCTTTACCACCTTTCATTATTTTGGCATTTTCTAGAAGAAAAAAACAAGTGACAACGAAATTTGTTCTTTTCCTCTTCCTCACAAAAAATACTTTCCACTATTTAGCCTATTTTGTCTCTTATACTCTTCTTCTTTGGGCAATTCTAGCTTACCGTCTTGAGATCAATAATTTTACCTTCGTGGTCGTGCACCCAATGGATACTCTTGGCAATATTATGAATCTAAAAGTGCTTTTAGACCTAAAAGCACCCTCCAAAAGTAATGCTAAATTGAGCCTTGGTACTATAGTTTGGTAAGCTTTCAAATGGATGCACTATATCTATACTTCTTTAAGAGAGGAGCCTCTATCTGCTTGAATTTATATACAACGAGGCTACAATAAGTATCTAATTGATATTAATCATTTAAATCTCAGGAGTGGAGTGGACACAGTTCAAAGTCTAGAATTTTGGTTTCTAATATCAACCAAATTTACATAAGAAATCATCAAAATACCGTTTCCGTACAGCACCTTAACCGAAATGTCATCTTTGATTCAACCTTTAGCAAAAAAACTTCCGAGTTTATTGTACATATGCAGAAAAAAATAGTAAAACCTGTGTGTAATTGTAATGTCAGTGAGAAACCCATGCATTATTCAAAGCTAGGAGCCAAACATTCGTCAACCATTTCAACAAGGTTAGGATTTTCCAATGCAGCTGCTACGCGTTCTTTGTCGTTCAATTGTTTGTTCACTGCCAATACAAAAGAGAGAAATGGTGAGGGCCTAAAGGGAGGGAGACCACATGTATTTCGACAAAGAGAGAGGTGAAACAATACCAGCAGCTTCAGTTGCATGAGTCCCAGGTGCTATCCTAATGTCCACCTTTAAAATATACATTGACCATCAGTGCTAATACAAGTATAATACAGGAATATAGTGTGGTGTTAAATTCAATAGAGGGTACACTAGGGATTCCATAGCACATACTAATACAATAAACAGCAGTAATGAAAAATGATACAATTTGTTGTCTAGCATTCATGTTAACCTGTATATAGTAGGGATAGCAAAAAGGAAAAAAAAAAATAGTCTAATTTAAGGTATAAAGCAAGCTGATTTAAGATACAGAGTATACGGCGATTCAAAATCCAAAAATCCCTCCTTCCTCGGCATCTTCTCTCCCCAGATCCCGTCGATCCACCCTCTTTCTCGCATTCACCCTTCAATCAAGATTGTAGAGCTCCCAAATCCCTACCGACCCATCTCAGCATTTTCGATTTTGAATCGAAGCCCTTCTTCCTCTCTCTCTGCTGGAGGCCTAGACTCCAGCGCCTCCCTACCTTCCGGCTGCGCTCCTTGGGCCTCTCTTTGCGTTGTGTGGCGCTCCTCCCCTTGCGCTCTCCTATCGGCCATCGCTGTGGTTGCCAGCCCCAAGCTTCCATCTCTGCTCAGCATCTTCTCGCCTTCCATCAGCTCTGAACGGTGTCGCTCCTCCGTCCGTTCGCCTGTGTTCCCATTCAGAGAGAGTTTTCCAGCCAGGCGCGTCCCCCCCAGCTGCGATCCAGTCTCCCATTTCAACCGCTCGCTGTGAGTATTCGTTCGTTTTAACCTTTAGTGTTAGACCCGGAAGTTTTGTTTGTTTGGGTGGATCCCTGGGGCTTTTCTTTTGCATTGCTGCTTATTCTGTGCGCTGAGTAGTGTACCATTAGCTGTAATATCTTTCGGGTTGTCTGATTGTTAGGTCTGGCATTGAGCTCCCCCTTCCCTGGGGATCTTTTTGCTAGCGATTATTTCAGCTCATGTCGGTGTTCTGACCGAGATTTTCTTCTAGATCGACCGTTCTATCTATCCTCTCATTCTCTCTATTTTCTCCATTCTTTTTCTCCCGATTGGAGAGTGCGGCTTCTCCTCTTTGAGAGGCGTTGTTTTGTTATAGCACCGGTTACGTTTATTCTTGTGGGAGTGTTTCCATTCTGTTAGTGGTTTCTTTATACACTACCTTTCCTTTATTGGAGCTTTGTTTTGTTCCATTCTTGGAAAGGTTTCTTCCATGAATCTTATCAAGGCTGTAGCGAGCTCTGTTTGTTCAGCTACGGATCAGGACCCGAAGAGGGAATTATCTTCTTCTCCTTGGGATATCATCTACCCCTCTCAGGGTTCTCCCATTTCCTTTAACTCCCCTTCGCCTTGTAGGCCCGATCATCATCGGGTCTGCTTCAGGTGCCTCCTTCCTGGGTATCTTAAGCGTGAATGTATGAATAAAATGAAGTGTTTATTCTGTGATAAGCTCGGTCACTCTCGTAGTCGATGCTTTTCCCTTCAAAAACTTCTGGGCTTGCCCAGAGGTCATCCCTTACCGGCCAAACTCCTCACCTTTCTTAATTACCCCCTCTTAAAGCTCAAGCTTCTGAATAGCTTGGTTAGTAAGCACAGTAGGGATAAGAGCAAGGACCTCGACTCCTCTGTCTTTGTTGCTCGTTCAGCGTTGAATTTCTCCACATCTACTTCTCCTCGCGCATCTCTAGTCCCTCTTCATCGGCCTAATATTGCTTTCCTTTTTAAGGATCGTAAAGTATTTACGAACCTTGTCTCCAACCCTCGTCGGGACTCTTTCAAGGCTCGCCCCCGCCCTTTCTCAGCGGCTCCGTCATTGTTCGGGATATTGGGTAAAAATCCTGGCTGGTTTAATTCCTATTTCTCGTATCTTTCGTGGTCTCGTTGTGCGAGGGAGACTGCTCCCCACTTCCGCACTTCTGACCCCCTTATGCATCCTGACAGAGCTATTGTTAATTTTAAGGCCCCTTCTTTATTCTATAACTATCCTTGTGCTTTGAAGATCACTGATCCCTTATGTTCTGCGTTCTCGTTTCATTATCCAGGCTGCCTATACTCTTGGTATCAACTTTTAGGGGTTCAGTCATGGCTCTATCAGGTCCTGAGGGCTTTCAAACTGTTCTTGCTCTCCCTTCCCCTCAAGTATTCTATGAGTCTTGATGTCCCTTCATTTCCCCGTTGGGCCGGCACCACCAAGACCATCCCATCTGCCTCATCGGCTGCTCCCTGCAGTCACAGTTCCCCTCCGTGCCCCATCATTGCAGACGTTTCTTCATCTGACCTTGAGGCGTTTTCGCCCCCTTCTGCGAGGGCTGCCCATCCCCCCGTCAAGCGAGGTTACAATAAGAAAGTTTTCGATCTTTCGAAGATTCGAGTGAGCACTCACCTTCTTGCAAGGAAAGCAGGTTCCATGTCAGCTTTTCAGCTAGGGCACAGTTGAGTATTGCCTTCTCGTTGACATCCCTGGTGTAGGCAGTGCATTACCGCCGTTGTGCCACTAGAGTCCCTCTAGACTGCTAGTGGAATTGGATGTCGTCGTGGGGGGAGTTTAATCCTCCATTTTTCTTGGATCGGCTGCTTAGATCCAGCTCCTCTTTCGGGTTCGGAATTTTGATTTTGGTCTCCTTATTGCTTGCGTCACCGGGCCGTTTGCTCCGCTCACTGGTATCGGGGTGGTGCGCCTTGCCGGGATTTTGCCCTCTGTGTTGCTGCTTGTTATTGTATTTCTTTTTTTGTTCGCTTACTTCTGTTTTACCTCTTGTAAAACCATTGATGCTTGTTTGTATTATCACTGTTTTATTGATTAATATATTTTTTGATGGCTGGAGCCTTTTGGCTCTATCCGATATATCAAAAAAAAGGTATAAAGCAAGCTCACTTGAGATGAAAATTACATTTAAAAGATAATTGAATCATTTTATTGACATAGATAATACAGCAAACCAAGCATAAATGATAAAGCAATACATTGCAAGCACTACTTGATCATAGTTGACAAAATTTATGGCATGAGCACAGGCACATCAGTGGACTATCTTGAAATTTCGAAGTGAAAGCTTTAGTGCAGAGATCTGCAAGTGCACGGGGATGTTTGAATCTGAGACCAAGCAAACACGCAAGAACATTGTGTACTCCTCTTTTATCCCCCGGATTTGTGGCTGTGCTATAATCCTATACTATTTATGAAATGTGGTTTGTGATTCATGCATTTAGTCTCAGCTTTGTCGAGTGACTACAAGTAAAACTGACAAATTCTGATGCTTGATTACAATATTGATTGGACATGGTCCACCAGCATATAATTCAACATTGCCTACAACATAAAGAAGTTATATCTTTTACTAATTCATTTAATGACATAGTGGAAACCCTTTTCAGAGAGCTCAAAGAATGCAACAGAAATTGGCTCGTAAATATCAATGATTCAACAGTTTGATCCTTTGTCTTGACTGATATGATTAGAATGGTCAAATAATCAATGTTAGCATATTTATCAACATCCCAATAAATCAAAATGATGTTGTCAATTAGATAAATATACAGATAACTCTATCGAGTTCCAGATTCCACCTCCCAAGACATTTGGAGACATGATGCAAATTAAAATATAATTGCGGTACATACACAAAAGAAGCTACGGGGGCATGATAGAAGTGTCAATTTACTTATGGAAAAGGCTAGGGATGATGGCATCAAAAGGCATATAATTGCTGCTTATTGTGTCCGAGAAACCAAACCTTTGATAATTAGCCCGATCAGCTTATAATTTGCCAATTTCCCACCCAAAAGGGCCAATGGGCATGAAAGTTAACATTATATAACTAAAATAAAACTATCAGCAATCTATACTCTTGATATGATTAAAAAAGATCACATTTGGTGTAGGAATCAAAATGCTAATAGTTGCTATAATCTAATGATATTTTTACTAGATGTTTGGTATAGTAGTAAATTTTGGCAATTTGTCATGTAAACATTATGCTGTCACTACATAATGACAATGTTTCTAATATCAACCACAAATCTTAAAAGATATAATAGCCCATTAATAAAAAATTGTTGCACATTGAACAAAAATAAAATGACAGTTTTTCATCTTATAGCCGGACTTTTGCGTGCAAGTTAAATCGAGATCGCGCCATCAAACATATGACAGAAGCGGTTTTAAGAATTTAAACTTAAAAGATAGAAAAAGGAATATATAAAATTAAAATGGGAGCTAAACATTTTGAAATGCACAATAAAGAGTAATGGTGTCTATATTTATTGGCAAATTTCAGAGGAAAGGAAATAGTTTGAAGCAAAGTAATGGTTAGTAACCGTTTCCTTGACATGACAAAAATTATGAAGAAAATAGTGCATAAGATTATAGATACTGTCAGAAAATTAGGCTTAGCGAAGTAAAAGATGCTTTAAAGAAAATTAAATGTGGAAAGGCGGTTGGATCTGATGATGTTCCTATTGAAGTTGGGAAATATTTAGGAGATAAAGAGGCTAGTGTTGCTAACTACATACACAGTTGCTAACAGAATAAGAGTCTAGAGTGGTTAGCAAAAATAGGCATTTCAATAAAATTTTAGAGATTAGAAAAATGTCTGAGCGGAGGGAAAACATTTTGTTACCTATCTATAAGAATAAAGGAGATATTTAAAGTAGTTTGAAATTTTCTAGGATATAACTTATGAGCTTACACGATGAAACTTCGAAAGCGGGTAAACGATCAAAAATTAAGGAAAAGGTAGTAGTGCCAGAAAATCAATTTGGTTTTATGATGGGAAGATCGACTATGGAATCATATGACTTTTAGAGCATCAGTAGTCATTGGTCATATAGCCAAAATTTGGGGGAAAAAAGTGTGTTGTAATCGTTGGCTATATACCCAAATTTTGGGTTTTGCGTGAACAGTGCTATGTTATATTTGGAAGAAGAAATAGGAATTTGGAAAAAATAGCCGACGAATCCGTTCAATCAAACGAAAGATTTCGTCGCTGCAAATTTTTTTTATAAAATATATCGGACGTGAAATGATTTCCCATCCGATCCAATTTTTAAAAAAAAAACAATGAGACGGGAAATCATTTTCCTGTCCGATCGATTAAAAAAAACGAGCTCGGACGGTAGATGACCGTCCCATGCTCTTTCTTTCCATTTTGGTGGAAAAAATCCTACAGACTACAACCTATTAACATTTCTAAGTGTATAGTCTGTATAGATTAGGTTTTAATTAAAATTTAATTAAGAATTAAGATTTATTTAAGATTTATTTAAGATTTAATAAGATTTAATTAGGATTAAATTGAGTTAATTAGGAATTAATTAGGAGTTATTTTTTTAATAGATTCTCATACGGGAAATGATTCCCCGTCCGTTGGTTTTTTATTTAAAATAAAAATAAAAATTAATGTACGGGAAATCATTCCTCGTCCGTCGATTTTTTAAAATTAAAACCCAAAATTTGGGTTAAAACAACTACAGCCAAAACCCAAATTTCCTATTCCTATATGTCAAATACCCAAAAAGATTGAACGACTACATATGCTCTTATTGATCTTGAAAAAGCTTATGAGCTATGACAAAGCTCATAGGGAGATTTGATGTTCGGTCTTAAAAAAGTATCAAGTATCTAGTAGTTACATCAATGTTATTAAGGATGTGAATAATGCATTAACTAGTGTTCAAACGAACAGACAGGAGACAGTCATTTCCTATTACCATAAGCTTGCACCAATGGTCAACCTCAAGTCTTTATGTATTTTCCTGACTTATGGATGACTTAACTACACATTCATGATGAGGTCCTTTGGTGCATGTTATTTGCAGATGATAAAATTTTGTTTAATGAGATTAGAGAAGGCAAAGCTTCAAATTTAACAATTGGATAGAAACATTAGAATCTAAGGGATTTAAAATTAGTAAAACCGAGTATTTATATTGTAAATTTAGCAAAACTGAGAGAGATGATGTGAGTGTAGTTCACATTGAGAACGAAGAATTACCTGGTTGTAACTACTTTTGTTATTCTGGATCAATCATCCCCAAAATGGGAAAATTGAGGAGAATGTTACGCGTTGAAGTAAAGCATGTTAGTTAAATGGGGAAATGCATCAGCAGTATTGTGCGAAATTGAAGATATTTTTTTAACAAAACAACTATACGACAATCTATGCTTTATGGATTAGAGTGTTGGGCATAATAACATGTTTGAAGAACAAGTGTCGCCGAAATGAGGATGCTAAGATGGAAGAGCGAAAACTAAGTAAAAAGCAAAATAAGATATGAATGCATTAGGAAGTAGAGGTTGCCCCAATTGAATACAAAACCAGGAGAGCTGATTAAGATGGGTTGTACACATACAACAAAAACGGATAACTATCCCAGCTTGTAAAATTGATAGGAGGGTAGTTATAGGGTAGACCCAAATGTTTAAGATATTAATAGGAAAGTGTAAGTGTTAATAGTGACATACCTATTTATACTACTGTATAATGAGAGGAGAGGAGTGTCATTGACCTTCTTCCGGCACATGGTCCAGCTCAGACTCATGGCCAAAACTCTACTTCAAATTCTCAATCTATATACACATTAATTCATATAAACAATAGAAAAAAAAAGGTAAGAGATGTGATGGATTTTACAAAATATTTCTTCGGATTATTTGACTCATGAAAACATATCTATCTATATTTTTAATATCTATATCTATTAGTCGACACATGAAAACAAATCTGTTTATATAAAAAATATTGCTTCCCATATTTCTTCACATTTTACAAAATATTTCTTCTATATCTATAGTTCTATTCAATACAATATTATTGGAGATGGGTGTGTTATTAGCCTCCTCCCATTAATAAAGTTCACTTTTATTAAATTTATAGCTTTTATCACTACATGTAATGCTCTTTATATGACAAAATGAATTTTTAATGTTTACTTTTGAAATATTTGTTTTAATAAACCTCTATATTTGTTATTTTCTAATAAGATGCATTTTGTTTTGAATTTTTAAGAAGCTTAATTAAAAATGAGGAAAGGGAACCTCTCACTTATAAGGGGAAAATTCCCTCATATAAAGTAGTGGTACTCGCATGGTGGTATATATAGGACGACTTTGAATGTGGTATATATAGAAGGACTTTCAATATGATACCTCACAATGAGTGTCCACTAGCTAGCGAACCAAGTTAATTATAAGAAAGAAAGAGTCCTGGCTTTGATCTTAGCAGGCACATGGACCAATTTTACCCGAATGAAATTTAAGCTGATGCAACAAGGCAACCAACTTAAGTTGATGGAGCCAAAGAAAGACTGCCACGTGCCATAACACCAAAACTTCGAAGTTGTAGTGAGAGTTGAGGGTTTTCCACTTGTACTCTAACATGCCTATATAGGTCAAGCGCCTATTTCTGTGGACCCAAACAAAACAATACAGGTGATGAACAAATTGTAGGTTGAGACTTGGCTGTGCACAGTATTATAACAATTTTCTTCAAATTATTGCAATAAATGTGCACACCCACGAGGATTTGAACCTAGGTTCTTATGATACTATGTGAAAGACCATGCCACACCTAAACTTTGAAGCGGTGGTGAGGATTGAGGGTTTGACACTTGTATTCTAACACAAACCAATACTATATAAATTTCCCAAGACCATGGAAAAGCCACACAAGGATGTGTGGAAGACAAAGTTATTTGTTATAGGAGATGCATTCAACAGTACTGCACAACAAGCCAAAAGAATCAATAAAACACATCCCCCAATTCTATAACCTTTAATTAAATGGCATAGGGAACCAAGTTCATGATATCAAAGAGCCAGACTACTCTAAGAATAGCATTGAGTTCAAGAGAAATTATATACAGTCAACCAGACAATGATCTGTAAGAGTTAAAATTGTTGGATAATTAAGAAACATCTATAACAATAAAAAAGTCTTGATGAAATCACATAAAGAAGGATAAGATAAAAATGGGTGTCGTTTAAGAAGACAATCTTTCTGTTGAGGATAAGAACGAATATGACTTTTTGAAATGATTTAAACATGTACAATCAGCGTCTAATGTTGATGCTAGGCCTAGAGGCAAACCAAAACAAGTCTGCACTTGTCGAGACAGGACATGAAAGGTTTTAATTGTTGGATATTGGTGTTGTGTTGGCCTCATAATTTTCATGTCGGATAGCATATATCGGGGGATATATTGGAATATTAAATATATGTCCGGTTCTTATGTAGGACAAAAAAACATATCCTATATATGATCTACATAAATTTACATTATCGCATATACCATATAAATAACACAAATAATATGAAACTAATTGACTTAATGAGCACAACACACATTATGTATATTGTAGATGGATAAATGGTTTATGTATATTGACTAAGTCCATCCAGGGATATTACAATTTAGTCTATCCCTTTTTTTCCCGACTCCAAAACCAAAATCGCTAGCAAATTTAAGAAGGTTTCCCACATTGAACAATAAGTTCTTCCGAGCGTATAGCGGAAGTAATGAACCGGCTAAGATTAACTAAGATCTTAATAAAGTAAAAGTGAAATTAAAATAAATGAGAGCTAAACCTCCAAGGCTGGTTTTAATGTGTGAAAGTCGTCCTTTACTCAAGCTTCTAGTCCAGACTAATTCTTGGCATTCCATGCACAAGATTAATAAAGTGTTGATTAATACCAATATACCAATTCTTTGAAGCGTCACAGTAACATATTGGGCAAGTATTTGATACAGGTACGAAATAGACTATATATGTATCTGAGTCCTATTGAATCCAAACTACTACCATATATAGACCAATATGAGTCAGGATATTTTTGTTAGATTTCGATTGATTTAATAAAATTGCAATTCAGCAGGTATATTAGGGGCATGCAGGTTATACGTGTGGTCATAGATAAATCTTCTAATTTGGATGCAGTAAAGATACTAATTTTATAACTAGGGTGTCATAGTTGTAACTTCTTATACGTGAATGTTGTAAACTAATTAATGAATTATGAATTTTAATGGATTTACTCGCTTTTCAAGCTTGGATTATCTCTCTCTCTCTCTCTCTCTCTCTCTCTCTCTCACACACACACACACACACACACACACACTCTCAACACAAGATATATACACAATCAATTAGTACAATCTCAGGTCATACAAAAGTATACAAATATGTTCTCTTTTAGGTTTGTCGTAATACTTACCCATATTATGTATCAGCTGAAGCAGTAGCTACTAGCCACACACATCCATACTTACCCATATATATATATATATATATACCCATAAATAACCATATATTTATGACTTGTATCATACAAAGGAATTGAGCACAAGTTACTTGCCTTAACCGACGACGAAAACAACACCATGCAAGAATAATGGGAATGGATTCCCGGGCAATGATCTCAAACGAACGAAACTCACGAACTGAACCAACGAACCAAATAACGAACAAACACCCGAACTACGAACACCACCTCTAACACACAAACCACGGCAAAACGTAGAACCAACATACACACGAGAGAAGCGCGTGAAAATACTATTCTTTACAGAACAACGAGCAAAATACAGCAAGTATAGCTTTCATAAACAAGCATGAAACGGCGTATAAAACTCATCAATAAAATCCACCAAAATTCTGAGTAATCCCTAACTAGATAAAGAAATACTGACCAAAGTTTTGGATCAAAATAATATGTAGCACAAGTATCAAAATAATTTAGTCATCAAAATCATCGAGAAACGAAATCTGGAAATGATTTACACCTCTGTAGTAAAACAGTCATATCTCACACATACGAAAACAAAATCGAGCAAGGTCAGAGGGGTTGGAAAGAAGACGAATTCCTCTAAAACTCATGTTTCATACTAAAATTAAGATTTTGACCTTAATATTGTCTAAATTACTTATCAAGACAGATCATCGACAAAACACAGAATTTCCTCAAAAACCAAAATCAACATAGATCCAACGAAACTTGATCCAAACACAACCAAACATGAAATCGAGTCTACCAAGTTTCTAAACATTATGAAATAGGGTAATTAACATATCAAAGTAAGTCTATCACATGGATCTCAACAAATACCCAAATTCTCACAAAAATCCCACATACATGATCGATTCAAGAACGAGCAAAACCTAAGTTGTTTCATGACAATTTTTTGTCGTGAGTCAACTATGGTCAATAGCACTGTAGAGATGATACTCATCAATCATACATCACACACGAGGTGTCTCTAGAACCCAACTACACTACAAGCGGTATTTATGACTTGTATCATACAAAGGAATTGAGTACAAGTTACTTGCCTTAACCGACGACGAAAACGACACCATGCAAGAATAATGGAAATGGATTCCCGGGCAATGATCTCAAACGAACGAAACTCACGAACTGAACCAACGAACCAAATAACGAACAAACACCCGAACTACGAACACCACCTCTAACACACAAACCATGGCAAAACGTAGAACCAACATATGCACGAGAGAAGCGCGTGCACACCGCACAACACACAATATATATTAATTTAAATGGATTTACTCACCTACTATATTAAACTTCCAAATATAGTAGGTGAGTAAACTTCCAAAGCAAACATCCACGTTAAAAGCAATAAAGAATTTGTAGCTCAGCAGCAGATAATTCAAAACAACCAATTATGAAGTATGAATAAATGAACAACTATAAGCATAGTAAAATATAAAAAAATAAAGTTGCTAAGGAAGTACAACTTTGTAGCTAATGAAAAGGTTTAAATCACCGGCAAACACAACACTGAAGAATTATTTATGATAGGATTTGACAAACAATACCATCTACTTATGTATAGAATGCACCAGCAACAAGGTCTTTATCAGTGTTAGGTTAATAGATTATAAATATATATCAGTGTAGTGGGAGGGTTCTCTCACTGTAATCCAGCCACCTAGGTTCAATCCACTAGGCGCATATCAAACAGAAATATTTATAAAACAATGTTGTGCACAACTCAGGTTTCAGCCCACAAAAAGGGTGTGGGTGCTCAAGCTGCATGGGAATGTTTGAATATAAATATTAAACTCTCAACCTAAGAAGCACCTAGGAAGCACCGATTCAGGTGTGAGGATGCAGGTGCAGCAGATGTGGGTGCGAAGATGCGGCAATTTTAAAAAACAGTGAGATGCGGGTACGACTGGGATTCGGCTAATCTTTAAATAATTATTTTATATATTTATATTTTTGTAAAAAAACCAAAATCATTGTCATTCATAATTCAATAATCAAGAGATTCAAAATGACAATATAGCACAACATTGTTATAAAACTCTAAACATAGTCAAAAAACACTAATAAGTCTAACATAGTCATAAGGTCTAACATAACACAATATAGTTAGAAAATGATATCTAAAAAGAAAAAGAGGATTTGAGGATCTAGAAATTTGGTGGTGTTCTATTAAAATGGGTTTCGGGGTTTGGGTCAAAAGATACCCAAACCCGCACTAAAAAACCAAGACCCGTGTCGCGCAGCACTCAATACCGCACTCAGCCGCACCCAGTTTTATGATTTTAATTAAATCAACGAGACACGCACCCCTCCGCACCCAGTATGTGTCCCGTCGCACCGGTATTCGATACGAGTCCGACTCGAGTGCGAGCGCCTCCATGAAGAGTCCGTGCTTCCTAGCTCTCAACCCTCTCCACAACTACGGAGTTTTGGTGCAGTGTCGGTCATTTCAAAATCACAATCTTTTAGGATCCACTATGGCCAACATAATATATGTGACAAACTAGAGAAGATTGCCTACTTAATAATTGCCAAAAGAATCAATAAAATTTAAGTTTCTCAACGGGATTTGATAGTGAAAAGAGAAGATGCAGCATACCTTGTAACGAGAAGGTAAACTACGCATTAGTTTTACACGTATACACAGTCCAATAACTGTAGCCATACTACAATGTTCAACTGTAGGAGTAAAAGTGACCCTGAACCAAAAAAAGAAAATTTTATCAGCCGATCAACAGAAAAAAAGTTTCATATTCAAGGCTCAAAAGTAGAAATCTTCTTACCTAACACAGGTTTTTTGTTTGCCATTGATTTCAATTGAATCTTCTGTAACAACTTTCAGTTCTTCCAATGAATATGGGTGTTCTGGATCCTTTATATCTCTAATAAGATTTAAGAATGTTAAGAAAGCACACCATTCATAAAATTTAAGAAAAAAATTTAAATATTCATTACTGGCCGTACATAGCTGTACCCGAACAGAACAAATAATGCATATGAAATAAGGGAAGAGAAAGTGGTGCTAAATGTAGGACAAACTAGAATAGAAGTATCATGCTCATAACAGAGAAAGCAACAAAAAAAAAGTCAGTAGTTGCCACTGGCAATAACATATTTGAAGGATATCAAAAATTTCTTGTTCGTCAATGAAATCTTCTGCATACTCATCAATATTTGTTGGAGGACTCCGAGCCCGTCTCTCTTTTCTTTCATAAACTATAGGATTAGCATTTATTAACCCTGTATCCATTTTCACTACTCCGGTAGGAACCTGTAAAACAAAAGCTTCCTCAAATTACTTTTCAATGCCTGAAGGAAAAAGGTAAATACTCCCGATAAACAAATATAAAGAAGATAATATCTCATAGAGTAGCCTATATATCAGTGTTTCAAATATCACCATTTACAACTGTTATACCGGCAGTTATAACGGTTTGGACTGGCCGTTATCGTTACCGAAACCATTGTTTTAAACATAATTGGTCAGTTTTGGTCATTATATCAGACATTTAAATATTGGACATTAAAAAGGAAAAAAAATACAATAGACCTTTGGGTTAGGGTTCAAACCCGACCCTATTAGACCTAACCCAGTGTATAAAAAGTGAGAAACAGGTAAAAATTATCAAGTGATTCTCACATCCTTATCGCTCTCTCCCAAATATTTACCACACTATCACTCCTTGTTCTTATTTATTGAGCACAAAGAGGAGTTGTGGACCAAGGTTTTTTTATTTATTAAACATGTGAAAAAGAGATCCATTATTAATATCTGATTATAATGGAGAGTATTTGGGGTTTGTAACTGTAGATCAGAGAGATCAGAGAGAGAGAGAGAGAGACGAGAGAAACTAAAACTGATTATAATGGAAATAGCAAAATAGGACAAAGAATACGTGAAACATATTAATTCAGATTTCCTTTACTATTTTGATACAAAATTATAAATTTGATTTTATGTTCACTATATCCCTTCTTTAGTAGGAAATTTGCTTTTATGAGAAAATATAAAGAGAACAATCAAATAGAATCTCCATATTTAATAAATCATACAATAAAATACTATCTTAAGTGGCACAAGCAGATTGCTTCTATGGAGTGAATCAATTGACCTCAAAACTTGTCTTGAAGTTTTCTTTCAAAAGATTCTTCAAGTCTTTAATATATAGGTACCTTTCCCTATGTATTAGATTTCATGTAGGCAATTACATATTTCAGTTACTATTATTGCTCAAGTATTTTGTAAATGTAATGTATTATGTGTAAAGATCATCTAAATCTCATTTAGGATATATATTTTCATCCGAAATGTTAACCCAGTATTTTAAAAACATCGCCGAATCAGTGATATATCCAGTATCTGATATGAAATTTTTCCTTCAGATACGATATTGATATCTGGTATTTAAAACATTAGTAATAAGCAGCACACACAAAATATATGAAGCAAAACAGTGAGCCAGCAAAATGAATACACGGTATATAATTGAGACGACATTACATGATTATGACAAGAAATAAGAGACGGATGGCGAAGAAAACATTGCAAATTTCTGATACAATATAGTTAATACCTACACTCTAAAATCGATTAGTGCAAGGTAACAAAGAGTACCAACATAACGACGTAAATAACTAAGGATGTATACAAAAAGGAGGAAGGAGATGAAAAGTCAAAAGAAACTTGAAAATGGAATTGGCAGAGACGAGAATTCTGGTGGTAAAGAGAAGGTACCCGTCAAGACACATAAGCCAAAGTAGTAAGAGGGTAAATAGGTATATGTGAAAAATATATCAATCATGTTATATTGAGAAAAGGGAGCCTCCAACTTGTAGGAGGTGATTTCCTCGTATAGAGTATTAATAACTACTTGTCAGGGTCCTCTACCAACGATCCACACCATTCACTTTGATAATTATGTCGTAGAATGTACGTCTATAAAATATCAAGTGGTTTGGAGATCGTTCATCCATGCTTCAATTGGTCACAAAATGAACGGTTTTTCAATCATATAACAAATTGGCCTCGTGCGATGCATGTTAAAGAAGCCTTCAAACTACTTGATTTTTGTATACACGCAATTTATGCTATTATAAATTTAATAACGTATGGACCGTCCATAAAAAATCCCAATATACAAGTACAAATACTCTATATGAGGAAGTTTTCCTCCTATAAGTATGAGGCTCATTTTCTTCTGTTATATTTGTTTCCTACATTAATATTGGTGTAAAGTAAATAATGACTAGAGTCTCACAGTAATAGTTCAGAAACCTCAACAATCGATTTAAATCAACGTCATTATCTTAAGATTTCAAAACGAGGTCGGCTAGGAAGCAAAAAAGGCTCAAAAGTATATATAATAAAACTACATCCAGCTCTCCCAGCACCAAAATCACCTCTCCAGTGCCAAATTTCCGGTTTCGGACGCTAAAAAAAAGAGGAACTTGCCTTAATCCTAAATGACCATTTGGGCATCCTATAAATTCTCCTACACTAAAGTAAATGTCTAAGCGGAAGGGATAGATGGCTATTTTCCCAACCCAAACCCATCCCATCCCCATCCCCATCCCCATCCCCGTTTTGGGGTTCCATTTTGGCATATTCCTTAGAATATGTCATTTTGGTTTGGGGTTTCATATTGTGTACTCCAACCAATCCCCATTTTGGGGTTCCATTTTTTTGTTTTTAAAAAAAAAAAAATCCACAACAATATTTTTGAATGCAAAAAAGATAAAACAAATAATTGAAAAGTTATAATACAATTATTTAGAAATAGATAATACACTTACTAAGAAAGAGATAATACAATTATTGATTCACATTATTATTTTAAAACTTAAACGGATCCAGAAGTATCCAATATTGGTTTTATATTGAAGATCTCCGTGAAAATTTTATAATAGTATAATTATTGTCTGTACTAGCAAACTTAAAAAGAAGTTTAAAGAAACAAATCAAATAAACAACCAAAATTCTTTTTCCATCAAAAAATCAGTTCAGGCCGCCGCCGGGGGGGGGGGGGGGGGGGGGGGGTGTGGTAACCCCGGTCCTCCGGTCCTAAATGCCGAACAGTTAGCCTTGCTCTTAGCAAACAGGTTGAGTTTCCTACAGTGGTCAATGATATTGAAGAGACAAGAAAACCTATATTAGGTAGTGCAAGAAACATATTGTCGGATTCGTTTTTTTTTTTTATTTTAAATTATCATGTTCGTGCCTTCTAAAGAATCTCATCCTACAATCCTATCTATCTAATTAAACAGCTGCCTCAACTTATATTCGAGTAAACAAAAACAGCACAAACATATAACTGTAGCATCAGGTTTCCAAGTCAATTCAATATCTGATCATATTTCCTATTCGACCTTCTTCTAAATCCGAAAGTGTACCCAAACCCTAACAATATTCGACAACAACAACAACAACAACAAAAAGGAGGGGAACGAACGATGAAGGAAACAGAACAAGATGGAAAAAAAAAACTCGAAATCGGAGTTATACCGGAATTCGATGGAAGCAGTTGAAATAATGGAAGAAGCGGCGTCCGTCGAATTGAAGAAGACAAGCACGCGTTAACGCCTCTTCCTCGCTTTCTAAAGAGCCAGCTTCGGTCTCTACAGAGAACGAAACCCTCCTCCCTTTCTCTCTTTCTTTCTTTCTTTCTAGTTTTCGGTTTTTTTCCAAATGGCACTCAAAACAAAATTGATATTAATTTCCCACAATAGGATCCCAATTTTTCTTATTTTCGAAAAAACAACTGTAGGTGGTCCAAAGTCAAGAAACTAATGAAAATATTAAAATACGGACCCACACCAAGAAACCGAAAAATTAAAAACCTCACTACTCCCTACTCCGAACTCAGCTGTTGCAATGTGAACGTCAAGAGAAAGGCTTGACGAGGCAGGAGACGTGCTAGAGTTTGGGGTAGTAGTGGTCACGGTGAAGAGGGAAAAAAAAATAGTAAAATATGTAAAATAATGCAGGCAAAATTATCATTTCAACAATAGGAGTATAACACCTAAGGTAGCGAAGGAAATGGTGGCTAAAGCATTACCCTTCGTGAAATAATCTAACAGCTGTGTGCAGTTGTTTAATTCTCATATAATAATCTTTAATTGAGTTTTGCCAATAAACACCCTAAGGAATGTGATATTAGTGAATTATTTATGGAGTTGATGTTCAGTTCTTTACATTGCATGTAATTGCTTCAAGTGATAATAGAAAATTTTGTAAAACCTAGCATTTAGAGCATCGAGTAGATACTCGTTAGCCAAATATCCAAAAAATTGGAAATTTTGGCAAATGAGGGACTGCAAGTCATTTGCCATACAACTAAATGTTGGATTGGAGATAAACAGTACGCAGCCAAATTTGATATCGAGAATAACCAAAAATATATTATAGCAGACGAAATATGATTTTCCATCCTAAATTTTTTTTCTTCCGATTCATCCCTCATTTTTTAATAAAAAATATTGAACAAATCCTTCAGTTCAAAAAATAAAAATAAAAAATAATGAGGGACAATCTTTTCGTCCCTTCCAAATTCTGTGATATTTTTTAAATTAAAAAAAGGTTTTTTTTTTTTTGATTAAATTAAAAAAAAAGTTGGACTCGAGCTTTGATTTTTTTGAATTTTTATTCCAAAAATATGACAGGTGAAAGCGTCCTTTGGTCTTTTGCATCCATCACATTCTTTTTATTTTATTTTTAAAAAAAACATCTACCGGCCGCCAAATTTTTTTATAAAAAAATTTAAAAATTAGCTTCAACAGTTGCAGCTTCCTCCTCCAACACCCATTTGCCAAATGCCAAAATATGGGTATTTGGAAAAAACGAGTGCACATGCCCTTACACCTTACACATTTTGAATGACAATAAGAATTAACAATTGTTTTGGGAATGTAATGATAGATTATTAGAAAACTAAATAGCAAGAGCAAACCTTTTCCTTTCTCATTTGATATTTGACAAAAATGTTGACAGCCAGTGAGGATCCAACAGTTCAGACAACTTGAATTTCATAATTAGAGAATGAGGACCGAATAAGTAAAGAAAGAAATTGGTCTATTTCCATTACCAATATCAAAACCAGTAACATAGAAACAAATAAATAAATAAACCATAAACAAGGACATAAATAAGATCAATTATGTCTATGCATTCAATTAAATAGCATTCTTCTTTGATCTGAAATTTTGTTCTTCTACTATGATGCGCCCGCCCAGATATACAAGCTCCTTGGGCCCTTTCTCCTAAAACCTCACAAAAATCAGGAGAAAGAAAGGCAAAAAAGGGAACAAACTCTTGTTCACTGATTACAAGCTGCTTCCGTTCATGCTAACAAAGCAAAGATCCAACTGGTTGACCCAACATTGACAATTAGAGTTCATAACCGTATGAGTTGCAAATTACTGTATAGAACTCGCATATAGCATTAAGATTCAGCAAGTAAAGATTTTAACTTCGTACGAAATTTGGACACTTCATCAGCCTTCACAGCCATGGCTAGTCCCATCATCCTGTAATTCTTCAGCTGCAAACATCAAATACTTGTTTGTTATCTATAAATTTAAAAAGTTTCAATGTTTGAATCAGTTTATGTTCATCATATGCATGATTTACTAATTGAAGACTGATGATAATGATGACAATGGCAATGACGATCACAAGACTGACATGGAATATCAACCTAGGAAAATCTGTCTGTTTATCATGTCAACTATGAGTAGTTGAAACTACTTACACGATAACAAGCATAAGTGTGATTCATCAGTGAAGAGGATGATGATAATGATGATGGTGACGGTGATAATATGTAAACTTGCGCAACAAACACATTTATTACTTCATCTCTACTATTATCTATTATAATTAGAGAGTTGGGGTCATTGACATTGTGTGCTTTGTGGACATTCGATAAATCTCAACCACATATTTTGAGTTTCAAGCTATAACACCATCAATTTAAAATTCAACCATTTGATTAAAATCTAAATCACATTAAAAACTCAATCTTTAATCAACCAATCACTAAAAGCTTGACCACACATTATCAACAAAAAACAAACAAACAAACAAACAAACAAACAAACAAATTAAATTAAATTAAAAAACTAGCATGCATTAGACTTGGTAAATAACAAAGTCATATTAATATATGAGTCAAGGGATGGCAACTGGGCCGGGTCAACCGGCGACCCACCTGCGACCCAGCCCGCGAACCCGGCCCGTTTAAGGAGTTGGCGGGTTCGGGTCGAACCCGGTGGTCGAACCCGGTGAACAGTACCGGGTCGACCCGAGTCGCAAATAACGCGAATTCAACTCGCGAAATCCGGCCCGCGAACCCGTTAAGAAAGCGAATTCAACCCGCCAACCCGCGGGTTACGACCCGTTGGACCCGTACGGATCGAACGTTGACCTGCGGGTCGAACGGTCCGTAACCAGCGACGCTTTGGACAGAGCCGTTGCTAACGGCTCTTTAGCCTTTTTTTGGCTTTTTTTTGTTTTTTTTTGTTTTTTCCCACATTTTGAGCCTATAAATACCCCCAAAAATCTCATAAAAAATCACACCTTACTCTCTTACTCTCTCTACTATTATACATCATTTCTAAAAAAAATTTCAACAATTGTAGTATTCATCAAACAAGTCTACAACGAGGCATATACACGATCAAATTTCGGTCGTATCGGAATCAAAATTGAATGTCTTCAACTCTCTTCTACCCTCGTCAAATCTACTTCAAGCTCTCCTCAACTCTTCAATTGTGGAATCGGCAAAAGCGCTTCTTTCTATTTCTATTCTATTCTTATTTTCACGGTTTTTTTTACATACGCGTATTCCACAGTGAACGGTATCAAAATTTCATACCTCTCTCGTTATATTTTTTTTGCGTTGTAGTTAAAATTATTGTTCGTTTTTTGAACTTCTCTATCTCAACCCTATTGTTTTTTAAAATTTTTTTGTATAATTCACCGTTCCTACATTGTATATTTTTTTCACATACTTTAGCACATTACTACATTATGTCTAGATCACGAGGTAGCGGTCGTAGCGGGCAAGATTCCTCCTCCTCTTCCCGTAGGCCACCAATTGTCCCAACTAGTGAGCCCGCCCAAGAATACCATGACCCTCCTATGGAACAATGGGGTACACAGGACGTTGTTGTAGGTGACATACAATTGGAAGAAGAAGAACAACAACCAACCGAAACCACACAATCCCATAGTAGTAGGAAAAGTAGAGTAGAAACTAGCGATTGGCATAAGTTTTATGATTATATCCCGGACGAACATACTCTGGGTATAGATTTGAAAGTTTGTAAAACATGTGGTAAAACATACAAATTCAAGCGGGGTGACGGCACCGATACAATTAGTAGGCACATCCAACATAGCCATAAAGAACTTCTTGCTGAACTACAAGGCCAACAAAAAATCAACCCTAGGACCGGTCTAGTTGATAGCCACCCTTATGATCCCGATCTTGTTCGTCGGGAAATGGCCCGATTAGTCATAGAGGAAGAGTTACCATTTTCCTATCCCGAGAGTAAGAACTTGGAAAATTTTAATCAAACGGCCTTAAACCCTCATTTTAGAAGAATTCTGAGAAATACTTGCAAATCGGATTGTTTTAAAACGTACATCGAAATGAAGGACGCTTTGATTGCAATTTTATGGAGTTTAACTTGTAGAGTTAGTTTAACTTCGGATTGTTGGACGGGTCTCAACAATATTCCAACGATGGGAATAACTTGTCTTGTCATTGGATCGACAATAATTGAATTCTTCAAAAAAGAATCATATCACTTGCGGCGTTGCCGTATCCCCATAGTGGCGCTGAAATAGCAAATCATATTATAGAAATTTGTGATGTTTTTGATATTCGCGATAACATTATGTGTATTAGTTTTGATAATGCATCTAACAACAATGTAGCAATTACTACTTTAAAATCTGTATTAAACCCTCCATCTGACAGTATTTTTCATGTTAGATGTGCATGTCATATTATAAATTTATGTGTTCAAGATGCATTAAAAATAGCCGATCCATATATAGTTAAAATTAAAAATTGTGTACATTTCATTGCATTAAGTCCAAGCATTTTCCAAGAATGGAAAGCTTGGTGTAGGGTTAGAAATGTTCCTTTTAGAAAATTTCCAAAGGATGTTAGACACCGATGGAATTCTATTTTTGATTTACTAAATGTTGTTACCGAATATAAAGCAGTTGTAAATGATTTTTGTATCGCAAAAAATATACAGAATTTTGGAATGACTCCCCCCATTGGTTTTTTGCCGAATCTTTGTTGAAATTTTTAGAACCTTTTAAAACCACAACTTTAAAATTTTCAAAAACATATGAATCTACTTCTAGTAGCATTTTTATTGAATTAGTTAGCATGATGCAAACATTTAACGAAATGTTAAATGATCCCCATGTTAGTGAGATTGTAAAACCTGTATTACAAAAATTTTTGAAGTATTATTTTCCTGCTCCTATGTTGATTTGTGTTGCTACGGTTATGGATCCTCGTATCAAATTATAAAGTACGAAGAGTTTGATAGAAATATTTTTTGCATTACTTGAGGAATATGTAGAATTAGTAATTGATTGCGCTACTTTTTTAGTTCAGTTTGAATCTACGTTAAATAACTTGTATGATTATTATGATAGACGTTTTGCTTCTAGTAGTACAACTTCTGTAGTTAGTTCTTCTTCTGGTAGTTCTAAAGGTAAGGGTAAAAATAGAATTGGTGATAGAACATTTAATTTACTTGAACAAATTCAATAAAAAAACCTAGGACTAATCAACCAAATGAATTAAATTGGTATAACCAATAAGATTCTGAGTCTTCTACTTCTCCACTAGATATTTTAAATGGTGGAAAGACCATGAATACACTTTTAGTATTCTGTCAATTATGGCTAAAGATTTACTAACTCCTCATGTCTCTACAGTTGCTTCTGAGAGTGCATTTTCTACAAGTGGCAGAGTTCTAACTGATTACAGGAATCGCTTGAAGCCCGAGTCGTTAGAGATGCTCGTTTGCACAGAAGACTGACTGAAGGCTGAAGATAGGACACAAGAAAAAGCACTATCAACGTCCACAAGTGGGAGCAACTCGCCCGATGAACAACAACAACAACAACAACAGCTTTGCTTGTTATGTTAAATTAGAAAAATTATAGTCATTGTAAAATTGTATATAAGAAATATGTTATTGTATAAAACTTATTTGTGAATTGAATTCTTCATTTCATTAGAAATTGTTAAAATTGTATAACTTAAATTCATATGAATAATATTTCAAAATTTGTTGCCAATTTCACTCTTTCAATCTTATTATTATTATTACGATTTTTAATGTTTATTAGTATTATTACTTACTTAGTATTATTATTATTATTATTATTATTATTATTTTAAGCTAAAAAATTATACTTAAAAAAAATTAAAAAAAAATTTAAAAAATTTTTAAAAAAATCCTAACCCTATATAAATGGGCCAACCCGCGGGTCGACCCGGCCCAACCCGGGTTGAACCCTAAAGGGTTCACGGGTTGGGCGGGCCACCCAAACCAAGCTTGAGCCCGGTCCGGCCCGGCCCGACCCGGATAAGTGGGCAAACCGGCCCGAGTCAGCCCACTATACGTGCCAACCCGTACAGGTTGGGCCCGGCCTGGCCCACTCGACCCGTTCGCCATCCCTCTGTCATCTCACCTGCTTACATAACACAACAATCCACATGCACACGCACACACACTCCGCTCCTGGTCAATAATCTCCAGCTGACAGCAACATATCAGTTCTATAATGAAGATTGTTTATCAGTAATTTGGGGGCCAGCAACATCTCAAATAGTATTATCAGTGGATTTCCAACCTTTTTTTATATAAAAATACAAGAAAAACCTCAATCATTGTAAATCTAATACACCTAACAAAATTTCTACGACCCCAAAAATGATAGTACTAACTTAGTTAAGAATCTTAATGATGTTTCATCTTTTATTAGTCAAATCAAAATCCAAAATGGTGTAGTTAGTAGCTTTCTTCAGACTGTAAATCTTCATATTTGCAAATTAGGCTGAAATGATGAACATTCCTAGTTCTATATGCTCTTCACATTATGCATGTGAAGAGGGGGAAAAAATATCACCAACTGTGCATTGAAAAGAGAAAAGATCTTGCCTTTTATTCCCTTTGATTCTCCTCAAAGGCCGTGCCCCCTCCAGGATTCCCCTGGATCCCAAGGGATTTTTGTACGGGTACGGTTTTTGAAGGAGAATCAAAGGCTTAGATCTTTTATCGTACTTTCTTTCTATGCACAATTGGCCATGCGATTTTTTCGCCCATGTGAAGCTGACAGATAAGTTCACTGCTTAATTTGTGTTCAAATGGGGTAGTTGGTAGCAATGAGGCAGAAGTACTCCTTGAAAAATACTAAAGAACACTGAGATGCACTTTAGCCACAAAGGCCCACCAAATCTGAGGAAGCTAATTCACAATAACCAAAATGATTGCGCTAGAAGTGCACCGATGCCCAAAATAGCAATTGTAGGCCTTTCACATACTTGGAGGCATGCGCATACAGAATAGCAGCCAATGCAGTAGATATAAATATATATCACGCGAACAGGATTTTAAGTGTATATGAGTGTCTATGCAGGCATACCTGAAGATGAAGTGATGATTATAAATACATATTTGTTCATGTACAACATATTTGAAGGAAAAACAAAATTTTAAAGAGATTTTCTATTTGATCTTTTAGTCACTTCGGCTAAGATTAGGATGCATAAAGAAACTTTGTTTGGAATAAACTATTCGTTTTCCAGAAAGATACCAAACAGCAAAATAGCATAGTAGAAGTAAAGCTAATTTTATGCAGTTTATGTTCGAACAATAATTTTATGTTTTTTGTGTGTTGTTGACATATATTATATTATAGTGAGTTTTTTAGGTCACAATCTTTACTTCCACACATACTTTTAAGATATACCCTCAACTTTCTCAAATTGAACCTCAAATTTAATGGTTTTAAGAATTTGTAGTAATAGAATAATAATAAAGTAATTAAACCACTCATTAATTAACCTCAAAACCTAATGATATTTGCAGCAATTGCAGTTTAAAAAGCATCACTGTTGGAATCTTAGAGGGGCAAAAGTTAAATATCGGGTTTCACTAGATTGAAATATGATGATTCCCAATAACAATTTCTCTGAGAAAGAGAGAGAGGCACCATCCCGCTTCCCTCCATTCTTATAAACAAAAGGAATGTTGAAAGATGGTTCTTTGGTTTAATGGCTAAGCACATTAGCTTTTTTCTGTTTGCTAGAACACGCTAAGCAGGTTAGCAGTAAAAATATGCATTCCATCCATTTAAGCAGGCAGAAAGACACTTCCCGGACTGCCTAAGCGGTCTGACCTGCTTATGCACACCTATGCGAATAGGGCCCCAACTTACGCTGTCCATTAGGCAAGTTTATATTTTAGCTGGTGAAGGAATTTAGATTAAAATGGCCTTAACGAACCCAATTATGGGCCTAAACTTTCCAACGATCTGAAATTCTGAATCAGATGGTTGAAGTAATACCCAGACAAAAAAGGAAAAAAAACTAATTAACAGGACAGAAACCCTAGCAGCCTCCTCCAACTAACTCCGCCGCGCCCTCCCTTTATCCCCCTCTCCTCCTTCCGTCCTCCGTGCCACACATGCCTACCACCTACGAAAAAACCTTCTGATGCTCCCACGGCAGGAGCACATCACAAGCCTACACCCTTTAAAGAGGCAACTACCTACCCATTATAAGATGAAGGAAACTATCTCTGAATAAAAAGAAAAAAGAAGAAAAAGTAATCAAGAGGCAGAACTAGAGAAAGCATCCTTGCAGTTAATTTTCATTATACACTTGAGTAAAGGCTGTGTTGTTGTTGGAGAAAACAATATACACTTAATAACATTATGAGTAAGAATTTTTTTTATAGCAGCAACAGCATTCCTTATTTCTAATGTCTGCCACATCATCAGTGGTTGTATACGACGAGATTCTTGATTTAAAAGAGAATATAATAAAGTTGTACGAACCTGAAAAAAACACAATTTCTTTTATCCATTTTTCTCAGAGATTGGTCTAAATATTTGCTCACATAGATCATCAACTTGACTCAGAACAGTAGTTATAAATTTGGACTTTTTAATGATATCTTGGGCTAGGCTACATCACCTTTTTCTCCAAAATGTTTCATAAAACTGCCAATAATTCATACATGCAGATAGTAAACATAAATATAGTAAATTTGCCATTCTTGCACTTGCAGTTGCAGGTTTTCAAGGAAAATAGATTTTACAATAATGTACATAAGCACCATTTATAGACAGAACAAATTCATCTCACATGCTTCTCAAAACTGCATAGTATTTAAGTTTAAGAAAAACAAATGATTCTAACCACAATGATCATTCTATGCGTTCAAAAAAGACCAAAGGTTACCAAAAAGAGCATCAGGGGAAAGGAAAAAATGTTATGGAAAGACATATAAACATACCTCACGCGGAGCAACCTGTTCAGCACTCAAAGGAAATGTGAAGGAAAATGAACAGAGCTGAAATGTGGGAACAAAATATGCCTATGTCAATTACATCCAAAAAAATAAGCTGACAGAAATAAAATAAAATAAATGCAATACCTCACGAAATATCTCATCTTCAGGCTTCACATAAATAATAGGTTCATCGTTGTAATCATGCTTTACTCTTGCCTTGCGTTGGTTGACATTTTTGTTCTAAAATAAAACAATGAACAATAAAGTTAATATTAGCAATTTTTGAAAGAAAGCATGAGTCTGTTAAGGGCACTTAAATCTGTTTCCCCTCTCTCTCCATCTCCACCTTCAGATATATAGGACTCTTGAAGCTCACCGCACATTTAGTTCAATGGTGAAGGATACCATGTGAATTACCTATCTAAAAAAATAGTATTTATGGTTGTTATGGTCAGATCTTACAAGGAAAACATTAATACATGCAGTTCGGCTTAAATAACCCATAGGGGGAAAATAGTTTACTGGTCTTATCATATGTGAGTCTGTGAGTGAAAAAATAAAAAAAAAAATCTTAATTTTCCAATGTACAATGTAGCCTTCAGACCAATTTCCCCTACCTGAGGAAAAAAATTCCTCAAAATAGTGTTGAGTCGTTTCTATTTATTCCATATTGAGATTTCAAAATCACAGAATTTCTAGGATAACAATTATGCAGGAAACAGACCTTTCCTCTCAATACAATATCCATTCAAATAATTTAAATAATCCAAAAAAAAAGCTAAAAATGATAACAACTTATACCTCATAGATTTTGCTCAACAATAAATAGTATTTAACGCGGAAGGAGTCTTGAAGCTCTTGAGTAGGCTGTTTAAATAGATAAAAAAGAAAGAAACAGAAAATTAGTTTACCCATTGCAACAATTAAAAATAACCAATGGCCAAATTATCCAAAGTACTAATTTTCATCCAACCTCGTCTTCTGTCGCCCAAGATATCTCATCAAATAATCCATCATACAAGGGTGGCACCAATTGGTGAGGACAGTTTACAAACCTTTGAGAGACCAAGAGACCAACATCCTTAGCTTGCTCTTCTAAAAGAAGTTTCAGCTTCTTCTTGGTACACTCGTCCTTGCATGATTCAAGAAGAAACTTTTTAATTTCTCCAATGCATTGATGTCCCTACAATTACAAAGAATGCACTCTTACTTATAATATGTCAGGTGCACTGATTCAGCATTTCATCATTAATTTTACGTTATTCAGAACCAAAAAAAATGTACTAGACAAGAGATAATGCAAGAAAAAGGGAAGAAATTCCGTAATCAATGATGGAAGGATCTTAAACATTGTATCTAAATGCCCAGCCACATACAAGACATCATCGAAAACAAAATGAAAACCCCAAACAGAATTGGATTGATGTAAAATGCTTGAAAGATTGGAAACAAGTATCCATCCTCTCTTTTTTTAGTTCGGATGTAGTACAATGGAGGTGGAAGACTTATCCACCATCAGATGTGACACCTCTCTTTTCGCCAAATATTTCCCTTCAAAATGTTGGGAAACCAGAGAACTCCTCAAAAATATTGTTCTCTTTCTCACTCCCTAAATTTCTAAAGTTTAACATTAATCCAAATAGCACCTTAACATCAACTAAAATTATCGGCAGGAATCAATTAGGAGTATCACTTTATAAACTTGCCAGGATTTGGTCACGCGAAAAAACTACCAATGAGGCCCTGTTCTGGAATGAGGTTAAGTTAAGATCACCGAAGTTCTGTAGTTTCGTACAGTTAGGATATAAATTTGGTGAAAGTTAATTTATATCCTAACAATACGAAACTCCAGTTATTTCCCAAACAGGGACTAACTATTTATCACAAATTGTGCATCTTTTATAGCATACATCGAGAAAATCACCAATGTCCCTAACTTCCCCTGACTCCCAGATTCACTAATAGCAAAATTTTGAACGTAACTCCATATAACAAATAAACCATCTTCTGATCTTCCTCTTCACACATTTTTACCCACAACATCAAATCCATACAATTATTACGCAAAAACCCTAACTAACGAGGAAAAAAAAACGATCTTACAGCGTATCGGCCCAAATTAAGCACGCTAACGACAGCATAAAGCCCATCGTCAACACCACCACCACCATCTTTACTATCACCATCACCTTCATTCTCATCGCTGTCCAATTTGACAACAGTGCCAACCGTAGTCTGCTGCAGTATCAAATCCACGAACCCGCTAAGATCCCACACCGCATCATCCAAATACTTTTGCAGCAGCAGCTTCACCCCGCCAAAGTCCCCGGGTTTCGGGTCGAAAAACCCAAAATCCGCCTGAACCATTTCCAAAGATGGCTCCGAATCCGAATCTTCGGATGATGAGGAGGAAGGAGAGGGTTCGACGGGTTTGTTGCTTTTGATTGGGTGTTTGGGTTCCGGTTTGGGTTCGGATCCGATAAGTGGGGTGGGACGGAGCGGAATTCGGGAGTTGGAGAGGTAGCGAGCGAAGGAGGAGAAGGCGGGGGGGATGGGGTTAGGGAGGCGACGGCGGCGCTTTGACGGCGGTGGTTGATTGGCCATTAGGGTTTTGGTTTGGGTCGAATTGGGGGTTTTAGAGTGGGTTTAGGAAAACAAAAGAGGAATGAAAAACTTGTGATGGTTTTTCCAATTAGGTACTACTAATAATCTGCACGTGCAATACAAATTCTAATAATATTGTTATTATCTTTCAGTAAAGATTACGACGTTGTCTAGTATTGAACCTAGATCTTCCTTTATCTATCCCAAATTCTTATCATACTCTTTACAAATTACTTTAGTGACACTCATTTTTATTTTATATAAATGACACTTTTATATATAATTATTTCCTAAATAAATTTAAACTTTAATGGTATTATGGTAACCGACAACAATCATAGGCGTATCTGAGTTTCAGGGGACCCTAAACAAATTTTCAAATGGGGGCATTTTACAAGTTTACAAAATAAGAATGACAATTATTTAAATGCAAACAAACTTGAAACGTTGGAAAACAAACTATTTAAATGAAAACAAATTTATATATATGCTTACAAAAAAAAATTAATTGATAACGTACGCTTTTTATATGAAATGTTTCGTGGCCAAAAGAATCTCGGACAAACTCTAATAACAAAAACGAAATATGTTATCTCAAAGAGGTAAATATGATATATTAGAGAACACGATAAGAATGAAATGATGATATATATATATATGAGAATACTAGTTAGAAGTTTAAAATGAAAAATAACCATATGCACTTGAAGATTTGGTTAGAAATTTATCATAAACAGGTAAATATTATATATATACCATTGAACATTAAAAAAGTATCATAGAGTGACATACATGGGTTAAGTGGAAAATAATATTAAATTCATAAAATGGTAAAATGACATGTAAGGCTATATGAAAAATAATTAGTTTTAAAAATAAAAATGATTGAAAAATTAATTAGCCCATGCAAGTTTTGAACCTACAACTTTGACATTATTAGCACAACACTCTAACTAATTAAGCTATTAATACAATTGTTAATATAATGTAATTATATCTAAAAATATTACTTTTTATTTTTTAACATTGTAAATACTTAAAAAATATGGGGTCCTATAAAATTTGGGGTCCAAAGCAGTTGCTTGGGCTGCTTGGGCCCAACTCCGTCCCTGACAACAATTGAGTAAATTGATAATTAATTTAACTCCCACTTAAAATGAGTGGTAGACATTAGATTGTTAATTATCTACAAATTACAATTTATCTCTAAATTACACAATTTCAACTTTTGCTTTATACTATTAGAGATAAATTATTGCTACTTGCTTACGACAGTCCCAGATTTCTATATTTTCAGATTGCCACCTAAACATTTTAGATTGCCCGTAAATTTTAATAGCCTGAGTGATTACAAAAAGTTAACCCACATTTAATTTTCCCTAAAATCTTTTGTGATGATAATATATTAGCAACCACACATTTGAATGTCCTCAATATCAATCATTTTTTAATAATCAACCAAATCGAGAATGTTGATACCTCGACTCCTTAATCATTTGTGGAAGTAACACTTTTGCAACCATCTCACTGCATTGGTAGTTTAGGTTTTAGTGAAACATATGATATATTAGATTTGTCCGTGGGCACGTGTCTACGGCACGTTTTCAGAACGATACAGCATATAAAAAATCTTGTAAACAGTAAATCAATGATTATGTAGCTCAAGTTTGAATAGTATGACAATAATTAGTTGTATATAAAAGTCTATGTTTCCATATATAGAGAGAGAGAAAAAAATAATTAAATAAATAAATGAGTTGTTTTTGGGATTTGAATTTGAGTTTTGGGGAAAAACTTTTGGGGGGGAATGTGTTTTGTGAAGTTAGATCTGGACCTTTGATTTTAGAGGGATTGAAGAAGAGCCACCTAGTAGCTTTCTTTGTGTTTTATTATGTAGATTTCTGAAGAAAAAATATGACAAAGTAATTAGTGTGAAGTTGTTTGTAGAGAGTGAATGTACAAAGGAAAAGAAGAATATGATAACAAGAAAAAACAAAAAGGAAAAAAAAATGTAGAGAGTATAAATTTAAGTAACTGACGAAACAACTTATATATAGTTTAGGAATAAAATTATGAGATAAGAACACTGAACACTTTACCTCTCTAATGTTTTGCTCAAAAAGTGCTTTTGGCTTTATTTTTTTCCTCGCAACCTGTGCATCCGCCCAACTTTTCCCCATATTATTAATCTTTGTTTCATTTTGGGTTAATTATATGATTACCAAAATACCCTCCCCCCCCCCCCCCCCCCCCCCCCCCCCCCCCCCCCTCTCTTCATAATTCAGATATAGAAATCGTTGTCTCTCTCTCATCTTCTTCAATCTCTCCACTCTCTTCACAATCTTTTTCTATTCACCTTCTTCTTCAATCTTCATTTATCAGCCGGTGTTGTTGAAACGACGCTTGGGTAAAAAAATAAATTTTGTAAAAGAGTTTGGAGAGATGGAGATGACCGATAAAGAGGCTAGGTATTGAAGAAGGTGAGAGAGTGAGTAAGAGGGTTTTATATGTGAATTACGAAAGGAGAGGGGAATATTTTGATAATCATATAATTAATCTAAAATGTGAAGAAATAGCAAGTTAAAAATGTTGTGCAGGGGTAAGTTGCAATAAAAAATAATTAATGGGGCAAAGGCATTTTTTGGGCAAAACGTCAGGGAGCAAAGTACTCTTACCCCTAAAAGTTTCATCATATTAAGTTTAGGACAAATGATTATAATATTCTAAGTATTTCTAGTAATATATGGGAAAAAAACATTTTATGTCTTCAGAGAATCAATATGAAGAATTGAGATGGTGATACAAACTATAAATATTTGGCATGGTATTTATGAAATTGCAATTATCTCAAGTTGCAATGTGGGAAAAAACTTTATTTATTTTTGCCATTTTAGAAAGACAAAAGTTGTAGACAACCTATAAAAAACCCTACATGCATATGGCCCTTCCAATTTTTTAACTTATAAAATCTTTGTTCAAAAATCCATTTCGATAGCCTTTATTCTCTTTTCAATGTAGCATATGTGAAAATACCAATACCACCCATTTCCATATGGTGGAAACATGCCAAAAAAGACTACTTATATAGCTATAAAGTTTCTATACATATTAGGGATTGTTTTATTAGATTTCAAGTTTCAAAGTATTAAAAATAGATAAGCAAACAACAATAAGTGTTGCTCTTCAACTAGTTATATCAATATCAATGTATTTTAGCCAAATGCAACCAAATAGTTTTTCTAGAAATACCACTGACAATTGAAAAACTGCTATAAATAACAAATGGATTTATTGCACATAACTAAAAAAAAACAGCTTTCCAATAATAACTAGGAAGCACAGCTAGCAAGCCATCATTCTGCTCTCTCACCAACTCCCGATCTAAAAAAAACCCTAAAAATCTAAAAAACCCTAGGGGCGGCGGCGGCCACCTTCCACGCCGCCGCCCCACCCGTCGTCCCCTCCCGGCCATCTCCTCCCCCTTCCCTGATCTCAAAACCTCTCCCCCTTCCCTGATCTCAAAACCCTAGATCTACATTCACGTTCTGTTTGGTGGCGGTTCGTCGAAGACGGAGGCCGATCATCGAAGCCGTTCGTCGCGACCGTTCGTCAAAGCCAGCCGTTGGTCGCCCCTGATCTTAAAACCCTAGGTCTCCAGTCGCGTTTTGTTGGGTGGCGGTTCGTCGAAGACAGAGGCCGTTCGTCGAAGCCGTTCGTCGCGGCCATTCGTCGAAGCCGGTCGTTCGTCGCCTACCCTCTTCGACTGCGACGGCTCCTCCCGACTGTCCCTCGCGCGAAAGCACCATCGCCAAAGCTTCTCCCTCGCTGTGCTGACGCCTCTCCAATTCCCTCTCCTCCACTGTTGTTGTGGTGTTGCCTGACTTCCGCCGCATCACCGTTGGAGACTTTGCTTGGCCGCTGCTCTGTCGATTTGGGCATTTTAGTGGGAGAGAGATAGGGGGAGAGTGAGGAATTTATTGTTGAGAAAGTGAGCTTGATTTGGGCATTTTAGAGAGTGAGTGAGAGAGAGAGAATGGCGACGATTGACCCTTCACCTGCACCGTCCCGGTCGACATTATTTTCAGATCCAAGTTGGGATTTGCTCTGTGACTTGCTTGTGTGTTGGGGACATAATTATGTTTTGGGTTGTTTGTTTCTGAGAGTGTGAGTTGGGCGGCGGCAACATTCGAGCCCCCCTTTCAATTGTGATAAACTCTCAGACTCACGAGGATGACAACAAGTTCTTAGGAACAATGAAAACGGGTTAAGCAGGAAGTAAACCGAGATCATCAGGCTCTGAGGAATGTATGGGCTGCTGAACTGCTACCGGGTTGGTATGTCTAGTTGTAGTTCGGTTGTGGGGCTGGGGCCCGAAGACGGGGTTCCCCCATGAGACCGCTTATTACATACTAGTATTTTACCACCATGAGACCGATTGTGGAGCTTGGGCCCAAGACGAGGTCCCTTCGTGATGGGCGCTCACTTGTCGCAGCTTCCGGGGTGTTTGTCTCAACTGTCGCGGAGCGTCCGGAATGTGAAGAAGGAGGTAGAGGAAAATTTGATTCAGTGAGAAGAATGAGGTGTATAATTATGGGGCTAGGGTCCAAAGACGGGGTCCCCCCATGATCGTTACTGCACAGGGTGGGGTTTGGGCCCGCAGAAGGGGTCCCCGCATAAGGTGCACAGAGGGGAGATGTGTGTGTTCTTGGACGGCAGTAGAGGAGTCACACACTGAACTCGACCTTCCTTAATCCACTGCCATAGACTTTGCAACAGCACCGCCACTACGCCCTCATCATTGACCCTGAAATCTACAACGTCCACCGTCCGCAGGGGCGATAGGTGAAGGTGATTCTTCAAATTGGTTGTGATTTGGTGGGTTTTTACGTGAGAGAGAGAGTGAGAGAGTGAGAGAGTGAAGACGTTGCTTCTCACTACTCTACACAGGTGGCTGTTTGTGTTTGTGAGAAATCATCTGGGAGGGTATAAGTACCATCTTCATTGCTCTCTTAGACTGTCCGTAATTAGGGTGAGTGAGAGTTTTGCTTAGTGAGAAATCGTTTGTGAGAGCTATAGCGTGTGAGAGGTGAAGTTGTGATGGCTCTCCTGTTGGGTGCGACTCCGATTGGGCCAAGTGTGAAGTTGCGTTGGTGAGGTAGAAGGAGGGGAGCAGCAAATTTTCAAATCCCACGGGATTCGCTTCAAGTGGGTGGGCGCGTACCGCGGAGGTGGGTACTCGAAGCTTGCTTGACGGACATACAATTAGTTGGTCCTCGTAGGTTAGAGTGAGAGCTGATTATATGTACTGGTCATGTCGCTTCATTTTTTTTCCTGTCTGTAAGTTGTAACTTGCCCTAGCATGCTGAGGTTGTTTTGTTAATGTCTTTTTAACGAAACAGGGTGGCCATATTCCACCTTTTCCCTCAAAAAAAATAATAATAACTAGGCTGTAGTTATCTGTTTAGATTCAAATTAGCAAATCTCTACTACTATAATGGGAGAAGGCCTTAGTCCATAACCCAACCCGTGCAACGCACGTGTTGGTAAAAAATTTTTTTGCTCTTTTCATTCCCCCCTTTCCCCACGTGCAAAGCACGTGTATAATACTAGTTATTATATATATAGTGCATATAACTAGAAATGTTCCACACAACAAAAAAAATGTTATATAGGTAAATTTGGGTTTTTTGGGGGGGATGGTAAATTGGGTTAAAGTCAAGAAAATCTCAAAGTTTCACCTGATAAATAAGAAACCTCCCGCCATTTTTTCTCACTATACACCATACTGCTTTTTCATGTGGCTAAACCATATTTGTAAAAAAGACTAAGGTAGTGTTCTTTTTCTCCTCTTATAAGAGATTTACCTCTTGTAAGAGGTGGTCCACCTCTTACAAGAGTTTTTTTAGCGTTCTTTTTTTACCTTTTATAAGACATTTTTTTCAAAATCTCTTATAAGCCTAAAAGACTTCTAGTAGCCTCTTTCAAATTCTTATAAGACTTCTATAACTTAAAAAGTCTATATTACCCCAAAGTCTATATTATAATTGTTACTAATTAAACTAGTTTATATATTAGTCTATAGTAGTCCGGAATATGCTATCTTAGAAAAAGTGTAATCATATACGTAATTGACTGTAATATGCTATCCTAGAAAAAGTGTGGGAATTCATTCTTCACAATCTCGAACAATTATGTTAGGGATACTGTCGAAACACTGATTTATTTAAAGATATATATATATATTTACGTCTAGTAAGTACATTACTTGGGTTGTGGCTAGTTGATTTGTCATGTTATGATGCCACCATGTTCAAATCCTGTAGCCGTCCTTATATATATATATATATATATATATATATATATATATATATATATATATATATATAGGGAGAATTTATATTAGCCCGTCGACCTTAGTTTTTTTTAATCCAACTTCTTTGAAACAAATTATTTATATTTATACATACTAATTTTCATACTAATTAAAAGTCTTGATATGGCTAAAAATGGGGTTTAATCGGAGCCGTCCAAATCAGATACGGATCTTGAAGCCCAAGGGTAAAACAGTAATTTCTCTACAAAAGAGTCCAAAATGGGTATTGGATCTTCTCCCCGGGGACCCAATAACCCACGAATGGATCCGCTAACAAGAGGGTGCGGGTTTTAACCCGCTACACACCTCACCCAACAAGATAAAATCAGGATCCCTGACCAATCTTGATCAACGGTCCTGATGCATGTCAATCTTTTCACTGGGATTTGGGGATTAAATTCCTTATCTGATTACCAGAATATACCCGATCAGATTACATTCCTAATCTGTTTACAAGGAGATTATTCTATATCAGGCCACGCGGATTACATCCCTAAATTGTTCTCTAAGACGCCTATAAATACCCCCCATCCATCTCCATTAAGAGGTAATCAATCTTTCACCAAGTTTTTGTGCTCTTTCATAATCTCCCTGATTATTGACTTGAGCGTCGGAGGGTGCGTCGCCGGGAACAACCCCGGTGTCTCGCACTTTTTGGCAGGTGCACGGCGGGAACGACGATCGACGCCCGACGGAACAGGTACACAGGTTTTCTATTCAGTTTCCCTAAGAATCCACAAGTTCTATCTGTTTGCCCCCACACCAAATTTAGCGGCAACAGATTGGCGCCGTCTGTGGGAAACTAACGAATAGGGACCTCTCCTCTTCCCGGTGAACAGGTTTACTCAGCCATGCCGCCTCGCAAAGTTAGGTCAAGAGGGTCTAATCGAGTGCCCAACCCTGACCAGCAAGAAGTCCTTCCTGATCCCGCTCAGCAACAAGGGCAACTCCCCCCTACCATGGAAGAGCCGCTCCAACGGAACCCTCCACCTCCTGATCCAAAGGGTCCTAACCCTCAGAAACAGCCTCTTCACCAAAAGAACCTCTCCATCCACAATGCCTCCAGTGCCTCCATGGCCTCCCATCATCCCCGAGCCTCTGGTCGCCACAATGCCCCTCCCAAACGCCCGGAAGATGATGACCTTCGTCGTCATCTGGATGAAAAGCGGGCTCGGGGGGAAGCCTCCCGCCAGCAAGAGCGATCCCCCCATCACCGAGAGCACAGGAGGTCCCCCATCCGAAGAGGGAGAAAGGACTCCCCCGATCATTACCGAAGGAGGCACTCTCCCGCAGGTCGGCAGCAGCCTAGGAACAATGAGGCACCCATCACTCGTGCCGAGTTCCAGCAATTCCAGGCAATGGTACAACAGGCCCTCAACCTCCGTCAAAACCCCAATGAGCCGAGGGCCCCATCCCCTCCTCCGGTCCGAAGCCCTCGCCAACGGTCCCCTTCTCCTCGACCCGCTCCTACCAATTCCAGGCGCACCCCAAGTCCTCGTCGTTCTCGAAGTTACCATCGCCGCAGCCCTCGCTCCCCCTCATACGAAGACGAGTCCCATGGCTCGGCAGATTACCGTCGAAGAGATGACACCATGAACCGCCGTCTAAACGAGGTGGAAAAACTCTTGGGTCAGATGAACCGAGAAGAGGAGCTTAGGGGAAAGACCCTACGTCCTAGCCGACCCCCATTCTCCCGGACCATAGTAGATGCCCCTGTGCCGTTCGGTTTCAAACCACCCCAGTTCGAGAATTACACTGGGGAGACCGATCCAGTTGATCACATCGAGAGCTTTAAAACTTTGATGCTCCTCCATCAAGCTTCCGATGCCCTCCTCTGCAAAACATTTCCTGCAACCCTCAAAGGCCCAGCTCGAGAATGGTACTCTCGCCTTGCCCCAGCGTCGATATTCTCTTTCGAACAGTTCGAAACCCTCTTCATCACGCACTTCGTAAGCAGCCGAAGGGCAGAGAAGACCAGCATCTCCCTCTTGCACCTTCACCAGAAGAAGGGGGAAAAGCTGAGAGATTATGTGAAGAGGTTCACAGCTGAAGCCCGAACCATAGCATCTCTGGACCAGTCGGTCGCTACGGTAGCATTTCAATCCAATGTCCTCAATTCCAACCTCCGCTCCTCCCTCGCCAAGAAACCGCCTCATGACTTTTCCGACCTACTCCTTCGCACTGAAAAGTACATTCGGGCCGAAGAGGCCGAGCAACAACCCCACCGGGAGGGTTCTACCTCCGGGTTTAAGAGGAAGGGGGCGGAAGAAGAAGAAGGGGCCAGGAAGCTCCAGAAAGATAATGCCGGCCAGCGCCGACCTCCTAGATTTGAAAAGTTCACTCCCCTCACTACTAACATCTCCACCATCTTCATGGAAGTTGAAAAAGAGGGAGTCTTACCCCCTGCTCCGAGGATGAACACCCCGGCAAAGAGAAGAGATAAAGAGAAATGGTGCCGCTATCACCGAGACCATGGTCATAATACCAACGATTGCCGTGCCCTGAAAAACGAGATCGAAGCCCTTATCCAGAGAGGGCAACTGACCAGGTTTGTAAGAAAAGACCAAGCGGAACTTCCTCCTCCGCCTCGGGGGGCTAACAAGCGCCCGGAAAGAGAAAAGACGCCAGATTTTGAGGAAGAACGAGTCCTCCACCTCATCCACGGGGGCCCAATGGGGGGCTCCTCGAACTCCTCTCGGAAAGCCTTTATAAGAGAAGTCAACTCGGTCCGAGCCACCCCTCCTCCCAAAGGACTCGGAGTGCCAGTCACATTCTCCGACGAAGATCTCGAGGGAATTCGGACCCCGCATTGTGACGCACTCGTCATTAGCCTCCACATGGCGAATTTCAAAGTGGAGAGAATCTTAGTAGACAATGGCAGCTCCGTCAACATCCTCTTCCTCTCCGCTTTTAAAGGCCTAAAGCTCTCCAGAGATAGACTCAAGCCCGCCGGATACACTCTCCACGGGTTCACGGGGGTTCCGGTAACTATTGAAGGGGTGATCACCCTCGATGTAACTGCCGGTCAAACTCCTACCACCCGGACAGAACCGATGGACTTCATGGTGGTGGACGTTCCCGCTGCATACAACGTCATTTTGGGTCGGCCAGGCCTCGCAGCTCTAGAAGCTGTCCCCTCAGCATACCATCTGAAGATGAAGTTTCCCACCCGGTCCGGGGTCGGGGAAGTAAGGGGAAATCAGGAGCAGGCCCGGAAGTGCTACATGACCGCAACCCTTGGGCCCGTCCTCTCCTTAGAGACTCTGGAAATTCCCCAAGACACGGCAAAACCGACCTCCGAGCCGGCGGATGAGCTGGAGGAGGTGCTCTTCTCTGAACAAGAGCCGACCCGCAAGTTCTTCGTAAGCAAGACCCTTCCGTCCGCCCTATACTCAGATATTGTGAAATGCATCCGAACCAACCAAGACCTCTTTGCATGGTCCGCAGCAGATATGCCTGGTATCTCCGATGAACTCTTGGTCCACCGCCTCAGCGTTGATCCGGGGTCCAAACCGGTTCAGCAGAAGAGGCGTAAGTTCGCCCCCGAGCGTCAGCTCGCTATCAAAGAGGAGGTAGATAAATTGCTGAAGGCCCGATTCATACAGGAGGTAAATTATCCTGAGTGGTTGTCAAACGTGGTAATGGTGAAGAAGTCCAATGGGACTTGGAGAATTTGCATTGATTTCACCGACCTCAACAAAGCCTGTCCCAAAGACCCCTTCCCTCTACCGAGCATCGACACTCTGATTGACGCAACCTCGGGACATGAGCTCCTAAGCTTCATGGACGCTTTCTCGGGTTACAATCAGATAAGGATGTTCCCGCCGGATATCCCTAAGACGTCTTTTGTGACCGACCAAGGTCTTTATTGCTACAGAGTCATGCCATTCGGCCTAAAGAACGCAGGGGCAACATACCAGCGCCTCGTCAACAAAGTTTTTCAGGCTCAGATCGGCAGGAACATGGAAGTGTACGTCGATGACATGCTTGTGAAAAGCATCCGAGGTGTTGATCATGTGACCGACCTCCAAGAAGCATTTGATGTTTTAAGAAGGCACAATATGAGACTCAACCCGAACAAGTGTGCGTTCGGCGTCTCATCAGGCAAGTTCCTCGGCTTCATGGTTAGCCAACGAGGAATAGAGGCGAATCCGGAGAAGATCAAAGCCATATTGGACATGGCCCCACCTAGAAATGTCAAAGAAGTTCAGAGATTGACTGGACGCATAGCCGCCATAGGGCGCTTTCTGTCGAAGTCCGGGGAGAAATGCCTCCCGTTCTTCAAAGCCCTCAGGGGGGCTAAAGGATTCGAGTGGGGGCAACAGCAAAAAGACTCCTTCGACCAGCTTAAAGCCTACCTCGTCAACCCACCTCTCCTTAGCAAACCAATACCCGGCGAACCACTCTACCTCTACCTGGCAGCTTCCGAACAGACACTTAGTGCGGTCTGAGTCAGAGAAGAAGAAAGGGCTCAGAAGCCCATTTACTACGTCAGCAAGGTGCTCCGGGACGCCGAACTCCGGTACCCGAAGATTGAGAAAATGGCTTATGCCCTGGTAATGGCCGCGAGAAAACTTAGACCCTACTTTCAGTCCCATTCGGTGGTCATCCTTACCGACCAGCCGCTGAAGCAAGTCCTTCACAAGCCTAAAACTTCCGGCTGCCTCATGAAGTGGTCGATCGAGCTGAGCCAACATGATATAACCTATCAGCCTCGGACCGCGATCAAGGCTCAGGCACTAGCCGAATTCATAGTGGAAACAACCATCCCCAACTCCGAACAAGCGATAAAGGGACCCCCCGTCTGGTCGGTCTACGTCGACGGGTCCTCTTGTAACGAGGGAAGCGGGGCAGGAGTCATCCTGGCTGGACCAGATGACTTCATCCTCCAATACTCCCTCCGGATAAATTTCAAAGCCTCGAACAACGAGGCCGAATACGAAGCACTAATAGCCGGGCTTCGAATGGCCCGAAATGCTCGGGCACAACGGCTACAGATCTCCAGCGACTCCCAGTTGATTGTCAACCAGGTCCTCGGCGAGTATGAAGCCCGCGACGATAGAATGGCTAAATACTTGTCCAAAGTAAAGAGCCTCATGGTGATGTTCGACGAGGCTCTCATCCAAAGGATCCCCCGAGAAGAAAATACTCAGGCCGACGCCTTATCCAAGTTAGCCTCCTCTTCCCTTCAAGGTCTAGAACAGACCGTTTTGATAGAAGTCCTCCTGAAGTCGAGCATAGAGGATGAAGCGCCAGACTCCGTTGAGACATTTCCCGTCCTCCTCGAAGATAATTGGATGAAGCCCATTGTCGAATTCTTAAAGGACGGACTCCTCCCTGAAGATCCAAGGGAAGCACGAAGAATCAGGACCCGAGCCGAGCGTTTCACTTTGATCGAAGGCATCTTATATAAACGCTCCTTCACCCAGGTGGATGGTCGGCCTTACCTAAGGTGCCTGTCCCCCAGCCAAGCCGACTACGCCCTGCAGGAACTCCATGAGGGCATCGGCGGAGCTCATTCTGGATCCAGGGCTCTAGCGCGCAAGGTGTTGAACTATGGATATTACTGGCCCACTCTCCTACGGGACGCCGAACGACACGTTCGGCAATGCAGCTCCTGTCAAAAGTATGCAGACATCCGACGCCTTCCACAAGCACCGCTAACCTCCCTATCAAGTCCGATTCCCTTCGCTATGTGGGGGATGGATTTACTAGGAACATTTCCTCCAGCCCCCGGGCAGCTAAAGTTCCTAGTCGTGGCAGTCGACTATTTCTCTAAATGGATAGAAGCCGAGCCCCTGGCTACGATCACCGAGCATAGGGTCGTTCAATTCTTCTGGAAAAATGTGATTTGCCGGTTCGGCGTTCCCCGAGTCATAGTCACGGATAATGGAACGCAGTTTACTGGGGCCGCCTTCCGAGCCTTATGCGAGGACCTCTCCATACAACACCGATTCTCCTCCGTCTCCCATCCTCAGTCGAATGGCCAAGCAGAGAATGCCAACCGACAGATTCTCTCGGGCATCAAGAAGAGATTAGACAAATGTTCCAAAGGACTGTGGGTCGATCAGCTACCGAACGTGCTCTGGAATCACCGTACCACCAAGCGGACCCCAACAGGCGAGAGCCCATTCAATCTCACCTATGGGGCCGAGGCCATCATCCCCCTGGAAGTCGGGATACCCTCTCCTCGTCTGATAGCTTATGAAGAAGAGCAGAACGCTAGAGAGCTCAGAGCAAGCTTGGATCTGATAGATGAAATCAGAGAGAGAACGGCCATACACCAGCAAGCTTACCGAAGGAGGATCGAGCTAGCATACAACAAAAGGGTCCGCCTAACGGACCTCAAAGAAGGGGATCTCGTCCTCCGAAAATTGGCCATCTCGTTCCCCGGACAGAAAAGCAAACTGGCCCCGAACTGGGAGGGACCATACAAAATCTCAAAAGAGATCCGCCCCGGCGCATACAAGCTAGAAGATCTCGAAGGCAGAGAAATTCCCAGGACTTGGAATGCCGACCATCTTATGAAATACCAAGAGAAGGCACCTACGCCTCTCTAAGTAACTCGAGATGTCGAACCTTCCCCTTCCTTTTACTAGTAGTGATTTTTCTTTTATTTCTTCATTGTAATAACGGCTAGCAACTTTAGAAGCAGCCGATCGTTAGATATTAATAAATAAAGTTTTTTCATATTTCCACTGCTACTACATCTCTCTGCTTTTAACTCTCTGAATTAACGATGGTTCCGGAGTCCAACACTTGGCTCGATTCTACTTCGCAAGTTCGCCTCCGAGCGATCTAGAAGTAGTTCGCCATTCGGAATTGCTCCCAAAGCCGTTGAATGGTACGGAGTCCAACACTTGGTTCGACTCTACTCCGCAAGTTCGCTCCTAAGCGAGCTAGGGGTAGTTCGCCATTCGGAATTGCTCCCACGCCCTTAAATCTTACGATGGTTCCGGAGTCCAACACTTGGCTCGATTCTACTTCGCAAGTTCGCTTCCAAGCGATCTAGAAGTAGTTCGCCATTCGGAATTGCTCCCAAAGCCGTTGAATGGTACGGGGTCCAACACTTGGTTCGACTCTACTCCGCAAGTTCGCTCCTAAGCGAGCTAGGGGTAGTTCGCCATTCGGAATTGCTCCCACGCCCTTAATCTTACGATGGTTCCGGAGTCCAACACTTGGCTCGATTCTACTTCGCAAGTTCGCTTCCAAGCGATCTAGAAGTAGTTCGCCATTCGGAATTGCTCCCAAAGCCGTTGAATGGTACGGGGTCCAACACTTGGTTCGACTCTACTCTGCAAGTTCGCTCCTAAGCGAGCTAGGGGTAGTTCGCCATTCGGAATTGCTCCCACGCCCTTAAATCTTACGATGGTTCCGGAGTCCAACACTTGGCTCGATTCTACTTCGCAAGTTCGCTTCCAAGCGATCTAGAAGTAGTTCGCCATTCGGAATTGCTCCCAAAGCCGTTGAATGGTACGGGGTCCAACACTTGGTTCGACTCTACTCCGCAAGTTCGCTCCTAAGCGAGCTAGGGGTAGTTCGCCATTCGGAATTGCTCCCACGCCCTTAATCTTACGATGGTTCTGGAGTCCAACACTTGGCTCGATTCTACTTCGCAAGTTCGCTTCCAAGCGATCTAGAAGTAGTTCGCCATTCGGAATTGCTCCCAAAGCCGTTGAATGGTACGGAGTCCAACACTTGGTTCGACTCTACTCCGCAAGTTCGCTCCTAAGCGAGCTAGGGGTAGTTCGCCATTCGGAATTGCTCCCACGCCCTTAATCTTACGATGGCTCCGGAGTCTAACGCTTGGTTCGATTCTACTTCGCAAGTTCGCTTCCAAGCGATCTAGAAGTAGCTCGCCATTCGGAACTGCTCCCAAAGCCGTTGAATGGTTCGGACTCCGGCACCAGCTCCGAGCGTTCTTGACACCGACCGTTTTGAACGCATGAGTTCGGCAGTCAAGATCTCCAAAAAAATTTCCAAGTCTGAAGCCTCGGCGCCAGCTCCGAGCATTCTTGCCACCGACCTTATTCTGTGCTTGGGTTCGGCACCCGTCCCGAGCGTTCTCGACACCGACCGTATTACGGGCTCGAGTTCGGCAGTCAAGACCAATCAAAAACGCCAAGTCTCAAACCTCGGTTCCACGACCCCACAACTAGAGCAAAAAATTGGGCAACTACGATACACCGATAGTTAAATCGATTCCAATTTTATTAAAAGCAACCCTTACATACATCAATATTACAAGGCACTAAAGATTACAAGAAGCTGAAAAGCGAAAATTACAAGACACCGAACTCGGACCCATCAACGCTTCCGAGGCGCAGGGATGCTCCTCTTCAAGGACACTTGAGGTCGGCGACGTTTGCCTCCAGAACCCGATCCTAGGCCAGCAAGTTGGGACGTGTCCTCGGCACTGCTCCTGGCAGCCACGCCGACGGATGCACCGCTCGACGAAATGGCTACTGAGCTCTGCGCGTCCCCCGGGCTCGGATGGCCGAGGCGCTCACGGGTCGCCATCTCGTAAAAAGTGATGCCACGCTCGCTCTCTGCTCGGGTGCATGAAGTGCTCCTCACATTAATTGGCCCCGAACGCGGTCTGAGGCGAGCCACCTCTGCTTCCAGCTCGGAGATCCGACCCCTCAATGAACCATCTTGCGCCTCGACCTCAAAGCAGGCCGGTACTGCCGAGCTCGGAACTCCAACGTGGCTCGCGATGAGATGACGAAGATGGGTGACTTCGATGCTCCTATCAACAGTGGCTCTCTTCAACACATCGACTTCGGCCGCCAATTCATCTCGTTCGGCCGTAAGCTTGGCCACCTTAGTCGTCAACTCCTCTCCTTCCGTCCGAAGCTTAGTCTCCGTGGTTTGCAAGTGCTGAATCTCCGAAAGCAGGTCGTCCCTCTCCGTCGTTACCTTTGACAGTGTGTGGCGAAAGCACTTGGTCCGAAGACTACTAGTGAAGGCAGCTGGCGAAGCCTCGCCCTCACCCGAGGCGGTCATCTCGGCAATCCTGCCTTCCAGACGTCGAATATCGCTATCCCGCTGCCCTAAGATAAGCTGAAGCTGGCCTCGCTCGGTTTCGGCTCGGCGCAGTCCTAGCTCGACTTTGTAAAGTCGCTCTCTACACTTCGCCAGACTCAACCTCGTCGCCCCGAGGCCTGTCTCGGCTCGAACCTTGGCATCCGACCCTGTACGCTCGACCTCTTGGGCCACCAGAACGAGCTGAAAAGAAATGCAAACAAGCAACAAAAATTCAGATATTGTCTAAGTCCTAGACTTCGGGGGTTCTTTTGAACAAATGCTCGAGCACTCAACACTCAACAGACAAGTACACAAAGCCGAGCCCAAAAAGTTGGAGTTTTTCATTCATTTCAAAAAGGTAGCGGTGGTCAGTCCGCTATTAGGCGTTACACGACAAAAACAACAAAAAACAAAAGAAAAAAAAAAGAACAGACGGAGTCAGGGCGCGACCTCTTTCCCGGGGCGGCGAGAGGGGGTCGAGGGCGACGCCTCCGAAGGGGCGACCGTCGCCAAGGGGGTAACCACCGACCCCTGAGCTCCGGCAGGGGGATCGACCAAAGGCTCGTCGTCGCCCCTCTCCTCCTCTTCTTCTTCTTCCCCCTCCGATTCGGGGTCAAAGCCTTCGACGTACCCCGGGAACAACCTCCAACCCGAGCAGTCCACGGAGGGATAGGCCTCCTTCACCCGGGCGAGAGCGTCGGCGAAGGCCTTGGCCATGTTTTGGGCGAGGAAGCTCTGCGCCTTCTCCATGGTCGCATCCTCCGCCTTCTTCATCGCCGCCGCTTGGGCCTCGGCCGCCTCGGACAACTGCTTGGCCGCCTCCTCCTTTTGCTGACGGAGTTGGCCCTCCAGCGTCGTGACCCTGTCCTCGAGGTAGTTGACCCTCGCCGACTTGGCCTCGAAGTTCAGCTCGAGCTTGTCGAGCTCGGTCTGAATCCGGGCCTTCTCCTTCCAAGCTTGGTCGGATTCCTTCTTCATCTCCTTCTCCTGGGCCGCCATCCTCTCGGTGAGGTGCCCAAAGTGTACGACGATCTACAATTAAAAATCAAGGGAGTCAGAAAATTCCAACTTGAAAAGGTCGGCATAAAAAAGAGGGGGTAGATACGACGCTTACCGATACCGCCGAGCGCGCTATCTCGATAACGTCGTCTCCCTCCCGTCCGGCCTCCATGACCGCCCGATCCTTTGGCGTGGCGAGGTGCTTGATGGCCTCCATGCTCGCCAGAGAATTGCCGAGGAACCCATCGTGCTTCCGAACCTGCCAGTCCGGGACGTGGATCCTTTTGTGGGCCTCGGTCAAGAGCTCCTCCGCCGCCTTCGACAGCGGTGGCATAGGCATGTTGAGGGCGGCGGCGACGGGAAACTCGCCGACCTTGGTCGACGACGAAGCGACCACGGCGTCGGAAGCCGGGTTCTCCAGAATCTCCACCTCGTCGGCCGCTTCGACGACCTTCGGAGCCTTTGCCGCCGGCAGCTTCGAGACCACCCTCTTCCTCTTCTTCGGCACCTTGTTGGCGAGGCCTGCCCTCAGCGCCAGCACCGCCTGATAATCCATGGACTCTGCACCATAAGATAAGTCTGTTAGTTCGCTATGAAAAATAAAACCGCACGAAGTAAAGTAACAATAATAAATAAAGAAAGCCGCGTACTGGGGTCGGCATGAACGAGCCCTCCCCCGAACAGGACGTCATTGGTCAAGTCCTTCCTGTCTAGCTTTGGCCGACCCAGGAGTACCCGTACAGCCTCCTCTTCTTCGGGCCGAAGTGTTGGCAGCGCCTTCACTTTCTTCGGCACACCCTCCACCCAACTCGCGGGAATGGGCCAGGCCTCCGGACTGTGCACCAGAAGGTACTTCTCGCGCCAGTATTTGATGGAGTCAGGGCACACGACGAGCCGACCTCCGTGCCTCGGAGTCAAGTAAAATCGGTACGCCGACCTGTTCCCCTGATGTGGTTGGTAGATGGTCCGAAGCACGTTCAGCTCCGGCTCAATCCCCGCGGCTTGGCAGTGAAGTACGAAGCCGTTTATTACTCTCCACGCGTTCGGCATAAGTTGGATGGGGCTGACCCCAAGCCATCTTAATACAGCAACCGCGAACGGGTGGAGAGGCAGCCGAGCCCCGGCTATGAAGGCATCGACCGGCCAGCAACACACGGTTACCGGCAACGGCGAGTTGGCCCTAATGCCGGGACCCGGCAATATAAGCTCGTACTCCTCCGGGATCTGAAAGCAGTCCCGAATCACTCCCAAGTCCTCTTCCCGAAGGATCGACGCTGTCTCGTCAGCCTCTGTCATCTCCCTCGCCGGATTCTCTTCGAATGTCCGGGCCCTCCCGTACACGATGCGTTCGGCGTCCTCCTCCGGAAGATCCCGAACCCTGTGAAGCCCAGTTAATGGCCCCGGTAATTGACCGAACTCCCCCATGCGCTTCGGCTCCTCCACAATAGAATCTTTGCCGAACACCTTCTTGTTTTTGTGAGGTCGGCTAGTGGTCGGAGCTTCGGTGACTTCGAGGGAGGGCTCGGACGAAGAAGAAGAGACAGACATGTTTAGAAACTAAAGTATAAATTACCTTAACGGAGATGTCGTCGGAAAGTTCGCCGGAAAAAGATCAGCGATCACCTGGAGCTCAAGCAAGAACAAACCAAAACACCAGAGCGAAGAGATGAAAAGTGAAAAATGAAGTGGGGGTGGGAGTTTTATAGAAGAGCCAGCACGCAAATCGAGGTTAATGGGCTTTTACTGCAGGCCCACTCCCACAAAACGACAAAAGGCAACTCCAAACGTCGCCTTGTTCGCCACGCCTAGCCAAACGGCTCATTAATGACAGTCACGTCAGCAGAAGCCCAGGGGACGCAGCATTAATGGACGTCACATCTGTCAGAAACCCAGAGACCGTCACATCCGTCAGAACCGTCGATTCTCATGCCTCGGCACTCGCTCCGAGCGTTCTTGACACCGACCGTTTTACAGGCGTGAGTTCGGCAGTCAAGACTTCCAAAAAATTTCCAAGTCTGAAGCCTCGGCATCAGCTCCGAGCGTTCTTGACACCGACCGTTTTCCACGCATGAGTTCGGCAGTCAAGATCTCCAAAAAATTTCCAAGTCTGGAGCCTCGGCACCAGCTCCGAGCGTTCTTGACACCGACCGTTTTGCACGCATGAGTTCGGCAGTCAAGATCTCCAAAAAATTTCCAAGTCTGGAGCCTCGGCACCAGCCCCGAGCGTTCTTTACACCGACCGTTTTGCACGCATGAGTTCGGCAGTCAAGATCTCCCAAAAATTTCCAAGTCTGAAGCCTCGGCACCAGCTCCGAGCGTTCTTGACACCGACCGTTTTGCACGCATGAGTTCGGCAGTCAAGATCTCCAAAAAATTTCCAAGTCTGGAGCCTCGGCACCAGCCCCGAGCGTTCTTGACACCGACCGTTTTGCACGCATGAGTTCGGCAGTCAAGATCTCCCAAAAAATTCCAAGTCTGAAGCCTCGGCACCAGCTCCGAGCGTTCTTGGCACCGACCGTTTTGCACGCATGAGTTCGGCAGTCAAGATCTCCAAAAATTTCCAAGTCTGGAGCCTCGGCACCAGCTCCGAGCGTTCTTGACACCGATCGTTTTGCACGCATGAGTTCGGCAGTCAAGATCTCCAAAAAATTTCCAAGTCTGGAGCCTCGGCACCAGCTCCGAGCGTTCTTGACACCGACCGTTTTGCACGCATGAGTTCGGCAGTCAAGATCTCCAAAAATTTCCAAGTCTGAAGCCTCGGCATCGGCTCCGAACGTTCTTGACACCGACCATTTTGCACGCGTGAGTTCGGCACCGGCCCCGAACGTTCTAGCCACCGACCTTGTTAAAAGCCTAAGGTTGGCATAGACCGCCAAACGCCCTTGGTTCCGACCCCCCGTACGTGGGAGATCTGGCCCTCTGACTTCGACGAGCCCTCTCTCCAGACTCGCAAACACGCCGAGGTCCCTCTTCCCGTCGGAAAGAATCGCCGAACCAATCCCTGACCTCGGCGCCCGGGTCGCCGAACTCTGGGAGGGATCGGAGTCGCGACGCCGGAAAGACGCGACCCTCAACAGAAGGACGCGACCAAGCCGGTCACCGATAGATTACAAAGCCACGAAGACGTCCACACCAGAATGCCGCCCGATCAAAAGGGATTACCTCACTGCCCCCACTTCAGATTCAAGATCCCACGATTGGACTCCGATCCAACTCCACTAGCCACTAAAACAGTTAGACTACTCCTTAAAGTCTGATCGCACTCAGTCTTTAGGAGTAGGGGGCTCGTGATATGGCTAAAAATGGGGTTTAATCGGAGCCGTCCAAATCAGATACGGATCTTGAAGCCCAAGGGTAAAACGGTAATTTCTCTACAAAAGAGTCCAAAATGGGTATTGGATCTTCTCCCCGGGGACCCAATAACCCACGAATGGATCCGCTAACAAGAGGGTGCGGGTTTTAACCCGCTACACACCTCACCCAACAAGATAAAATCAGGATCCCTGACCAATCTTGATCAACGGTCCTGATGCATGTCAATCTTTTCACTGGGATTTGGGGATTAAATTCCTTATCTGATTACCAGAATATACCCGATCAGATTACATTCCTAATCTGTTTACAAGGAGATTATTCTATATCAGGCCACGCGGATTACATCCCTAAATTGTTCTCTAAGACGCCTATAAATACCCCCCATCCATCTCCATTAAGAGGTAATCAATCTTTCACCAAGTTTTTGTGCTCTTTCATAATCTCCCTGATTATTGACTTGAGCGTCGGAGGGTGCGTCGCCGGGAACAACCCCGGTGTCTCGCACTTTTTGGCAGGTGCACGGCGGGAACGACGATCGACGCCCGACGGAACAGGTACACAGGTTTTCTATTCAGTTTCCCTAAGAATCTACAAGTTCTATCTGTTTGCCCCCACACTAAATTTAGCGGCAACAAGTCTATAGTAGCCCGGAATTATAATTGATGATTTACACTGATTTGTGAATTTAACGTCCCATTAAACTAGTTTATATATTAGTAATTTGAACTTAACTTTTCTTGTCCTTCATCTCACTATTTTTATACTTTAGAGTAATATAGATGTTGCCGCTAAATTCGGTGTGGGGGCAAACAGATAGGATTTGTGAGTTCTTGAAAAACCTGAATAGCGAACCTAACCTGTTCCGCCGGAGCTTGACCGTTGACTCCCGCCGTTCACCTGCAAGGAAGTGCGAGACACCGGGGTTGATCCCGGCGACGCACCCTCCGACGCTCAAGTCAGTAACCAGAAATGATTATGAAAGAGCGTTTAACTAGAAAAAGATTGATTACCTCTTAATGGAGATGGGTGTGGGGTATTTATAGTCGCCGTTGGGATCAGATAAGGAATGTGATTCCCGTGATCTGATAAGGCATAAAATCCTCGTAATCAGATTAGGAATGTAATCCCTTAATTTCCGGTGAAAAGATAGATGTGAATCAGAGCCGTTGATTAGTATTAATCAGAAACCCTAATTCTATCTTTTCTGGACTGGGTGTGTTTCGGGTTAGGACCCGTACCCAGTTGAGGTGGATCCGTTCGTGGGTTATTGGGTCGTGAAGAAAGACCCAGCTCCCATTTCAGACCCGTTAGTAGGTGAAATTACCGTTTTACCCCTGAGCTTTAAGATTCGTGTCCGATGTGAACGGTCCCAATTTAATCCTATTTTTAGCCATATCACGAGCCCCCCACTCCCGAAGACTGAGTTTGATCAGCCTTTGAGGAGTAGTTTTACTGTTTTAATGGCGTACGGGATTTTATCGGTGTTCTTAAGGGAGTTTGGAATCTTGCTCGGGGTGTAACAGTGTTATTATGGGCTTGTAAAATGCCCAAAAATATTCTCAGAATTTTCTGGATTTTTGGTGATTTTTCCAGATTTTTCTGAATTTTTTCTCATTTTTTTGAATTTTTTATTCATTTTCCGAATTAAATAATTAATTATCAAAAATATTAATTAATTATTCTAATTTAATAATTATTTTTTCAGAATTTAAAAATAATTTTTCTGAATTAATAATTATTTTTAGAATTTTTAATTAATTTTTTTTCGATTTTTAAATATTTTTTTCGGATTTTTTAAATTAAAAAAACAATTAAATAAATAAATAAATAATTTAAATATTACCTGGACACGTGGCAGATTTCTGGTCGTCCATCATGACCAGATGAGCACGCATCGTGAGGCAGATCGCGATTGGACACGTGGCGCGTTTCTGGCCGTCCATCATGATCAGATCTGCGCGCATCGTGAGGCAGATCGCGATCTAGACACGTGGCGCGCTTCTGGCCGTCCATCATGATCAGATCTGCGGCATCGTGAGGCAGATCACGATCGGGACACGTGGCGCGTTTCTGAGCGTCGATCGTGTCGCGACGCGAATTTTGAGACGATCGGACGGATCGTGTTGGTCGGTCACTTTTTTTCTCAATTTACAGCATCGGTACCTCGGCTCCTCGGTTCGGCACATCCGACCCTTGGAGTCGACGCCACGTGGCGATGCCACGTGGCACACAAATTTTTTTTTGCTTCGTCCCTGTTCTTCCGCTGCTTCTTCTTCGGCTCTTCGTTCTTCGATCGGTTCTTCTTCGGCTCTTCGTTCTTCGATCGTTTTTTCTCTTCGGCTGCTCGTCGTTGTCGTCTCTCTCCCAAGTTCTCCGTCTGGCGGGGAGGTCGGCGACGAGGGGACGGAGCTTGGCGACGTGGAACTCGAAGCGGAAGAGCTCGAAGCTCTGAGAGAGCTGTGAGTCTGAGCTTCGCGTTAGACGATGGAGGTTGATGGCGACCGTGAGTGGGCACGACGAAGCTCCGAGCTTCGATGATAGGCTTCGACTGCTCATGTGAGCTCGGTAATGGGTTCGAGTTCGGAGCTCGTCGACTCAGTAGAGAGGAGCTCGGAGGTGGGACGTCGGAGCTCGATGCTTCGGCAAGTTCAATGGAGCTCCGCCCACGGAATGGAGCTTCGGCAGTTGGACGAGCTCGACGCTTCGGTTGCCGAGCTGATGACGGAGACGATTCGACAGGTGGGTTCGAGCTTGGAGAAGGAGCTCGACGTCGTGGCGAAGGTGGCGAAGCTCGAAGCACGGCCGAGGAGTTGGGTTCGGGCTTGGAGAAGGAGCTCGACGTCGTGGCGAAGGTGGCGAAGCTCGAAGCACGGCCGAGGAGTTGGGTTCGGAGCTCTGACAATGGAGGAGTGGTGCTCGATGTTGTTGGAGTAATGGGTTCTAAGCTCAACGTCTGAGATTGGTTGCGGCCTGAGCTCGGTGAGAGGGAGGCAAGCTCGCCGTCGTCGAGGAGCTCGGCTCGTGACGAAGTGGAGTTTTGGGTTTTCTTCTCTCTGGTTTGTTTTGGCGGGAGCGTGCGGAAGGAGAAGAAGTGTTGGGGGGTTTTGTTTTGGCGGGAGGATTATTGGAGAAGGAGATGGAAAGGGGTTCGGGTCGGATCCCCTTAACGGGTCCGAACCCGGCCCCTTGTGCCTTTTTTTTTTTTTTCCTCTCTTCCGCCACCTCCTCTGCTTTTCTTCTTCTTCTTTGCTGCTTCTTCATTTCTTTCTCCCTTCTTTTTCTCCTCCGTCCTCGTCTCGGCGTGGAAGGAAGCTCCGACGAAGGAGCTTGGAGCTCGACGGTGGAGCTTGTAGAGGTGATGGGTTCGGCTCGGCGACGGAGGGAGCTCGGCGAGAGTGGGAGTTCGAAGTCGGCGTTGCTCGGAGAGAGGGAGAGCTCGGCAGTGACCGAGTTGATGGGTTCGGCTCGGCGTTGCACTCGGAGCTCGTTCGTGGAGCTTGGAGGAGGAGAAGATGATGGGAGCTCGGAGCTCGGCGCTTTGGTCGGAGCTTTGTGGGCTCGGCGTTGGAAGTAGAAGGTGGCGAACGTGGGGCTCGGCCGTGGTGAAGCTCGGCAGGGTCGAGGAGCTCGGCGAAGTGGGTCGGCATTTTGACGAGCTCGATGCTTCGGTGCTCGACGAAGAGAAGAGGCGAGCGTGGGGTTGAAGGAGCTGTCGGCGCTGTGGGGAGCTCGACGGCGGTATTGGAGCTCGGCACGAATGAAGCTCGCGAAGGTGGTGCTCGGAGCTTGTTCGTGGAGCTTGGAGGAGGCAGTCGGTGAGATTGTCTGCGCTCGGTAGCGGGGCTCGGAGCTTCGACGGCGGTATTGGAGCTCGGCATGAATGAAGCTCGCGAAGGTGGTGCTCGGGGCTTGTTCGTGGAGCTTAGAGGAGGCAGTCGGCGTTGGGCTTCGCTATTGGAGCTCGGAGTGAGAGAGGTGTGAGCTCGGCAGCGGAGGCAGGCGAGGAGCTCGGCGTCGGAGGTAGGCGAAGAGCTCGGCGACGAATGGAGCTCGCTGGCGTTAGAAGTTTCCGAAGGAGAAGTTGGGTTTCCCTCATCAGTTGGTTTTGTTTGGAGAGCGTAGGGGAGAAGGAGGAAGGAAGGGTTCGGGTTCGGTACCCTAACGGGTCTGACCCGACCTTTCTAATTTTTTTTTTTTTTTTTTTTTTTTTGCTTCTCTCTCTCTCTCTCTCTCTTGTTGCTCGGCTAATGCATCTGGCTCGGCAGATCCGAGCACGGATTTTGAGGAGAATTTTTTCCCACTTTGCCGTTCAATAGGTCGGTAGCTCGGATTTGAGATCCGAGCTACGTGGCTCAATCTGAACGGTTGATCACGATCGTGGCGCAAATCACGAGATAAGAGGCACGAGTTTCGAGAAAACGTTATCTTGTCATTTTATGGAGACGTGGCGAGATCTAAGCCGTTCATCATGTTTTAGCAAGAATTTTGAGGTGATCCGACGGTGAGATGGGATCGGCCAAATTTTTCTCCATATACGAGGGTCGGTACCCCGGCACCTCGGATCAGATCGGGTCGGCAGCACTTCTGAGGAGAAAGAGGAAGGGGAGGAGAGGCATTTGGGTTCTCTCCTCTGCCTTGTTCTTTCGCATAGTGGAGAAGAGGAGAAGAGGAAAGGAAGGAGAGGCATTTGGGTTCTCTCCTCTGCCTTGTTCTTCCGCACAGTGGAGAAGAGGAGAAGAGGAAGGGGAGGAGAGGCAATTGGGTTCTCTCCTCTGCCTTGTTCTTCCGCACGGTGAAGAAGAGGAGAAGAGGAAGGGGAGGAGAGGCAATTGGGTTCTCTCCTCTGCCTTGTTCTTCCGCACAGTGGAGAAGAGGAGAAGAGGAAGGGGAGGAGGAGAAGAATGAATGAGCTAAGAAGGGTATGGGTCAGACCGTGGGTATCTGGTCCGACCCCGACCGTTAGCCTCTTGTTCTTTCTCCCTCTTCATCTGCTTGCTTCGTTCGGCGAATCCGTGCCCGGATTTCGAGGTACATTTTTCGCCGCTCCGCAGTTGGGTAGATTGGCAGATCCGAGCTACGCAGCTCAATCTGGACGATTGATCACGATCGTGGCGCGAATCACAAGACAAGAGGCACGAGTTTCGAGAAAACGTTATCTTGTCGTTTTGTGGTGACGTGGCGCGATCTGATCCGTCCATCACGCTTGAGCGCAAATTTGGAGATGATCTAACGGTGAGATCGGCTCGGGGCAATTTTTTGCCATATACGAGGGTCGGTACCCCGGCACCTCGGCTCGGAGGGTCAGTACCGTTGGCCGAGGTGCTGAGTTGTCTGTTTTGAAGGAAGTGTTCTCTGAAGGTAGCTCCCTTCCGTGCTCAGTGGCCCGACCGTTCGGCTGAGCTGTTCGGTAGCTCGGCTGTTCGGACGGCTCGAGGGTGAGGAGAAGCTCGGTGAGTTGATGAAGGGGATGAGTCGGCATATGGAAGAGGTGATGCTCTGCTTGGTTTTCGGAGATTTTTGAAGAGGAGCTCCACTCCTAGGTGTGGAGAAGAGGTGCTAGGAAGATCCTCGTAAGAGCCATGGGAAGACCCGTTCTTTGAAGTGAGCGCAAGGAGCAACTCTAAGAGAGTTTTAGCTCCGATCTCGTCGAGAAGAGCTATTTGAGAGACAAGTTTGAGGAGGAACTCTGGGAGAGAGTTGCACTCCGATCTCGTCGAGAAGAGCTATTTGAGAGACAAGTTTGAGGAGGAACTCTAGGAGAAAGTTGTGCTCCAAACTTGTGGAGAAGAGCTCCGCTTTGGAAGTGAGCGGAGTAAAGAGCTCGGCTCTAGGAGAGCCATCCGGACGAGGAGTTTGAGGAGCAACTCTAGGAGAGAGTTTTAGCTCCGAACTCGCTGAGAAGAGCTCCGCTTTGGAGGCGAGCGGAGCGAAGAGCTCGACTTGTAGAAGAGCCGTCTGGAAGAGGAGTTTGAGGAGCAACTCTAGGAGAGAGTTTTTAGCTCCGAACTCGTTGGGAAGAGCTCCGCTTTGGAGGCGAGCGGAGCGAAGAGCTCGACTTGTAGAAGAGCCGTCTGGAAGAGGAGTTTGAGGAGCAACTCTAGGAGAGAGTTTTTAGCTTCGAACTCGTTGAGAAGAGCTCCGCTTTGGAGGTAAGCGAAGTGAAGAGCTTGGCCCTGAGAAGAAAGAGGAAGGGGAGGAGAGGCATTCGGGTTCTCTCCCCTGCCTCGTTCTTTCGCACAGTGAAGAAGAGCAGAAGTGTTGGGTACTTTTGGCGGGAAGACTGAAGAAGGAGAAGAATGAAGGAGCTAAGGAGGGTATGGGTCGGACCGTGGGTATTGGATCCGACCCTGACCCGTTAGTCTCTTTTTCTTCTTGCTCTTCATCTGCTTTGCTGCTCGGTAGATGCATCTTTTTCGGCAGATCCGAGCACGATTTTTGGGGCACATTTTCCGCCACTTTGCTTCTCGGTAGATGGGTAGCTCGGCTCGGGTGGTCGTGGGGGCAGTTCGGAATGGCCATCTTCCTCCGGCCCGTTTAAGGACGAGCCGGTGAAGTAAAGTTGAGCCATAGGATCCCGACCATCGTTAGATTAGTTTAAGGTTGTGGGAGCAGTTCCGAATGGCGAGCTACTTCTAGTTCGCTTAGGAGCGAACTTGCGAAGTAGAATCGAACCAAGTGTTGGACTCCGAACCATTCAACGACTGCAGGAGCAATTTCGAACGGCGATCTACTTCCGGCTCGTCTGTGGACGAGCCGAGGAAGAAGAGTCGAGCCGAGTGCTGGACTCCGAACCATCGTGAGGTTAGTTTGAGGGATGCAGGAGCAATTCCGAATGGCGAGCTACTTCTAGTCCGCTTAGGAGTGAACTTGCGAAGTAGAATCGAGCCAAGTGTTGGACTCCGATCCATTCAACGGCTGCAGGAGCAATTTCGAACGGCGATCTACTTCCGGCTCGTCTACGGACGAGCCGAGGAAGAAGAGTCGAGCCGAGTGCTGGACTCCGAACCATCGTGAGGTTAAGGGTTGTGGGAGCAATTCCGAATGGCGAGCTACTTCTAGCTCGCTTAGGAGCGAACTTGCGAAGTAGAATCGAGCCAAGTGTTGGACTCCGAACCCGTTGTGAAGTGCTTAGCAAGTTGTGGGAGCAGCCATGTAGAAGAAGCTGGACTCCAAACTCGTTAAGAAGTGGTCCGCCTTGGAGGTGAGCGGAGCGAAGAGCTCGGCTCTGGAAGAGAGCCATTTGTGGGACAAGTTTGAGGAGCAACTCTAGAAGAGAGTTGTGACTCCGAACTCGTTGATAAGAGGTCCGCTTCGGCGACGAGCGGAGGGAAGAGCTCGGCTCTGGAAGAGAGCCATTTGCGAGATGAGTTTGAGGAGCAACTCTAGAAGAGAGTTGTACGCTCCGAACTCGTTGAGAAGAGGTCCGCTTCGGCGGCGAGCGGAGGGAAGAGCTCAGATTGGAAGAGAGCCATTTGGGAGACGAGTTTGAGGAGCAACTCTAGGAGAGAGTTGTGCGCTCCGGACTTGTTGAGAAGAGGTCCGCTTCGGCGGCGAGCGGAGGGAAGAGCTCGGCTCTGGAAGAGAGCCATTTGTGAGATGAGTTTGAGGAGCAACTCTAGAAGAGAGTTGTGACTCCGAACTCGTTGATAAGAGGTCCGCTTCGGCGGCGAGCGGAGGGAAGAGCTCGGCTCTTGGAAGAGAGCCATTCGTGAGACGAGTTTGAGGAGCAACTCTAGGAGAGAGTTGTGCGCTCCGGACTTGTTGAGAAGAGGTCCGCTTCGGCGGCGAGCGGAGGGAAGAGCTCGGCTCTGGAAGAGAGCCATTTGCGAGATGAGTTTGAGGAGCAACTCTAGGAGAGAGTTGTGCGCTCCGAACTCGTTGAGAAGAGGTCCGCTTCGGCGGTGAGCGGAGGGAAGAGCTCGGATTGGAAGAGAGCCATTTGGGAGACGAGTTGGAGGAGCAATTCTAGGAGAGAGTTGTGCGCTCCGGACTTGTTGAGAAGAGGTCCGCTTCGGCGGCGAGCGAAGGGGAGAGCTCGGCTCTGGAAGAGAGCCATTTGTGAGATGAGTTCGAGGAGCAACTCTAGGAGAGAGTTGTGCGCTCCGGACTTGTTGAGAAGAGGTCCGCTTCGGCGGCGACCGAAGTGAAGAGCTCGGCTCTGGAAGAGAGCCTTTTGTGAGACGAGTGTGAGGAGGAGCTCTTGGTGAGAGTTGTGAGCTCCGAACTCGTTGAGAAGAGGTCCGCCTTGGAGGTGGGCGGAGCAAAGAGTTCGGCTCTGGAAGAGAGCCATTTGGGAGAAGAGTTTGGGGAGCAACTCTAGGAGAGAGTTGTGCTCCAAACTTGTTGATAAGAGGTCCGCTCCGAGGTGAGCAGAGTGGAGAGCTCGGCTCTGGAAGAGAGCCGTTTGTGAGACGAGTGCGAGGAGGAGCTCTTGGAGAGAGTTGCGAGCTCCGAACTCGTTGAGAAGAGGTCCCCTCCAAGGTGAGCGGAGTGGAGAGCTCGGCTCTGGAAGAGAGCCGTTTGGGTGGCAAGTTTGAGGAGCAACTCTAGGAGAGAGTTGTGGGCTCCGAACTGTCTGAGAAGAGGCCCGCTTCGGAGGCGAGCGGGGTGAAGAGCTCGGCTCTGGGAGAGAGCCATTTGGGAGATGAGTTTGAGGAGCAACTCTAGGAGAGAGTTGTGAGCTCCGAACTCATTGAGAAGAAGTCCGCCTTAGAGGTGGGCGGAGCGAAGGGCTCGGCTCTGGAAGAGAGCCATTTGGGAGGCGAGTTTGAGGAGCAACTCTAGGAGAGAGTTGTGGGCTCCGAACTGTCTGAGAAGAGGTCCGCTTCGGAGGCGAGCGGAGCGAAGAGCTCGGCTCTGGGAGAGAGCCATTCGGGAGATGAGTTTAAGGAGCAACTCTAGGAGAGAGTTGTGAGCTCCGAACTGTCTGAGAAGAGGTCCGCCTTAGAGGTGAGCGGAGCGAAGAGCTCGGCTCTGGAAGAGAGCCATTTGGGAGGCAAGTTCGAGGAGCAACTCTAGGGGAGAGTTGTGAGCTCAGAACTGTCTGAGAAGAGGTCCGCTTCGGAGGCGAGCGGAGCGAAGAGCTCGGCTCTGGGAGAGAGTCATTCGGGAGGCGAGTTTGAGGAGCAACTCTAGGGGAGAGTTGTGAGCTCAGAACTGTCTGAGAAGAGGTCCGCTTCGGAGGCGAGCGGAGCGAAGAGCTCGGCTCTGGGAGAGAGCCATTCGGGAGATGAGTTTAAGGAGCAACTTTAGGAGAGAGTTGTAAGCTCCGAACTGTCTGAGAAGAGGTCTGCTTCGGAGGCGAGCGGAGCGGAAGAGCCCGGCTCTGGGAAAGAGCTGTTTGCGGGACGAGTGTGAGGAGGAACTCTAGGAGAGAGTTGTGCTCCAACTCGTTGGATCTCGGCACGGGTGATTGGCGCCTCATCGTTCCTAGGCTGCTGCCAACCCGCGGAGGAGCGTGGTCTTCTTCTGTGATGCTCGGGGGATTCCTTCCTTCCCCTTCGGACATGGGACCTTTGTAGTCTCGGCGGTGTGGGGATCGCTCACCCGGACGTTGCTGGCGGGAGGCTCCCTCTCGGGACCGCTTCTCGTCCAGACGGTGGCGTAAGTCCTCCAACATCTGCCGGTTTTGAGGATTGTGAGAGGCCATGGAATCCGTAGAGGCGTTGTGTATGGAGACGTGGTCTTGATGGAGAGGTTGCTTCATGCGGGAGCCCCCCGCACCGGCATTCTGTGGACCGGAAGGACCCTTGGGGGGTTGTTGATTCTGAGGGAGAGGCTGATCTTGTTGAAGAGGGTCCTCTACTTGAAGCGGGGGTTGTCCCTGCTGCGGAGCGGGTTGGACGGGGACTACCTCTTGCTGATCGGCGGGGTTGGGTCCACGGTTGGACCCTCTGGATCTTACTTTCCTAGGAGGCATGGCTGGAGAAGATCTGACCAACGGGAAGAGGAGGGGCTGCTATTCGTATGGTTTCCCACAGACGGCGCCAATCTGTTGCCGCTAAATTCGGTGTGGGGGCAAACAGATAGAATTTGTGAGTTCTTGGAAAACCTGAATAGCGAACCTAACCTGTTCCGCCGGAGCTTGACCGTTCACTCCCGCCGTTCACCTGCAAGGAAGTGCGAGACACCGGGGTTGATCCCGGCGACGCACCCTCCGACGCTCAAGTCAGTAACCAGAAATGATTATGAAAGAGCGTTTAACTAGAAAAAGATTGATTACCTCTTAATGGAGATGGGTGTGGGGTATTTATAGTCGCCGTTGGGATCAGATAAGGAATGTGATTCCCGTGATCTGATAAGGCATAAAATCCTCGTAATCAGATTAGGAATGTAATCCCTTAATTTCCGGTGAAAAGATAGATGTGAATCAGAGCCGTTGATTAGGATTAATCAGAAACCCTAATTCTATCTTTTCTGGACTGGGTGTGTTTCGGGTTAGGACCCGTACCCAGTTGAGGTGGATCCGTTCGTGGGTTATTGGGTCGTGAAGAAAGACCCAGCTCCCATTTCAGACCCGTTAGTAGGTGAAATTACCGTTTTACCCCTGAGCTTTAAGATTCGTGTCCGATGTGAACGGTCCCGATTTAATCCTATTTTTAGCCATATCAATAGACTTTGGGTTAATATAGGCTCTTGTAAAAGGTGAAAAAAGAACAGAAATCTCTAATAAGAGGTTCTTATAAGAGGTTATTTTTATATAAAAAGAATACCTCAAAAAGAGGCTCTTACAAGTGGCTCTTACTGTAAATCTCTTATAAGAGGCAAAAAAAAAGAACAGTACCTAAATTGTTTTATCAATTTTAAATTCCACTTTGGGTGATAACCTAAAACTATTTAAAGCCTCTTCCCTTCCTATTCACTTCTCTATTCTCATTCTTCTAAAAAAATCTTCCTCTAAGCTTTTTCATACCCTAATTCTTACTGCTCTTACTCTTGATCTCAATTCCTCACCACGTGGCCATCACATATCTTCTTTAAAAGTCATTTGAAAACTCCCCAATTCCCAACCCCCAATTTTGTCAAAACAAAGTAGACAACTCAAATGCCAAATACGTTAATAAGTGAAAATAATAAGCAAAGAGGAAGAAATCAGGAAGAAATCGAGAAGAATGTGAAGAGGAAAGTGAATAGGAAGGGGAAAAGGTTGGAAAGATTTTTAAACTGATAACTATGAGCATGTTAGTATTTTCAAAAGCAGGATTTAGCCCCATAAATGAGAAAGATAAAGGAAAAATGTAGGCAAACTGAACAAAATTTAATTGCGATAGGTTTTATAATTATCGGACCGGGAGATTTCATAATTTCATTTTAACAAATATATACTATTACAAAGAGGAATAAATTTTATAAACTTATAACTGTTAGAATTAGAGATAGGAAGGGAAACTTTATTATTAATTATTGATTGAATGATTGACTACAATTATGTCACTTATATATAGGAGAGAAGAGAAAACTTAACAAATACATTAATCAATATGAGACTAAACTAATCTCTCTCATAATATAATATCTATATAATATCTAATATCCTCTCTCAAACTCAAGTTGGTTCAAACAACATGAGTTTGAAATATTGACGATGTTGATGTGACAGAGACGACAAACTGTAATGCTGGAACGATGCTCAAGTAGATGGCACAGGGAAGACGTTCGATGGCGCATGTGTTGGAATCTCACCCCGGACATGAGAATAGTAGTAATAGTAGTGGAAGGAAATAGTGGTGACGCACTGTTGAAATTTCTATATCCCGAATTGTGGCGAGATCTCCATATCCTCGATCTGTTGGGATCTCACCCTGAACTGAGAAGTAGAAGAAGTAGTATGTGGTGGAAGGAAGTAGGGGTGACACACTGTTGGGATTTTCATATCCCGAACTGTGGCGGGATCTCTATATCCCGCTAATCGGTTCAGATCTCACCCTGAACTGAGACGTAGTAGTATGTTGTGGAAGGAAGTGGCGCACTATTGGCGCATGTTGGGATCTCACCCCCTGACTTGAGAATTGTGATGGGATCTCACCCTTAACTTGCAAATTGTCCCTAAACTGAGAACTGGATGCGGAGATGGTGGACGTCGATGGAAGGTGAGGGAGACGGGAACTGTGATGATGTTGATATCTCCCCCTTTCAAACTCAGTGTGAGTTTGCTGACAAAGAATGTAGACGCTGAAGGACCTGCAATAATTTTTTTGTCGGATTTTTTTGTTTTGTTTTTTTTTTTTTTTTTTGAAAAACAAAAAAAAAACTGGGTCTGGTAGAGTTCAGTTAGGGTAAAATATGGGTATATGGTTATAGGGCTATCGAGTTTGGAGTATAGGGTACAGATAGATTATGGTTTGGAGGGGATGGTGACTGTGGATTTCGAAGGAGATGACGGCTAAGGTTTGTGGGGGATCGGCGGCAAAGTTTCGAGGTGGGATTTCGATTTCGTTGGTGGGTGTTTGGGGAAGTGGTGGTGAGGTCGACGGGGGCTGGTAGGGTCGACGGGAGGTTGTAGATTGAGTTGAAGGGAAGTATAAGCAATCGGGGTTTGGATCTTGTTCGGGAGATGTTGTCAGATGTTGATGGCGTTGGCATCGCCGTGGATGATGCTTGCTGGTTTTTGAAGATTGAGAGGAAACCCTAGATCATGGGTTTCCTATTTCTTGAGATTCAAGCTAATCTATCTATCATATTGTATCAAAATCCAGTGAACTGGAATTCCTATTTCTTGAATTGTGCGGGATCTATTCGATGCATCAGTTCTCAAGTGAATCCAAAACAATGCATCCTTTCATAATGTACCAAAATCAAATGAAAGTCTATACTCATGCATCTATTTGATGCATCTTTCCATATTGTATTAAATCAAATGGATTTCGATGGAATTCCCAAAGAAAGATATATAATATAGTAATAGTATACAGGACGTCACTTCCTCAAATGGACGCATTCGTAAAAATCATATATAAACCACAAAAGAGTTTTTGGCCTTTGCTCATACCCTCAAACTCGATTGTACCCTACGGACACCCTGGGAACTAAAATTTCTATGCAAGAAAAAAGTCATTGTTACTGATAATCCCTGAATCATCGGATAAAAGATTTCGACAAAGCCATTAATTTGGCACATATTAATATCATGAATGAAGAAAATTGTACAAACCCTTGCCCATAGGAATTCTTTCTACTGGTACGGACCATAGTACATAGAGTATTTTTTCGTGGATACTGCATTGTCTCCTTTTGGCCACCATTTCTGACCTCAAAAGCGCACACACAATGCAAAATATTCGCACGTGCTCCGCGCCTGAAAAGCGCTACGGCGTTCATCTCAAACGGCACGTCAATAAATCCTGTCCGCCCATCCTTCCACGTGTCGTATCCGAACGGCCTTTATACGTTTCAGACAAGTCCACACGACTCTCACACTTAACAAAATTCCCGTCGCATTTACGAAAATACCCTTTTCCTTTCAAACTATTTATAACCCTCTACCCTCAACCCTCAACCACCGATCTCCCTTTTTGTCGATGAGGAAAAACCCCAATCATTTTGCCCTAAATTGCTACCATCATCCGATTTCAGGTACAATTCCCCCAATTTTTTACAAATTCTTGATTGTATCTTTCTATTTGTAGCTCCCAAATTGTTTTCCCGTGGTTTCCGATTCGAATTTGGTTTGATTTTGAGGAATTTTCCGTTTCCAATTTCTAGGGTTTTGTGAAGGATTCAGGGATGAGCTGTGATTTCTGAATTTGGAGCTGAAAAGGTCCGATCTTGATTCTAGATTCATGGGATCTTTGTCGAATTTTGGAAGAAAAGGGAATCGATTCGATTCCTAGGGTTTTGGTGAGAAGGGAGCTAGGGTTTCGATTTTCGAACCGAGGCATGGCAGATGAGGGAAATGAGAGCCGAATCAGAAGAATGGATCTGAATCTTTATCTGGGTCTTCCTCGTTCTCCGCGGCCTCGAAGTTCGGATCTTGGTTCTGATCTTGCTCTGAGCTCACTGCCTTTGTCAACTTCGTCCACAACTGTAGAAAGCCATTCTCCTCTTCCTTTTCCCTCCTTGGATATGTCACGTGATTCTCATGCTCCGTACCCTCCTTCGCATCCTCCCATCACCCCTGAACCCAATTTACAACCCATTGAAGATCTCGTTCCCCCGGTTGATGTGAATTCCAGTCAGGATTACACTCCTTACTTCCCTTCCTATGACCAGTTTAACCCGCTTTATGAACCTACGGTTGAACCCCAAAACCCCGTTGATGTAGATTCTCCGCTTCCGCCACCAAATGGTTATCCCTTGCCAACTCTCGAGGATACGGACGGGCCCGGGTCTTCTCCTGTTAGGCAAGAACCCCTTGCGAATAATTTGCCTTCATACATCCCTTTAGAGCCTCAAGAGATGAGCGACGAACTGGTAGTGGTGCCTCCATTGCGCCTTTTGAGGCCATACCTACCTCATTTGCCTTCGATGCTGTCTTATGTTCCGAGGTCACTGTCTTACTCTCCTCCTTCTCCTCCTTACTCTCCGCGATTGCTTTCGTATGCGCCTACACAAGCAGCGGATTTGATGGGTGGGGAGGATGAGTCGTCTTCAAGGCAGGATGCTTTTGAATCTCCCGAGTTTAGGTTTAGGAGATTGATTGAATCCAGCCATCGTCTGAGGCTTAGGCGATTTCGGTCGTCTCTTCCAGATAATGGCGGTGAAAGGCCGAATTTTCGGCGTGCCGGTTCACCCGGTGCTGAGCAGTTGATGCTTGATATAATGAGTTCGCAGCGTAGTTTGGAAAGTCATGGGAAGCATAAATTGCCTGAAGAGGGTATTCCACCAGAGAGTTCAGAAGAGGAGAAGGAAGACAAGAACAAAACTGCTGCTAACTTTGAGTGCAATATCTGCATGGATATGGCTGAGGAACCTGTCGTCACATCATGCGGCCATTTGTTTTGTTGGCCGTGTTTGTACCAGTGGCTACATATCCATTGTGAGCATAAAGAGTGTCCTGTGTGCAAAGGAGAGGTCACTGATGCTAACGTAACACCTATTTATGGTAGAGGAAGCTCAGGAGCTAGTGAGGGGAAAAAAGTTGCCCAGATTGGGGAATCCAATGTGAAGATTCCTCCAAGGCCCCGTGGAAACAGGTTCGAAAGCTTAAGGCAACAGTTTCAGCCCATTTCAAGAAGAATGGGGGAAGGACTCGCCACCTCATGGAGGCGGCTTGTGAGTCAACAGATGCGAGGCAGGAATAGGCTTGATGGCCCTCATCCAGACCCAATTCTTCCTGGGATGCTCAGTGGTGGGCAGCATGCAGTTTTGACTAGATTGAGAGCAAGGCGATTGCTAAGAGAAGAGTTGAGTGCAGAACTTGGAGCAGATGCAGAAGAGACTAGATTATCTAGAGAAAGTACAACAATACCTCTAAGTGATGATACTAGATCTGAAATTTGGGAGGAAATCTCTAGGTATAACCTTTTTGCCAACGATAGGTTGGCTGCTATATCTGCTGACATTAGAAGGGTGGTCGGAAATGCTAATAGACATGGTGCATCTACATCTTCTGTGAATCCGCCGAATCCAGAGCGGATGATCCCTAGGTCTAATGTAGTGTCAACCCCGCCTACTGATCAAGCCTCTGCCTCGAGCACTACAGCTGTGATACAGGGAGATGTTGGGTTTCCGGACAGCTCGGCAGAACCTAACAGTGCAGGGTCCTCTAGGTCTTACAGGAGGAGAGGAAGAAGCAGTACTTCCGGTTCTCAGGATCTGGATGAAGGAGTTCTTCATGCACGCAAGAGGAGAAGGACGAATTAAGTAACTGTAAATTTTTTGTGCTCATTTAAATAACTTATTGTGTCTTCTTTCCTTTTTCAAATGCTTATATTATGTATTTTAATCTCGAAGTGCTTTTTACCTCTTTCTGCATCTAGTTTTATATTATTAGAGATGTTTGTGATTGCATCTTTATCATTTCACCCTTTAAAAAATTTCGTAACGTATACACATGAGGATGTATTCTGGAAAGTGCTTAATTGTTGAAGAATCATTTAATTATATCAATCTGAAGAAGATCTTTTACAAATTTTGATGCGAAGTTTTACATTTTGGTATTTCCTTTTAATTTAATTATCTGTTAGTGATATTTCGGAAGATAAGTTATTGGCTTGTAATTAACTTCATAAGTAGCATCAGTCAGCCTCTTCTCTCACAGTTTGTTCTTTAACGCAGTTTATGAGATAATGTATTCTCAAATTATTCTTGGTCATCCAATTGCTATAGCAGAGGAGTCTGATCTGTAGGTCCATAGCAATTCTTTGCTAAGACTAGTTTGGTAAACAAAAAGATTGGACCAGTACGTTTAGTTGTTGTGATATGCAGCGTCCTTCCTTCATGGGTCTTTTTTGTGTCTGCAACAAACTGTGGCCAGAGAATCTGCAACAATGGAAAGTGTTACAACTGAGGGAACCTAGGTCGGTGCATGTACACAGCACCGTTTACACATGGTTTGTTGAATAGTTTCCTTATTATCAATATGCTTTGATCTAAGAACTCTCAAGTGATTCTCCTGAATGCTTTGCTAGGAGTCTGGGACAAACATTGTATCTCATGAGTGCCTACTTCATGATTTCGTGCTCTCATATCTATTACATTTTGATAGAACCATCCAATACAACCATGTTCATTGACTAAAAAATTTCTATATAAATTACATACCAAGTAGATATATTTTATTTTATTTGTTTATTTTATCATGCAAGTTACTTAACTGAATTCCAATCTTTAGTATTTTGCTGTCGTCTAACTACTGAGTCCTTGATTATATATCATAAAGCAATCTCATTGCAAAATCGTTAGCTTAGGGTACATGGCACTTGAAACACACAAGACTGATTTTTCTCGACAATTATCCTTTATACTCTGGACTTCTATAATCTGTGGGGGTACAACGCAACACTTAGAAGTTACAGGCTAAGAGAAGCATGACCAGTATATGTAGTCATCCAACCTTCAAGTGCATCTCTGTCCATCGCTTATGAACTATGCTATTTTATGTTGGACTGATGTATCATATGCTTAGGTCCATTAATCCTGCAGTATAAAATGTCATCTTTTGCGCACACGTGATAGCATGTATTAAGATTTCAAATGCTTCTGTATTGCATGCCTTCCATTCATTTATCCTAGAGCCATTTCATGTTTACCAGTACCTAAATTGTGATTATGCACTCAAATTTAACTAGTAATGCTGTGGCCTTGTGATATAATTGTCAACCGGTCAATGTTGGGTGAGTTAACTATTAGTTTGTTTTCAATACATTAATTTCATACCTTTTTGCCTTTTCCCATTTATAGACTACTGGTAATTTTCACGTGCGATGCACGTTTTGATAAAAAGTTGGAGTTAGACGTGCGATACATGTAAATTGGTAGTAATCAGCACTTGTGATGAATGCCTTAAACTTTAAAAAATTGGAGTTGAACGGGCACTGCATGCAAATTTTTAAATTTTTTGAAGGAAAAATCTTGAATTGTACGTACGGTGATGTGTTACGAAATAGATTTGGAGTTGCACGTGCGACGTACGTATTTGCTTGTATTTGCTTTGTGACAAAAAAATCTAAAAATTATTTGTTTGGTGAAGGAAAAAACATTGATTTGCACGCGTGATGTACGTGTTAATAAATAGAGTTAGAGTTACAAGTGCAACGTATGTGTTTTATTTGTGACAAAAAAAATATTAAAAATTGTTTGTTTGGTTACAAACTCAAGGTGACAGTGACAAACTCTCCCATTAATAGTAGTAGATTGACACCGGAAAACTGTTCAATTGCCTGCAACAAAAATAGCCTAAATAAATCTGACACATTAATTTTGCTGAAATATTCAGACACTAGGAAATGGCGATGCGCAGGCCAACTGTAAACACCTAGGTTTTAAATATCGGATATCGGTATTGTATCGGATGGCAAAAATTCATATTGGATACCGGATATCGGCGATATATCGGTGATATTTATAAAATATCGGGTTGCTATAACATAGAAAGGTATATATTGTTAATGTGATTTAAAATTTTAAACAACCATTACATATATTATATTTATGTATCACAAATACCAACAATCTCACACAAGCAATATAACAGTTAGAACCGAAATATATAATTATCTACATAAAATTGCAGTAGAATACATTGAAGAAAATATCTACATATTAAAGATTGAAGACACCATATAAATTTATAACACAAGAAAAGAAAAAAGCTTAAGAGAGAAGAAGGCAATCGAAGAAGATGACGAATACTAGAGGCGGCATTGAGCTCTTGTAAAATTAAGTTTGAGCAGAGAAGGTGAAGAGAACAATTGACGATAATGTTTGCTCTCTTATTTTCTTTTTTACTATCAAGTATAGGTTTGAACCAATTAGATTTTGGTTCTCATTGGGTTTGAATATATGCCTAAAAGAATCTAAATCATTGTTATTTTTAAATATTGGGTTGATATGAATCAGCCGAATATATCAAATAACGGGTGATATAATGGTCATAACGAGCGATAAAAAAACTGTAACGAGTTTTATAACAGTTGTAAGGGGTAAAAAAAATATTTTCTTCTTTCTAAAGTTCATAATTAGAGCATCAATTCTACCTTTCCTCTTGCTCGGGCGTGAAAATTATCGAGAATCCACACTCAATCAAACATTGGGAAAGCAAATATCTGATTATCCGTAGTTTTGAGCTGTGGGGGATTCCCACCAAGTGGAGAGATTAAGAGGGAGAAGGCCGACCCCCGTGCTGAGTGATGAGGAGAAGAATTTGACTGATGCCCTTCTTGGGCGCAAGTTGTTGATGTGGATGGCGGTTACAGAGGAGGTCCTCTTCCGCGGAAGTTTGAGCCCGATAGACCCTAGTACGATTTAGTTCTGGCTTTTCCTTTGCTAAATATTTGGTCTTTTTTTGTTTGTTTGTTTTAACCATGTCCTCACTTTGTCTGCAGAAGCAAAATGTATGGATTTTGACACTGATATGGCTAAAAATGGGATTAAATCGGGACCGTTCAAATTGGACACGAATCTTAAAGCTCAGGGGTAAAACGGTAATTTCACCTACAAACGGGTCTGAAATGGGGACTGGGTCTTTCTTGAAGGCCTAATAACCCATAAACGGATCTGTCTTACTGGGTATGACTCTCAACCCGTTACAAACCAGTTCAGAAGAATAAAGAAGAATTTAGATTCACAATTATCTCTAAGAGGAGGTTTTAACCACTTTTATCCATTCACACTGGAAAGTAGAGATATGTTCTTATTTCGAAACGGATCCCTAAGGCGACTATAAAAACTCCTCTTCCCCCCACCATAACAAGGTAATCAATCTTTTTCCAGTTAAAGCTCTTTCTTAATCATTCAGATTACTGACAAGAGCGTCGGAGGGTGCGTTGCCAGGATCCATCCCGGTGTTTCGTATTTTTTGCAGGTCAACGGCAGCGGCAAGAAACCAGTCAACACATTGGTGAATGTCAACAGGTCAACAGGTTTACCTAATTTGTTTTCTCCAAGAATCCACAAATTCATCTGTTTGCTTCCACACCAAAGTCAGCAGCAACAGATTGGTGCCGTCTGTGGAAACCGAAAAAGCAACCAGACCTAACTTCATCAGCGAGACTAGTTTCAAGCCATGCATCCAAAAGAGAAGGGGAAAGCAGCGGTCTCCAGCCGAAGAACCACTTCTCTTCCTCCTCCCCCTCCTTCGACTCAAGGTGTTCCTCCTCAACAGGCCCCTCCAGGGATTCGAGGGGCTGCCCAGGGGGCTCTCGTGGGAGTCGTCCAAAGCAACATCCTCCTCAGGACTATGTCACGGTCCACAATCCTCCGGTTGACTCTATGGCTTCTCAAAGTCCCCCCGAGCGGGATCTCTGTCAAGTGATTGCCGACCGCGAAAGGGGGGTCGACCTTCGAACTCACCTGAATGGATGGCGAGCCCTTGAGGGAGTCCATCAACCTGAGCACCCAGGGGTCTCAAGAGTCCGGACTCCCCGTCGACCGAGGATTCAGAAGATCCCCTCCCCCGCGGAGGCGAAGAGAGTCCCCTCAACGTCATCGGCGGAGAACCCATTCTCCCATAAGCCGAGCCACACATGGGGACTGCTAAGCTGAAGAGACACCAGTCACAAGGGTAGAGCTTCAAGACTTTCAAGCAGCAATCTTGTGGGCCCTCAATGTCTCCACAAATAACGACCAGAGGCCACCTATTCCTGAGCCAGCTAGGAGCCACCGCCTTCACACTACCAGTCCTCGTCCATCTCCAAGCTACCATCGCCGCAGCCCCAGTCCACCTTCGTACGAAGATGAGTCCCGGGGCTCGGCAAGATATGATTGAAGAGAAGACTCGGTCTACCGCCGTCTCCGCGAGATGGAGAGGCGCCTTAGTCGAATTGACAGGGAAGAAGAGCAACTGGCGATAAACCTCTGCCCGAGCAGGCCTCCATTCTCCTGCACCATCATGGAGGCCCCCGTCCCAGAAAACTTCAAGTCGCTTCACTTCGAGTCGTATACCGGGGAGTCGGACCCCGCGGATCACATAGAGAATTTCAAAATTCTCATGATGATCCACCATGCTTCAGACGCCCTCCTTTGCAAGATCTTTCCTACCACGCTGAAGGGCCCACGAGAGTGGTACTTTCGACTCGCCCCGGCCTCCATCTCCTCATTCGATCAGTTCGAAGGGCTCTTTCTTACTCATTTCGTGAGTAGCCGCCGGATCGAGAAAACAAGTGTATCTCTGGTGATCCTCAACCAAAGAAAGGGTGAACGCCTAAGGGATTACGTTCGGTGTTTCGCCGCTGAAGCCCGGTCCATTCCCTCCCTCAATCAATCAGTAGCCTCTGTCGCATTCGAGCGCAACGTCACTAACGCCGACCTCAGGGCATCCCTTGCCAAGAAGCCTCCTCGAAACTTCTCAGAACTCCTGCTTAAGAGTGAGAAGTACATTCGAGTGGAAGAGGCTCTCAACCCCCTACTCTTGAGGAATCATATTCCGGGAACAAACGGAAGAATACGAGCGAAGAGGGGTCCCCAAAATTCCAGAGGGACGACAATGGCCAACGCCGTCCAGCTCCTCGTTTTGAGAAGTTCACCCCCCTTATTGCTAATATATCAGTTCTTATGGAGGTGGATAAGGAAGAGCTACTCCGCGCTCCCCCTAGAATGAATACCCCTGGCAAGAAGAGGGACAGGGATAAGTGGTACCGCTTTCACAGGGACCACGGCCACGACACGGATGATTGTCGGGCTCTCAAGGAGGAGATCGAAGAACTCATACAGCGGGAGCACCTGACCAAGTTCGTCCAAAAAAATGGGGCTGAACCTCCACCCTGGGGAGCCTACAAACGAATAGAGAGGTCCGTCGAGTTTCAAGATTCTGAACCTGGGGCCGTCCTTCACCTCATCCAAGGAGGTCAAATGGGGGGAGAACCAAACTCCTCCCAAGAGGCCTTCACCTTATCGTAGAAGTAGGATCTCGGTTTTCAATAAGGCCAATGCTTGTAACACGGCCAAGAAGCATGTAATAATGGCTCGCCCTATTGAAGCGGCCACTTAATTTATCTCAATAAAACTTAGCATTTTTTCATTGAAAATTATTGCTCTTACTTCATCTCTATCTCTCCGAGTCACATCTACGACTCGTTAAATGGTGAGTTCAGAGTCCAGCTTCTCCTACATGGCTGCTCCCACAACTTATCAAGCTCAAAAAAATGAGTTTGGAGTTCAACATTAGGTTCGACGTTGCTTTAGCCGCTTGCAAACAAGCAAGGGTGGGGCAGCTCACCATTCGAAATTGCTCCTACAACTCGTTAACCCCCTCTAACAACAAGTTTGGAGTCCAAAACTTGGCTCGATTCCTCTTCAACTACTCGCTTACAAGCGAGTAAGAAGTGCTTCGCCATTCGGAATTGCTCCCACAACTGTTGAATCTCTTTAAACGACAAGTTTGGAGTCCAAAATTTGGCTCGATTCCTCTTCAACTCCTCGCTTACAAGCGAGTAAGAAGTGGTTCGCCATTCGGAATTGCTCTCACAACTGTTGAATCTCTTTAAATGACAAGTTTGGAGTCCAAAACTTGGCTCGATTTCTCTTCAACTACTCGCTTACAAGCGAGTAAGAAGTGGTTCGCCATTCGGAATTGCTCCCACAACTGTTGAGTCTCACTTAAACAAGTTTGGAGCTCAAAACTCTCCCTAGAGTTGCTCTTCAAACTTGTCTCCAAGACGGCTCTCTCCTAGAGCCAAGCTCTTCACTCCGCTCGTCTCCAGGGCGGACCTCTCCTCAACAAGTTTAGAGTTAAAACTCTCCCCTAGAGTTGCTCTTCAAACTTGTCCCCAAGACGGCTCTCTCCTAGAGCCAGGCTCTCCGCTCTGCTTGCCTCTAGGGCGGACCTTTCCTCAACAAGTTTAGAGCTAAAACTCTTCCCTAGAGTTGCTCTTCAAATTTTCCCCAAGACGGCTCTCTCCTAGAGCCAAAGCTCTCTGCTCCGCTCGCCTTCAGGGTGGACCTCTTCTCAACAAGTTTGGAGCCAAAACTCTCCCCTAGAGTTGCTCCTCAAACTTGTCCCCAAGACGGCTCTCTCCTAGAGCCAAACTCTCTGCTCCGCTCGCCTCCAGGGCGGACCTCTTCTCAACAAGTTTGGAGCACAACTCTCTCTAGAGTTGCTCCTCAAACTTGTCTTCCAAATGGTTCTTTCCTAGAGCCAAGCCCTTCGTCCCACTCGCCTCCCGAGTGGGCCTCTTCTAAGCGATTTCGGAGCTCAAAACTTTCCCCTAGAGTTGTTCCTCAAACTCGTCTCCCGAACGACTCTCTCCTAGAGCCAATCTCTCCGCTCCGTTCGCCTTTAAAACGGACCTCTTCTCAACAAGTTTGAAGCCAAAACTCTTCCCTAGAGTTGCTCTTCAAACTTGTCCCCAAGACGGCTCTTTCCTAGGGCCAAGCTTTTCGTCCCACTTGCCTCCCGAGTGGGCCTCTTCTAAGCAGGTTCGGAGCTAAAACTCCTCACTAGAGTTGCTCCTCAAACTCGTCTCCCGAATGGCTTTCTTCTAGAGCCTTGTGATGTTCTTCACTCTGCTCACCTCCAAAGCGGACATCTTCTCAACGAGTTCGGAGCACAACTCTCTCCTAGAGTTGCTCCTCAAACTTGTCTTCCAAATGGCTCTTTCCTAGAGCCAAGCCCTTCGTCCCACTCGCCTCCCGAGTGGGCCTCTTCTAAGCGAGTTCAGAGCTCAAAACTCTCCCTTAGAGTTGCTCCTTGCACTCACCCCTAAGAATGGATCTTCCCATGGCTCTTACGAGGATCTTCCTATGCCCATCTTCTTCGCCCCTAGGAGTGGGGCTCCTCTTCGAAGATTCTGAAGACCAAAACACTCCTCAACTTCATGAAGACAAGGATGTTGCAGGGCTATTTTGACCATGAAGAAGGGTGATTCTTCAACCCACTCTTAAAGAGAAGTTGTAGATCTTCGAGTTAGCTTCGAAACGAGGGGTCGCACGCCCCGATCGTACCTCCGTAGCACCGAAAAAGTGGATCGAACACAGCTATGCCGAACTACCGGGGCACCGACCTCCGTATTGGGGAAAAAACACCCCCGAGCTCCTTGGACCGTCAGATCGTCCAGATGTTCGCGCCAACGGCTGATGGATGGCCACGTCCACAAAACGACAAAATCACGTTTTCTTGTGATCCACGCCTTCGTGCCTCGTGATTCGCGCTATGATCGTGATCAACTGTGGAGATGGAGCCACGTAGCTCGGATCTAAAATCTGAGCTACTGAGCTACCAAGCTGCAAAATGGCAAAAAATTTACCTCAAAATTCGTGCTCAATCATGATCAGCAGCTCAGATTCAAACAATCAAGCAAGACCCACACTGCATCAAAAGTGAACCAACTCTCCCTCCTCTTCTTCGTCAGATTAGCCACATTCTGAGCTACTTTGTCACAAAAAAGGCGCCACGTGGCGTCACCTGGTAGGGGAACAACGCTTTGTTTTGAGACACGCACCATCTGATCGTGATTAATGGCTCGGATTCACCAAACAAACAAGCCAATAAAGAGAAGATGAGATAAAGGGTTAACGGGTCGGGTCCAAACCCATTTGGACCCAAAACCCGAACCTCCTCTCTCCGTTTTCTTCTTCTCCTTCAGCAACTTCCTGCCAAAAAAGGAAAAAGGAAAAAGGCAAAAACCCCTCACTATTCTTCAACCTCCAAACCAAAAATCGAGCTCACCTAACCCCCTCTTCGTCGAGCTCCCGACCTCCAGCCCAGCTCTCGCACGACAGCTGAGGCACGTCAGCACCATCGACGAGTCCTCGTCGAGCTTGAGAAAACCACAGCGTCGAGCCAACCTCCTCTCCATGGTCGAGCTCCACCCTCGCCGATGCCGAGCATGAGCCAACTCCCCGCCATCTCCTTTCACCAACGCCGAGCTCCTCTCTGCATACATTCCTCGTCGAGCTCCTCTCTCGATGAGCCAACCGAAGAGCCCACGCCGAGGTCGAACCCATCGACATGGCTCCGACGAGCACCCACGAGCGTCGAGATCTTCTTCCACCGAGCTCCAAGCTCTGCGCCAACTCGTCGAAGCCGCTCGACGAGTTCCACCTCCGCAGTCACGAGCACCAAAAACCGAGCTCTCTCTCCAAGCTCCGTCACTACTAAGCTCCTCGCCGACACCGAGCTTCGAGCTCCCCTCCATCGCCGAAGCTCAAGTTCTTCTCCATGCGGACCCCTCTCGACAGCGGAGCTCGAGCTCCAACATCTCTTTCGCCGAGCTCCAAACCTCCACAACACACCGACACTCGAAGCTTCGTCGAGACACCGACCAAGTCCCACTCAAGCTCTCCATTGAGCGCAAATCAACACCACTGCTTCCGAGCTCCCTCTTCGACATCCGCCGAGCTCTAACGTCTCCGCGCCATGCTCCACCCTCACCGAACTCCGCCTCCCATGGTTCTCTCGAGCTCCCACTCCTGTTCGAGGAACTTATCGAGCTACACCCCGTGCAGAAGAACTTCGCTCTCCGTCCGCTGAGCTCCTCTCCGACGCGAGATTCTCTCGCTGTTGAGGTGGCGCCGAAGGAAGGGGACGAGAGTCGAAGACGAAGAGGAGAGCATAAGAAAGAAGAGAACAGAGTAGAGGAGAAAGAGACGGAGTGGAAAGAAAGAAAGAAAAAAAAACTGCCACGTGGCTGTCAACGCGAGCGTTGATCGTGCCACATGGTGATACTGGTGCGTCGGCGACGGGTGCCGAGCTACCGGGGCACCGAGCTCGTAATTGGAGAAAAAATGCTGCCGAGCCACACGAGCCGTTAGATCATCTCAAAATTCGTGACACGACCTGATCAACGCACAGATTAGCGCCACGTGGCTTCGCTTTGTGATGCGCGCCATCTGATCATAATCGATGTCCAGAAACGCGCCACATGTCCAGGTAATAATTAATTAATTAATTAATTTATTTATTTATTTATTTGAATTAATTATTTAAAAAATTGAAAAATTAATTAAAAAATTCTAAAAATAATTATTAATTCGGAAAATTATTAAAATTCTAAAAATAATAATTATTAAATTATAATAATTAATTAAAATTTTTGATAATTAATTATTTAATTCGGAAAATGAATAAAATATTCTAAAAAATAAGGAAAATTCAGAAAAATCTGAAAAAATCACAAAAAAATCAGAAAATTCTTAGAATATTTTGGGCATTTTACAAGCCCAGAATAACACCTTTACACCTCGAGCAAGATCTGAACTCCTTTAAGAACACCGATATAATTCCGTACGCCATTAGAACAACAAAACTACTCCTTAAAGACTGTAGAACTCAGTCTCCAGGAGTGGGGGGCTCGTGATATGGCTAAAAATAGAATTAAATCGGGACCGTTCAAATCGGACACGAATCTTAAAGCTCAGGGGTAAAACGGTAATTTCACCTACAAACGGGTCCGAAATGGGGACTGGATCTTTCTTCAAAGCCTAATAACCCATAAACGGATCTGTCTTACTGGGTATGGGTATCAACCCGTTACAAACCAGTTCAGAAGGATAAAGAAGAATTCATATTCACAATTATCTCTAAGAGGTGGTTTTAACCACTTCTATCCATTCACACCGGAAAGTAGAGATATGTTCTTATCTCGAAACGGATCCCTAAGGTGACTATAAAAATTCCTCTCCCCCCACCATAACAAGGTAATCAATCTTTTTCCAGTTAAAGCTCTTTCTTAATCATTCAGATTACTGACAAGAGCGTTGGAGGGTGCGTTGCCGGGATCCATCCGGGTGTTTCGTACTTTTTATAGGTCAACGGCAGTGGCCAGAAACTAGTCAACACATTGGTGAAAGTCAACAGGTCAACATGTTTGTCTAATTCGTTTTTTTCAAGAATCTACAAATTCATCTGTTTGCTTCCACACCAAAATCAGCAGCAACAGACACGATCTAGGCAGCACGCATCGGGTTGAGCAACAAGGTGCCCAAGGACAAGAAGAGAGAAAGGACGACGAGCAAGTCCTCGTCCGTGAAGGCTATTATGAGCTCCTCAACCTCTACCCCGGTGGTCGCTTTGGGCTCACCTCCAATTGTGTCAAAGAGCCCTGCCATGGGCAGTCTCACCCTTGTTGCGGTTATCGTAGGCGAGCGCCCCCTGTTGATTGATGAGGCTAATGCATTTCTCATTGACGAGGAGAAGAAGATCTATGTGTCAAATTGGGGAATCAAGCAGTACGATGTCTTCCTTGGAGATTCGGCGAGCTGTATGGATGCGATTTGACACCTCCCAATCCCGAAGGACAGGAGCAAGATGGCTTCTGAGACGATCGGTTCCTCCTCTATGGAGGTCTCTCTAGCCACCATTGCAGTATGTATTATGTGATTCATCATAGCCTTCCATTCTTTTATATCCTTTCAACGTTTTGATGTTCTTCTTCTTTGCAAATCACTTACCACTTCAGCAACTTGTTGGACCAGGTAGTGAAAGAGGAGAGGCTTTAGAAAGCCGCGGCCGACAAGGCCAAGTTGGAGAGGACGTAGGTCGTCAAGGCTTTGGAGGCTGCATAAAGAGAGAGAGAGAATGAGACTCCTCGCTCGAGTTGCTCACCTCGAGGCTGAGTAGAAGAGGGAGTGGGATTCGGAGGCTAAGGAGAAGGAGGCTACGGTGATCGGGGTGAGAGCCGAAGCTGAGGAGCATCTCTACACGAACATGAAGAAGGCTAGGGCCATCCAAGACGCAGCCTAGTGCGTTCTTGGGTTCGGTGGGAAGCGATACCACCTTAGGCTGAAGCTGAAGTCGAGAGAGGAGCCAGTCACGAAGGAGTCGGAGGACGAAGAGAAAAAGTAGGTGGCCTAGGAGGAGTCGATGGCCGAGGAGGTGAATACCCTGGAGGGGGACACATGGGCGAAGGGTAAGGAAGTAGCTGAGGCTTCCGCTCTCGTGTCCCCATCGACCGAGGTTGCCCATTGACTTCTCATTGTTGCTTTCAGTCTTTTGATGTCGTAAATATGCCTAATAGCGGATTGGCCACCACTGATGTAACTTTTATTTTGACTAAATGAGAGTGCTTTTGGTGTCCAACATTTGTATTTTTCTCTTGTGGGCAAGTAATTTGGATGTGTTTTGTTGTCTAGAGTTGAAGAGCCGCGGGGGAAACTCTAGGGAAAGCTGGTCTCCGGGTCCCTTATGTTTAAATTAATATGTTGTGGGAGCAGCTCTAGGGAAGAGCATGACTCTGAGCTTGCATGCTGAGAAGTTAACTAATTTCAGGAGTAGTTCGAGTGTCGAGACTCGAGCTCCGAACTTGCTTGTTTGTGAGTTGTGGGAGAAGCTTTACGCCACAATTTTGAACTCCAAATCGGCCTTTTAAGGAGTCAACGAGTTTCAAGAGCAGTTTTGAATGACTAGCTCTGCTTCGAACTTGCTTATTGGCAAGTTTCTTGAACGACATCGAACCTTGAGTTTGGACTTCGAACTTATTGTGGAGTTAGCGAAGTTAATGAGCTGTTTTTAGTGACGAGTCCTGCTTCAAATTTGCTAATATGCAAGTTGCTTGAGCAGCAATGAGCCACGAGTTTGGACTCCGAACTTGTTATTAAGAATTAACAGGTTGCGGGAGCAACTCTGGAGAAGAGTTGAACTCCGAACATGTTATTTTAGACTTAGTGAGTCGTTGATGTAGTTCGGGGGAGGCACTGAGCACCCAACTCACTGTTCACATCCAGAGAGTAGTACAAGAATTTTTGAAATAAAATGCTAAGTTTAATTGAAAAATAAATTTAAGTGGCTACTTGGGCAGCTAATTAGAAATCTTAAAAGATCTAAAGGGAGGGTGTTAAGCGTCCTCGTTCAACTTCATCAGGTGTTCAACTTCTTGTTCTTGATATCTCCTTACCCCCCCCCCCCCCCCCCCCCAGGTTTTCAAGTCGCTAAACTCTTGGATGACGACTTTGGAGACCTTATATGGTCATTCCCAGTTTGGAGAAAGCTTCATCTTCTTGCGTTGGTCAGAGATTGAGTTTTTGGAGGACAAGGTCCCCCTCCTTGAGGTTTGCCGGGCGGATCTTCTTATTGTAGACTCCCCCCCTCCCCCCCACCATTGATAAATGTGTCTTCGGAGGGCGAACTTTTCACGAACTTCTTCAATAAGGTCAAGGTTTCCTAGGAGGTTATTTGAGTTATATTCTTCATTGAAGGAAAGGAGGCAAAGGGATGGGGGTCTGACCTCTAGGGGATCAGTGCCCTGAAGCCAAAGGAGAAATTGAACGGGGATTCTCCTGTTAGGGTTCTTTTTGTGGTCATGTGGGATCAACATGCATTTGAGAGCTCTTCTACCCAATACCACTTAGGAGATTCGTCGAGCCTTTGGTTGAGCCATCGAGGATCTGTCGGTTGGCATTGTCAGTTGGGTTGTCGGTCTGGGATATGAGGTGGAAGAGAACAGCTGTTCGTTCCCTAGGTCGATGCAAAATTTGCGGAATTCCTTGGCAGAAAATTGGGTTTTATTGTCGGTGACGTGGATTTGGGGGATCCCGAACCTACAAAAAATGATCTTCCAAAAGAATTCCTGAATTTTCTGCTAAGGGACTGTTTGGTTCAAAGGAGGGGAGGGGAGGGGAGGGGAGGGGAGGGATTTTAATGGAGGGGAGGGGATGGGAGGGAAAGAGAGGGATGGATTTTAATCAAGACTCTGTTGGTTTAAAGGAGGGGAGGGGAGGGAAAATAATTATCTTCTTGTTTGGTTCACAAGGAGAGGGAAAGAATTTTATAATTAAATTACTTTTATACCATTTTACATTTTAGGAGAGCTTATGCATTATTGTTTCTAATTCTAATTTGGTAATATAAACAAAATAATGAAGGCAGATTGATTGATAGATATTATTGCTATAGCAATCAATACAGATGTTTGGTAATACTAGTGCCTTTAGCCTAAGAATTTCTGTTTTGTTTGGATTTTAAGTCTTTAAATATATTTTATTTAAAAAAAAGTGCGCAAGACCTTTATAAGTATCATTATGTCAACATGTTAAATTATTCTAATTATTTGATACATTGAAACGAAACAGAGAAAAAAAAGAATACAACCCTCACTATTTCATTCTTGTAATGTAGTATTACAATGCTAATAACTTTTTTAAGTAGTTGAAAATCATGATACTAATCAAAGAAGCTAAGGATAGGAAACACATTTGCACCAGAAAAGAACAGCCATTTAGTTTAAATTACCCAAAGGCAAAGTTTTTGTATCTTGCCATTGGGTGTAGCATTTGAATATTATATGAATTGTATGATACAAAAAATTTTTCTTCCGAATGAGCTGAATTCCTGTTGTTTAAGTACCACTGGCTAATTTTAAACATGCGGGATGGCGGGACGATGGACGGAGATGAGAGGGGAGGCGATTGGGGGGGGGGGGGGGGGGGGGGGGCTAGGGAGAGCGCGGGTGGGAGATGGAGAGTCGAGAGAGAGAGATGATCTTTTTTTATTTTAGGGATTTAGATCTAAAAAGAGCAATTTAGTCCAATCACTTAAAAAAAATTAGACCTATTTTCTCTTCTCTCCAAATCCCCCTAATATTGGAAGGGAGCCAAAATTGCCTCAGGAGGGATTTTGCACCCCTCCATTCCCCTCCCCTCCTCTCATAAAAAATGAACCAAACAAGAAATGTTTTAAAAAATCCCTTCCCTCCCCTCCCCTCCCCTCCCCTCCCCTCCAACCAAACAGGCCTTAAGTGATTGAGGCTAGCAGTTCCGCTTTGACCTACATTGTGAAGTAATCGGTAGCTACCACCAGGAAGTTCCTCTGTCCAGCCACAGGGGGAACCGGTCTGAGCGAGTCCATTCCCCACATGGCGAAGGGGATCAGACTCGACATTGAGCTTAGGTCGGTTTGAGTCACCCACTTCATTGGGGAGAACTTCTGACAAGAGGTGCACCGACGGATGTGGTCTTGGGGGCATCGAGGAGTAAGACCTAATAGTACCCATGTGACTACCACCATTTCGTTTATGTACTTCTCTGAGTGCATACTCGGGGAAGAGGCATCGTAGGCAAGGCTTACTATCTATAAGAGTATATGAGAGCTTGTACATGACTAATTCGATAAGTGTGGATCTTTCTGGCTTCTTTAGGATCCGATGGGAGGATTTCCTTACCGAGGAAGTTGACCACAGATTTCATCCAACAATTTTCGGGTGTCTGAGGAGCGATCCCAACACTTCCTTTTTGATGTTTAGCTTGAGTAGGACCTCAATGAGCACCGTGTGGTCGAGTCATTCGAAGGAAGCTGAGGCTAGTTTATAGAGGGCATCTACTTGTCTGTTTTCTTCCAGAGATATGCGAGTGGCTTCTGCTTCTTTGTATGTAGCTAGTGTTGATTCTTGATTTTGATGGTCACAACACATTGCAACATGTGTCTATGCTATACAGCTAAAATTGCAAGTTGTACATACAAAAGACCATTTCAGCTGAACAAATGAACAAGCACAAAGGCTCCAGATAAAGACTGTTTTAGACAACACTCAAGACAAGACTCAGGACAAGACTCAAGACTCAAGACAAGACTCAAGACTCAAGACTTCAAGCTCAAATGTGTCAAATTGTTGTCTTGTAAACATTGTATTTTTTCTTCTGTTGAGTCTTAGGATGATTGTAAAGCCTTGTCACACACACACACACTCACTATTTTACAATGTGTGGTTTTCATAAAACAACAAAAAAGAGTCAAAACAGTTTGAAGTAATTTAACTGTTGAGTACCAGTCAACTGATGCCTCTGGCAGTCGACTGGCAGTACAAAACTGTTTAAATTTATTCAAACTCTGACCAGTCGACTCATATGGCAACCCAGTCGACTGTTCGACTGCTTTTGACCGTTTTCTGTTTTCAAAATCGAATTTTCAAAATCAAAAGTTTTAAGATCCGTTGGTTGACAGTTGGAATAACTGTCTCCCAACGTCCAGGAGATCTAACTCTATAAATAGAGTTCAGATCTCACTGAAAAGATCTTACAACATACTTTCTAAGATCCGAGCATTCTTTGAGAAATTTTAAGTGAAAAAGTGAGAAAAAACTTTCAAGTTTAAATCCTCTGGTTCTCTACACTCAGTCCAGTATAACAACGATTTCGTTCTGGACTGGGTATAGAAGTCGACCTTGTTTTAGCCACGTACAACAACATAATACACCAACAAGGCTATAGGTTGACTGTAAAGTTTTTCTTGTTTCTTTTTGCTCTCGGTTGGAGAGTGGTTTAGACTCTAGGTTGTAGAGTCGGTTTGTTTCACTCTTAGTGGTAGAGTGGGTCTGCTTTCTCTGGTTGAAAGAAAGGTCTACGGGTTAGACAAGGTTGTTGTCTTAACGCCGCAGGGTATTCTTGTAAACTTGTTTTTCAAGAATAGTGGAAATCTCAAGTGGGTTGCTTGGGGACTGGATGTAGGTCGGAAGGACCGAACCAGGATATATCTTGTATACTCTGTGATTGGTTGTCTTGATCTTGCATTTACTTTTGTTTACTTAAGTTCTGTAAAACTTGTCTGGACAGTCGACTCCTTACACTATTAGTCGACTGGTCAGTCTCGTATAAGTTGTACTTTCATTGTGTCTTCAGTCGCCTGTCTCATCTATAAGTCGACTGCACAGAGTTGTTGTATTTGCTTTAATTTGGTCATATCAGTCGACTGGTTCACAACCAAGTCGACTGCACCGAAGAAAATTTCCGCAGTTTTTTATTAACACTATTCACCCCCCTCTAGTGTTTGTTGTCTCGCCTACAGGATCCAACACTTGGTATCAGAGCAAGGTTACAGGCTATGGCAACTACTTCAAATACAAATCAGTACCATGAAGGCCAATCTACACAACGACCACCGCTATTCGATGGAACTAACTACAATTATTGGAAGTGCCGAATGAGAATCTACCTCCAATCAATCAACTACGAGATATGGCAAATGACAGAGACGGAATACACTGCTCCTACTATTCCATATGCACAATGGAATGATGATCAAAAGAACCAAACGATGAACAATGCCAAAGCAATGAATGCTTTATTTTGTGCACTCACAAAGGAAGAATTCAACCGTGTATCTAATGCTACAACTGCACATCAAATCTGGCATACACTCGAGGTAACACATGAAGGAACAAATAAAGTTAAAGAGTCTAAAATCTCTGTTCTTGTTCACAGGTTTGAGATGTTCCGAATGAAGGACAATGAGACTGTGTCCGAGATGGTCACCAGATTTACAGATATCACAAACTCTCTTGTGGCACTTGGAAAGACATACACTCAAGCAGAGATGGTTAGAAAAGTCTTACATGCACTCACTCCAGAATGGGAGAAGAAGACCACGGCAATAGAAGAAGCAAATGATTTGTCACAACTTTCTCTTGAGAATCTTGTGGGAAATCTCATGGCATACGAGGTTCAACTTGAAGATCGAAAGAAGGATGCAGAATCACACCAAGCAAAGAAGAAATCTTTGGCTTTTAAAGCCATGACAAACTCGGAAGATGAGGAAGAAGATGAAGAGGAGATAGCAATGTTCACCCGAAGATTCAAAAAATTCTTAAAGAAGGGTAAGTTTAATTCTAAAAATAGAGATTCTAATGACCCTCCTACTTGTTTCAGGTGCAATAAAACAGGTCACATGAAGAAGGATTGTCCCCTAGAAAATGCGAAGAACAAGGGTAAACCATCCAACTTCAAGAAGGACAAATACTCAAAGAATAAATTTGCCAAGAACAAGAAGGCCTATCAAGCTACATGGGATGATAGTGATTCCTCTTCCGAAGAAGAAACGGATGAAAACAATGAAGTGGCAAATATGTGCTTCATGGCTTCACAAGATCATGTAAGTAATAACTCCGATTCAGAAGATTTACTTGATGCCTTTAATGAAATATTTCAAGAGTTAAAGAAAGAAAAGATTAGAGTTAAGAATCTAGAGAAAGTGGATCAAACACTTTCTCAAGAAAATCTTAACCTTGATAAGGAAGTGAAATCTTTAAATTCTCGCATTGCAAGTTTAGATACTGATCTTGAATCTCTCAAAAAGAATTACGAAGAGATATCAAAGAACGTATCTAAATTTAACAAAGGCAAAGAGAATTTAAATGATGTCCTTCATCATCAAGTAAAATCTAGTCAAAAATATGGTCTTGGTTTTAAAAATTCTTCTATAAAAGAATCTTCTGCTAAAAAGACTAGTAGAATAAATCAGCATCTATTTCTAGTGTTACACACAAGTTATATGAATTTTTTGAAAAGCCTAAGGCTGTAAATGTTAGTGATAAAAGCAAGTCTAATGTTCGGTTAAGTCGACTGAACCAATCTACCAGTCGTCTGTCCAGAGAAATTGAATCTTATTCAACGAGATCAAAACCTCATATAAGTCGACCTAGTGTATCATACAGTCGACTGACTCACACTAGCAGTCGACTGAAGGACACTGTTAAGTCGACTGGACAGAACAAGGTTGTATGGGTTCCAATCAGCTTAAATCAGAATGATAGAATTGCTTATATTAACTCATATGTTTTAACTTTGTGTAATTCTATTAATTATATTCCTGCTTATGGAGGAAGATCAAACTCTTCATGGGTTTGGTTTCCCCCAAACTAATATGTTTTGGACCCAATAAAAAGGGTACCATATTTACCTTGAATTTTTTATAGGTACTCAAGAAAGATCGCTGGATACTAGACAACGGATGTTCAAAACATATGACAGGACATGCCAACCTTCTATCCACCATCCAAAGCATAGATGGAGGAACTATCACCTTTGGAGATAACAATAAAGGCAAAGTCATAGGTATCGGCATGGTCGGTAAAACTTCTAACCCAACCATAGAAAATGTACTATTAGTTAGTGGTTTAAAGCATAATCTATTAAGTATTAGTCAATTATGTGATAAAGGGTATAAAATAGTATTTGAAAAAGATGCATGTTTGATTTATGACTCTACTATGCAAAATGTTATTTTTCAAGGTTTTCGTAAAAATAATATTTATGAATTGTGTTTGAATGCAATAGAATGTTCAAATGATTTTTGTTTAATAGCCTCTAACAATGAATCTTGGCTATGGCATAGAAGATTTGGACATGTGAACATGAAGAATCTCTCAAAATTATCTAAATATAACCTAGTTAAAGGACTGCCAAAACTATCCTTTAAAAAGGATAAGTTATGTGATGCATGTCAACTAGGAAAACAAATCAAATCCACTTTTAAAACAAAAGAGGTAATTTCTACTAGTAGGCCGCTCGAATTAATTCATATAGATTTATTTGGCCCTACTAGAGTTGCTTCTTTAAATAAAAGTAGATATGTATTTGTTTTAGTAGATGATTTTTCAAGATTCACTTGGACATTCTTTTTAAAACATAAAAATGATGCTTTTGATGAATTTGCATATTTTTGTAAACGTATTCAAAATCAAAGATCTCTAACCATAGTCACTATTAGAAATGATCATGGTGGAGAATTTGAGAATGAAACATTTACAGAATATTGCAACAAGAATGGTATAACACATTCATTTGCATTTCCTAGAGCTTCACCACAAAATGGAGTGGTTGAAAGAAAGAATATGACTTTGCAAGAATGCGCACGTACCATGCTTGTTGAAAGCAATTTACCAAAGCACTTTTGGGCTGAAGCTGTTGCTACAGCTTGTTATGTTTTAAATAGAATTCTTATAAGACCTAAGCTAAAGAAGACTTGTTATGAGTTGTTTTTTAACAAAATTCCTAAAGTCTCTTACTTTAAGACATTTGGTTGTAAGTGTTTTATTCTAAACACAAAAGATAATTTAGACAAATTTGATTCTAGATCTAATGAGGGTATCTTTTTAGGATACTCAAATAGGAGTAAAACATATACAATTTTCAATAAGTCTACAATGACTATTGAAGAGTCAATGCATGTTACATTCGATGAATCTCTACCTTCATCAACTTTAAATAAAGATGATGAAACTGATTCATCACCTTTAAATAATGTGATTAAATCTTTAGAACAAACTAGTCTGGCTGATAAGTCGACTGATGTAAAGCAGTCGACTGAAGAACCTGTCAAGTCGACTGATCCTATTATGATATCTTCAACTTTACCAAAATCATTTGTTGAAGTTAAAGATCATCCTCATGACTTAATAATTGGTGACATCTCCCATGGTATTCAGACACGTTCACATGTTAATATGATTTCTCATACAGCATTCTTGTCGGATTTTGAACCGAAAAATATACAAGAAGCTTGTGAGAATGAATATTGGATGAATGCCATGCAAGATGAACTAAACCAATTTATAAGGAATGATGTATGGGATTTAGTTCCACGACCTCCTGATCAGACTATTATTGGTACCAAATGGGTATTTAAAAATAAGTTAGATGAATCAGGACAAGTTGTAAGGAACAAGGCTAGATTAGTTGCTCAAGGATATAATCAAGAAGAAGGTATAAATTTTGATGAAACATATGCTCCTGTTGCTAGACTAGAATCTATTCGTATTTTATTATCTTTTGCTTGTTTCATGAATTTTATACTTTATCAAATGGATGTTAAAAGTGCTTTCCTTAATGGGTTTATTAAAGAAAATGTTTATGTTAAACAACCACCAGGTTTTGAACATGAACAATTTCCAGATCATGTTTACAAATTGAAAAAGGCTTTATACGGTCTTAAACAAGCACCTCGTGCTTGGTATGATCGTCTGAAAACTTTTCTTTTAGAAACAGGATTTGAAATAGGTAAAGTAGACACTACATTGTTTATTAAGAGAGTTAAGAATGATATCTTAATCATACAAATATATGTTGATGATATAATTTTTGGTTCTACCAATAATAATCTATGTCAAGAGTTTGCTAATACCATGAAAAACGAATTTGAGATGAGTCACATGGGTGAACTCAATTATTTCCTTGGACTTCAAATTAAGCAGTCCTCAAATGGCATATTTATCAATCAAGGAAAATATGCAAAGGAATTACTCAAACGTTTTAACATGGATAGTACTAGTAGTAAATCCACACCTATGGCTACTACTACTACTCTTGACAAAGATATATTAGGTAAGAGTGTTGATCAAAAACTCTATCGAGGTATGATTGGTTCACTCTTATATATTACTGCAAGTAGACCAGATATTATGTTCAGCGTATGTTTATGTGCTAGATATCAATCTAGTCCTAAAGAGTCTCATTTAAAAGCAGTGAAACGAATTTTAAGATATATTAAAGGCACGTCTGAATATGGTTTATTTTATCCACGCACCGATAATTTTCAACTTCTGTCATATAGCGATGCTGATTTTGCTGGAAGCAAAACTGATCGCAAGAGCACTAGTGGTACATGTCACTTTTTGGGACATTCACTAGTCTCTTGGTGCAGTAAAAAGCAAAATTCCGTGTCCCTATCAACCACAGAAGCTGAGTATATCGCTGCAAGTTTGGTATATGCACAAATCTTGTGGATGAAACAAACTTTATTAGATTATGGTATTTCATTTGAAAAACCTTCAATTATGTGTGATAATACCAGTGCAATTAATCTATCTAAAAATCCGATTCAATATTCACGTACGAAACATATTGATATTCGACATCATTTTCTACGTGATCATGTTTTAAAAGGAGATATATCTTTAGACTTTATCTCTACTGATAAACAAGTAGCATACATATTTACCAAACCCCTTAAAGAAGATACTTTCATTAACTTAAGAAGAGAACTAGGAATATGTGATTTTATTGATATTTGTTGAAAAGTGTTTCTGTTAAGTCGACTGTGTTTTGAGTAAGAAGAGAACTAGGAATATGTGATTTTATTGATATTTGTTGAAAAGTGTTTCTGTTAAGTCGACTGTGTTTTGAGTAAGTCGACTGTACTATATTTTAAAATATACCTATTTTGTTCTCTGACCAGTCGCCTGATATTTAAACCAGTCGACTGATCAGCAGATTAAAAATTTAGTTTCTTCTCGACTAAGTCGACTGATATACCCTACCAGTCGACTGTCGCGAGTTCAAATGTCTTCAGCGACGATTCATCGCAGCTTTTGAGAAAAACATCTCATCTCTTTTTCACCCGTGACCTCTTATAGTAGCCGTTGATCTCTATTCTCTCAATCTCAGCCTTCCATCTTCGGTTAAAAACCCCTTTTCACCGCCCCCTTCTTCACTTTTACCAATCTCAGTTTTTCCCCAAATCTCCAAACCCTAATCTGAGAAGAAGGTGTAGTCGACTCATTCGGTTGCTGTTGTTCGAATCAGTACTGCTCTCTCTCTTTTTCTTTGGTATAATCCCTCCTACTCTTTTTTTATGGCTCCTAAACGATCTAAGAGATCTCATGAGGGTAGCTCTTCTCAAGATTACTCTCAGTTTTTGTTAAGTCCGGATCTTCTAGAACGTTGGCAATTGATGTGTAGCATTATCATTTTTCCGGGTCGTTTTGTTAATTTTAATGATTTGGATAGGTTTAATCTTGTACCCCTATTCCAAAATTGTAGCCTCTATGAATATCTTTCTCTTGCTAACCAACCCGATTATTATCCACAATTAATCTATCTCTTTTATACAAATATGAGAGTTGTCCAATTAAGAGATGGAAATGTTGTGATTCGTTCTTCCGTTAAAAATACCAAGATATCTCTCACAACCGAGAGAATCAATCAAGTAATGGGTATTGATAACGAAGGACTTGATTTAGGTGACATAGTCCTTGATGATTTGTCTATCTTATCTAAAATGTTTTTACCAAATCAAGGACCCCCAATGACAAGCAAAAATATAACTCATGTTGCAAAACTAGTTGCTAGAATACTTGCTTATAACATTCTTCCCAAAAGAGGAAGTTATGATCAGTATTCGCTGGAATTGCAACAAGCTGTTTATGCCATTTTTGGTAAAATAGCTATTAATTGGGGTCGTGTCATTTTTTCTAAGCTTCAACAGCATCATGTTCATTTTCTACCCTTTGGAGGTCTCCTCACCAGGGTCTTTACAGCTTATGATATTGATCTCGACTCCGAGACCAATGTCGTTAAGCAATATGAATGCTTCGATCGTGCTAGTTTAGCACGTATGAAGCTTCTTGATTCTCCTCCTAGAACAACCCCTAGGTCTCCTCCACTCTCTCAAGTTCCTTTGGCTTCTACTGCTAGACCTTCTAGACCCTCTGCCTCTTCTAGTTCATCTCTTCCTCAAGCTAACTATGAGGATCCAGCTACTCTCTATGAATGTGTCAATTATCTCATGAAACATTCGGAGACTGTTGATTCTCAGATTCACACCCTTGATTCCAAAATTGATCACTTAACCGATCTTTTCACTTCCCAATTTCCTCCTCCTTCTCATGCTGCTGATGAAGACTCAGACGAGGACAATTGAAGACTTTATTTATCGCTATTATGTAATTTTCTATTTTCTTTGTCTTAATGAACTTATTTATGTATGAGAACATTTCTTGGTTTATTTCTATATTTTTTGTAATGCAAAAGACTGTTTATTCTGCGTTTTTGTTGATGACAAAGGGGGAGAGATATCCTCTTATGTATATATATGTTTACTGTGTTTGATTATATTTCTGTGTATTGAATTGTTCCTCTGGTAAGTCGACTGGCTACAAGCATCTCAGTCGACTGATGTTACTGTATTTTGTGATGTTATTGTGTTTATGTTTTTATCTGTTCAGCCGACTGCCTCTATGTTTTAAGTCGACTGATAACATCTGTTTTATGTATGCATATTGTGTTTTTAATAGGGGGAGCTTTTAAAACCTATGCTTGTATTTTTTCTATATAAATTGTTATCAGCTATTGTGTTGTCATCATCAAAAAGGGGGAGAATGTTGATTCTTGATTTTGATGATCACAACACACTGCAACATGTGTCTATGCTATACAGCTAAAATTGCAGGTTATACATACAAAAGACCATTTCAGCTGAACAAATGAACAAGCACAAAGGCTCCAGATAAAGACTGTTTTAGACAACACTCAAGACAAGACTCAAGACAAGACTCAAGACTCAAATCAAGACTCAAGACTCAAGACTTCAAGCTCAAATGTGTCAAATTGTTGTGTCTTGTAAACATTGTATTTTTTTCTTCTGTTGAGTCTTAGGATGATTGTAAAGCCTTGTCACACACACACACACTCACTATTTTACAATGTGTGGTTTTCATAAAACAACAAAAAAGAGTCAAAACAGTTTGAAGTAATTTAACTGTTGAGTACCAGTCGACTGATACCTCTGGCAGTTGACTGGTAGTACAAAACTGTTTAAATTTATTCAAACTCTGACCAGTCGACTCATATGGCAACCCAGTCGACTGTTCGAGTGCTTTTGACCGTTTTCTGTTTTCAAAATCGAATTTTCAAAATCAAAAGCTTTAAGATCCATTGGTTGACAGTTGGAATAACTGTCTCCCAACGTCCAGGAGATCTAACTCTATAAATAGAGTTCAGATCTCACTGAAAAGATCTTACAACATACTTTCTAAGATCCGAGCATTCTTTGAGAAATTTTAAGTGAAAAAGTGAGAAAAAGCTTTCAAGTTTAAATCCTCTGGTTCTCTACACTCAGTCCAGTATAACAATGATTTCGTTCTGGACTGGGTATAGAAGTCGACCTTGTTTTAGCCACGTACAACAACACAATACACCAACAAGGCTATAGGTTGACTGTAAAGTTTTTCTTGTTTCTTTTTGCTCTCGGTTGGAGAGTGGTTTAGACTCTAGGTTGTAGAGTCGGTTTGTTTCACTCTTAGTGGTAGAGTGAGTCTGCTTTCTCTGGTTGAGAGAAAGGTCTACGGGTTAGACAAGGTTGTTGTCTTAACGCCGTAGGGTATTCTTGTAAACTTGTTTTTCAAGAATAGTGGAAATCTTAAGTGGGTTGCTTGGAGACTGGATGTAGGTCGGAAGGACCGAACCAGGATATATCTTGTGTACTCTGTGATTGGTTGTCTTGATCTTGCATTTACTTTTGTTTACTTAAGTTCTGTAAAACTTGTCTGGACAGTCGACTCCTTACACTATCAGTCGACTGGTCAGTCTCGTATAAGTTGTACTTTCATTGTGTCTTCAGTCGCCTGTCTCATCTATAAGTCGACTGCACAGAGTTGTTGTATTTGCTTTAATTTGGTCATATCAGTCGACTGGTTCACAACCAAGTCGACTGCACCGAAGAAAATTTCCGCAGTTTTTTATTAACACTATTCACCCCCCTCTAGTGTTTGTTGTCTCGCCTACAGGATCCAACAGCTAGAAGTTTCTTTACACGAGCTAAGTACTTGACCATGTGGTCATCTATGACCTCATAGTCTTCTCGGATTTGATTTACTACCAGTTGTGAATGTTGAATATTTATCTACTATGTGGGCCTATATATATTATAAATTATGTATTGTAAATTATCTAAAGGATTATCCCATTTAAAGTGATCTTATATGAGTAAAACTATTGGGATGAAAGACATCTCATTTGATATGGGCTTTGTAATGTGTAGATACCAAATGTCTTCTTTCTATTTTTATGATGGGCCAAAATAGATATAAGAAATGTTAAAGGTCATGACTCTTCACGAAAGGTTTATGAACCCAAAAGTCATGACTCTTCATGAAAGAGTTATGAACTCAAAAGTCATGATTCTTACTGAAAAGTTATAAAATCAAAAGTCATAGGTTATGAACTCAAGAGTCATAAGTTATGAACTTAAAAGTCATAGGTTATGAACTCAAGAGTCATGACTCTTCATAAAAGGGCATGTACTTACTATAAATATAAAGGGCTCTGGTCCCCAGTTGTAGAGAAAAATATACAATTTTCTTCATCCCATTAGAAGAGGAACTAAGGCAAAATTAAGGAAAATCTACAATTGGAAGATCACTAATCCATCAAGAGCATCATCTTTTCCATCAAAGTCTCATGGATCCTTTAGGCATGCTTCCGCATTCATTAATCATATTGAATGACATGTGATTATAGATAGAAATTGATTTTATGTTTGTGCTTGATAAAGAACATGTTTCTTGGTTGATCTTGTTTTTGTCTGCATGATGTTTGAGGATTAGAAATATGTTAATGAGCACAAGTAATTTCAGTTAACAAGTGGTATTAGAGCAACCCGAGTTTCACTCATGAATGATTTAGCTATTTTTTAAGGTCTAGAGTTTCGACAATGGAGTTTTCAATTTTTCGTTTTCTTGATCTTCCATGGTGGTTTTTTTTTTTTTTTTGGAATTGTGCTCACTGTTTTGTGATGTACATTCATTTATGCGTTCCTCTGGACTTGAATTAAATTTGGACTTGAATTTGGGTTTAGTTTTGGAATTAAAAAAAAGAAAATAATTTTCTTCATTTCTCAACTTCTCGCAAGTCAGCATTTTAGGATTAAAGTTTTCAATCAAAATTCAAATAATTGGTCACATTTTTTAGATTATATAATTGTCATTTTTAGTAAACAAATTAAAACAAGAAGTCACCAAAGTGAACCCTCTTGTGTAGATTGTTCACGAGAAATGTTGAATGTTAGTATGTATGTGTATCCATGCGAGTATTAATCAGCCAAAAGGAAGATTATTATTTGACCGAATTGCATACACACCTGTGATGGTAAACATGTGATAATTATAAGGTTGTACATGTGAATGATAAATCAATCCAAAGATGAGTTTATTATTTAATATGCATTATTGTCAATGTTTGATCATTACAATAAGAGTACCACTAGCAATTAATATTATTGTCCAGAGACTTGATATTAATGTTGCGCTAGGTATCTTGAGATGAGTTATGCCATTATTTGAATTTGTTGATGATTAAATTTTGCTTATGATGTGAGTATATTTCTGTTGTTTATTTTATTATTTTTTCAGCTACTATTGCTACTGTATCTGCCAACCTGAATTCGGTTCCGGTCTTTAATGATACAAACTTTAAGGACTAGAAAAAGAACATTTTAATTGTTCATGGTTGCATGGATCTTGACTTTGCACTAAGGATGGAGCAACCCCCTACTCTTACGGACTCCAGTACCTCTGAAGAGAGGAAAAATTATGAGAAGTGGGACTCCAATCGCATGAGTCGCATGATCATTAAGCGCGGCATTCCAGAGGCATTTAGGGGTGCTATATCCGAAGGGATAACAAGTGCCAAAGAATTTCTTACCGAAATTGAGAAATGCTTTGCTAAAAGCGATGAGGCAGAAACAAGCACACTTCTTCAAAGCTTGGTTTCTACGAAGTATAAAGGCAAAGGAAACATTCGGGAGTACATTATGGAAATTTCTAATATTGCTTCCAAGCTTAAGCCCATAAAGCTCGAGTTGACTGAAGACTTACTCGTACATTTGGTGTAGATATCTCTTGTTACACAATTCAGTCAATTTAAGATAAGTTACAACTGTCAGAAGGAGAAATGGTCTCTTAACGAGCTCATTTCATACTGTGTGCAAGAGGAAGAGAGGATGAAGCAAGAAAGGACAGAAAGTGCTCACTTGACAATCACCTCTAAGGACAAAGACAGAAAGAGAAAAAATATGACTGCAAAGAATGAAGCTGCTAAGGGGTACAAAAGAAGCAAAATAAGGGTGACAATAGTTGCTTCTTCTGTGGCATGACACGACATGTCAAGAAGGAATGTACCAAGTACCACGCATGGCGTGCAAAGAAGGGTGTGTTTCTTACTTTGGTCTGTTCTGAGGTTAATTTATCTCCAGTACCTAGAAACACTTGGTGGATAGATTCTGGTGCTACTACTCACATAAGTGTTTCTATACAGGGTTGCCTGAGCTACCAAAAGCCAAATGATGGCGAAAGACACATCTTCGTGGGCGATGGAAAATGTAACCCCTGTTTTCATTAATACGTAATTTTCAAGTATTTTTCTGTATTTTAAATCATTAGTATTTTGTAAGTATTTTTTCCTAATTGATTTATTATTTAAACTATTCTATGAACCCAATTTTATATTTATTTTTCTGAGCCCCAATTATTTATTATAAGCCCAAGTTACATTATTGATTTTATTAATTATTAATGTGAGCCCAAATTGTATTTTGATTTTATTATTATTATTCTGAAACCAAATTGTTTATTCTAAAGCCCAAATTTGTATTTGACTTTGTTAAATTAATCTGAGCCCAAAAGTTTTAGCCCAATGTCCTAATTATTTTATTTATCTAATAATATTTTGAAGCCCAAGCCCACTAAACCAGAACTTATAAAATTGTGCAGACACCTACCCGTATACAGATTTATTTACTCACCCCACTTTTGTCCCGTACTCCAACTTCTCCCCCATTTTGCACGCACACTTCCCCATACCCCCTTGTAACTACCCCCACTTTCTACCCCTATTACTTTAATTATTTTATTAAAACCCCATCTCCCATTCCTGTACCCCCTCTCTCTCCCCATTCTCTACCTCCTCCTCTGCCTCCAATCAAAACAGAGAAACCAAACAAAATAGAAACCAACTCGTCTTCTTCCTCCCACAACTCCTGACTCATCCCCCGCTCGAACTTCGTCGCCAACGTCTCCCGCTCAATCTAGTGCCGTCCTCGACCTCACTCCCCGGTCCCGTTCACCAGCGACGCAACCACTTCGCCTCCCTCTCGCAACAACCGCATCGTCTTCAACATCCCGCTCCTTCATCCGCCATTGTCGACCTCAATTTGAAGCCCCGAATCACCTCGCCGCTGTCGCCTTGTCTTCCTCCTTCGCTCAAGCTCGCCATTGCCAACCCCGAGCTCCCTCGTCGCCAGTACTGTCTCCCCATCTCCACAGCCGCTCTCCGTCTTCAACCCCGTTCGCCCCGTCGCTCGAGCTCTCCATCCTCCGCCGACGAATCAGTGCCGCCCTCCGCTCAACATCCTGCCGTTCCTCGACTTGTCGCCCCCAGTCGCCAGACCCGTCGAACTTTTCCCCGTCGCTTCCAGTCCTCGCCGCTCGACCTCCTCCTCGTCGAGATCGCCACCCTGAGCACGCCGCGCCGTCGCTCGCTGTTCCCCCTTCTCCCGCTCGCTCGCTCTTGCCGCTCAGTCGAACTCCTCTGTCACCTCCAGTCGACATCCGCAGTCGTCGCCACCATCGAGCGCTCGCCTCGTCCCCTCCCCTCTCGCCCTTTCGTCGTCGTCCGCCACAATGCCACTGGTCGAGCCTCCCTCAGTCGCCGCTCCACCAGCTCCTGTCACCGTTCCCATCTCCCATTCTCCCGCTATCTCTCTTCCGCGCTCACACACTCTCTCTGTCGAATAAGGTGAAGAAGAAGAAGTGAATAATAGTGTGTTATTGGGTTGCTGTTGTAGGATTGGGGATTGTGTGGTGTTTAGTTGTAGTTGGAGTGTTATATTGGTGTTGAAGTTGCTGTTTGTATTGTTGGTGTTGGGTCATTTGCTGTTGGAGTATTTTATTGGAGTTGGTGTAGGATTGTTGTATTGGTGTTTGGTGTTGTGAAGTAGGGGATTGGACTGGAGTATTGCTGTTTTGGAGTTGTTGGAGGTGTTTACTATTTTGGAGTTGTGAAGGAATTGTTGCTGAAGGGAAGTTGGAAAGTTGCTATTTTAGGAGTGGTTGATTTGGCGTGGCGGCCACAAATATCTTGCACGTGTTCTGCTGCCCGGGATACTGATCCCGTTATTCTGTCTTTAATTTCATCGTCGTTAACTAACAGGCAAGTGTCTCTTGTACAATCTGTTATTCTAGTACAAGCTCTTTTGCAAAATACCGCAAGTATATTATTTGACTCTATTTGTATTATACATAATCCGTATCCCGTATTCGTACAAGATCACGAATACTTTGTTGTCATATCCATTGCATGAACACGATACACATATATACTTTTAGAACTATATAGGATGTTGTGCATGAATTGTTTGTTCCTAGGTTGCATGTTGTTATAATATATTTTATTCTTGATTAAGTGTTATACATGCCATTAGTCGCATCAACATGTTTTATAGACCCTGAAATATGTTTCCCACATTGCATAAGTCTTGATACTTGATCTCGCCATGTTACCCGTCCTTGTTGTTGCATATAGTTATTGTTCATGTTTAAATTGCAATTAAAAAGATAACAAGCCGGGGTATAAAGGGAAAAGATTTAGTAGTGGGCAATATAGAAGAGCGTACTCGGACGGGGGCTTGTGGTTCCCCGACGCAAATTTGCAAATTTTATGTGTTATGTTTCACGCTACGTTACACTATGTCCACATTGCACGTATCTTGAGACAAGATATACTTGACTTGACTTGACTCAACTCGACTGGATATGTTTCCCGAGTACGTGACCTATAGAATCCACCACTAGTCTAAATGTTTACTTGATTGCGAGTAACAACCATGTGGTATGGGACGCATGAAGTGCTACCTAGTTAGGTTAATGAAAGACATGACATTGACACGTACACTTGCATGATCCGTTTACATGTTACATGGTTATGATGACTTGTTTACTTGTTTACATGTTACTCGTTCATGTTGACACGTTACTCTCACATAATTAACATCGTACGACGTGTTCTAAATTTTAGTACATAACATATATTTTAGCCACATCTTACTGTAATATTTATTGCACATGTACTCCACACATAATCAACAATTTTCACTCCTTTTTCACATCTTTTATACTAATTAGTGTTATTCTTTTTTCCATGATTATGAGGATTAATATTAACTACCTGCGATGACGTGTCGTAGGCACGTGTCCATAAATATATACTTTTAAAAGTAAAAACTCTGTGGCCTCGAACCTACGAACCTACGAACCAGATACCTCCTTCATATTAGTTATGCACGCACGATACACGTAAGTTGGTATGTTTACAAACGACAACTCCAACTCTCCCATTATAATATTAGAGAGAGAGAGAGAATGCTATACAAATATGCACATTTATTGATATCTACTTTATATTCAATTATTAACTTAGCCTTTTCACTTGGTTTTCTTAATGTTATAATAGGTAATGCTAAGAAGCTGAAGGAATTGCTGATTAAAAGTGATAATCACATCTGTGCAGATTGTAGTGCTCCAGATCCCAAATGGGCGTATGTGCTAAAACTCTGTACCAATGAGTATTCAAAACTTTTAATCTACTGTAATTGGATTGAAGATTAATGTTTTTTTGTAATGAAGTGTACACTTACGATTTCTTTGTCTCGCTAAAATGGGGTCATTTTTGCATATTTTGTGCACAAGATGACTTAGTAATGTCTTAGTTACGGTTTTCCCTCCATCTCTATGCAGTAATGTCTTAGCAAAACTATGGCCCTTTAGAACAGAGTTTAAATTTCAATCATTCTTTGCTTTCTTAACATGTCAGCTAATATTGGGGTGTTTATTTGCTTAAAATGTTGTGGTGTTCACAGGAGTCTTGGAGCACACATCTCAAAGGTAACATCACTGGTGCTCTATCTTCATGTTTCTTATCATGTCGTTACAGATCTTTTTGATTGTGAATTAGTACTTTTTAACTCCATTCACCACATATGAATTTTCTTCACTTATTACTTCCATCTGCATAACTTCCTAATTCGTAGTCCCAATTCTTGCATTTTGTTGGTTAATCAGTGATCATAAATAGGTACTGCTCCATAAACATTTACCAACTAAAATTGTGACTACCAACACGAGCCAGTTATGTACATTAGTTGAGATTATGCACATTTATCTTTTCTGAAGTTTATATTGTACATGTACAGGTTATGTCAGTGACTTTGGATGAATGGTCTGATGAAGATATTGACTCCATGACTGAGGTTGGAGGAAACTCTGCTGCCAATTAAATTTATGAGGCTTTTCTTCCTAAAGGAATCTCAAAGCCTAAACCTCATGCAAATATCGAGGAACGGACCAAGTTCATTAGGTGGGAAATATTTTCTTATCTATATAGTAAACTACAACAAAAAGTGAGAGATATTGCTATAATGAGACCAATTCTAATACAAATGTTCTTTAATTGGTCCACAGGTCCAAGTATGAATTGCAAGAATTTTTGAAACCAAGTTTGCGTATAATCTCTTCAGAGAGCTCTTTCAGAACGAGTGAATCAGGGAAGAGTCTGGATAGGTTTTTTGGTTCCGAAAGTTTTAAGATGCTAGTAAGTCATCTCTATAATAATTTGTTATCTCAAGGATTATCAAATTATTAGCAACATCTTTAATAATTTTAGTGTATCAATCATTATCATTTATTATCTGGCAAATTGAATTTTTGGTTTCACTAAGGCTTCAACTTTTTTGGGCTCAACTAAAAATCATACCTGTTTGTTAAGTATTATCATGTTTTAGATTTTGTTTATAGCATTTTGAGTGTAGAAATGTTTGCAGTATTTTGAGGTAATTTCATCAATTTTAGTATCAATTTTGTTAGGGTAACTGCTTTTTATCATCAATTAGTCCAGAAAGCTTCGTCCTTTATGGTTGAAAACCCTAAAATCTCACATACTTTTGGCATTTTGGGTTAAAAAGAGGAATTTTTGTAGGGTTTAGGTTAATTGAGAAGGCTTTTTGCGTGAAAGAGCTATTGAGGTTTAATTAATGGCGTGAAAGAAGAGTTTAAGCCCTGAATTTGAGAGTAGAAATGTGTAAATTTTCGTAAATTTGAGACAGGTTTAATAATGTACATTAGATGTTTACAATAATCACAACTGTTAGGTATTATCATGTTTACAGTATTTTTTCTTCAAAAACATTCTGTTTATAGTATATCCTAGATGTTGAACCTTCGTTTGTTGCATTTTAGACTTGGTTACTTAGATAGACGACAGAACATAATTTACAGTTTTTTGTTCTTTGTATATTTACTTTCAAATAGCTCGATTAGATCAAGTTTATTATTATTATTATTATTTTTAGTCCTTTAGTTTGATTGTATATATTAAATGTGAATGGAACCCTCTAATAAGTATTTAACTTTTATTTTATCCTGTAGTTGATAGCTATAGTTGGGTTTGTTCTGATTGTTAATCTGGTTTTATAATCATCGCTGTTTTAGATTTTGGAGAATTTGTGTTGGGAGAAAATTCAATGAGGGTGATATGAGGTGTTGGTTCTTTCAATTTTTCTTCTGTAATGTTGATGAAGATGATGTTCATTTCGAGAGAGGTTTAAGTGGTAGGATCAAAATGTTGATTGGCCACTCCTTTTGAAGAGAGGTTGAACAAGGTTCGGTCAAATGAGAAGCTCTTCCCTCGAAGGCTTGGCAAGTTAGTTAAAATTTCAATTTTTGTAGCGCCCCGAATTTCTAATATAATATCTTAGAAAATACATGGCACAATCCCAACATCAACTTCAATGTAACAGTACATATAGCCCAAAAACACAAATAATTTTATTCCAAATTCTTATTACAATAATCTTTTACCAACACAGCGGAATACAAAACACATTGAATTACAACATTCTTTTTACAACACTTCGTTTACTAAAATTTTACACAAAGCTCTATTACATCAGTTTGTCTCCAAAACTATCTCAAGCATCCAACCTCCAAACTCTAAGCAACAACCTGTAACATATGAGGCTAGAGATGATCCCTAACCCCCAAAAACTAAAGGGGTCAGCCATAAATGGTGTGAGTGATATAAAAACAACAAACAACATAAATAAACAATAAGCATGGATTCCTAAACAACATATACTGAACGAGAATAATATATACTAAACATGTATTGTGAAGTAAGAAATGGCAGGAAAACATGAAAATATCAAGTGTAGCTTAACTACGTGTTAGGTGTAGAAAACAAGAAAACACATACATAAAACCAAGTCAAGAAAACACAAATCCTATATGCGGACTCTCTAATGCGTACTTGTCGAAGTCTATGCATCCCATTCTACATAGGTTTGGTGCAAGCCCTTAACGTCTCCACATTATAGGGTTCAATCCCCGCTATGCAACTAATCCTAACACGATGACTACTACGAGATAAAGATAAACTGTGAGTACTAGCCCTTGCCCCGATAATTCCGGAGATCAATCCCACACCGCAAGTAACTACTTGGATAATTCCGGAGATATATCCCACACCGCAGGTAATTTACCTGAGATAATTCCGGAGATACATCCCACACCCTAAATAAGATACTTGGATAATTCCGGAGATTAAATCCCACACCGAAACAATGACCCTCATCACATGAATACCCCATGTGCGTCGCCTCGACTCCGATAATTCCGGAGATCAATCCCACACCGCAAGTAACTACTTGGATAATTCCGGAGATATATCCCACACCGCAGGTAATTTATCTGAGATAATTCCGGAGATACATCCCACACCCTAAGTAAGATACTTGGATAATTCCGGAGATTAAATCCCACACCGAAAGCCATACTGAGGTGCATAACCCATGTTTCTGTTCGTCATATAACCACTAGTGCCTGTCCTTATCATTTTTGGGTTATTTAATTACTTAATGAATCTCCTAGAGTCGGTGTACCCTACCGGACTTTACTCAATATCTGAACAACTAAATGCCTCAACAGACCCAAACATAATTAACTCAAACACTGGTATGCTAGGGTCACACACACATCCTCTAGAGACTCAACTCAAATATCTCAACCAAACTCACATCTGAAACTGCTCAACTTAACATCTTGAAATCATATGTTAAAATAGAAGATAAGGTATAGCCTAAAACATTTGAAGAATAAATCATTTGAAGGAAACATTCAAACTTATGAGAACACATCAGCACCAGTCGACTAATACTGAAGTAAGTCGACTGTCCAGAGGGAAAAGTCCATGATTTTAAGAAAATAAGTTAAGTGATATAAGTTGACTTATAAAAGTCATAAGTTGACTTACCAAAATATAAGTTGACTTATAAAAGTCATAAGTTGACTTACCAGATCATAAGTAGACTTATAAAAACATAAGTCGACTTAAAGGAGACATAAGTCGACTTATAAAAACATAAGTCGACTTAGAGGAGACATAAGTCGACTTATAAAAACATAAGTCGACTTACCAGAGAGAAATTCCAGAAATCTTTAAGAAAATATTCTAAGTGTTATAAGTCGACTTGCAAAGTCATAAGTCGACTTAAAATACAATATAAGTCGACTTAAAAGGTCATAAGTCGACTTACCAGAGAAAAATTTACGATAACTTTGAAAAATAAATTCTAAGTATACCAGTCGACTGAAAAAGGTCTAAGTCGACTGTCCAGAACGAATTTTCAAGAAAAACTAAAGATACAGCAGCTGGGTGGTGCCAGTCGACTGAAAAGTCTACCAGTCGACTATCGGCCTACAGTTTACATAATTTAGGTCTATTTACAATAATCAAAACTGGAGTTTTTCTAAAGATTCATTGTTTATGAAAATAATTCGTATTCAGGTAAAAATCACAATCTCAAAGTATCCTCAGATTGGATACATTACTCAAAACATTCAATACCTCAAAACTCAAGTTCTCATGTTCTAAATTCCTAATTCTTCCATTAGGGTTTCTCAATACTGAAATTCTTTCATAACTCAAAACCAAAATCTGATTTATAACACAAGAACCAGATGTTCATCCATCCGATCATAACCATACTCTAATCTTAAACATGCTTTCTATCAATACACTTTTATGAACCAAGATCTACTCAACATTCTTAGATTTCACATACATGATACAAACGACAACCATAGCATCGTTTTCATGCAAAATACTAAATAAACACACATACCAAACAAACAACAAAACAATCGTTCACATAAATCCATCCACCAAACAAAGTTCATATCACCCACAAAACAAAACAAAACAAAACAATGTCACTCACCTTGGAATTGAGAAGATCCAACGAGAAAGCCTCTCCTTTCGCGAGATCCAAAATCCTCCCCTTGATCACCAAGAAAATAATAATATAATAAATCTTGAGTTTTGCAGCGAAAAACGGCTGCACACTCTCTTTTATACAGGCCGGAAATCAGATTTAGGGTTTTAGAAATGTATTTGCAAATTAGTCCTCCCAAAATGTAAACTTACATATATAACATTTTCTTAGTTAAAATAGATTAACTAAATCAAAACCAAATTAAATATTTTATCACTGAGTTATCCAACAATCCAGAGCAGTCCAGTAAACAAGAAAAATTCGGATTTACAACTCAGGGTGGCGATTTTGCACAAAAGCCCTCCCTTTTGTAATATTTGCAATTACATCATAAAATATTCATAAAAATTCAGAAAAATCCGAAATAATATCTAATAATACATGTTATATTTTCCAATCAAAATATTTGACTTTTACTCTCCAAAAAAACATTTGCACAAGATTCTACATGAATTCCATATTTGCAAAAACACCCTTTTTTGTTTAAATTTTCACCAAATCGACTTTAAATAAAATCTAAATATATTTAAATTTAAATGATAAACATGGAGAACCAAAATATCAGTAAAAAAGAATTTTCATAATTTATTTAAGATCCAAACGACTTTTTACATAAAAGCCCCTCCCTTTCAAGGTATTTGTAAAAATAGTTTCTCTACTCAAAAAAATCCCAAATTTTAGAATATACTCCATTATAATTAGGAGAATTTACTAAAAATATAAAATTGGTTATTTACACCAAAAATATTTGCACGTGTTTCGTACGTGTAAAAAAAAGATAAATCTTTAGAAAATATTTATTAAATCTCCAAAAAAATCATTTTAATTTATTTTCAAATCTTTAAAATAATATTTGAAAATACGGGGTTCTACAATTTTGATGCTCATTCTCATGTAAATATTGAATTTTTAGGTGAATTGTAGCTTATAGGCTTTGTTTGGGAAAGACCCATCACTAGTAGTTAGAATTGTAGCTTAGGTGAATTGTAGTTTAGGTGAATTGTAGTTAGAATTGTCCACGGGCAAACCTAGGTAAATTTAGGTGAATTGTAGTCAGAAATTAATCTGTGAATAGTTTGTAAATGACGTGTTGCATGATAATCTTCTGCTAACAGGTGAAATAGAAAAGGGAACTATATGGAATCTCATTCTTGATAAAGTATATGGCCATGTAAGTTTCTCTTTTTTTATGACATCTACAACTCTTTCATATTAGATCAAAAAATTCTTGCTTTCATGTTCTTCACATTATAATGTTTACTTTCATACCTTACAGGTTGATGTTGACTTGGAAAAAACTGTAAGTGAAGCTTTTTATTGTGTTTTTATCAAATTAATTAATTTCCCACTTACGTTCAAAATTGTTTTTTTTTTCCATTACAGGTGAGTTCTTTTATGTTCTTTTTTTTTGGTAGTTTTACTTTCTTCGGTAATAGGGTTGGTGGATGAGTTATTAGTTGTATATTTTGTTAACTTAAGTTATGTATAATGAGGGTAGTCAAGAAAATATGTGTAATATTTATGTAAGTAAAGTATGTAAGTAAATAATGATATATAGTGATGGGATATAGTATGTTAAAACCCGCAAAGTTGTGGAGTATTGGGTTCTGTGTGTGGTTTTCCAAAGGTTTTTCTAAAAATCCATTACGTTTTCAAACGAAATCTTGATTTTTATTTTGTATATTGCATCATATGAAGATTTTTGCCCCCAGTGCCCTATATATATGATGCCTGTGTAATGTTGCTTGGATTGGCCTGGGGAGGATATATATTAACTGTCTGTGATGTGATATTTTTAATTGTTAGCAGAATTCCGTAAGGAATTTCTGTAAAAGGGCTAATATTTTAGGGGAGATTTTGCCGAATTTTTTACTAAAATCCTATTAGTATTCTAGAATAGAAATAAGGATTTATTTGAGTTGGTGTAGAAAAAAATAAAAAAAACAATCATACATGGTAATAAAGAGCATTTTTATGCAGATATGTTGGGGTGATGGAGAGCATTTTTTGTTCAAACCGTCCAGTTTGAAGGAAATTTTTTTTGTAGATCAGTCATTTTGAAACGTATTGGTTTGAAAATAATTTTTTTTTTTACACTAGTAATTAGTGTTGGTTTTATAAATTCTCATTGGTTTTGACTTGATTGATTCCTTTTTCATTAAAATGATTTTTTCATTCTTGATCGTGATTTTTCAGGTCTCTTCATTATGGCGGGTTTAGTCGTCTATCTATCTGCAATCATCATGTCTCAGAATGTTTGTTATGCTTTCTTTTTCTCTTTATATTACTGTCTATTTTATTGGTGAAATCCCTGATAGTTGGGCTTATGTGTTTTGTGTTAATCACTCTGTAATTATTTTGGCAAGTTGGGGCTAATGTTGTCATCTCTGTTATTAGTTTTACTTGCATGTACATCTTTTTTTTTAAATATATCAAAAATTGTTGTCCCTGTTAGTCACTCTGTCAAGAATTTAAAATATTTTGGCAAGTTGGGGCTAATGTTGTCATCTCTGTTATTAGTTTTACTTGCATGTACATCTTTTTTTTTAAATATATCAAAAATTGTTGTCCCTGTTAGTCACTCTGTCAAGAATTTAAAATATCTCATACGCTGGAATATATCAAAAAATGGGGGCAACAAGCATGTTTCAAACTAAATTTGCAGTACTCTCCAATATATGATATAGATTTATTAATATGGAGATGTAATTGTGCTTGATCACATTTAACAAAAGGTCTTCACATGTACATCACAGCAAACTCTCTCTCTCTCTCTCTCTTACCTCTTTTAAAATCATACATGGTTAACTACATGAAAATATGACAATAAGGAATTAACTCATGCAGTTTGAGGCAATAACTACATTGGCAAATGAATTGCTAATTATGGCAGGCTCCAAATTCGGAGCAGATGTAATTTCGATCTACTGTTATTGTTGATTCACAATACTCTTTTTCAATCCCGAATTGCTGACAAATAATCCTGCAATATATATAAACCAATAATCAACTTAATCATACTTCAGAGTACATCAATGTCTACTGCCAAATACACATGTATATATCCTTTACAAAGTCGTGCATATATTTTACTGTTTACAAGGCTCTTTCAAAAAATGTGCAGTTTGAGGTGTTCATTGCATTAGAAAATGAATTGCTACTCCAAATATAAAAAAAATCTCTTATTGAGCAAGCCACATAGTAAGGAATTTTCGGTCCACTACTGTTGTAGATTCACAATATTATTTTTGAATCTCGACCTACTGACAAATGATCCTACAATATACAAACCAATAAACATTAAACTCGCTCCATAATCTTACTTCAGAGTACATTAATACATCAACGTCTACTAGAAAAAAAACATCTATATAAATCATCTCTTACTGTTTACATAATTTTTCATATGTTGCATCGTTCTGAATACGTGACGTAGGCTCGTGCACACGGGCATACCTAATTTCATTATAACTTTACTAAGATTATCGTCACTAGCAATGTTCATGATAAGAATAAGCAGAAATACGTACTTGTAAACTTTACTTCACAATCTAAATTTCGGTCTTACCGAATCAAACTGGCTCGATTTATTTCCTATCAACAACATGATTGATTTATTGAGCGATCAATCACCATTATCAATAATTCCTTACTGCTAAACCATATTAATTGAGTATCTGGAATTTTATACTTTCATGATATGATCTCAAATTTACAGGGTTTCCTATAACCAAATTTCTTTCCTTAATTCTAGTAGATAATCATCTTAAAGCACACAAATCCAATGGTCTAAGCTTTCTAACAATCCTATGCATTCAGTTCTATAGGAAATCCTCCCATAACTTGACTGTCAAACAACCTAGGATATCATATTTGTAGGGTTATATGATTAGACAGAAATAAATTTATTTATTTGTCATTTTATTAATAGAATAATTTTTGGTTTATTCACAAATATTGATATTGTGCATCAATAAAGTCCATGCTGCATAGTAATTATGTCTATGCACAAAGAACATATTCACAGTCTATTATAGAACTGGACATTCTATTTGGCAGACTGTAGCACAACACGTGAGAGGGTTGACTCGAACTTGTTGTGCTAGTTCGTTTAGTACGAATTGATGGAACAAAGAATGATTACACTTGTAAATAACCACGAGACAGTGTTATCGTTAATAGCAATATAAACATGACCTCTAAATCCTGAGCATATAGTGAACTCATTTTTTAATATCACGCATTTTGATAAATCAAAGAGTGAGGTCTTCTAGATCAATACCTCGATGCATTGGACGTGTCTTATTAGAAATATGAGAATATGTATTTGTAATATGGAATCCTATCTCTAAGACTCTAAAAGAGAAGATATTCTCTTGTTTATTTAACGAAGGTTATAATCTGATAAAAAAAATCCATCAGTGATATTAGAGCCACTTTGATCTAATTTTAATCAATCTTTTAATTGATTCTTAATCTATAAATAAATAATAATAATAATATAATTAAAAAAAAGGGTTTTGATCGGGAGGCGAGCGCCATGATTTTTTTTTCTCGGATCCTGATACACACCAGTTGATGAAATTGTATAGATTAGATTGTAACCATGTTGTAACTAACTCAACAACCTGTCCGATTACGTGCTTTGCACGTAATCTTTGCCTATAAATAAATAAGAGCAGATCAGCTATTGGTCTGGTGATTTTGCAGCTCAATACTTCTTGTCTTCTTGAATCCTTCTTCCTCCAATCCTCCATTACTTTCTTTACTTCAACTCAGTCTTCTTCTTCTTGATTAATTCTTTCTTTAATCCTCCATTAATTCTCCTCATCAAACCATTCTCACCTTCCCTCTGCACACATGGCTAAAAACAGAGGAAAAGTTGTATCAATGGTATCAGAGCCGATCGATTCTGTGGCTGCAGTTGAAGAAGAAGTCCATCAAGATCCTGTTGATGATGGGATCCTTGGCTTTGCACCAGATCTTGAATGGCAAAGGAGTTATCAATTCTTGAATAGAAGAATAACCAGCATGGAGAGTCAGATGAAGGAGGTGACCACACAAGTCTCTCAAATACCACTGATCTTGACTCAGTTGCAACTTTTGACGCAGAGAATGGGAGAAAGTCGAGCTAATCAAGAGATAATTGAGCAAATTTCGAATCAAGTGGAGTGGTTAACTGAGGCAAGGAAGTCCAGCCAGTCAATTCTTGATCCAAAGGAGTCAATTCTGCCATTCAAATCTATGGCAGGAGCAAGTTCTATGGTGAAATCGGGTGCATACCTTGAGACTGATATAACTATAACTCCATCACTGCAAAGCGTTCCTACCTGCAGCAGTTCAAAGGTTTCCCTTCACAGCCGTGGGATCCTGAGTAGTCAGTCAACAAATAAGTTGAAGACACCAAAGGCCTCATCCACCAACTATGCATCAGATTCAAGTTTTGATGCCAGCAGTAACAAGAATTCATTCCCTAGGTTAAATGTCAGCCCTCTAAGGAAGATCCACTTGCTCGTCTCAGATTCAGATGATGATCACTCTCTTCGAAAAGGAAATATTAAGATTCAAGATGTTGACGCCACTGATAAAAGGAAAGCATCTCAGTCCCAGAAGCATCAGAATGCCTTTTGGAAGGATTTCATCCCAAAGAAAAGCAATAAACTGGCAACCCCTGCTCTAGACGAGTTTTGTGAAGAGTATTTCGGTTCAATGAAAGATCAGAATGTTAGTCATCATAAGGAAGATGGTAGGAGATTTTGTATCTCCAAAGCATTTGATCCCGATTTTGAAGATTTTCTCCATGAAAGCAGCAGCTCTCAAAATTCCAGTCACAGTTGGAACTATTCTTATCCCCAGCCTCCTGCCTATCGATATTTCTTCCATGAGGATGCAAGGGTCACATCAATTCTTGATAAGAAGTTGAACAAAGAAAAGAGCATGGAAGAAGAGGCTGGAATTGTATGTTGGTTACTTTTCAAAGATGTGGGTTACTCTTCAAAGTTCTTCATTTTTGATCCAGGAGGAAGAAGCTGGTGTCCGAAGCTGAGAAGCTTGTTGTGCCATTCCTTAGAGTTGGGTCTTGAATTGAAAGAATTGCCCGAATTTCACCATTCATCTGTGACCCTGCATTTTCTTGAAGTCACTGATTCTCAGAACACTTCCACTGATTGGAGTTGCTTTGTGAGTCACCGCCTATCTGTAGTGAATCAAAAAATGGAGGAGAAATCGGTTTCAAAGGAATCACAGAACCGTTACTCCAAGGCTGCAAAGGATTGGGATTGGCAGGTTCTTATACTGAAGGAACCTTCAATAATGCAAGAATTGAGTGACCAAGACTCAGATTCACCTGTCGCTACTTCAAATTCACAAATAGATGCTATTTGGAAGAGAGGGTGATATTAGAAACAAGATCGGTTCATTCTTAAGGGAGAGCGTGACACTGTAAACAAGTACACCCTGGTATGGTGATCCTTATGAATTTAGTTCTGATTACAAAAGCGATAGCCGAGGGAAGAATGGATTGACTGAAGTTTTGGCCTTGAGGATGTGGACCCATGGGATGATTTTCATTGCAGAATTCAATTGAGGCTATAACGTTCAGAATCTTGCTGCTGGTCATGCTGAGAAGGAAGGGATCTCTCGAATTACTACAGTGTTTCTGGAACTGATGAGTCTACTGCTAAGTTCGGGCAGCAACTGTACAAACTTGCTGATGTTCATGAGGTTCAGAATTGGATGCACATACCTTTTGTTGTTCAAGTACTTTCCTCGTTAGACCTTGAGGCAAGGTCTTATTGAAGGGGGGAGGAATTGATACACGCCAGTTGATGAAATTGTATAGATTAGATTGTAACCATGTTGTAACTAACTCAACAACCTGTCTGATTACGTGCTTTGCACGTAATCTTTGCCTATAAATAAATAAGAGCAGATCAGCTATTGGTCTTGTGATTTTGCAGCTCAATACTTCTTGTCTTCTTGAATCCTTCTTCCTCCAATCCTCCATTACTTTCTTTACTTCAACTCAGTCTTCTTCTTCTTGATTAATTCTTTCTTTAATCCTCCATTAATTCTCCTCATCAAACCATTCTCACCTTCCCTCCGCACAAATGGCTAAAAACAGAGGAAAAGTTGTATCAGATCCGCTCAGTCCCTTTCTCCTGTCAGAGCCATGATTTTGTTTTAATGGGGAGCCCAGAGCCATGATTTTTTTTCGGAACCTGATGGCGGTACTCCAGATCCATTAAATAAAAAAGTTTTGATGGGGAGCATTAGTGTGAATTACTCTGAACATGTCCCTTTCATGTAGCATGATTTTTTTTTTTATGTAAATATTTTTTCTAAGATCTAATCATTATTCATGATTTATAGATTTTTTTTCCTTATTGGTACTAACTTGATTATTTGAGATCTTAGATGATATTGGTAGAAACAGTTATAATTATAGGATTATATAATTTTGTTTTCCGCTGTGTTACATTATTATACTGCATGTGGATATATGTGTATGTATGGGTGAATCCCCCCATGGCCAGAACTTGTTATTTTTTATTCTGTTGTTCTGTGATGTAAACCTCCTTATGTTGAGGTAGTTTTGTTGTTCATTGATGTAAACCTTCTTATGTTCAGGTAGTTTTGTTATTCATTGATGTAAATCTCCTTATGTTGTGGTAGTTTTATTGTAATTTAATGTAAGCATCCTTATGTTGAGGTAGTTTAAATTTTGTAAATGTCGATGGAGCAAAGACAACGCAAAGAAGGAAGACATGAAGACTAGATCTCTAGATTCTCTATTGCAGGGATACAACTAAATATTGTTCTGGCCATGTGTTTGGTTGGGGATGAATGTTTTATTTTTGTTGAAATTTCTGTTTTAAATTGCATTGAATGTTAATTGAGCTAAAAACAGATATGTTTTTTAATTTTCTCATTTAAAAATATCGAGTGGGAGAGGGTTCTTAATGAAACCCACGACCTTCCATTATCTATTCACAACAGTATTGAACTGGTACCTCGTCTTCCTTTGTGAAGCTCCCTAATGGAGGGTATTTAACATGGACTATAAGTGTGAATTTTTTTAAGTTAGAATATGAATTGGTAGCATGAAAATGGATTCTCCGATCGAGGACTTAATTCATGCAATCAATTTTATATTCTTGATAATGGTGCACACTCGACCAATAAATAATGGTAAACTCCCCAACGGATGTTTATCGTTAAGTATTGGAAGCCAAAGAAATCGGATGTTAATTTGACATATCAAGTCTAAAAAAATTAATGGGTTTCCCGCTAGTTAGTGGGAGCAAATTTTCCCAACGAAATTGTAATCATAGGACTAGTCATCCGATTTTTCTCTATAAGTTTATGGTTTGAGGAACCCCATAATAATTATGATGAGAATTTAAAAAGTTTTATTTAAACCATTTTTTTGCTCTAGTTCTCATATATTTTTTTAAAAATTATTTCAGATGTCTTCCGGCATGAACCCACTCTTTATGATTCTTAAAGACAATAAGTTAGAAGGACCTAATTATGTTGACTGGAAATGCAATCTTGACATTGTCCTTACCTCTCAGAATTACAAATTTGTACTTCTAGAAAAGAAATCTGATAAGCCCACGGATGAAACTTTCCAGGAAGATTTTGATTATCATGAAGCATGGGTTAAGGCTGATGACATGGCTAAATGTTACATTTTAGCGTCCATGTCAAATGTGCTTCAACACCAACACAATAAAATGCTGCATGCTTTAGATATGATAACTAGCTTAAAAAAAATGTTTGCCAGTCAATAGCGAGCCGCAAGGCAAGTTGCGATGAAAGCAATAATGAATGCTGAGATGGCTAAGGGTATCCTGTTCGTGAGCATGTCTTGAAAATGATGGGGTTCCTTAATGAACTTCAGATTCTTGGTGCAGTAATCGATAAGGAAACCCAAGTTGATATGATTCTTCAGACGCTACCATACTCATTCAATCAGTTCACGCTCAATTACAATATGAGCAAAATGAATCTGTCCTTTTCCGAACTGATGAATGAGTTGATTGCGGCCAAAGGTATCGTGAAGCCAAAAAATAGTGTTTTCATTGGTGAAACTTCTTCTATCAAACCGAAAGGTAAGATAGCAAAATAAGAAGCAAGACAAAAATTTTAATGGTAAATCTGATTTGGGAAACCAACAAAGCTTGTGAATCAGGAGAATAAACCAAAGGGAAAATGTTTCCACTGTGATATCAAAGGGCATTGGAAAGAGAATTGCATGAAATATCTGGCAAAGAAAAATACCAACTCAGGTATGCCTGAATCACTAGTTGTTGAAACATGTTTTGTGGAGAAGTCTATAGACACTTGGTGTTTTGACTCAGGATCCACTGACCATGTTTGTAATTCTATGCAGGGGTTCAAGACAACAAGGAAACTAAGTGATGGCGAAGTTGATATTTATCTAGGATCGCAACATCGAGTTAAAGCTGTAGCAGTAGGATCAGTTGATTTGCAGTTTAGTGATGGAAGATCTTTAGTTTTGAATAATGTTCTTTATATTCCAGATATGAGGAGAAATTTAATTTCAGTTAAATCTTTATGGAAACATGGATATTCTACTTTATTTGAGAACAAAGCCATAGTTTGTACGAATGACAAGTTTATTTGTTCTGGAATAATAAAAGATGAATTATATTTGCTTCATACTATTTCTTCCAAACTGCCAATTAATGAAACTAATGCCTTATCTAGTACTATATCAAACAAAAGAAAAATACCTTCTAGTAATTCTAAGGCTTTTTGGCACTTACGTCTAGGACATATTAACCCTGATAGGATTGACAAATTGGTGAAAAGTGAATCTTTGGGTCCCTTAGCAGAGGAGCCTATGCCAGTTTGTGAATCTTGTTTGCAAGGGAAAATGACTAGAAGACCGTATTCTGGAAAAGGAAATAGAGCCAAAGAACCTTTAGAATTGGTACACACAGATGTATGCGGACCTATGAGCACTAGTGCAAGGAGAGGCTATGAGTATTTTGTGACCTTCGCAGATGATTACTCAAGATATGGCTATGTATACTTAATGCATCACAAATCCGAAACTTTTGAGAAATTCAAGGAGTTTAAGACAGAAAGTAAAAAAGCAACTAGGTAAACACTTGAAGATTTTTGGATCAGGTCGAGGAGGAGAATACATCTCTAGTGAGTTTCGGGATTATCTTACGCAGTGTGGGATTGTACCACAGTTATCTACACCTAACTGTCCCCAACAGAATGGTGTGGCTGAGAGGAGGAATAGGACTTTACTTGATATGGTTAGATCTATGATGAGTTACGCTACATTACCTATATCATTTTGGGGATATGCCCTACTTACAACAGTTTATCTTTTGAACTTGATTCCATCTAAGGCTGTTGATAGCGCACCTACTCAGTTATCGAGTGGGAGACAACCAAGTATACAACATTTGCGTATATGGGGTTGTACTGTATATGTGCAGAAGCAACAACCAGATAAGTTGGAAACAAGATCAGAAGCTTGTCTGTTCATTGGGTATCCAAAAGGAACTCGTAGAGGCATGTTCTATAGTCCTAGTGAACAGAAAGTATTTGTTTCAACACATGCTGTTTATCTAGAGGAAGACTATGTGATGAAACATGTTTCATGAAATGACTTGATTTTGCATGAGTTGTCAGATCAACCAACACTAAGACCTGATAGTATAGATGCAAATTTACCTGATACTGCTTTAGTTACCAAAGAAAATTCTAATATTGCACCGGTAATTCGTCGTAGTGGGAGAGAAACCCGACTACATGCTTTTGGGGGAAGCCTCTGGGCCCATCCCTGATGAGCATGACTCAGATCCCATACACTACAAAGAGGCACTTAAAGATGTTGACTCGGAATCCTGGCAAAAGGCCATGAAATCAGAAATGAAGTCTATGTACTCTAACAAAGTCTGGAATCTTGTAAAACCACCTGCAAATATTAAACCAATTGGATGCAAGTGGGTATACAAGAGAAAGAGAGGAGTAGATGGGAAGGTTGAAACCTTCAAAGCACGATTAGTGGCAAAGGGTTTTAATCAAAAGGAAGGCATTGATTATGAAGAAACCTTTTCACCAGTGGCTATGTTGAAATCTATTTGAACTCTCTTATCCATTGCAGCTCATTTCGATTATGAAATTTGGCAAATGGATGTCAAGACCGCATTGTTAAATGGGCGTCTTGAAGAAGAGATTTACATATCTTAACCAAATGGTTTCATAATTAAGGGCCAAGAGGATAAAGTATGCAAGTTGGATAAATTCATTTATGTACAAAAACAAGCATCTAAGAGTTGGAACATGTGCTTTGATCAAAAGATAAAGTCCTATGGTTTCGATCAAAATGAAGATGAACACTGTGTGTACAAAAAGATTGTGGGCAAAGTAGTGATATTTTTAATTCTTTATGTTGATGACATTCTGCTCATTGGTAATGATGTAGGAGTCATGAGAACGATCAAGATTTGGTTGTCAAAATAGTTTGATATGATGGACATGGGGGAAGCCAGTTATATTCTTGGCATTAAGCTCTTTCGTGATTGCCAGAAAAGAAAAATTGGAATTTCCCAAGCTGCGTATATAGATAAGATACTAGTTCGTTTTGGCATGCAAAATTCTAAGAAATGTCTTTTACCTTTTATACACGGAATACCTCTTTCCAAAGAACAGTGTCCAAAAACAACTGAGGACAGAGAGAAAATAGATCAGTTCCTTATGCATCAGCAGTAGGAAGTCTTATGTATGCTATGTTTTGTACACGACCAGACATCTGTTACGCAGTTGGCATGGTCAGCAAGTATCAATTAGATCCAGGCTTCGAACATTGGTTAGCTGTTAAACACATATTGAAGTATCTCAATGCTACAAAAGATTTGTGTTAGTATACAGCAGTTCCGAATTGTCACCAAGAGGGATCAGATTGCTTTTTTTGAGTGATTGTTAGTATGCCCTCAAAATTTATCTTTAAACTGTGAGTGCAAGTGGGAGTTGTAGGGTTATATGATTAGACATAAATAAATTTATTTATTTGTCATTTTATTAATAGAGCAATTTTTGGTTTATTCACAAATATTGATATTGTGCATCAATAAGGTCCACGCTGCATAGTAATTATGTCTATGCACAAAGAACATATTCACAGTCTATAATAGAACTAGACATTCTATTTGGTAGACTGTAGCACAACACGTGAGAGGGTTGACTCGAACTTGTTGTGCTAGTTCGTTTAGTACGAATTGATGGAACAAAGAATAAATCACACTTGTAAATAACTACAAGACAGTGTTATCGTTAAAGGCAATATAAACATGACCTCTAAATCCTGAGCATATAGTGAACTTATTTTTTAATATCGCGCATTTTGATAAATCAAAGAGTGAGGTTTTCTAGACCAATACCTCGATGCATTGGATGTGAAATATGAGAACATGTATTTGTAATACAGAATCATATCTCTAAAAGAGAAGATATTCCCTTGTTCATTTAACGAAGGTTATAATCTGACAATAAAATCCCATGGGTATATTTTACAGAAAAAATATTTTATTATATACAAAATTTTATTTTGTTAAAAATAAATTTTAGAGTCATTGTCAGATTGTATAAAAGGTTAAATGTGAAAACAAGGTTTAAGTTGCAAATTGACCCATGGAGGTGGTATCACGAATTCCAAGGGTGCATTTGTGAATATCGGTAAAGGAGGGGTGTCGTGTAGAACTATATTGTGACATGGGTCTAATAATAATGTAAATTTTAGTTAGGGAGCAAAATAAAAATACATAGTGGACAATATTGTAATTTTATCCCAACTAGGATTTCCTAAAGTTCCTAACCCTAGGCTTTCATCTCCTCTATTGTAATCCCTGTTTCCCTAAATACGTATTTTGTGAATATTTTTCGTATTTTTGATTTATTATAAATTCAGTATTATTTTAAACTCGAATTGTACCTTCTATTAAAATCCTTTCAAACCGGAAATTTTATTTTTCTTCGAATAATAGTATATCCCAACTTTAATGTTTATCTTCTAAGTGATCGGCTGGTTGTAACTTATTTTATTACTTTTTGGGTTTCCATAAACTTGTTTATCTCAAATCTCATTTCGATATGTATATCAAAATTATTATTATTGTTATTAATATTATTATCTTGATCGTTGATTTTAAAAAAAAATCTATTTCTATTGATTTTTGTATTTGTAGCAATTTCAAATAATTTTCACATTGTAGAAAAATATATATCTTGATATATAATCCTACATTTTATTAGTTATTTATCTCCTGTTAGATTTTTTTTTAAACCCAAAACCAATACCCATCTCTTATTGGATCCAAATCCATCTACCCAAACCTATAACCCTATACATATAAACCTACCCTAGAAACCCTAACATAAAAAATACCGTGCTAACCTAAATACCCCTAGCCGCCACTATTCCCTACCCCTTCATCTTCCCAGCATCTTTCAGCAACCCATTCCCCCTTCTCGAACCCCGACCTCCCGCTTCCGACGATTACAGCGCACCCCAGCAACGGTTCGCTGTGCGTTGCAGCCACTCCGCTGCCGCTTGCTCCCCCCTGCCACCCCGCGACGCGTCGAGCATCTACAGCACTGCTTCTCGGTGCTGTCCTTGTTCTCCGACAGCAGCCCACCCCCGATCACCAGCGTGCCATTGCGACCCTCCCTACCTGCTCGCGTCGCGCCCCACTGCGTTGCACGTGTGCAGTGTCGACAGCCAGACGCCGACGATAGCGACAACATCTCTCCCGATGGCAGGCAATTTCCCTTCCTCCTCTGGCCCCTTCTCCCGTCATCATCGACAACGGCAACACCACCCCGAGCGCTGCACCCTGTCGCCCTACTCCACAACCGACGCCAGCAGCAACAGCTGCAGCCCAGCTCGTCGATGCGCCTCTCCCCTGGCCGCTGTCGCGCCGTGGTTGCCGCTGCCCCGCCGTCGATGTGACCCCGTTCCCCCTTGCTGTGCCGCCTTGCCATCGCTATACCCGCTCTTGTCGTGAGCTCTTGCTGTTGAGTTTTGGTGGTGTGTGCATGTCACGCCCCGCTTCCCAGAATACGGAAACACAGGCACGAAAGTGAGGCCCAGCGAATGATGCGAATACATCATTCATAAGCTGTATATTTAACTCAACAACAAGATAACAATATCAACCACGCAAGTATGTAAAATCACAATAGGATAACAAAGTACATGACATATTACATGACATAATACAGGACATAACCAACAACTGGAAAAGAAACATAGTTACGGGTCAAACACCCCCGGATTACAATAAAGATTACATGAATAAAACATGAACTAGAATAACATGGAATTAAACAACACTAAAATCTCTGCTCAGCAACACCTTCGGGTAATTCTCCATCTGGCCCTGCAAGTATATTATTACAAGGGAAGAAACAAGGAGGTACCCGTTAATGCAAGTCACGGGCCGCAAGTGGTACAAGCTAACGGGACAAATATAGAATAAAACAAAAGCAGGAAAGAACAAGGAATCAAGAATCATATGATAGAAGAAATACAACATGCAACAGAGTCAAGAACAAGACATCATGGAACAAATAGCATGCATGTAAATAAGTAAATAATTCATATGAACATGTAACATGTAAATGAGTAAGCAAGTAAACGTGTCAACATGAACGAGTAGCATGTAAACAAGTAAAAAAGTAAACAAGTCATCATAACCATGTAACATGTAAACGGATCATGCAAGTGTACGTGTTAATATCATATCTTTTATTAATCTAACTAGGTAGCACTTCATGCGTCCCATACCACATGGTTGCTACTCGAAATCAAGTGAACGTTTAGACTGGTGGTGGATTCTATAGGTCACGTACTCGGAAAAATTGTATCTTGTTCGAGATACGTGCAATGTGGAACATGTAGTGTAACTTGTAGCGTGAAACATGTCAAGTATATCATGTATTGTGAAATATGTAAACCTGTAATTTAGCAAACTTGCAACTTGTAACTTGCAATTTGCAGCGAGGAACCACGAGCCCCCGTCCAAGTACGCTCTTCTATATTACCCACTACTAAATCTTTTCCCTTTATACCCTGGCTTGTTAATTTTTTTTTATTTAATCAAACATGAACAATAACTACATGTAACAACAAGGACGGGTAATATGGTAGGATCAAGAATCAAGACTTATACAATGCAGGGAAGACATATTTCAGGGTCAATAAAACATGTTGATGCGACTAGTGGTATGCATAATACTTAATCAAGAATAGAAATTATTATAACAACATGCAACCTAATAACAAGCAATTCACGCACAACATCCTGTATAGTTCTAAGGGTATATATGTGTATCGTGTTCATGCAATGGATATGACAACAAAGTATTCGTGATCTTGTACGAATACGGGATCAATGGATTATATACAATACAAATAGAGTCAAAAATATACTTGCGGTATTTTGCAAAGGAGTTTGTACTAGACCAACGAATTTGTACAAGGGGATACTTGCCTGTTAGTTGACGACGATTAAATTTAAGACAGAATAACGGGATCAGTATCCCGAACAGTAGAACACGTGCAAAATATGTGGCAGCCACGCCAAATCAGCAACAGCAACTCCACAATGCAAATTCCAAAATAGCAAACAACAACTCCTTCTTCACTTCACAGTAACATACTGGATCAACCCAACCACCAATACAATACTCCAATCAACCCAAAACACCAACAAAATTAATCATGCCCCTTCACCCAACCAAACACCAACACATCAATACACAGCAACAATAATTCCCCAATCATCCTCTTCTTCTTCGCGGCAAGACAGAGAGAGAAGGAGAGAGAGAGGTGAAGAGATATAGCGGGAGAATGAGGGCGACGTCTTCGGCGGCGCGCTCAGGGAGGCGACGCGCAGAGGGTGGCTAGCGACTGCGGGGCACAGGCGGCGGTCGAAAGGCACTGGCGCGACTGGCAGAGGATGGTAGAGAAGGTTGAGCGGGAAGCGCTTGGAGGCAGGGGCTTCAATGGGTGAGGAAGGAGGACGATGAGGAGCAGGGGCGAGCTTGCGGTGGAGAAGACGACGGGGGGTCAAGCTTGGACGGCGAGGAGCCCGACGAGATGATTCGGAGTTTCGAGCGTCGCTGGGTTGAGCGACGGGGAGATGGGTTCTTCGCTTGCGGTTGGGGCTCTGGAGGAGGCGGAGCTATCGAGCGGAGGGAAATGGCAGTGGAGACGATGGGGAAGAACGGGGGCGCTTCGGAAGGTTGATGGAGGACTTTGGGGTTTGCGTCTGTCGACGGGGGAGAGGAGTGGGAGGTTGGCACAGGGGGAGGAAGACGACATTGGAGGGATGGCGAGCGACTGAGGAGTCTTCTGGGCTGTTGGGTTCTTCGATAATGGCGAGCAACGGAGTGAAGCGGCAACGGCGACAAGACGAGGGTGGTCGACTGTGGCTGCGGGGTTCAAGGGAGATGAAGGTGGCGGATCTGGGTTCGGCAATGGTGGACAGCGGCACTGGTTGACGCGACGGCTTGAGCAAGGTTGAAGGTGAGCAAAATGGCGTGGAGTGGTGGAGGCGAATGGAGGAAGGAGGGGAGTGGGTTCGGGGTTCTGCTCTGTTCTTGGTTGAGAACAGAGAGGGAGAGATTGAATGGGAGAGAGTGAGAAAGAACGGGAGTAAGGGGTTCAATATAATATGATATATAAAATAATGAAGATGGGGAGTGTTCTGTTTTAAACATAGGGGAGAGAAAGTGGGGAACGTGGTGAGAGAGGGGGGGTTACAAAGACATGGGGGATTGTGCATATGCAGAGTGGGGAGGAGTTGGAGTACGGAATTGAAAAAGTGGGAAGTGAATAAATTGTATACGGGTAGTGGGTCTGTACAAATATGGGTTTTGGTTTAGTGGGCTTGGGCTTCAAAATATTAAATAAAATAATTAGGATATTGGGCTAAACAATTGGGCTTAGATTAATTAAGTAGAATCAAATACGAATTTGGGCTTTAGAATAAACAATTTGGTTTCAGAATAATAATAATAAAATCAAAATACAACTTGGGCTCTCATTAATAATTAATAAAATCAATAATGTAAACTTGGGCTTAGAATAAACAATTAAACAATTGGGCTTAAAAAATAGTTTAAATAATAAGATCAATTAGGGAAAAATAATTATAAGATACTGAGAATTTAAATACGGAAAAATACTTTGAAAATACGTATTAATGAAAACAGGAGTTACAGTGCACGTGCAATTTCTGTGCACGTGTTTCGTTGGTTGAATTGGTCCTCGTTGTGGTTCGTGTTCGTTGGTTGAGTTGTGCCGTCCATCGACAGTTAAGCCAAGCCTTCATGTGTCGTTGTTTTGATCAAGTGTTTTGGACCGTCGGATCTTCATCCTCATCATCAAGTGGATCTCGGCCGTCCGATCTTCTTGATCATCTTGATCTCCATCATCATCAAGATCTTGATCTCGACCGTTGGATCTCTTTTGATCATCGCGATCGTGATCTTGATCTTCGATCTCAGCCGTCCGACCGATCGATCACACTTGATCTCGGCCCTTGATCGTGATCGTCTCGTTCGTCTTCTACTTGGTAAGTAAATCATTTTATCCACTTTTTGTTCTCATTCATCAAGTTGTCAATCATGGTAAATTTACTCTTTTGGTACTCTTCTAATTCTTATATGTTTCATGTATGTTCGATCTCGACCGTTGAATTTGTTGGATCTTCATCTTGATCTTGATCATCATCGAGATCCGTGCCCGATCGTGATTATCGTGATCATTTGCTCGTCGCCATGTCGTCGGGATCCGTTCCCGTCATCCGTCGGATTCATCGTTTTTCCCCTTAAAGGTAAGTATTCATCTTGTACAAATTTTTGTTCTAGTACAAGCGTTTAATTTAAAAAAACCGCAAATAGTTAGAAGTTATGACTCCTCCTTGACTCTTCGTTGTTGATCAAATATTAATCCTCATAAATTTCATAATCTTAAGAGTCACAACAATTTCATTGTTCTATTATAACTACTTAGACTCATTTTATCGCCTAAGACACATGAACACATGAAATTAAGGAACCCTAGATTTGTAGACGTGTGTTATATCTTGTATGTGATGAGCTTGCACCCATTTGAGTTGAGAAATAAATATTGTTTGCTATTTTGATAACCATTATCCCGTATTTTTATCACACATTAATCTAGACGCCTAACAACCAATTATCATGCAACTTATACACGTAAGACATTCACACTTGTTGCCGTCCTGAACTTTACTTGCTGTTTTGACCCTTTTAAAGTTAGAATCTGAATCTGAGACCTGAACAATAAATGTAGCTCTAGATGTCTAGATATCGATAGCCTCCGAATTTTTTGAATTCCAAGTCACGGTCTAGGAGTTATCGTAGTTTTACTGTAGCTATGTCGTTAGTCGCAGAATTCACAAAACTGCTGCACATCTTTAGTTTGCAAATTAATTTAACTATGTTAACAGTAAGAGTTTGACTTGAAACTTTACATGCTGTTGCTGGACACCTTAGAGAACATCCCCAGATTATCTCAGAATTAATTAGTAACATTTCAATACTGTTTCACATGTATAAACTCAAATACACAAATTCTGCCTGAACACATTAGCTGTGTAGTTTGCTGTTTTGACACATGTTCCCACAACCTTCTCGTACCTTAATTATATGCGCTGGAACCAGACAGGAGTCTAGTTTCTAGATCTCCTGATGGATCCACTTTTGCTATCTCGTAGCAACGGGAATCACAGTTTTGGTGCAGCAACGCCGTGCTGTCCAGATTTGAGATTTTCGTTGTTCGTGATATTTTATTCGCGTTGACCCTTGAATATGCTATATAAATATCTTATACTTATCCCATGTCCATGATTATATTTTCTTGACTTGTTTCACACACTTGCATGCTTGCTGGGTAAATAATAATAATAAATAACAAGCCGGGGTTTAAGGAAAATACTATAGTAGTAGACAATATAGGTAAGTGTACTCGGAAGGGGGTCTGTGTTTTCCAGTACTCGGTTCATGAACTTATTGTACTTGATGTATTCATGGAGTCAGTTACTTGGCTCATGAACATGTTGTATTCATGAACCCACTGTATGGTTCTTGAACTTGTTAGTATTCACGGACTCGCTTCGTGAACTTGTTATTTATTTTCGTATTCATGAACCATGCTTGCTTGATACATGATACCTGAGAATGCCGCCCTATAAAATCCATTACTAGGTCTAAACGAAATTACATTGACTGTAGCAACCATGTAGTAAAGGAATGGATGCATGAAGTGCTACCTAGATAGTAATAACCACAATACTTGATACATGCTTACTCGATACTTGATTACATGATACATGAGACTTGAAATATGAAACTTGAACTTGATACTTGACAACTTGTTACTTAAGACTTGGCACTTGAATATAAAATTTGACACTAGACTTGAGACTTGATACTTGACACTAGACTTGATACTTGTTACTTGACACTAGACTTGAGACTTGTCACTTGATGTTAGATACCCTACAGGTTCACTTGTCACTTGATGTTAGATACCCTACTGGTTCACTTGTCACTTGCTTCACCATTAGCATTTGTTATCCAGTCTGTTTACTAAGATGTCCCTCTTGCTAGCTAGTTCTTAGTTTCCCACTACTTGTTGTATTCCTGTTACATTCTTGATTCCAATTCTTGTTCCACATTACTTGTACCCGTTTTTTCTATTTGTGGCCCTAACTTGCAGTAAGGGCATTTTCTCTTGTTTTCTCTATTTTTTCCTTTTATATTTATTAAGCAGACTTTGGAGACGTGCTACCTGTTGGAATTGGTGAGCAGAGGTTTTAGACTTCAAGTGGAGAAAAGACCTGCTTAGAATATTTGTTTTTCTTGAATTATTTATTCTTTCTGTTTAAGAACTTGTAACGGGCTGATGTTCCCGAGTTTTAACTTGATCCAGACTTGAAACTATTTGGATGTTATTAGTGTGTTTTCAATTGTTTCTGTTGCTAATAAATTATTCATGCATGCTTGGTTATATATATCTCTCTTGTTATGTTCTTGCTGTGATGCTGGGTCGATCCTACAGCTTATGAATGATGTTAAGATCATTCGCTGGGCTTCGTCACGTGCTCGTATTCCATGTTTTTGGGAAGCGAGGCGTGACATCTATGAATATGAGAGCAAGGGTAAAACCTAGCCGTCTCTCTTGTGCCTTCCACCAAGATATAGAAGAAAAGGAGAGGAAGAACTAGAGTTAGAATTAAAGGAGAAAATGAAACAAGAAATCAAAGCTTGAAGGTAATACCCTGTTCCTAGCGATCTTGACTTGTGTGTATGGGTTTCATTTCGCTAAGTAGAGAAGGTGATGTTTGTGTGAAGTTTGTTTTATGCTTTGATAGCATTTTGCTAAGTATGGATTTAGCTATTGAGTGAAGTGATCCCTATCACTTTATCTGACTTTGGGTCAGTGTTATCCCTTGTAGCCCATGTGTGTGTTTTGCATTATGACATTGTTATGCTTTCCTTAGAAGCCCCAGGTGAGAAATTGTACATCCTTAGAGAGTTTTGTTATATGGGTTGTTGTATGCCAAGTGTGGCTATTTTCTTGGAATCTTGGGTATAACATATAGGTGTATATCCTATAGATTGTGAGGTGATGTGCTGTTGTAGTCATTATACTTTGCCGGGAGATGGGTTAGCAGTGAAGGCTATATGTATGGTTGATGTATGGTAGAAGTGTGATGCAAGGAGGGTTCGGGTGAGAAAGCCCGAGGAAACCCGATTTCTGATGGCATGTAATGACTTGGCTGATGTAAGTATGTATGTTGTGTTCAGAGGAAATACTCAAGATGAAAAATTGAAGATGTGGGTTGTAAATTTCCTGATATATGTCAGAGAACAGTTTTAGTTTTTTTGTGATCGTAAGAGTTTGAAGCACTTGTTCTCGCAAAAGAATTTAGCAGGAGGCAGTAGAGGTGGCTCAAGTTCCTGATGTGGAATTCAAAATATCTCCTAGAAAGCAATAGGGTGACAGATGTCTGAAGTAGAAGAAGAATATTGGCATTTATTATGTCCCAAGAGTGGACGGTACTAGAATTATTTGGTCAATTTGATTTTCCTTTAGTAGCAGAGGGCGTCATGACCCTGTATGTGGGCAGTTTATTAGTATAGCTGCTTATTCTACAGCTGATCAGTCGAGTTAGGATTCGAAATTTTTGCTAGTTGTAGAGGGTGCATGACCTCATTCTGGATGAGATTAATGGATAAGCCTCTTTTGAGATGTGTAGTTGACAAGGGAGTTAGGTAGATTAGCGGTGATCAGGACTTCAAGTTACCCAGTTGTTGAAAGTTCAGTGGTGCATTATAGTAATGACTATAATTAGGAATCTGGGAAGTTGGTGAAGAGTAAGTATCTGGAATTGTTTGAACAGATTTCTTTACCCTTGTAGCTCGAGGACGAGCTTCTTTTGAGGTGTGTAGAATGTAACACCTCGAATTTGTAAAATATTGAAAATACCTGTTTTTATATATTTTGGGATGGAGAAAATTATTTTTGATATATTTTATTTAAATATTGATATTGGTATGGATATTTGTGGTAAATTGGTATTATTAATGATATATTGGAGTTATGGGTCGAGTTTATGTAAGGAAATATTGTTTCCCTTATTTTCTACTTATTGGAAAATTTTTATGAGACAATTTTATGTATTTGATGTTGTTAGTATTTCTTTAAAGTGAGAGAGAGTTGGGGGTCTATTAGAAATATTTTGAAGAGTGGGGGCTCATATGCAATTATCCCCTTCTAATTATATTATTAATAATATAATATTTCCAAAAAAAAACCCCCACCCCTTTTCTTCTCCTTCTCCATCTTTCTTTCTTTCTGTTCTTTCCCTCCCGAACCCGTTGAACCCAAATCGGCGCATCCTTTCCCCGCTCGAATCCACCCTCCTACTTCATGGTTTTCGAATTAAATTGGGGGATAGGCTAATTGAAGGACTCTCTACATCGTGGAAGCATTGGATTTTCGAAGGGATTCCGAAAAGGTAAACCCTAAACCATTTTATTGTATAAAATTGAGTTGGGTTAATTTCTATTGAGTAGGAATATTATGGTAAAGAGATTTTGAGATGTTGGAAGTGGTAGATATGAGGAATTAGTAGATTATTAGAGAGATTGCAAGTTATTAGTAAATTAGGATTTTGGGTTTGAAAAAGAGAATTATATATGTGAGAATTATCTCCTTTATAGTAGTAGAATTTTAGTAGAACTATTATAATAAGTTGGGTGTGATTTTGGTAATTGTTTGGGGAAAAACATTCTGTAGGAATTTGTCTATTACGTGCATTGCACATGTGCATCCCAGACGTTCGATAAAACGCCTGAGTGATATTAGAAATAGTGTTATTATTTTATGTGATTGATTTGGATGATTGGAGCTTTAATTGTGTTGAAATTTGATAATAGGATATGTTAGCAGATTTGGATGTGGAACAGCGTGCTGGCGCTTCGAGTCTTCACGGGATGCTATGTGAGTATGAATGTATTTATGTATTTGTTATTTTAAGAAAATTTTAGTATAATTTGAATAATGGATATGAATCTCGGAATAGGGTGCATGTGTAAAGGGAAATTAGTGTTCGGTGTTGGTATGCGATATGACGATTAAATACTCGTCTCGGGTATTGATATAAACTTATAGATGATGGATTAGTGATATATATATACGGGGATGAGTTATATTTATATAAGATGTCGGTATATGGTGAATTGTTGTGATTTTGAATATCCAGGGTGATGGTAACGTATTGGGTGTATTTATATATATGATGTTGTGATGTGTTGATCTACTGGGCGTATGCAAACCTGTGATATTGACATAATAAATGGTATGATATACGCATGATGTGTGGGGTAATGATAAAATAAATAATACAGTACAGTTGTGATGTGTAATATTATGATGTGATGATTTTTATGTTAATTATAGTGATATTTCTTTTGTGTGATGCATTGAAAGGGGTAAGTGAGTTGGTGATCATTGTTTATCCGAATAGTAAATAAAAGGGGAGATGCTATGATGATAAAGGGTGATGTTAATATAAAAAGAAAATGTTAATAGCAATAATTTCGGTTGACTTGAATTGATACCCCAGAATGGACCTGGGAGTGTAGATACCTCCGGATAGACCGGAGAGAGATATGATACCTCAGGTGGGACCTGAGAGAGAGTTGATACCCCAGGATGGACCTGGGAGTGTAAATACCTCCGGATAGACCGGAGAGAGATATGATACCACAGGTGGGACCTGAGAGAGAGTTGATACCCCAGGATGGACCTGTGAGTGTAGATACCTCCGGATAGACCGAAGAGAGATATGATACCTCAGGTGGGACCTGAGAGAGAGTTGATACCCCAGGATGGACCTGGGAGTGTAGATACCTCCGGATAGACCGGAGAGAGATATGATACCTCAGGGTAGACCTGCGAGAGAGTTGATTCCCTAGGATGGACCTGGGAGAGCAGATACCTCCGGATAGACCGGAGAGAGATATGATACCTCAGGGTAGACCTGAGAGAGAATTGATACCCCAGGATAGACCTGGGAGAGCAGATACCTCCGGATAGACCGGAGAGAGAGTTGATACCTCAGGGTAGACCTGAGAGAGAATTGATACTTCAGGCTAGACCTGGGATACAATGAATATGATATGAAATGTGAATGAGAAAGATGATGAAGTATTTGGTGTAAGATGAAATGAAATAGTGAAGTAAGTGTATTATGAGTTAAGAATAAAGGATAAATAAGTAATTATGTGATGAGACTCAGAAAATACGAAAACGTATTAATATGGATTAAATGAAGAAATTGTGTTATGATAATGAATACGGGAAGTAGAAAGAATGCATTATGTACCTTATAAAAGAAAGAAAATGAGATATGAGTTAGTATATGAAAGGAAGTGATAAATGTAGTACGTGGTTAAATTAAAATGAGAATAATAAAAGAGACATGTGTTGTTATGAATAGTACGTAGTAATTGTATTATGTATGTGATCATTAAAGTAAAATACAGTGTGATATAAGTTGTTACACCTTGGAATTGTGTCAAGGAACTACCTGCCCGCTATTTCTGTGGAAATTGTGGGAACTACCTGTCTTGGCATAATTCACAGGGTGAGTTGGTATAATAGTGGTAATGATTGATGGAAATGAGAAATAAAGTAAAGTGAAGATGATAAGTGATTGAAGTGAATTAACAACCAAGCTATCGGCTTGAGATGTGATGTGATATTACCCAAACTGTGTGTTTGAGGTGCAGTGATTATTACCCAAGCTATCGGCTATGGGGTGTGATATGTGGTGGTCCTAGATTGTGTTTGGGGATTAAGTGAAAATGATAATAAGATTTATTGTGTATAAGAAAGAGAAATTATTAAAGTGGTGTAGTGAGTTATGAATGAGCTATAAAACGTGTTTTGATGCAATAAGAATTTGCATTCGTATAAGTGATACGGTGATGAAATGCAAGTTAATTATAATGTGTAAGGAGAGGTTATGTTTGTGTTATATGACGTGAATGAATATGGCATTAAGGGAATGAATGTATATGTTTCTGATGTGATACATGATTTAATGCAATATAATAAATACTTGTATAATGAAAGTGGTTATGAAAATGATTAATGCAGAAAGTATGTTGTGCTATGAGTTTATATCCATATAAATGGTTATTAAAGAAAGATATAATAGCATCTTGTTAGTGATATTTATATAAGTAGCGAAATGCTAATATGATGATAATTGTGAAGAAACGAATATTCGGGTTAAGGGATTCAAATTGAAAAGGAATGGATTGAATGGAAATTCGTATTGTGCGAATATAAAGTAAGGATAAATATGAGGTTGATGTGAAATATATAGTGGAATGTGTGAGTATGGGTAATTTTATAATTTGATACAAATTTGAAGAGTATTTGAATATAAAGTCGTATTGATGATGTTTTTAAGTTCAAAGGTTCAAGATGTATCTTCTTACTTGATGTTTGTAAGTTTAAATTATTTTCGTTATACAATTTAATTTATTTGTTAGATTTTTAAATTATACTCACACCAGAAATGGCTAACCCTTGATGTTTTCTGGGGGTTAGGGGGGTCCCTCCCTGAGAGTGGACAACCCTAACTCTCTTGCAGGTTGATAGCAGCATGGCGAGGTAGTGATAGAGTTAGGAATTTTAATTTATCGAGATGTTAGATTATTTATGTATTTAGTATAAGTAGAAGAGTGAATAGTTGATGTAGTATTTTGTATTATGGTAAAGGTATATGTATATAGTGCTGTGATGAGGTGAGAAAGCCCGTACCCACCTTGTTGTGGAGTATTGGGTTATGTGGTTGGCTTTTAAAAAGGTTTTTCTAAATTTTTACAAAAATCCTTTATGTTTTCAAAGGAATTTATAGTTTTTATTGAATATTTGATAATCCGTTATGAGTTTGGCCCCCAGAGCATTATATTATATTGCCTGTGTGTATCTGCTCATTTTGGCCTGGGGAGCCCGTGAAATTGTATTGTGAGCTACGGAATATTGAGCAGAATTCCGTAAGCTATCTGTGTTTCGGGGCAAAATTTACAGGGGAGACTCTGCCAAAATTTCCCTGAAATATAACTTTCTTAGTTTATGTTTAAAGTCACATAGAAATTGAAAGATTTGAGTTTGGAGTAAAAAAAAAAAAATTTTTTTTGGGCGTTACACCCCCCCCCCCCCCCCCCCCCCCCCCCCGCCCCAAACCTAATTTTTTCCTCCAAAACTAAAAAAACTCATTACTTTATTACTATTTCTATCTTTTCTATTCACTTTTCATATTCCTCTCTTTCTCTCTCCCTCACTCTTTCTCATTCTCTCTATATTTACTCAGAAATTTAGATTTTCATATTTTATGTTTGTAAATTTTCAGATTTTTCATTTTTTTTAATTGCTCATGTTACATTGAAAATAGCAAATATCTCATCTACAGTTAAATATCATCCTTTTCCACCCTCAAAATTCTAAGACGTTGGATTTTACAACATGGACTTTTATTTACAACTAATTATTGTCATACAATTCAAACTTAAGCTACATAATTGTTGTTTTACTGTGTACAAGGCTTTTATATGCTATATTATTCTGAAAACGTGCTGTAGGCACGTGCCAATGGGCAAACCTAGTGTGTGTGTTTATATATATATATATATATATATATATATACCCCTTCCATTGTGCACTAGGCCTCCATGTGAACTCGTGTGCACTCAGCCTTCCCGTCTTCGTATTGACGATCTGAACCGTTTACATTGATCTACATATCTAAATTAGTCTAAATATGTAAAATCAAATTATTTGAAATTTATTTGGCTATCCATTGTGTTACAAAATTCTATGGCTAAAAAATCGCATACAATTTTGTAACACTTCAATGGATAGCCAAATGAATTTCTAATGATGGGATTTTACATATTTAGACTAATTTAGATGTGTAGATCAATGTGAATGGTTCAGAACGTCAATACGATTACGGGAAGGCCAAGTGCACACGGAGGCCTAGTGCACAACAGAATGGGACTCATTATATGAGAAAAGTATGTGTAGAAAAAGATGTTTATCATGCTAATAGATGTATGTGTAGAAAAAATCAAGTGGTTTGGAGGTCATTCACCCATGCATCATGTGGTTGAAAAATGAACGATTTCAACAGTAATACAAATCGAACCACAATTTGGACCCACATGATGCATGAGTGAATGACCTCCAAACCACTTGATTTTTTTTACACATATATCTATTAGCATGATAAATATGATGGACGGAGTGGATCTTCCATGAGGGACCCACCAAGTGAGTATAATCACTTCGTATGAGAAAAATTTCTTCGTACAAATATGAGGCTCACATTATTCATATATCTATCTATCTATTTATTTTTATTATAAAAACAAGAATAAATCTGTGCATAGAGGATCCCAACTGTTCAAGTATTCTATTAATCTAGATAAGAGGCTGAAATTAAATAATTAAATAACTTAATAAGTACACGTGCAATAGTAAAATTGATTATAAGTTCAAAACACTAATTTATCTTCTTCTTTCTCTGGGGTTTTGACAATCCCGATGCCTCCCCTACGCCGACGACCCAAGGCCTCCCTCGAATCCATCGACCCCGTCGCCACAGAGGATCCCCAAATTAACCACCAATCTGTGCTCAAAATCCCACCTTTACCTCAAATCTGAGCTCCCCATATCCCTAAACTCTAGCCCTAGATTCGATTGATCGATGAATAGCAACAAAGATGATGCCTTGAAATGCCTCAAAATCGGCAAAGATGCCATAGACTTCGGCAATCGCGTACGTGCCCTCAAATTCCTCGCTACCGCTCAGGAATCGGAGCCCAACCCAACCCCCAATGAAATCCTAAATATTCTAATCCCAGTAAGTCTCCCTTGCTTTTCCGTCTTTACAAAATTCCTACACCATCTAAATTTCATTCATAATCGTACCATTCTGGTGGTTAATTCTTTGTGGGTTTGGAACATTCTCAATTATGCAGTAAATATGAACAATTTCAAAATTTTCCATGTTGTGTTTCATGCATGTTTACTGCTTGACGAAATGCCCAACTAACCCAATTTGCTTATGTTCTAGTGTATTCTAATTTCAGGACAAATTAAACCCTTTAATGTACCCATTAAAGCACATATTATGAGGTAAATAATTCTCTATGTTTACAATATTACTGGGTTTGTATGCTATTTAGGACCTTAATAATGATTGTTGGTTGAAATTTTAGTTTCTTGAGAGGTGGAGAAGGGATTGTGTATGAGGTGAATTTGGAGGAAAGTAGGAGCCGGATGGAAATGCTTATGTTGCCATTGATGTCGTCAAGCTTATTGGTGACATTGTCTGCCTCTGCAAAGGTTAAATGCAGGATTCTGTACACGAGAAACGCCTACTCGAACAGAATAAGAAGATTCAAGAGGCAAACAATGCCCCTAAGGATTTCCTTAATTTTATTAAAGAAGGTAAATTCTTTAATTTCGGAATATTTATTTAGTGTTTTGTTTCTGAATGTTCTAAGTTTTGAGATGTGTAATTTTAGCCAATTAGACTCATGTTGAGGGTGATTCAATCACATGATACAACCAGTTATTGGACCTTGCACATTGGTATTTCGGAGTTGAACTCCAAAGCGTCAGTTATCATTATTCTTTAGATTAGAGAGGAATTCTATAAAATATTATATTCTTTGTTCTAATGGCAAATGTTTTAAGGCATTGTCAACTGAATTTTGAGCATGAACTTGTTTATTTCATGCATTAGCAGGGCTGGTCCTGAGATTTATAGGGCTTGTGCGGAAAGAGAAAATAGGTCTTTTTAAAATATTCTACTACTAATTTTACTTTATTTTGATTTTGATATCATATATATATACAAATTCAGTTGAAAAATATGAATATGGTACATTCTATATCTTAAAATTCTTATATGAATTCATTTGAAAAATGCATTTCAAATTTTATTTCATTGGGGGCTCCAATACCTAGGACAACTTAATCGATATCTTGAATTAGTCGTCTCATCAATTAAGAAGAAATAGTATAAATGTGGTTAAGAATTTTCATATTCTTGGAACGCATGAAATACATAATTTAAAAAAGCTTCACGTGTTATGTCATTCTCAATAATTTACGAAAGCAACAACATAGAAATCATTACTAAACATTCTCTAAAAGTAAATATATATATAATCTCAACAATTAATGAAAGAAATATAAAAATCATTATAAACTTTATATAAAAGTAGATATATATAAAAAATAAAAATAAATAGATATATATGAAAAGAAAAAAAACATCAACAACAAGGTTTGAACATGCACCCATTAGATTTAAGATCTATCCCCTAAACCATTCAGACAAATTGACTTTTGTGCTATGTTTGAAATAATATCTCCTTTAATTATATCTGATGGGGGCCTCGTCATTAGTCGACTCTGTGCGACCGTGGGGCCTGTGTGGTCGCACAGGTTGCACAGGCCCAGGGGCCGGCGCTGTGCATTAGTGTGAAGTACTTTTGAAGTTATAGCTCAAAATCCATGTTACAAACAGTATAACATGAAATCTTTTATAGTTTCATGTCATCTCTCATCCAAGAGTTTACCTCTGATGCACTATGCTTAAATTTTCTAGCTTTATCTGTAATTTTGTGGTTGCATTATGCTGTATATATCTATATTTTTTGGAGATAATATGAGGTACGAGCCTTCCAACCTTTTCAATCATGGTTCAGATATCAGTGTCAATATCTGTGTATCAGTCTGTCATTATCATTTTCTCAGTCATATCCAAAAGTATCATTAGGAAAAACCCAATTTCATTCGTGCAGTGCATCTCGGTAGAGGCTAATATTTTGTAAGCTTTGTTTCCATTGAAAAAATATCTCGAAGAGTTCCTTGATCTAGGATACATACATACGAATATACATTATGGATCTAATGGTTTCCCGTACATTGTGAATGTAGTGACATTTAATATATATGTGAAACATGAGAATGACCTTATATATCAGGATGTACAAGTTGGTGAAGGTGATTGCCCTAAGGATGGTCAACATGTATTTCCTTTCACTATCTCCTTAATCACTCTCTCTCCTCCCCGTTTTTATTGCAATTAAAATTTTCCTCTAATTTTTGATAAGTTATCTATGGCCAAATCATCCATAACATAATAACATTAAGGAATTTTCAATGGCAAAATTTCAAGAAACTACCTTAAACTTTTACGCTTTTTAAAGTAACTACCCTAACTATGTTTTATTATTCGTAACCCCCCCCCCCTCCCCAAAAAAAAATAAATTATTATCATATCCTTCTGCACAATCTTATTATTGGTAGAAACCCCTAAACAAGAAGGAGACAACTCTTTTTTTTAAAAAAGTGCTTCCTGTGTTTTCTCATTGGTTGACTACCTATTCGAGGTGTAATAGTAACAGTTAGAAAGAAAGTTCATTGTATGTTGTTTGGTTCAACACTGATCATGTAACTCATCCATATCCCACTCCTTAAATAACTTAATCCTTCTGAAGATGTACACCCTTTATTGAAAGGGCAAAGGAATTTGCAGATTTACATCTCCAAAATTATGTATTCTTGATTATTAAAGACTTGCTTTCTCTGCCTCTTTCTTAGCAGATAAAGCAACACAGGAGGACATTGATGTGCAAACTTTTTATAGGCAGTTCTATGATGCTGATGAGCCAAATGTACTTGAAGAAAAAGGTAGGTTTCTTGAATGATCATATCTATTCTTTGAGATCATTTACATTTCTTTTATGTTTCATGTTTTTTGGTTATTGTTTGTTATTCCAAACTCTAAATATATCTATCTATTGTAAATTTCATACTTATAATTTTGCAATATATTGCAAGTTGTTTCTTTTTCTTTGACATCTATCCTCATTTTGTCATTGTCCATCAAAAAATTTGATATGTGATGTACCTCTAGGGGAGTTGGATCATTGGTTAAGCCAATCTCTTTGTTTCATAGTGGCACATTTATAAACACTAATAAACATCTCTTTTTCATATTATAAAAACTTTCTACCAGTTAGTGTGCTCTTATGACCATATTATTTTCTATATTTAGAGCATCTGTAGTCATTGGCTATTTTTACATTTTTTCCAAAAAATGAGAGAGAAAAAACAATGCTGCAGTCGTTGGCCAAAAAACCCAAAATTTGGGTTCTTGGTGAACATGAGACTGCCAAATATGGCAGAAGATTTGGGATTTTGGGAAATATAGCAATCGGAAGGTGATTTATCGTCTGTTGCATCGGACGAAAAAAAAATTCGTCCGAGAGATTTTTACTGTTATGAAAAGTATCGAACAGAAATTAATTTTCCGTCCCAAAACAATTCATTTTAATTAAATCGATAGACGGGAAAGGATTTCCCATCCGATTGAAAAAAAAAACCCACCACATTCATAGGACGAAAGAAGGAATCATGTCTCTTTATTTAAAAAAAAAAGTTTTAAAAAATTTGATGGACGAGAAAAGAATTCCCGTCCGTTCCAGTATTTCATTAAAAAAAATTACTTCAAACGAAAATTCGTCTTTCATCTGAGATTTTGAAAATTTCGAATACCCATTTTTTGGCAATCAACGACTGCAGCGCAAAGCTATTTTTGCAATTTCCATTTGCCAAATACCCAAAATTTGACTCAAGACAACTACAGATGCTCTTAGGAGTATGTTGCCTATTTAATTAAATTTATTTTCTCTTTGATTTTTCGGGGTTCAAATTTATCAAATTATACCATATTTTATTGTAAATACGCTTACGTGCATTTTACTATGAAATGCAGTAAAGCAAGAGCAACTATTTTAACTTGAATAAGACAGCGATGTTACACAGATACTTAGTTTAAAGCCATATTGTGACAGAGACATGCAGAACACACATATAACACAAACATTCCCCTATCATCTAAGGAGTGCACTCACAAAAAAGCCCACGCCCTTCATAACAGCATCATAGACTGATAAATGGAAAATTTAATACAGCAATTGCTTAGAGTAGTTTGTTGAATCCTCTTAAATTTATTTATTTCTTCATTTTCGTTTTTTGGAGGATATTTCTTCATTTTATGTTATTATGTTTATATATGTTGGAGTGTCATTTTGGTAACTGATCTTATGTTCATCGACAATGGTGTATTATGCCACTCTTACATGATAAATGTTCTCTCTCATCTTTATATATGATCATCACATTTTTAAACTTGATTTATTAATTGACTGAGTTCAAGTGTTCAAGGGTCGTCACCTTACAACTTGCTAACTGTTATCTTGATAATCAATTGATCTATTCTAAAATTTCCCATATCTGAATGATGTATTGGATGTTTTCAATTACATGAGTGTTTGCACATTGGACAATTATCTTATAATACACATTATGGTAAATATGGAAAATGATATGAGATACATATTCTTATTGAACCACTATGCTTACTAATGACATTGCATTATACTTTTCTTTTTTTTACTGGTAAAAGGTAGGGTTATCCTACCTCACAGAAAATATATATATTAATAAGTAAAGTTTGAAAAATAGTTACAATAACTTAAAGAGGAGATTGGAGACTAGCGAGCTCAGTGTGTGTTTGGGTTTGAAATGGCATACCATTGAGTCGTAGAAAGGGCATTGGACTTCTGTCGTACTCCTCAACTAGCCTCAAGGGTATGATCTTATCCCACGTACACAGAACACAAATAGCCATTAATACAAAAAAAACCAAATCCTCCTATGAGCGACAGAACAAAGGCAAGCTCAATAAGTACAGTAACGAGGACTGACAGTGTCCCAAAAAGAGAACAAAATAATCAACTAGCAGAGACGCATAGCCCTTGATCATCCTTGGGTGTTTCCTGCACTGTGGGTTGGGCAGTTGCCTCCCGGCCTCATGAGATTGCTATCTCCAGTACCCATAAGCTCTTGGAGTATCTTGGCCTTCTTCTTGGACTCGCCGCTGGTATCTAACTAATGAGAGAACCAAAACTTGGTATTAGTGATAAGTTTATCCACAGTAATAAGCTTGTTGTTAAACATTCTATCATTTCTAGCATGCCAGATGCTCCAACAGGCAGCAAGTGTAACCAAATGCCAAGAGTGTGTGAACTTATGCTTGTGGAAGTCAAAACACCAGCGTGTGAAACAGTCAGCAATGGATGAGGGTAAATTAGTGATATTGAAGTGGTGTGTAAAGTGTTGCCAAGCTTGAACAGCCACGAAACATTGGAAGATGTGGAAGGTGGTTTCAATAGGGCATGCACATGTTGTGCATGTCAGATCACCATCCCATCCCTTGGAGTGTAGTCTCTCCTTGGAGTTGAGTATCTCCCAACTCAGAATCCAAATAAAAATTTTGCATTTGAGTGGTGCAAAGTTCTTTCGACAGGCACGGTAGAAGGGTGAGAGTAGGCCTGAAATGCTATAGAAATCATAAGCAGATTTCACAGTGAAGCTCCCTGAGCTAGAATGCCTCCAATATGCAATGTCAGTAGTAGTAGATGGTTGGACATTGGAGAGGAGTTGCAGAAGTTGGCTCTTTTCGAGGAGAATGGTGGTGGAAGTCGAAGTGTGAATGCTTGGTCTCCAAATCCATCTGCCCTGATCTATGATACCTTGAAAGCACAGTGGGGCATCTTTGTTCCAAGCTGCCTCAAATAAAGTTGGGAATAAAGTGGCAATGTTGCTACCTCCAATCCATTTGGAGGTCCAGAACTTAAGCATTTGCCCATCTCCGAGTTTCCAAGATATTCCTTGCTCAAATTGCTCTTTGAGCTTGTAGACATTCTTCCAAAAGTTAGAAGCTTGAGATTTGCAGATGAAGGAATTGGTCTCTCAGTTGAAGTATAAGGATTTAAGAATTTGGGTGCTAAGGGATTCCTCGGACAAAATTTTCCACCACATTTCATAAGCAGGGCATTGTTGAATTGGCTGAGGTTAAAAATCTCTAGGCCTCCTTGCCTTTTGGGCTGAGAAATACGCTTCCAGTTTGTGCAAGAGGTTCCGGTAGCCTTAGAGTCTCCATCTAGCCAAAAGAATCTGCTTCGTATCTGATCAATTCTTGCGATTACCCACTGAGGCAATTTGAAGAAGGAAGCAAAATAGGTTGGCAATGCACTAAGTACCGAGTTGATGAGTATCAGTCTCCCTCCCCTAGAGAGCAGACGTCCCTTCCAAGTGGATAATCTTCTCTCAATTTTGAGAATTAAAGGTTGCTAGTCCCTCTTCTTTAATTTTCCCTTGGATAGTGGCATGCCCAAGTATTTGGTGGGAAGGGAGTCCTGTTTGCAACCAAGGATGTGAGCGAAAGCGTGAAGTTTGGCCTTAGAATGCCCAAAGTAAAGAATGGATGATGTAGAGAGATTAATGTGGAGGCTTGAGACGTTCGCAAATATGTGTAGAAGCAATTTTAAATGAAGCACATCTTGTTCATCGCCTTTGCAGAAGATGAGTGTGTCATCAGCGAATTGCAGAATGGAGAGCGCAACTAAGGAACCCCTGAGATGCAGCTGAGAGAAAGTGTCATTATCTCTACCAATGTGCAACATTTGGGCAAGCACATCTATAGCCAAGATGAATAACATCGAAGATAGGGGGTCACCTTGCTTTAACCCTCTCCTTGATATTATGGTCTTGCCCCCAACTCCATTAACTAAAACAGAGGATTTGGTTGAGTGAAGAATTGCTTTAATCCAACTGCACCAGCGTGGACCAAAATCCCTAGCAGCTAGCATCTGCTCGATAAAAGTCCAGTTAAGGGTATCAAAGGCCTTACGAAAGTCAATCTTAAGCATAAGTGTGTCTGACTTTTTGGAGTAGCATAGATTGATTGCTTTGTGGGCCACTAGAAAATAGTCCATCGCCGACTTGCCTTTGAGAAAAGCACTTTGTGAAGAGGAAACTAGAGAATGCAGTCTCGGGCTTAATCTGTTTGCTAAGATTTTGGTGAAGATCTTCATAGAGCAATTGAGGAGACTGATGGGGCGGTAGTCAGAGACAATGTTTGCACCTTCACACTTGGGTATGAGTACAATGGTGGAGTAGTTAAGTCTGCTAATGTCCGCCTCTCCATTCTGAATGTCCAGCAGCATGCAACAGAGATCTTCTTGTACTGTCTCCCAGTGTTGTTGATAAAAATGTATCGAGAAGCCATTGGGGCCAGGGGCCTTGTCCCCGTTCATACTGAAAACTTCCTTATGGATCTCTTCCTTACTGAAAGGAGGTTCAAGCGCAGAGAGATCGATAGCAGGATAGGGAAACAGAGCAGCCCAGTCGACTCTGAAGTCAGGGGATGAGGTATTTCCATAGATGTCTCTGAAGTGTTGCTCAAAGCATGTTCGGATTGAGGATTGATCTGTGATGAGGTCTCCATTATGGAGTAGGGAATAGATGAAGTTCTTATGTCGCCTCCCATTAGCAATAGAGTGGAAGAATTTTGTATTGGCATCACCCTCTTAGATCTAAGTTATTCTAGCTCTTTGCCTCCAGTAGGTTACTTCCGCCTGCACCAAGCTCTGGTAATCTCTGTGGGCTACAGAGAGCTCATTGGATTGAGAGGTGTTTAGGGGTTGAGTATTTGCCAAGATATCAAGGTTGTGAATTTTCTCAAGGAGGAACTTCTTGCGAAGAGGAATATGCCCGAATTCCTCATTTCTCCAATGTCTAATCCGTCTCTTCAGAAGTACCAGCTTCTTAGCAAAGACATCCCCCGAAGAGCTTGTACAAGAGAAGCTCGTCCACTAAGTAGTAATAGCAGGAATGAAGTCTTTGTGAGAGGCCCATGCCTTCTCAAATTTGAAGTAGTGAACTCTGGTCTGAATAGCTTGCGAGTCAAGTATTAAAGGGCAGTGATCGGAGGCGATACGCGGTAGGGAGTGCTGGATGCAATTAGGGTAAAGTTGGTTAAATTGACTTGAGATTAGAAATCTGTCGAATCTAGCAAGTGCAAACTTAGCTCTGAGATTCGACCAAGTGAACTTCCTTCCTGCGAGGGGGGGATCGATAAGTTGTAGCTACTGAATCCAGTTCCTGAATTCCTTCACATCTCTGCTCGAGCTTAGGCCACCATTCCTTTCAGAGTTTGAAGTGGTCGCATTAAAATCTCCACAAATGACCCAAGCATCACATAAGAGTCTTCTTCGAAGATTGATTTCACTGAAGCAAAGGTCTCTGTCATCCAATTCAAAGGGGGCATAGACAGAGGTGAGGGACCACTCGGCTCCAGATGTTCTGTCACGAAAGGAGAGGGATATAGAGAATATGTCGACTGCACAGTAGAAGCAATCAAAGATGTTATCATTCCAACCAACAAGAATACCGCCGCAGTTATCAATAGCATGAAGAGATTTCCAATTTGTGAGAGAATTTTCTCCAATGGATGAAAGCTTACGGTTGGAGGGCTTTGTAAGTTTGGATTCTTGAAGGCAGGCCACAGTAATCTGAGCATTTCTAAGACCGTCTTTGATCAGGGCACATTTAGAGGGGTTGCCCAACCCACAGACATTCCAACTGCCAATCTTCATTGAAACAAAAAGAACAAGCAGCAAAAACAGTGACAAGAAAGGGGCCAATAAATGCAGGTACTCAATTGAGCTGTTGCTGTTGATCGGGAGGATCAACTGTAACAGCTGCAATTTGATTGAGTTTATCAACCGAGTGTGGCCCAATAGCCTCCACTCCTACAGATTCAGCTACCTCATTTATATCCTCATTAGAAAGTAAAGCAAAAGGATTGTTGCAGGCGTTGGTAACTGAAAACATAGAAGAGGAGGTACCTTCGTTCTTGCGGTGGGAGGCTGACTTGAGGGAGCTTCGCAGATGCTGCATGAAGGGTCTTGTGGAAGATACTTTGGATGCTGATCTACATCGCTTACGCCGTTTGCTATTGCCTTCTTCGAAGCCTGGAGAGACTGAGCCTGAGCTAGAAGAGATGGACTTGTGGTACCGAGGTATGAGAGACTTAGTTTTGAAGCTTGAGGCGCGTACTCCCCTGGCTCCGGAGTTGAATTGCATAGTCTTAGGGGCTTCAATTTTTGCAACACGTTTGGCTACTGAGGACTCGAGAGCGGACTCAACTGCAGGCTGAATTTCTTTGAAGAGAGACAGGGGAATATTCACAATCTTCCCCTTCCAGATCATTTGCCTAATCTCTTCCTCCGGGGAGATGTCATGCAAATTTGAGGAGCTGTCAGGATTGTTGTTTGATTCACTAGAAGCAATCCCCAAACTGCCCTTGGGGAAAACTGAGGGGATTTCAATTAGGGGAGGGGCGTTGAAAACAATTTTTTTGCCAGATTTGGTCCCCACATGATCTGCAACATTCCTCATCTGGAGAGGGGGACCAATTTGGAACCTTTTGCACTAGAGTCGGCCATACCTGAGATATTTAGAAATTTATCTGCAAAGGTGGTAAGATTTGGTGGTTGCGGAGATTGTGTCGCAGATCCTCTAACGGAATGATTTGCTATCGAGATTGGCGCCTTTCCTTTGGCATCTCCAATGACTCCCTGATTTTGTGGCTGGCTGGTTCCGTCTTGCTTCTCTGCCGGAGTTTCCCTTCAGTGCCAAAAGGAGGTGGACGAGCCAATCCCCGATGTGAAGAGTTGGACTTTGCCTCTCGCAACATCGTCAGAAGGGATGGGGTTGTTGAGGACAAGTACGGGGACGTCATGGATCTGGAGTTCCTAAGTCCAAGGCACCCTGAAGGGGATTTGGATGTTCTTAGGAATGTGGCTGACATCTTTGGATTCAATAAGGATGAGGGCTTGATCCCTGGAAATCACGTTCTTCAGATCTCCGCTCATGGTGATGAATTTGCCGAACGGTTGTACCAGTTGCTCAATGGAGGTCTGGTTCCACATGTGGAAGGGGAGGAGTGGGACATTTATCCAAATAAAACTTGGTTTGGGCTTAAGCTTAGCTCCGTAGTCCATGGACCATGGCGAGAAGGTGGCATTGAAACCAGAGAACTGGAAGATGCCGTTAGCGATCACCTCCTTTGCCTCGTCTTCAGTAGGGAATTGAACGTGGAACACCCCATCGCTGACTCTCTTCACAACCCACCATCCTCCTTGCCTTCTCCAAATGAAGTTCAGGGCGCTTTCAACAGTCGTCGAATCAGGGCGGGTGCGCGGGTTAATCAGATTGAGGAAAGCGCTTGCATGCAGCCCCGGAAAAGCTGAAGCGATCTCGGAGTTATGGGTGACCACAATGGCCATAGATTGCCTCCGGTTGTGAAGTGGACATTCTCGGACCCGGTGACCGAATTTGCGGCAGTTGAAGCAATGGATCCCACTCATGCGGCAGTCCGCCGTCTGGTGGTCAGTCGCTCCGCAACGCATGCATCGTTTCTCCATCTTTCTGAGATGGTTCTTGTTGTGTAGAGGTCTAGGGTTTCGGGGATAGGGATTGGAGGGGGGGGGGGAGGGTTTGGGGGGAAAGGTGGGATTTTTTTGGTGAGGAGGGAGATGAGACGACGGAGTGAAGGGGTTTGGTAGTTTTGAGGAGGGCATGGGGATCGAGGGCTAGGTTTGGGGGGTAATGATGAGAAGGAGGACGTGGAGCCATTAGAACTTGAGCAAAAGATTTGCTCTTGTTCCAAGGCAGCCATGCACGCACCTCGCTCTTCTCTCCTCTCTCCTCTCTCCTCTCTCATCTTTGTACATGTGACGCATGTAAGATGATAAGATTGACAAAATTACTGTAGCTGGAATTATACTTTTCTAGAAGAGCAAGATTAAAACTTCCATAAAAAAGATTTTGATTAAGAGTGTGGTATACTACCACATTAAGGGTGTCTTTATTACCCTATGATTATTACTCTCTTGCATGTAAGTATCAGATGTACATTCAGGACGTGCAGTAAGGGTGTATTTGGAACTGACACAATCAAATAGCCCAGATGCTTTGATAATCTGTTGTTTTGCTAGGACAATAAAATCCTTAATCTTGTCTTGGTGACATCAAATTTCTTACTTTAGAGAATTTTAAATATTACTAGCTTTTCTTTTAATCATGTGCTATTAATATCATTCTTAATCTCAAAGGAGATCCTAGATTATAAATTTTTAACTACCACCTGAAACCGTTAATTTATGTATCTTACCATGTGTGTTATATGAAGATGTGGGTATTTCATTTTTATATGTTCGACTTTTCAAAAAGAAAATAATGTTTCTTGGCCCTGCTTATTGTTATCAGGGACTTGATATAACTTTTGGGAGGTGCTATTGCAGGGCTTTATTCCATGATTGACGAACAGTTGGGCATAAGCATTGTAGAGTACATGGCAGCTGGTGCCATCCTGATCGGTGAGTGTTAGATGGTATATTCTTCAAAAAGGAACAAGAAAACGGAAATTAATTACATAAATCTGCTATGAACTTTCAACTTAAGGAATGCCATTTAGTTGCTTGCATGCGACTTCCATAACTACACAATCACTAATCAGTCGTCAACTAAGGGCTGATTATTTCCCCTTTAAATGAGGGAGATGATCTATTCATTGTAAAGTCATTTTAGTCCACAAAGGTCACGTGCAAAGCACATGATCTGTTATTAGATTGCATTGTTGCACCAGGTACTTTCCTGAATAAATGGCTGAAAGTTTATGGAATTCACTGATGATGAAGCAAGACCGCGATAGCTTCTTAAAATCAGTTAGAAGTTCATGGTAGTTGTTTACAATTTAGTCAAAAAACTGCTCATACCTAACCCAACAATCTCTTATGTTTACTAACAATTAAGGCTAAATATAAAAACCTCACTCAAGTATTATCCAAGTTAAAAAAAAAACCGTACTAAACTTTTTTAAATCAAAAAAACCTCCCACAGCTATGTTTTCAAGAGATGGGTGGCTGAGGTTTTTTTTTAATAAAAAAATTGTGTTCAAAATATAGTTGAGGGATGTTTAAAAAAAAGTCGAGTGCAGTTTTTTTTAATTGGGCAATACTTCAGTGAGGTTTTTTATATTTAGCCAACAATTAACTCTATTTTCTGCTTCAGCTCATAATTCAGCCTGCCCAAAAATGGATATAGTTCTCGATGAAGATGGATTCCAAACAGGATTTCTCGCTTCCAATAAAGAAGAGTATGCTGATGCTATCCTCAAGATTTTAAATATGCCCACCACTGAGAGGCTTACAATTGCTACAACAGCAAGAAAGCGTGCACAAAGGTTTTCGGAGCCGAAATTTTATGAGGATTTGAAAGATGCAATTCGCCTAATCTTTTATAGTCCAAAATCTCCTAAATGAAGTACAAAGAACTATCTAATCTCCTAAATGAAGTGCAAAGAACTATCTGCGGAGAACAGTTATTCTTCTTATTTAACTTCACAGAGATGACTCATCTAACTATTGAAAGTATTATCTTTTTATACAACTGGACTATTTCCTATGCCGAACCAGCAAAATCATGTTCCTATGTGAAATAATTATTATGTGGGCCTTGTGTTTGCTCTTGCCATGATAACTACATCATGGCATTTAAGTTCCCTTAGTTAGTTTGCAAGTTTAGTTTATGTTGTTATGAAAGATCAATTGTATTATTCTCATATTGCGTCAACTTGGTATTGGTATCAGATATCACCATGTCAACTATCATCTATATCACCATGTCAACTATCATTTCTCAGTAATATTAATATCAGATATATCAAAAATATCATAAGGCAATTACTGATCAAGTCTCCTGATGCATATTGGTATTGACTGATATACTTGTAATACTTGAAATAATATTTTTTTTGCCTTTGTATCGAATCATATATGTTCTTACTTAGTGAATTTTAGACATCGTAACTTACTCCACTTTGTTTTACATGCGTGAAAAGAAAGCTACAAAACTTCGAATTGCTGATTTTGTTTATGGTTCAGATGGACTTAGAAACCAAAACTTCCCTCCACCAAAAGGAAAACCAATCTATAAGTCTGTTGCTGCTTATCTTGTTGAACAAGCTAACCTATACCCAAAAAAATTTAATGTAGTCGGACATGGATCTTATTTAGATGTATAACTTCGCTGCCAAGCTCCCAGAGCTGCAAAAATAGGGCCGGAAGGCGAAGACACACATATTACTGCTGGAGTGATGGGTATGTCATGGCAGGCAATATCTTTCGGCAATAACTAAATTCTTACTCAATAATTGCAGTAAGCTTAGCATTATTGTGCACGTGACAGAAATCAATCTATCAGCTGTTATATATAGAGGATAACATTAAGTTGAAACTATATATGAATAAAAATAAAGGTAGAGAATATATTGGATTTTTTTTTTCCTCGGCCGTCGTTAATATTTTTGGAGCTGCCATTAATGAGTGAATTTTGTTTGTTCAGGGCACTTGACAACTAGAAGTGATGTATATTTGCTTTGGAATTGTACTGCTGGAATTGCTAACTAGAAGGAGGTCGATGGACAGAAGCAAAGCCAAAGAGTGAACAGAAGCTCGTAGACTGAGCCAAACCTTACTTAAACAGTAGCTGGAAGCTTCGTTAAATTATGGACCCTAGACTTGTCACTTGCAGGTTAATACTCTGTCAAGGGGCGTGAGTAGCTACATCTCTAGCACTTCAATGCATCAGCCCAACCCCTAAAGACAGGCCCAAAATGACACAGATTGTTGAAACCCTAGAAAGAATAAAGAATATCAAGGATATGGCAGTTAACTCTGGCTTGTGGCCTACAACTCCTATTGCATGAATGCATACCATTTCTGCAACAATTATGTTGGAGAATTTGGCCCATGTCCACTGGAGGACCCTCTCTATCCACAAAAAAATAGCTTGAGATTTGTTTGGAAGGGAATAAATTTTGTACGTAATTAAAGTTTTCAAAAATTATGTGTATGTAGATATAGATAGGTGCAATTATCCTCTACGAGTGAACACATGTCTACCCATCCCTCGATCTCTCCAGTAGCCAAATTGAGTGCGCATTTGTTTCCTATGACTTGTTAGCTCTGGAAAAATGGCAACTGTGGATTTCTTTCGACTTTAATATTTTTCTCCAATTTAATATCAAAATACAATTAAATGTGGGTCTTTCATCCTCTGTAAGCAGCTTGATGTTAATAGGGGGCTAGTTTCCTATGAATTTGCATGGATTTGTCTCTCTTCAAACTATAAATAAATAAAATAAATTCCTGCTTTCAATCCTCCACTTTCGAGACTGCCTGTAATTTCAAGGACCTTTTGAATTACATAGAATGGTTGCTTGGGGTTAGTCAATTTTAATACAATTTTCTAGCTTTACTTGCAACTAAACAAACAACCCTTTGTGCAGAGATGAATTCTCATATATTAAACCATAAAATATTATAATGTTATAATTACATAACTTGACCACTTTCAATCAAACAGGGTAATGAAAAGGAAGGAAATGATGAGGTACAAATGTAATTGATGTGGCCAATAAAAAACAGTAAAGCATATCAAAGTAACTCTTCTGTAACACTAACTATGTCTTACTTTTCTGTCATAACAAAGCTAACACTTTCAGCATTTAACATTATGAAAAACAAGTCCGATACAATCTGAAAGTACACGTTCAGAAGATGCAAACAAACATACATCCAACGAACATTTCTTTCTTTCTTTCTCCTCTCATTCACAGATCACGACAACTTTGTCAACAGCGGGCAGGAACTCGTTTCCCTATAGGTTGATTGCCCTATTTGTGGGCTGAAACATGGTACGGGGTTGGGCTGACATAAGATATGCACACAAGTCTATGGTGAGGGATCAAACTAAACCCTAATCAATATTTTATTTTAATATTTGTTCTTTTTCTAATATATTTTCTCATATTTTATTTTTTAGATGAGAATTATTTACATTTTATTTTGTATTTACTCAAGACTATATATAATATTTAGAGTCTTTAATATTAAAATTTTAAGTATTTGTGTACAAAATTAATATATAGTGATTATACTATATAATGATTTGACTTCTTAATGAGATTTCTTATGTGATTGGTTTTCTGAACATCACAAAACATTGTTCAAATATTCAATTGGCACGTCCACCAAGCCACATGCACTTGGTGCATCGCAAATTTTAACTAGCATATACATATTTTGGATTATCCATTGGGTTATTGAGTTTGGATACATAAGGATCAACATCTCAATTCAATAAGAAAATGGATCTATTTTTAGGATCTATATTGTACTCATTAAGCTGACGGATCTATTTTGGAGGATTCATACCCTAAATTTTGGGTTGGATGTGTTTATTTTACACATTAAAGTTTTTATTTTTTAGATAAAATAACAAATTTGAATTTGAATGAACTAATAGTTTTTAATTGATTGATTTTTTTTTTGTTTCTTTCATTTATTTTTTACGTCTGTTTTCTGAAATATATATATTTTTTTTTGTCAAACATTATACAACTCTCTGGTACCTTTAAGAAAATATTTGTTTTTGTTGCCTTACATACATCTGAACAAAATCCACAACACTTTACATAATTAGAATGACAGATATATATATCCTAAAATATGATAATTAAGAAGGTTATTTGATTGTCTTTTCATAGTTTCTGTGTCATAAGCTTGTTTTGAGATTGATGGTTTTGCTTGGATGGTGTATTGACTTATATTACACATTAAAGTTTTTATTAATAAATAAGATAACAAATTTGAATTTGACTGAACTAACAGTTTTACTATTAAAAATAGTTTAAAGGATTCTGATATATATTGGTTGAATGTTTTTTCAACCAATAAAAGATTTGTTTTACAAATTTCAACAATTTTTTTTCTTGCCAATTTACTCTTATAGAAGCAGTATATGGGACTAGGCTTTGAACGCATAGAACCATAATCTTCTTCTTCTACTTCTTCTTCTTCTTGGTGGACCGTGGAACAACAAAAGAGAGGAAAAACAATCGCCATCAATAGGTGACTAATTCTTTGTTAATGATACTGATTTTGATTCTTTATCTAGATTCTCTTTTGTTTAAGTGGTAATTTAATTAGGTATCATTGGAGAACCCTCTAGACCAATCAAACAAAGATAAATTACAACAGCATTATCTTTTTACATATATTTGATATTAAAAAAAATGGAATTAATTGTTTGTGGTACTATAAGTTTAGTAAAAACTAATCTCATTTTAATAGTTCTTCTCGTAAAGTATTCATTGAAATTAGTAGGTACATTATTTTTAATTCTTCGTTTCGTATTTAATTTTAGTAATTTTTTGTTCGTAATCTGGTTAGATCTACAGTAAGCTTTAAGATTTGTGTATTTCATAGTTGGTTGGATTTGCTAATGTTTTGATTTGTAGATCTGTTGTAGAATGTGGGAAATTTGATGGGAATTGGAAGGTTCTTTCTTCAAGCTTTTATGGATTTTATTTTTTAGGTTTTGGATGTGAAGATTAGAAAAAAGGTAGCTTTATTTTGGACAATGTGATATTGTTTGGATTTTGATGGAGCTTTTGGTTGGTGTTTTGCAATTTAACCCATGGAATTTGTAAATTTATCTGGAATTTTTAAAAATAAAAATTACAGTTATGATCAGGATTGATGGGTGTTACTTAAATTATGTTGGCAATTATAAGTGGAAAGGTGAGTGCTTGAAAAGTTGGCTTCAAATATGTGTATTTATTCGGCTTTTTTTATATAATTCTGTTTCAAAAAATACTTATTTATTGTCTATTTTTTTTTTTTTGATAATTTATTGTTTAATAGAATTAATACGGCTTTTTGTACAAACTTTATTTCACAAATTCATTATAATTAGCATTTGATATTTGAACTTGCCTTCATACCAGAATATGAATTCAAATAAATAATGGTTTTTTACTCAAGTTATTTTATTCAGAATATAATTCAAGACACAATAATGTAGAGCCAATATGAATTATCATTATCATTACTTGAGTCAAACATCCATTATGCAGTCCAGCTCACTATGCGTAGTAATGTAGTAATGTAGTATACAGATCCAGATCCATACAAGCATGACTGCAAGAAAATAATGCAAATAATATCAGTTTTAAGTTCAAAAAAGTTAAAGTCGAAAATGATGATTAATCTTATAAAAGGTACAATGATTATATCTTTATGTTTTAGATGAAACTATTACGCATATAGCTTTCTCTTACATCGTTCGAATTTTGATACATTTGTGCTTTGTTTTGATTGGAATTGTGCTATAATTGATTATACTTGGGTTCTTGATGCTTGCTTCAAATCTGATTTCGATGAGCTTGATGTCGTTTGAGTAATTTTGAAATTCATGATTTGCTTTTTAAGACGATTGACCGAGTCGAATTTGTATTTTGAAGAATATGGGTGTGCTAAATGCAAGTATGTTTAGATAAAAATTTTAACATTTATGTGCATCAAGTCATGTGCACTTGGTGCATAGTAAATTTCAACTAGTATATATATATATATATATATATATATGGAAAATCTTTCACTGCAAACGTAAATATATGGAAAATCTTTCACTGCAAACGTACTTCTTTTATATGAAACAAACAGGAGAAACACATAACATCCTGTACAACTTGGAAACTTTTTCGGATGTTAGGATTATGTGAATTGATTTTGTGGGAAGTTTCATTTAGAATTTTGTAGCTGATTATAGTGGCTATTAACAAACCCTAGGTTGAGGCAGTTTGAAAGGATATGATGAATTATTAATCTGACAAAAGAAATGTTTGCTGATTTTATTTAACTGAATCAAAGATAAAGAGTAGTTGTTGCTTATCTTTCAGTTGGAAATTGAATGGGGGGCAGTTTTCGGTCTCTTTCAATGGTTGTATGTTGATATCACAATGTCAAGATATGTTTTCTTATAAGTATACTTTTGTGGCAATGTTTGTTTCTGTTTTGTTAGGACTGAAGGCAAGGAAATGTTGGAAACTTTGAGGGGGAAGGTGGCAAGGGATTCAATTAACCGAAACATGTGGGAATCTCTGGTTTGCATTCTCAGAAATTCGCTTCAGAACACGAGCAGAGTGTACGAGGTTTCTGGGAGGAAGGAGTTCAAATCAGCTAAACACTATTACTTCATTGAATTAGTTTCTATAAATCTAAACCACAAACCTAAAGGACTGATGTAACTTGCATAGACGATCACCATAAAAAGACTGCACATGAAGCTTGTTCACGGATGAATGGATGATCAACCAGCCATTCAAGGGCTAAGAATAATGTAATACAAACCTAATACTGTATATAAAAGCTGTCACAGTTGATCGAAACGGAATTCCCGAATGTAATTTTACAACCAAAAAACTACAATTCAGAACTTAGTTACACAACTCACAAACAATTAAAATCTTTGTAGTGCAACTAAATGCTAGCCATATTAATCTCTAATATTACAAATAAGACCCAAGTGGGATGGATCATTTGAATTTTGGCGAAAAGAATCTTTCAAGCTTGATGGTGAGAGGTGCCTGAACCAAGAATGCGACCCACGAGTTGAACTACAGATTGGGCGAGGGACTCTGCCGATTCTTGTGTGGATGCCTCAGCATATACACGTATTATGTCCTCAGTACCAGATGGCCGAATGAAACACCGTCCTTGGGAGTACTTGGCTGCATGCAAGTTACACAGGGAGGAAAGATAAGGAGCAACTCTCAAAAGTTAGTGTTCTTCAGGAGTAGAGTGAATTTCTAAATAAAACATTCCAAATACAGCACAATAATTTGGATTATATTTCAGAAGCAACTTCCCACATATAATTCCATGCTTTGCCTGTATACGCATCGCTAAATCAGAAGCAAATAACTCAATGTTAGGTTTTTTTTTTCTTGGGGGGGGGGGGGGGGGGGGGGGGTTTGAAAGTTTCCTCTATCAAAGAATTTGAGCATCATAGCATTTGCCAATCTCCAATAGCAATATATAAGCTCGTGAACTTTCATCAGCCTAAGAGCATCTGTAGTCGTTGTCCAGTTACCCAAATTTTGGAAAATTTGGAAATAAAATCGTTGTAGTCGTTGGCCATTTACCCAAATTTTGGCGATACGATGAACGGTGGTCGGCCAAATTCGGGAGACAAATGGCTTTTACCAAAATATAGCAGACGAAAGATTATCTTTCGTCCGTCTAATGGGACGAAAGATTATCTTTCGTTGGAGACGTGGGACGGAAAATGAAACATCGTCTCTACACAATTGCCACTGAGATATCGTCGGACAAAGAATAATTTATCATTTGTTGAATTAATTGAAAGAAACAAAAAAATAAATTTGAAGAACGGTAAATAATTTACCGTCCCTTCAATTTTAGCAAAAGACGAAATGGGTGGGATGGTAGATCTACCGTCCCTCCATTTTTTTTTTGTTGACTTTGAAAAAATTAAAATCCCGTTTACTTTTACTTTGTTTTTTTTAACTTTGTTTGTACTTTGTTTTTTTTAAATGGTTGGGATGAAAGATTAAGTCTCGTCCAGTACAAAAAAAAATTAAAAAAACCAAACACATTCGTCGGACGGGAAATGATTCTCCGTCCGTTCTAATTTACCTATACATATCGCTTGGATGATAGATAATCTTTCGTCCGACCCAAATTTTAGCTTTTGACGGCTACAGCGCTAACCCATTTTTTCTATTTCCATTTGCCAAATACCCAATTTCGCTCAAAACGACTATAGATGCTCTAAGAAATTTCATAATATTCTATGGTCCCCCCGTTTCAAAATATAAGTCATTTTAGTCTTTTTTTTTAATTTCAAAATATAAGTCACTTTATGTTTTCGAGACAAATGTCATGTCATTCTTAAATGTCAATCAAGTACATTTTGATGATATTTCTAATTTTACCCTTACCTTTTTTATAAAAGGAATAATACTAAAATTGTAGAGGAGGGCAAATTAGACATTTTACAATTGATGGCTCATCTATGAACTTCATAAACCAAGAATGTTAGTACTTTTTGTCAATCCTAGGGTTTTTTTAATAGGCGTGTAAAAAACCTAGAATGACTTATACTGGAGTATAATTTAGCTGTCTTTTTTATCCAGCCAACTTCACTTGGTATTAGCAGATCAATAAAGAAATTTTGTGGAAATCCAGATAAAACATAAAGCAACTAGCTAAAATGTAGGTAGGTATCCATTATCACTTGAAAGTACTATAACAGTCTTAACAGTCTCAACATGTACAACTACCTATAATGTAGGTGTAATACCCCTAAATTTCTTACAATGAATATACATATACATTGTTATTTTTTCATACACTACACTATTATTTTTATGTTAGTATGGTTATTTTTTTTAAAGAGCCTAATATGTTTTCTTTTAAAAGCCCAACACTTTCTTTCTTAAAGCCCAATCCAATAAGATTTAGGGGTCAAGTGCAATTACATAAAGACTAGGGGATTTAATGCAAAAGTGGAGGACACCTAAACCATTCTACACCCTTCCACACCTCTCTCTCTCTATCTCCTTACTGCCGGCAGCAGACAACGGCAGCTGCAGCCTTTTTTTCCCCTTTCTCTATATATATGAATGCTCTTTACTACTACACTATTCCTACCTTACTACTGCTACTACTTACTACAACTCCTACTACTACTTTACTGCACTACTGTTGCTACTATACTGCTGCTACAACTACTACCATACTACTTACTGCTGCAGTACTACTCCTACCTACTACTAACTACTTTACTACTACTACTGCATATTGCTTGCTACTTCTACTACTACTACTATTGTTTCTCCTACTACTACTTCAACTACTACTACTACTGCAGACTACTACTACTACTACTACTGTTGTTACTACTACCACTTCCACTACTATCACTTCTACTACTTTACTGCCTGTACTACTTCTGCTGCTACTCAACTATTACTACTACCTACTACTACTTCAACTGCCTACTACTACTACTACTATTATATTACTATTATACTACTATTGGATTGGAGCAAAAAGTCAAGAGGACTAAAGGTGCAAGGAGGCGAAGATAGCAACTTGAAGCTTGCAAACAAATCAAAGTGGGTATTCTTCATACCTCTTGTGTTACTATTATTATTATTTTTCTTCATATATGGAATGAATGATTGATGCTTGCTAGAAATTGTAGTGAGTGTTTACTTATGTGAATTTTATATGCATAAATATGCTAGTAAATAAATAAAGCTTCAATCTTTGTGTTAAGAATGATAGTATAAGTGTGAAAGATGAATCTTTTATACAAGATCATGAATAAAAATCATGTCTTGGGCATGATAGATTGCATTGATTATTATTAAACATAATGATGTGATTTTGTGATGCCTTGTTCGGTAATTGTCTAATTAATGAATTGTTTAATTAAACTTTTCATGCTTGAATGTTTAAAGTCCTTTTTATTAGCAAGTTAGCATCTTGTTAGTAAGTTTTTCATTGTTAGCAAACTACTAGTTTTGTGTTAGTAAGCTACTAACATTGTATTAGTAAGCTACTAATGAGTTAGTAAGCTTAGTTATAATGTTAGTAAGCTTAGTTGTAATGTTAAATAGATTAGTATGGTAGTAAATTAGTAAAGTAAATATGCTAGAACGTCTTGTTAGTGAGAAGTTAGAAAGTTGAAAATATAGACTTGATCTTGTTAGTTATGCTAGTAAGCAAATTGAAGGAGTTGGTAAGCACCTAATCTTAATAACGAAAATGCAAGTTCGAGATTAGTAGGTGGAAGGACGGTTGAATCAAGAATGTGATTAACTTGTGAAGTAAATATAGAGCAATGTAATTGTTTTTTATGGGCCGGATAAGGGCCAAGTTGGATCAATCATTAAGAATAAGACTATAGTAATACTTTATTGTAATTGTAAACAGTGAGACCTTAAGTACTAATAATTTCACCTAGAAACCAAGTGATGATTAATGAAGGAATTAAGCGGTGTTAGATGAAATACGGTTATGCATGGGTATGTATATAATCAATGCATGCTTACATGCGTACTTGTTGTGAAGTGTGGTGCACATTGAGTGCACTAGTTTGGTGCATGTGTGGGTCAACTCTTAGCATGATTGGAGGCTAGGATGAACCCTAACTAAATCAAGATGAGACTTGTTAAGTTGGTAAATTAAGAAATTAAACTATAATAATTGGTAAGGATAGACACTAGTTGGGCGTGTACTCACCTATCAAGGGGATACGTGCGGCGTCATCTCGTCTGGGACACGTGCAGCGTGATCTCAACTGTTAATTTCTGAAATTTAGTGATAAGAACGGGATGCAGACATAAGTCACAAGTCCTATCGGAACTTAGGAGATGGACACTTAAGTTTCCGTCTATGTTCTGGGTTATCAATACGAACAAAGAGCAAGAGTGTAACTCTGAGTCTCTGGGCGGAGTAGGGGTGGTCCTATCAATTCGCCTTATGTTCATGATAACTTTGGTAGGGACAGGAGTGGAAAAGGACCATGATTCCGGCAGAGCTGATGATCACTGGCCTGACCGAGAGTGGAGGGACCACGATCCTGTCGGAGTGGAGAAGGACCATGATCTGAACGAACAAGGTGATCACTACCGTTCAGAGTGGAGGAGGACCATGATCCGACTACAGGAGCGGAAATGGACCGCATGTGCTGCAGACTCTACCAGTCACTAGATGAATGTCAGAAACAGGAAAGAGTACAAGAGTAGGATGCATGACGAGGGATAAAACCCTATCATCTGAAAAATACGAACTCAATTTGGAGAGTATGTAGTATGGGATGCATACGTTTCTAAATCAAGTTTGCAATAAATTAAGAGCATGATGTGCATATAAGTTGTGCATTAGAATCTAGATCATGACATATACCGACATTTATGTTTGTATGACTTTCACGTTTCTTTTCTTCTGCATCAAATATTGGTTGTTGAGGATTTTGGAAATTACGGATTTCATCCGCATTGCGTCAGTTGTATTCAACTGACATACCCACAGTTTGCTAATGCAGGATCGCTGATCGTGGAGCAGGAGACTCGAGCTGCGAAAAGCATCCAAGTGAAGGACATAGGTTTCTTGTGCAAATGTAAGTTTCTAATTTTCCGTGATTTTTGTGTTGTGTACTCATTGAAGTAAAGATTCTGGGGAAGTGTCACGAGCTCCCAGTGTATGGAACTCGGGGCGCTACAGTAGGTAGGTATCCATAATCACTTGAGAGTACTATAATTGTCTTACCAGTCTCAGCATTTATTAGCTGTTGCAAGCCCGGTGGCTTCACAACTTCCGTTTCTGCATCTGATGTGACAACACCACTTCTATCCGCAACTTCTACCTGAAAGATGAATTTGACATAGCAAGAAATGAGTAAAGCTTTCTTATTAACTGCACTTTCTGAAAAATCTGAAACTGTCTATATTCCAGCTGTGCACTTGCAGCAAATTATATACAGAAAAGCAAGAATAATGGACTTTAGGCTGAGAGATTAAAAACAAGAACAAGTTAGCAGATTTTCACCTGGATAAAAGAAACAAGTACATGACAATTTTTTTATTTGTAGCCATCACATTCAATTTGAGACAATTATAAAAACAGATTATTCTCACTATCCTGAATCTGCATTCTTCGTACCTAATGGTGGAAAGCAGTAATCTAATGCTGAACATGTTATATAAGTTGTTAAACAAGGTTTGGAGCCCAAACAACATGCCATAATCACAACCTTAAAGTCTTAAACAATAAAAATACACAAATTTTGAATTTCAAGGTGTAAGATTGTAATCTGTTGTATTTTTCTTTTTCCTTCATAGTCAAGGCATTAGCCCGAAAGAAAATACAGTCAGGGGGATAGTAAGTAGATTACAAGAATAAAATTTAGGGAGGAGAAGAATTACAAGAATTACAAGATATGTGTTAAAACTTAAAAACAGCAATGAGGAGAGACATTCATCTACATACTACACCTCTGGGCTCTGGCTTACAGAATTGTCAGAGTGGTGAAGGAAAAGGGATGGTGTTTACTGTCAATGCAAGTTTGGGGTTGGTAGAAGGGGACTTGTTCAACGATTATAGGGATGTTATTCAAGCTTGCATGAAACATTTATAAAAGTCAAGGAGTTCAATCTCAAGCTTCTGATGCGAACAACAAAAGCGATTCTGCAATTAAGTTTCTTCGGGTTTTTTTTTTCTTTTCTGGACAAGCCCCGTAGACCACTCGCCCCATAATATGGGATTGGTGCACAAGGAACCCAAACAGCTCACTAGCAAAGAGACTAACCCTAACCACTAGACCCTACTTGCAATTATGCGATTAGTTGGTTGGGTGTGTGCTGTTTATGGTGGTGGTGGGTTAGCGGTGATCCTGTGATAATGGGAGAAAACAGTGACTTGAGTTTATGCAATGACAAATATGGATTGAGAGCATCACCTTTAACCTATGAAACAAGGAAATTTCTCTCTGGTAGCCATCTCGTGTTAGAAACATGAATAGTCAAGACACTTGTAATTTTAATGCAAGTTTTAAAAATTACCTGTGACGGTGTGTCATGACATTGTGTCCATGATGGTGTGACCATGTCCGAGCTTCTTAGCCTTTGACCCATTAACAATAGTACGAGGATCACAAAGATTATTGCATGTGATTCGAAAGAATTTTAGCCTAAGGATCTAACACTTCATGACAGAAAATGTATCTTAGGCCTCAAACGGATCAATTTGGATAGTATGGAGGCATCTAAAGTATAGCATTCAACAATTAATTGATTCATTATGCATGAGTTACAAGGAAAAACAAATTTTAATACATGTGACGAGATGGAATGAGACAGAACAATCAGAAAGTTTCTCAAGGAAGTATGATGGAAACTAGTATTGGTATAAATACCCGAAACCCGGATCCGGCATTGAACCGAAACCGACCCAGCCTATCCGGGTCCGGGTCCTAAAATGGGATCCGTTGTACTTTCGGGTCCGGATCCGAATCCGCTCAAAAGAGACTCGGCCTGGACCCGGACCCATTAAAAAAAAACCCAAAAAATCAACATAAAAATAAATATTTTATCCTCATCCCTCCCCTCCTTCCTCCTCAATTCTAAATCTTCCTCTTCCAAACTCAAAACTCATGTCTTTTTCTTCTCTCCTCTATTCTAAATCCTCCACTCACTGCCTCCGCTCGCCGCTCACACTGCCGCTCCTACCCGAACGGGTATGAATAATTTAATAGGACCCGGAACCGGTCCTCATGGGTCCGGGTCCGGATCCGGGTAGTGAAGGACCGACCCGACCCGACCCGATACCAATGCTAATGGAAACCGCATGCCTGAATTACTAGGGATTAAGCAGACGGATGTTACCTGGGAAAAGATTGCTATGGGAATATGATTCTCAGTTGGTAACTAAGATATTTAGGAAACGTTTTTGCATTCCATCGGATGACAAATACCTTTTTAACTCATTAGCAAACTATCACCATCAGCTTAATTAAACTGATATTAGTAAGTTGAAGAGCATGTTCCTAGCTTTTTATTCCCATATTTTACTGTGTTTAATCTACAACATAAGTTGATGGCTACTGGAAAGAGAAACTGTAGTACAATGTAAGACCTCTTAGCAATGGGAAAGAGGTCTGGGCTTCAAATCCCGTTTGCATTTGGTTACAGCCTATTTAAAGAGAAGGGAAAAAAACTACAACCTAACAGATTCATCTCAAGCATAGTTTGCCATTAGCAAGACTATCATAGTGATGTCTATTACAATTCATCAACCCTTTCAAAATCAGTAATTACCAATTGTCCAGTCACAGCCATATAAATAAATGCCATGATATGCTAAACAAACACAGAAGTTTCAACCTGTCTCTAAAGTAGATCTGGGATAAAAAGCACTAGGGAATTGACACACCTTGAGCTGTTTACTCGGTAGATCATGGTAAAGTTCACTCCACCTTGCAACTGACCATCCAAAGTAGAGCAGCACTGCCTCCACCAAAAGCAACCCACTAAGAGCATCACCTACCGCTTGATTGATCAAACGGGTGACCGCCAACAACCTTAAAGCAGCATGGTGACACTCGGAATCTAAAACAAACAGTAACAAAAATCAGTACACTCACACAGAACTTTAAGCAGAAGCAAAAAATGCGATCAAGACAATTGTGGAATATCACCTGCACTTGAAGATGCTAGTTCTTTTTCCCTGGCCTCCAGTGTAGATATGAAATCTTCCGAAAAGAGAATTGTTCCATGCCCATTTGCCTCAAAATAAATCCCAATATCATATTCTTCAGCCTTTTTGTGCAAATATTTCACACCAGTGGGAGTAAAGACAACCTCTAGGCCTAACTGTTTGAGGTAACTTGTCGAAGCCCCATTGGCATATGCTGTCTGCACAATACCAAGCCTTGTTGATAGTCTATTCTGTTTCTTCTCGCTGTCCTTGTCAAGAATGTCTAATTGCCCTCTGATAAATACTGCAAAGAGAGATAATATCTTATCGCCGTCAACTAGATCTATGCTTTTGCATCTTGGCGATAAAACACGGAAATAAACAAGCCTGTCAGCATCACCATCGAAACTTGCACACCTGAAATACTAAACAAAACTATAAATTAGCATTAAAAAAAATCAACGTCAAAGCAGCAGTATATAGCACTTACTGAAGTGTGTGAGAGAGTAATTACAGGGAGATTCCTCACCTTACTTCTACATCATCAGAACCAAATCCACGAGGAACAATCTTCTCCTTCTGTACATAATCAGCACCAACTTCCTCATTAAGGGTACCTTCTCCACTCCTACCTGTGTTTCTTACCTCAATCTCCAACCCTGTCAACAATCTTTTCAGTTCTTCCACCTTTTCACCACCAACACCATTTGCTCCATCCACTACAAGCTTGGTGTCCACCAACTTTAGCATGTCCTTGGGGACTAGATCAATAAGGCACCTGCATTCAAAGTTCATATCTTAAACCAACCAATGTGTAGTAGTTTCTGTAAACTGTAAATACCATTATTTTTGCTGACCTAAAAGACTTTGCAAGTTGAGAAAAATAATGAGACTCAGATGCTTCCATGCCTTTGTTCCTACTTCTAACCATCCAATGAAGTTGTGGGGTTGTTAAGATCCCCATGTCAATTGCATTTGCACCAAGTATAACACTAATTCCCTGCAGTAGCATGCATCAGTCACAGGTTAAAACTACAAGGAATTAGAACACTCAGAAGAAACCACATACTTGCTTGGCGGCTTCAAGAAGAGCTTGTCCAGTAGGCCTTGTGTCTCTTCCTAATAAAATTTCTGCAGACTTTGCCCCTCCTAATGGTATGCTTTCTTCATTTGTGAATTGAATTATCAACTGTCAAAATTTAAAAGGAAGATTTTTAAAATAATATTACAAAATCCAAGAGTTAATTAGAATGAACAAAATAGTGCATTTGAAATTTTATTAAAATTTCCATTACACGGTCAAAACCTATTCTTATACAAAAATATAGCATTTAAATATTCGCTGATTGGTAATTATTAAATCCAACATTTAGCATCTCACTATTTAAGTATATAACTCAACTGTCCATGGATAATTAAACTGTGTCTAGAAGAGGATTATAGCATAATTAAATTTAAAGTCCATTTGAAGATTAATGAACAAGAGATTTTCTGTTAACACTGGATACAAACCAATATGGATTGTCACTCAATCTACACTGCAATATGTGTCTCAACAGATGCCAACAAATTCAAAATTGAAAATTAAGGTTTCATCCATGAACTACCACGCTAACCAAATTTCAATTCACAGGTTATAATCTAATTCATCCCCTTGATAATTCTGAATTCTCACCATCATCTATTCATTTCCCATCAAAACAGTGCCGGGCTAAGGCGCACAAGGACATGAAAGATTTGAAAAAAATTAATGACGCACGTTGACCTAACAGGAAAATCCTAAATATTAAAGGCATCATACATATCTCTTAGCTTAAGAGAAAAGGTCTGTATAATCGAAAATATGACACATTTGATTTAAGAAACTATATTGAATTCTAAAGCACAAAAATATAATGAGCGCACACATTTCCTCGCTATTTCATTCTCTAGCAAACATAAATGACATTAGTTAATCCAAAAAATCGTAGCGTGCTCAATTGATATTCATAAATCACATAAATTTCTACCAAAAGATCAGCATTTGAAAGGCAATAGTACATATAATATAAATACAAATTAGAAATATATCAATAAATATATACAGCGAAAGAAACTAACTTCAAACAAATCCAAAATTGAACTCCCTTTAGAGTCGACTACCCAGACCTTTTTTCTCCATTCAACTCTATTAAGGAACATTTCACTTGTTAGGAGTTAGTATAGTGACTCATAGTCACTCAACCCTTCCAGTTTTCATCCCAAAACAACCTAAAACAATTTTGCCCACATCTCATCCTCTACTAAAGTGAACCTCAAATGTCTGCTTATGCTTTTACTTTTTTATCTCATTCTTTAATGTTCTGCCACTTATTTGTTCAAATTTCCCTTCCACCTTATGGATGTTTTACTATTTCATTTTCATAGTGCTTCAGAAGTCCTCCATGTTGCCCTTTCTACTTTGGTTATGACGGCAATTTAAAATCAATCCTAGTTGCTGTAGAAAATCACTTCCTGTTGGTTATTCCTCTCTTAATTACTAAAGATACGTTTCAAGAACTTGAATTCCTCACCCTAAAATCCTTTGCATATCAACGTTCAACTCCATCTTTCCAATATAGAGATTCTTGCCCCACTAGTCTCATATGTTAACACAATACCATAAAAAAACAAACATTAAGCACAAAACCTCACCCTATATGCTTGTGTGATGTTTATTGACGCATCGTGATTTGATGAGATACTCAAATATGATGAAGACCTCAGAACATATAGCAAAAGATTTAGGATTTCTTTATTTACCAGTTTCATGTACGAGCAATTAGATTCATTTCCCTTAGTCCCTTGAATTTATTCCAACATTAAGAAGGAAAGGAAACAGAGCCTCACACTTGTAGGAGGAAAAATTCTCTCATCTATAGTAGTTGTAGTCAAGCAAAGAAATAAAATAAGATCACTAAGATTCGAACCTCCATCCTCTCGATTATGAACTAAGAAACTAGCCATTAGACCATACTAGCACTTGTCAATTTATGGAGGGGCCCCATTTAACATTTTTTTAAACATTTAGAAACTCCACATACATATGCAGGGTTTTCGAGAATGGTGCGCCCAGCATATGGATGTGTACAAACATATGCAGGGTTTTCGAGAATGTTGCGCCCAGCTCCACCCATGGTTGTAGTCATGCGGTGAGTCTCTTTATGGACGATCCACACCGGCCATAAAATTTCTCATGTCATACGATGGATGTGTACAAAAAATCAAACCTTTTCACCCATGTACCGCATGTTGCCAATTTGTTGTTTTATAGGTAGTTTGTTTGCAGGTAAAGAGAAAATAAAGGAAAATGGGGATTTTGGCCAAATCCTTGGTTTGTTTGCAAGTAAGTGTTAAATCCACCACTTTCAAATATGATGTCATGGCTTAGGTGGCGGAAAAATTTGGGGGATTTCTTTCTTCCTCAAATAAGCTGTGATTACGGAGGAAATGCACAGGAGCATATTGTTTATGTATTTCTTTCTTCTATATCATTTCCACCCAGTTGAATCTATGACTTGGTTATTTTATTAATTTTTACTTCATTTTTTTGCTTTATTACATATATTGCCAAACAAGAATTTTGGTTGCAATGGGGTATTATTACTGGCAACCAAACATGGAAGAGAGGTTTTCAAATCTTCATTTTCCAAGGAAAGGAAATGAGTTCCCAACTTTGACTTCAAGTTACATGCATCCAAACTAGCTATTACCAAAAGATGGTTCATTTGCAACCTCTTAAGTAAATGAATAAAAAGATGTCCATACAACGTGATATCTTACAGGCATGCATAATATGACAATAAAAAAAAAGTGAACGGTACAAATTTCTTCTTCAAACAATAATAAAAATTAACAAAAGAAATCTTTTCTCGAAGTACTCCTACTCTTCAAGATCACTCTAATTAATTAAATCCTATATAAATTAATCACAACTTGACATATAAAAAAGAAGAAGAAACTAATCTGATATTGCGAGATCTAGGAAGGGACAGAGAGTTACATCAAAGAGGGATTGGGGATCGGAGGCATTTGCGATGGAATCGGCGAACGGCTCCCAGTGCTGAGTCAGCATCCCGCCGTCTGGATCGGCGATCTTGACGCCGTTATCTTTAACGGGGTTATGAGAAGCCGTGATCATAAGTCCGGTGGTGGCCCCCGTCTTGAGAGATCGCAGCGCCGCCAAGATTCCGGCTCGGAACACCGTCGACGATAAGATCGAACCGTCCGCTCTGAATCCAGCCGTTCCGTAGGAGAATCTCGTACCTGCAAAAACAAACCGAAAGAATTGATTGAAAAAGATTCGAATTGGCGATTAGATTAGGAATCGGCGATGGGATGGTGAGTGAGTGACTCACCGGGAGGGAGAGGGAAGCGGGAGGCGGATTCGAGGAGGAGGGACTGTTGTTGTTGGCTGCTGATCGCCATTGCTGAATTCATTTTGACGAAGCTTGCTGTGAGCCTGTAATAATTATAACTACTATGATTATTTATTTATTTATTTATTTATTTAAAAGAGACGATGATGGTATTGGGAATTTTTTTGCCGTAATATGCCACTTTTTAAAAATATTTACGATTATCGGCCAGTTTCGAAACTATTTTAGCATTTGTGGGTTACTTTGTGCCACTTCAGCAGTGATCGCTATTCTCATTAGCAATTACTTTATTTTGAAAATCGCTAATAGAAATAGCGGCCTATTTTTTAAAATATTTGAAATTTTTTGTTTGCTGTCGCTATTCCCACTAGCAACCTTAGTATATATGAGGTCGCTAATGGGATTAGAGCATCTGTAGTCGTTCTAAGCTAAATTTTGGGTATTTGGCTTTTGGAAATAGAAAATATGGCTCCGCGCTGCAGTCGTCGAAAGCTAAAATATGGCCGGACGATCGATTATCTCTCGTCCCAAATTTTAAAAAAAAAAAAAATTTAATTTTTTAGCACTAAAAAGAAAAAAAAATGGAAAATAACCTGGGACGGTAGTTTATCTACCGTCATTCTTATGTTTTGGCATCTAGCGGTACTTTGGGAATTGACGGTGTATAATGCTTCGTCTCTGATTTTTTTTTTTTTTTCCTTTTTCAAACGGGATATAATCCTTCGTCTTAACACACTTTTTGTACGTCTACCCTACGAGACGAAATTTAATTTTTCGTCTCTACTGACGGACGAAAGATTATAGGTCGTTAGCTATATTTTGCATTTTGGCCAGATCGTCTGCTATATTTGGCAAGGCACTATTCATCGTACACCCAAATTTTGCAAATTTGGACGACGACTGCAGCTCCTTTTTTCCAAATTTTTCCAAAATTTGGGTATTTAGCCCACGACTGTGGATGCTCTTAGCGACCTCAAATGAATGTATTGGGACACTTAATGATTTATAGAGAACTTTTGCTCTCTTGGAAAAAAAAAATTAAAATTGAGGTTGCTATTGGGAATAGCGACCTTAGTATACTTCGGCCGTTATTCGCAATAGCGACCTCAGTAAGAAACTCAATCTCCTTATTCTTTGTGAAATTTGTAAAATAGTCACACAACTCAGGCTTCTATTCGGAATAGCGACCTTAGTACTATAAAGACATCTATTCTGAATAGCGACCTTTGTACAACTAAGGTCGCTCTTCCGAATCGCGACATCAGTTTCAAAAATAAATTCATTATTATTTTTTCAAAAAGCAAAAGCTCTCTAGATTTTGCTAAGTGTAAGAATACAGTTCATTAAAGGTCGCTAATCCCATTAGCGACTTCATATATGCTTTGGTCGCTAATAGGAATAACGACAGCAAACAAAATATTCCAAATATTTTAAAACAGAGGCAGTTATTCCCATCAGCGACTTTCAAAATGAAAATGTCGCTAATAAGAATAGCGGTCGCTGCTGACGTGGCACAAAGTAGCCTACGAGCGCTAATAGTTTTGAAACTGGCCCATAATCGCAAATATTTTCAAAAGGTTGCCTATTACGGCAAAAAATTCTGGTATTGTTCGGTCGTCTTTATTGATACTAGGGGTGGGCATCGGTCGGTATCCGATCTAATATGGATCATCCACCACCGATCCAATGAAGATCGGTTTTTAAATTTTTTTCATCCGCAACCGATCCGAACCTTTATTGGATTGGTTTTCATCCAAGCCGATTAAGCTCGGTTTGGATTGGTCCGGATTGGTCGGTTTGGGGAAAAAAAATTGACCTAGCCAGAAATATGAGGAAATGTAGATTTTTCACAATACAGTTCCTAGTACAGTAGTAGTAGGGGTGGTAGTAGCTCAAATAGATAGACAAATAATTCTACTAAACAAACAATTTTCCAGAAAGATGAACTCTGCCTTTTGCACTTGGCAAGGGTTATGGATAAGCGGCACAAGTAGAATCTACCTTTAGACAAGATGAGGTTCTAAAATGGTCCAAAGCAAAGCATCTAATAAAAGTGTACACAATACATGCTTGCAGATGCCTTCAAGTTCAAGATAGCAAACATGTGAGCATAATTGATTGATTCTATTAGACAAGACTCCTGATAAGTAAAAGCAAAAAATGTCGAGTAAATTCAAGCTGCAAAGAATTTTGCTAAATCATTGGAGATGCAATGGGAGAAGGAAACAAAGCTAACTTTGATATCATCCATCTGGTAATTAACTAATTATCAAAGTTGAGGAAGCCTTAGTAAAACCAGACATTCATCAGATGTAACTGATCAAAATATAATTTGATCCGATCCATTTTGTTGATTCATACTTAATCCATGCAGGAAGTTCATTCAAGTAAACCTCATTCACAACAAAAACAATTGGGAACAATTGTAAATCACAAAACACCACAAGGTTTTGAAACATTTGTCTAAACAAGAAATATCAATCATACACAATACTTATGCATCAAGTTCTTCGGAAAAGAATGAATCAATATCTGCAGAAGCGGTTACACTGGACATACAAACAACATATTCTTCGATGCAGAATATCCTTTGCTCTCTTTTCTTGTCTCAATCCACGTTGGGCAGAAAGAATAAAAAGTACTTCTTGAAGATTTGTTGCATTCTCATTCTATGTGAGTCCAACTCAGAACTTAAACAACATCTACTCTTTACTTTAGAAACCAAACATCAAATCCATGACTTTTGATAGAACTGATTTTTCTGGGGAAGCAATAGCTCCAGTTGAACGAGGGCCACCATCTCTGATTATGATTCTGGCATTCGGTTGGTAGCTTGGACGAGGAGGGACAACACTTGATCTCCCTGGTGCGAACTGTGGAGGTAAGGAAGTCATGAAACCTCCGTGGGTGTTGTTGAGCTTCTCATTCAAGTACTGGCGTTGTACTGGATCCACAGGCTTCACTCCAACTATGAGAACACTGTTTAGCTGCATACCGTTCTTTCCTAAAGCTTTCTGTGCATCATATCGGTTCTATACCGTAGATAAGGGGAGAAATAACAATTAGTACACGTGATAAAGTCAATCACTGTTATTGATCATTACCTTGTTGGTTGAAAGACTCGAAATTGGAGGAGGAGGACGAAGGGGGTGTTGTTGGCCGGAATTGGAGGATAGACGAAAGGGTTGCTGACTCTGTTGTTGAATTGTTGGTCAGAACTCAGAAATGGAGGAGTGGAGGACACAAGATGAAGACATTGAAGAGGAAGAAGGAGAAGACCTTCGGAACTATGAACTGAACTGAACTTGGGTTGCCTATCTCATTGGAACTATGAACTGAACTATTGGGTTGCCTTTTTCTTTTGAGGCTATTGGGTTGCCTATCTCATTGGAACTATGAACTGAACTTAAAGTCTATTAAATAAGACTCTTGGTATGTTCAAGAAAGCCTGGTTTATATATTCATAAATTTAAATGAGAACTATATTTATTATTTTTAATGGATTAATGTATAAAGAATGGTCGGTTCGGTTCTGTCGGTTAATTGAAAGCCCAATCCAACAACCGAACCGATCCAACTGATTATTGAAGATAACGAATCGAACCAACCCAATTCTCCAATTGGATCGGTTAAAAATCGATCGGTTCGGATTGGATTAGTTCGGATTAGTCGGTTTGGATAATAGTTGTCCACCCCTAATTGATACCCATGGGAACTGGACTTTTTTCCTGAAATAGGCCACTTTTAAAAACTAATTCACAAAATAGCCCACTTTCGAAACTAATTCTCAAAATAGATCAACACAATACGTAACTGTGGCCTCTTTGATTTTGAGGCCGCAGTTCACAACTGCAGCCTAAGTATATATCATACTACATATTTAGCTAATAGGCTCGGAGACTTGAAAAAAAAATTGCCCAAGTGAAAAATGTGAAATAGGAGGTCGCAGTTGGGTACTGCGGCCTCGAGACTACATAGACCGCAGTACCGAACTGCGGCCTCTTTAATTTCGTGACTGTAGTTCACAACTGCGGCCTTAGTATATATTATACATATTTGGCTAATATGCTCGGAGACCTAGAAAAAATTATCCAAGTGTAAAATGTAAAAAATAGGGGTACTACGGCCTCGAAACTACATAGGCCGCAGTACCAAACTGCGGCCTCTTCGATTTCGTGGCCGCAGTTCACAACTGCGGCCTCAGTTATATGGTCTGTGGTTCAGTTCTTAAAACCTTCTAATACCCATTCGACCATATAATTGAGGCCGCAGTTGTGAACTGCAGGCTCCTATTTTTCACATGCGCAATTTTTTTTCCAAGTCTCTGAGCCTATTAGCCAATATATATGATATATACTCAGGCCGCAGTTGTGAACTGTGGCCTCGAAATCAAAGAGGCCACAGTTGGTTACTGCATTGGTCTATTTCGGAAATTAGTTTCAAAAGTGGCATAATTTGGGAATTAGTTGAAAAAAGTGGCCTATTTCAGGATAAAAGTCTGGGAACTGCATGTGTTGTTTCCTCTTCGCATTAAGTTCATCGTTATTACAATCATTATTGGGAAATTTTTAGTAAACCCACCAACGTTTAGCGAGTTTGCAAATAAGCCACCCTACCATGTTTTTAACGGTTTGCTATACTATTGGATTAAACTTGTTGCGATTTGCAACCTAATCACTTTATCCACTAAATCTAAGGTGTTTTGACTGTTATGCCCATACGGTAAGTGACATAAAAGTCACCCAATTTTTTGTAAATTGGGGGTTCAATTTTTTTTTAATTTTTTAATCATTATGTGATCATCCCCATCAAAAAATTGAATCCAATATTTTAAAAAAAACTTTTTAATCAGTATATAATTTTTTAATCATTAACATGAGATAACCCCAAAAAATGGACGGAAATGGTCATGTGATCCAAATATGGTAAGGTGGGTAAACCGCAACTAGTTTAGCACGATAGTATAGCAAACTACACAAAAAGGTGGGGGTGGGTTACAATGCAAACTCCAAAAATGCGGGGTGGGTTTACTAAAATTTTCCCATCATTATTGTAAGAACATGGCTAAATTTGAAGGGAAAAAAAAACACTCCTTGTTGTGAAACCGCGACCACCTATTAGGTAGATGCACATCAATTAAGGTGACAACACATGCCCACATACTTAGGTGGTGGCCCAACTACACTATCAAACCCTAACCCCAACTTCCCCCTATATATATGTTATGAATAAAGAGTCATAATACTTGGATTCGGCTACATCTCTATCTCTATCTTTTGTAACACGTTATCAACACGACGCCTCAAAGAGCTTTAGGCCGCTGCTTTAATCACGACAAGAAAGGTATGCATGCATATTCTCTTTTATCTCTCAACAAAGAATCATCTTAATCTCAATAAAAATCTCATCTTTGTAATCTAGGGCTTATTATTATATCCAGATTTGATCTTTCTACCATATTTGATTAAGAAAGGATTTGGAGGGAAATTTAGGGCATGATTTGTTTGTTTTGATTGTGAACATGATGATGAATCTAGGGCATATGAACCTACTGCATGTTTATCTACTGCATATGAATCTACTGCATGTTTATCTATTGCATATGAAATGTATCGAAGTTAATTTCATGTTACAACTGTGAAATATAAGTTCAATTATGCTATTTGACTTATTTAGTATAAATTGATTGGGAAAGCATTGCATTCATGCTATTCAACTACAATTATTATGTTTGGCTTAGTGTTGTTTTCGTCAAGTGCATTCAGTATGCAATTCATGACTGTAGGTTTAACTCAATTTTATATTTAGATGGTTAGGCTCCTATCTGTTATGGAGCATAGTGGGTAAATACCCCACTTTTCAAAAATATTTAGCCAAATACCCTTCTTCCAAAAATATTTAGCCAACTACCCCTCTTAATTAAAAAACCAAAAAGCAAAATTTTAGATATAACCCCACTCTAGAAAATATATATTATATTACACCTTAACCTTAAAAAAGCTGGATAATTCACAGAAAATAGAGAAACTAAAATTAAAAAATCTTTCAAAATTCAAGATTAGATACGTTGACAAAAGATTAGTAGAAAGTAAGCATATTGCCAGTAAAGAAATATCAGAATACCTATTATTAACAACAAAAGTAACTAATCAACTACCTAAAGAAATACAAAAACAAATAGCATACAAAGTATTAGATTACAGAAACGAAGAAGCAAGTTGGTATTACCAACACCTACTAGCAGACAAAATAGTAGGACATGGAGCCAAAAATTTATTTAAACATACAAGACTTGGAAGAAGTTTACACCGGTCCTGAAATGTTCATTGATATAAGAAAAGATTTAAGAATCATAAATAAAAATATAAAAGAATTAGGAAGATATATGACAGAATACCCAGAAGAAGAACTGGGCATAACAGAAGAAGGTATGCAAGAACTAGAAGCCATAACGAAACTTAATATAAATATTCTAGAAATAGAAGATTTAATGGCAAATCCTAACTCAGAGGAAGTGCAAGAAACATTGAAAAATCTAGATATAGCACACGAAGAAGTAAAAATGGACCAAGATAAAATTATTGAAAAACCTTCAGAAATTCCAAGTAACATGTATGAAATCTTAAGACCACCACCTCACAAAAAACCATATCAATTACCATGGAAATGGCAAAATACAAGAAGAAGAACGCAACTAGGAAAAGGTAAAGAAAAAGAAACTCCAAAATATGAACCAACAGAACATTTCGAAAAAGGAATAGCAGGAAATGGAGAATGGCTAGACCTAGATTGCGTAAAGGATGTAGATAGAACAATTGAAGAATGGGTAAAAGCGTCACTAATAGTAGGATTTAGACAAAACCTTAACGGAGATGCATTTGAAAAATTCATAGAAGCTACCTTTATGGGAGTAGTAGCAAAATGGTGGAATGGACTAGAAGAAAAAGAAAGAAATACTATAAGAAAATCAAGACCAATTGATGATAATGGAACTGAAGAAAGTTCAACACAACGGACTTTAGGTTTAAAAGAAATAATTACAAATTACGAAAAAGCAATAAGAACCGAATTCAGCGTATACGATAAAGGAGAAAAACACACTATATATAAAAAGAATCAAGCAAGATGGAGACTAAGTAACTTAGAAATATGCGACATGTGCCATTTTGACAACTATGCTTGTGAATTCCGAGAATATTATCAAGATAGTTATTACACAAAAGAAGAATGGAGTCCAATTTTAGACTCATTCTTTCTAAAATTACCTGATCCATGGAGCATAAACATATATAGTGCATACGTAAATGAGAAAGTAAAGCCTGAAGTAGACACTTTAGGGTATAGAACACAATTTGTAAAAGACTATAGAGACAAAGTATGCCAAGAGGCCAGAGCAACAATGAAATATTACAGAACATATAAACAAAGAATTTGCTGTGAAGATGCAAGACCAAACCATTGGGGATGCAATAATAACTATAAATATAATAACTATAAATACAATAACTATAAATACACAAAGAAGAATAATCACAAATTCCCAAAATATCAACCAAAATATAGGAAAACTTTTAAGAGATATAGAAAACCTTTTAAAAAATACTTTAGAAAAATGAATAAAAATAAAAATAGGCAATATACAAAAAATCCAAAAAAATGTAATTGTTACATATGTGGAGAGGTAGGACACATATCACCAAATTGTCCTAAACGAATGAAAAAAGAAAATGTAAAATACGTAGAAGAAATTGAAGAAATGAATAGCATAAATTACGAACCCATAGAATATGATGAAGAATGGTCAGATATAAGTGAAGATAAAGAAATAATGGTAATGGAAGAAGATAGTGGAAGTAGTGAAGGTGAAACAGAAGAATATGAAATATACATGTTAACTGATCTAACAGAAATCGGAGAACCCTCAGAAAGAGAAGAAAACAATGAAGAATTAAGAGAAAGAATGTGCTTTGACATACAAAAATACGATAAAATAAGAGAAACCAAATTAGATATAAATCCGAAAGAAATCTTTAAACTACCAATATTTGAAAGAAAGAAAAGCACCATAGTAATAGCTAGGAATAATGAACAACCTATAGACATTGAACAAGCGCAAGGCAAAACCATAATCCCATTAATAACAGAAAGAATAATAAGACAAGAAATGGAAAAGATAAACGAAAAAAACCAGAAAAAAATTAAGACACATACATTTAGGAGCTGTACAAATAATAATAAAAGCTTATTTTAAGGAAGGAATAAATACACCCCTCCAAATATATCTAATGGACGATAGGATAATATCAAGTACACAAGACGCCTTAATAGGAGTAGTACAAGGAAACCTAATGTACCAAAAGATAAAGTTCACAATAAAACCTAATTTCTCTATAAGCATGACAGAAGAAAATAAAGATAAAAGTCTAGTGATGTATCATAAGTTATCAGGAATAGAAATGATAGAAAAAAGCAAAGTTATGAGCATACAAATAAGGAATATTTACGCTTTCACTAGTAAGCACGAAGTAAAGAATAGAAATACGGACAATTTTAAAATAGAGCCGCTATTCAGCGAAATCATAAGGTACAAACCAGCTAGAGAAAACCCTGAAATGACCATACCAAATTATATAGAATTCGACTTTAATAAAGCAAAAGAAAAAGAAAAAGAAAAAGCACCACAAATAATGTTCGGAAAGAGGTCACTATCAATAAGAAATAAACAACAAGCATTAGAAATAATACCAATAATAAATACATTGGAGCACCAAAATAATAACCAATTTAAAATAGAAATAGAATATTATGACAATGGAAAATGGAATAAACAAATAGCCTTAGTCGACACAGGAGCTACTAATTCACATATTAAACAAACAAATATAAAAACTACTGAATTGATACCATTAGATAACCCATATTATTACTTAGATTATTACAATAACAGACATCCAATTGTACATAAAATTATATTACCACTAAGGATAAATGGTAAAAAGGAAATGTTGTTACATTTACATGTAGACCCAGAACAACATGTTAATGATATGTTATTAGGAACTGACTTCCTTACATCAGTACAACCTTACTCGATTCAAGAAGAAAAAATCACAATAACAGTAAACAATGAAAATATGGTAATAAATAGGATATTGGACAAATGAATCCATTAAGAGCAACAAAAAACACATTATACATCCTAACAGAATTTGTTTACGACGGATACAAATCAAGAAACTACCATAGTCTAATAGACACCGGAGCAGGTACTAGTTTATGCCTCGAGAATATACTACCAAAATGGAAACAAGATGGTTTTAATAAAAAAGCCATATCTGGATTAACTGGACAAACAATCATACTGGACAAATACCAACAAAACGTTAGTGTACAAATAGGAAGTTACATACTAAAAATACCCATAGTATACCAATTTAACGATATGAATAATGACGTACTCTTAGGAAATGACTTCTTCCAACAATACTATCCCATAACTATATCACATAAATCAGTTGTATTTACAACACCTTGCGGACATCAAGCAATAGCAATTAGAATAACACAACCATATTCCAGAACTGACCTACCACACATCAGAGTTTCTTCAACCCAGCGTGGTGAATATCAATACTTACCAAATAAAACTAGAATACAACAAGTTCAGGTTCAAATAACTACTACAAAAGAAATTTTACAAAAACAATTAGAGGATCTGTGCGGAGAAGACCCCTTGGCAAAATGGAACCTAAGTAAACCCACGGCACATATAGAGTTAATAGATAAGAACAAAATAATTAAAATTAGACCAATAAGACATACTCCAACAGACCTAGAAGAATTCAAAATACACATAAAAGAATTAGTAGAAAACAATTATATAAGGAAATCACAAAGTCCTCATTCATCACCAGCATTCATAGTAAAAAAGCATTCAGAAGAAAAAAGAGGTAAATCTCGAATGGTAGTAAATTACAAGGAATTAAATAAAAATACTAAGAGATTTGGATACCCACTACCAGATATGCAAATCTTACTTAACACAGTAAGAACAAGAAAAATATATTCGAAATTTGAGTGCAAATCAGGATTTTATCATGTAAAATTAACAGAAGATTCAAAACCTTTAACGGCATTTAGCACACCTCAAGGATTTTATGAATGGAATGTATTACCATTCGGATACAAAAATAGCCCAGGAATATTTCAAGAATATATGGATAAAATTTTTGAAAAATACAACAATTTTATATTAGTATATGTAGATGATATTCTAATAGGGTTAGAAGACGAAGAACAACATAAAGAACATCTACTAAAATTCATAGAAATAGTGAAAGATACAGGCATCATACTATCAAAAAAGAAGATGGAATTATTCAGAACTGAGATAGAATTCTTAGGAACAAAATTATCGCATGAAGGAATAGAGTTACAACCACATATAGCAGAAAAAATAAAGACTTTTCCTAATGTCTTAAAAGAAAAAAGAGAAGTACAAGCCATAATAGGATTACTAAACCAAACAAGAGGTTACATACCAAATTTATCAGCAAAAACAAATTGGTTGCAACAAAAACTTAAAAAGTCTAAGAAATGGGAATGGACCTCGGAGGATGAAGAGAAACTTAAATTATTAAAACAACAAACTTCAGAGTTACCAAAGCTAAGACTACCAGTTAAAGAATGTTCTTGGATAATAGAAACTGATGCATGTGAAACTAATTGGGGAGCGGTATTAAAATTCGTTGAAATAGGAGAAAGCAAAGAAAAATTAGCTAGATATACTAGTGGTTCTTTCACACAAACCCAACAAAATTACCACATAAACGAAAAAGAACTACTAGCAATCTTAAAAGCTATAAAAAAGTTTGAATTATTCATAATACATACAAAATTTACGGTAAGAACAGATAATACACAAGCAAAAAGTTGGATCAACAAAATAATAGACCCAACCATAGCAAATAAAAGATTGATTAGATGGCAGATGGAGTTAGCACATTACGATTTCTCAATAGAGAACATAAAAGGAAAACTTAATATTTTAGCCGATTTCTTATCAAGAAATTAACTATTTCCGCCTGTTGCAGAATGGAAACCCGAGTTCAGCAAATAGAACGCGATATAGTCTACCTAAAGGAGACAGTGGAGCAATTAAAAGGAGCATTTAACCAAATACAGCTGCAAATATGTGGTCTTCAAAGTATATTTTACCAACATATAAGTTCTGATCGTATTGAAAAAATGAGCGAAGGGAGTGAACCTACTATCCCACAAAATACAAGTGGGATCACAAAAATAGCCACACAAGAAGAAAACTCCACATCCATACAGCCCACTACCTACAAAGAGAGTTTACTCTCAGAACCTCCAAAATACTCCAAGAAGGATTTATTTTTACAATATATTGAGAAATTATGCCAGACCACTCAGGTCAACCAATTTATCAAAACTATTTCTCAGCAACATATGAACAAGACGATCATACTACCAGGAGCTAATCCAAAAACCGTAAGAGTATTGTTCGAAAGAGGACTTATCCACTGCATTTATCCATCTCGAGAATGTGAAGAACTTAGTCAGCTGCCAAAGGAAGTATATAAAGCGGCTAGAAGCTATTTTGGTCTTACAAAGGCATCCAAGATATATGTTCGAATATTTTCAGCAATTCCAGAATTCCTTGAAGATAATGAAGAACTACCAGCTGAACATATTATAAAAATAGGGATGACAACTCAAATCTTGTTTGGAGCAACCGGTATAATACCATATAAAGCCGAAGAATTTGAAAAACTGATTCCCGAAAGAAGAGCTACGGGATTTAGAACAATGTATTGTGAACTAAAGGACATACAAAGCAGAGAAGGTAACATATGGATCTATGACAGCCCTGACCCACAGAAATTAATGATCTACAGCATAGCAAAAATTAAACAACCCCAGTCAAAGAAAGAAGTTTTTGACAGCTGGTACCGAATCTTACGTAAAGGAGATATGACAATGACAGAAGAAACAGCTATTCACTACTGTAGACTGATGAGGATGGAACCACAGCATTCATGTGACTACTGCAGAAAAGGACAAGAGCAGACTGACGAAGAACTGTTCCTGATGTGAAAGCACGTGAAGATGTTCCCTACATAAGCAGCAAATATCTCAATTATTTAGCTATGATGTAAGCACTGATGTAAGAGAAGCAATAATTGTATATGTGATGTAAGCAGTGATGTAGGAGAATAATAATTGTATCTAGCCATCCCTTCGGCTATAAAAGGGAAGGCAGGGTAAGGGAGAGGGTAGACCTTCTTGAAAACAAAAAAAAAATCCCTCATAATCTTTGTAAGTCCGTTTGTAACAAGCTTGGAGAAAATAAAATGTCTTTTATGAGTACATCTATCAGCCTCCGTAGAAAATAAGGTATGAACAACTAAATTCCTTTACTCTAGAGAGAGTTTTGTAAGGCTCTGCCTAAATAATCTTGCAAAAAGACTCATTTGCTAACTTCTTTAGTTAGACTTTTGTGGTTGTCTGTACCAAAGTGCTACTAGTTGTTCTAGACGTATCTCTTGGATGAAGCTCTATTGAGGGCATAGTAATCTTGAGATGGGAAGAACGTAAAAGGAGCACAGAAATCGGGGTGCATACCAGGGGTATTTTATCCACTGGTAGTAACTGGTACAGAACAGATCAAAAAAGTTTAACTAGGTCGGAAGCATGATGGGCCGTTTTGTTTTGATTTTTAGGTATCCTTAGAAATCTCTCTCTGCTCTTTATTTCATAAATCCTTATTATTTAGAAGCAATGGATGATAGTTTCGGTATTGTATCACCAATTTTTGAATTAATGGTTAATTACCAAGGAAGTGACAGAATGTTAGTTTTTGATGTTTATTATCCTCATAGACAAATAAGTATGGACGATTGCTACGAATTCAAATTATTCTTTTTTAGCATTCAACGCGTAATAATTATAACGATAAACCAAATAATTCCTGGAGAAACTAGTAATATAAATGTTGAAATAATTGACGATTTAACTTATCACGAAAGATCTTTGTTATTTTATGAAAATGGTATATTTAGTAGTTACGTTTGGAGCCCCACGACTGCATACAGACAATTTCTAGAAGAACATGAACAGAATGAAGGAGAACATAGATATACAGAAGAACTTGAAGAACCTCCATATGATAGTGATGAATATGAGACAGTATCAGAATATATAAGAGAACTTGACGACGATGACGACGAAATTCCAATCATTCCTGATTACTTTTTCAGAATTGACAATATCCATTATTTTGAAGAATATTATTTTTCAAACTTTGATCTATTTTTTAACCATTTAGATTTTACTCTTTAAACTTTAAAAGTTTTTGATACTCTCTTCCTTTTAATTTTCAGGCCTCCAGGAGATTAAGCGCTACTCACACATACTACTTGAGAGATCCCACGCACCCACCATAGTGGTATCAGAGCCAGCACAAAGTAAGTAAATTTAATTTAAATTTTAAAAAAAATTTCTGCATATTTATTAATAATTTATAAGGTAGAAAGCAGAAAAACTAAAATCTAATAATAGAAATAAAAATTATCCTAAAACCCAAAAACTTTTAGTTTTTGTAGAAAGGTCACACATCCTATAAAAATTACTATAGGAACAATACTATAGAAATCTAACTAAAAACTAGGGTATTTCCCTAATTATTTCCAAAACAAGGGCATTTGACTAAATAATTTCAAAAAGAAGGTTACCAAGCCAAATAATTCATCTGTTATGTGTGGTTTATTTGATTTAGTTTGGTAAATGATGTTCAGATATACTAAGAGCATTTGTAGTCGTTTAAAGCCAAATTTTGTATGTTTGGTATATAGCAATAGCAAAAATAGCTTTCGTCTGTAGTCGTTGTTAGCCAAATTTTAACTTTTTGAAATCTTAATTGAACAGATGGTAAATTATTTACCGTCCGACGTTTTTTTTACAAAAAATCCTTTAAAAAATTTGGCTAAATAGCCTGTGACTACAGGACGTTCCGAGCTATTTTTTACAAAATTTAGCTAAATAGCCAACTACTACAGATGCTCTAAGGTGCATTTGCTTTTGTTTGACCCTGTTAGGAATAAATGAATAATTCAAGGAAATTGATTTTTGTTGGATCTCTTTAGTCTAAATTTCGGAAATTTCCTTTTGTTGTTTCACATAACTGATATAGAGTTACTTGATATTTATTTATTTGTTATTTTGTCTTGAAATTAATTAATTACTTACTCTTAGTATGCCACCTAAACAATATATTTCATATGTTATGCTTTTTATTTGTAGTTTAATCCATTATATGTTTAATATCTAACAGTAATAGAACATATATAGAGCATTAGGTTATTCTATAACAAGTTGAAATATTTCTTGACTTTCGTATGTGAAGTAATGAATCATATCTCTAATCTCTAATCTCTAATCTCTAATCTCTAATCTCTAATATTATAATGGGAGAAGACCTTAGTATCATTTGTCAATCTATCAATGCGTGTGACGCACGTATATAACTAATATGAATGAGGTTTCAGCTTCGAGTCCTCACTACATCAGAGATTTTATTTCTTTTACAAATAATTTATTAAGACGTGCATTATCCATGCATAACTAATATAAAAGAGGTCTCATGTTCGAGGCCAGACTACGTCGAAATTTTTATTATAAAAAATATATTTTTATTAAGACGTGCATTGCACGTGTAAATTACCAGTGTTGGTTAATGTGACATGTCGACGCATATTTATGTTATCATAGATGTTTGCAGGTGTACATGTATACAAGTTCTTTTACTCACTTTATACATATATGATATATACACACACACATAATTACTTCTCATATCGCCATTTCTTATTGACCTTCCAGTTTAATGAAGTACTACATATACTCTTTGTATTTTCCAGAGCCGGCCCAACACTTATTGAGGCTTAAAGCGAATTTCGAAATAATGCCTTTTAAAAACTTACAATAATATTTTGTTAAAATTAATATATTTTTATTTAAATGTTATATATCTTTTGGATTTTTTGAGATGCAAAATCATTCATTATATTATTGTAATCAATTTCGGGCAATTTCGAACTTTTTGGTATGTGAAGAGGTCTTTATTCAGATAATTTTTTTTTGAGACCTAAAGCCCTAGCTTTAGTTGCTTTACCCTTGAGCCGGACCTAGTATTTTCGCACATCTATATCAAATTTTCATGTTAGTGATTGATAGTTCTTGACAGAACACTTGACAGTTGTTTGTGAGAGGATTTAGATAAGTAGATGTTGTTCTCTTGTGAGAGGATTTTGCTATTTTGGTGAGTTGGTTGGTTGAACTATGCATACTCATTTCCTCACTTTGAATCATATATGATGTATTTTAACCTAAAATACATCATACACCTTGTTATTAAACATTTGTTCATCTACAAGATGCACTCTTTATCTACTCATTAATCTCTGAATCTTTCTTTTCATTGGTTTAGAGCTATTTTACATTGTAGATATTCTCTTCATACTAATGAGTAGAGAATACAACTCTTTAAATGAGGACTTTAAATGAGGACTGTGATTTAATTAGATTATGATTTAGACTGGCTGGGTGAGTCAGATGACATGCTTTTCCATGATAATATTTATTGACTTAGTTTGTTCTTTTCTTTTGTACTCGATCGACTGTAGCTACCCATTTTTGCAGTGCTAGGCTACTTTTTGAAACTATTTACAATTTTGGGCCACAACCTAAACTATTAGTATTTTTAGCTACGCAGTGTCACGTCAGCAGTGGCCGCTATTGAGAATAGCGGCCTCTTCATAGCGACCTTCCACCATTGTCAACTTATAGAGAGGATATTGTATAATGGACACGACTTGGTATAACTGAGGTCACTATTGTCAATAGCGACCTTGTATAACTAAGGCCGCTATTCCCAATAGCGACCACAGGTTGGCCCAATCTGTTTCAGTCCCACCTGAGGTCGCTATTGGGAATAGCGACCTTAGTTATACAAGGCCGCTATTGACAATAGCGACCTCAGTTATACCAAGTGGTTTGCAATTATACAATACCCTCTATCATCTGTTAAGTGTAGAAGTCCAATGTGTTGGTCGCTATGAAGATGCCGCTATTCTCAATAGCGGCCGCTGTTGACGTGCCACTGCCTAGCTAAAAATGCTAATAGTTTGGGTTGTGGTCCAAAATTGCAAATAGTTTCAAAAAGTGGCCTAGTACTGCAAAAAATTCTGCTAGAACTCCCCCCTATGTCAGGGTGCACATTTCCTATTAAACCCTGTTACAATACTGCATGGTGAAACAAACACATCGTATAGCCCTATAATCTGTAACTACTCTTAAAGATATTAAAATGTTGTTTATGCACCGGGGAACCACTAGAGTGAGTTGGAGTAGATAGATACTTGTAGTGCATTAGTAAATTAGTTAATTATTGGATTGGTTGGTAAATCTAGTAAGATTACTTAAGAGCTTGAGATCATATAAGTTTATTTAATGATATTGATGAAGAGCTTACTGGCCAAAATAAGTAATTTTTATTATAAATGCAACCCATTAGTAATCAATGTAAAAGGGAATTAGCAGTGCTTTAATAATATAGAATAGGGATACCACCTGATGCGGTTTGTTTTTGGGGTGTGGGGGCAATAAGTGTGAGTTCTTGAAATTTGTGAATAAGAAACGGTGGTATTGGTGTCGTTCCGGCCCTGGGGAGCAGGACGGGCTCGGGGATAGCAGCGGAGAGGTGGAGGCTGGGTGCTCGGCTCGGATCAGATCTTTGAGGCTCGACTCGGATCTTCTGTACCTGCACACTGCCTAGAAACGCCGGGAGAAGTCTCGGCGACAGGCACTCTGATGATCTAGTCAGTCACTGAGAAAGCAACAATAACTAGGGTTCAGGTAGGGAACATTGATTACCTTCTTCAGTGAGGAGGGGATTGAGTATTTATAGGCAGAGGCAAACGGGTCTAGAACCCTAATGGGCCGGGTCGGACCCGTTTGCCTGTGGGCCTGAGCTGGTTACGGCCTATTGGACTCCAGTTGACTTGATGATCACAGGGAAGAGGATCCAGAGAAGATCAGAGGGCTATGATTTGTGCCACTCTTTTTTATTCCACATCACAAGCCCCCCACTCCTGCAGGGCTGTGCAAGGTCAATTGTGGAGGAGTAGTCGGGTTCCATGGAGAAGAGTGGAAAAAGAGTTTCTTTGGCGTGGGTTGGTTAGGGTCGGCGCCGAGCTAGAGAGAGTTCCGGTGGCCGAGCATGAGGGTCTATTGCCGAGCGTCGTTGACAATGTCCTGGTGATTCCTACCGTTGTCAAGGCAGAATGGGGTCGGTTCGAAGTGTCAAAGGTGGGAGAGGTCGTCGAGCATGGGTCGCAGTGGTTGCGAGAAGGTTACCCCTATGCTCGAGATGGATGTAGAGCGTCGAGCTTAGGGGGTCGGCAAGCGGAGGAGAGCCCAAGTGACTTGGCTAGTGAAAGCTACCCCTGTGCTCGAGATGGCTGTCGAGCATCGAGCTTAGGGGGTTGGCAAGCGGAGGCGAGCCCAAGTGACTTGGCTAGTGAAAGCTACCCCTGTGCTCGAGATGGCTGTCGAGCGTCGAGGCTTAGGGGGTCGGCAAGAAGGGGCGAGCCCAAGAAACTTGGCTTGTGAAAGCTAGCCCTGTGCTCGAGATAATAGTCGAGCATCGAGGCTTAGGGGGTCGACAAGCGAAGGCGAGCCCAAGTGAATTGGCTTGTGAAAGCTAACCCTGTGCTTGAGATCACAGTCGAACGTCGAGGCTTAGGGGGTTGGCAAGCGGAGGCGAGTCCAAGTGACTTGGCTTGTGAAAGCTACCCCTGTGCTTGACATGGCTGTCGAGCGTCGAGGCTTAGGGGGTCGGCAAGGAGTGGCGAACCCAAGAGACTTTGCTTGTGAAAGCTATCCCTGTGCTTGAGATGGCTGTCGAGCGTCGAGATTTAGGAGGTTGGTAGGAGGGGCGAGCCCAAGAGACTTGGTTTGTGAAAGCTACCCCTGTGCTCGAAATAATAGTCGAGCGTCGAGGCTTAGGGGGTCGGCAAGCGGAGGCGAGCCTAAGTGACTTGGCTTGTGAAAGTTACCCCTATGCTCGAGATCACAATTGAGCATCGAGGCTTAGGGGGTCGGCAAGCGGAGGCGAGCCCAAGTGACTTGGCTTGTGAAAGCTACCCCTGTGCTCGAGATAACAGTCAAGCGTAGAGGCTTAGGGGGTCGACAAGTAGAGGTGAGCCCAAGTGACTTGGCATGTGAAAGCTACCCCTGTGCTCGAGATCACAGTCGAGCGTCGAGTCTTAGGGGGTCGGCAAGCGAAGGCGAGCCCAAGTGACTTGGCTTGTGAAAGCTACCCCTGTGCTTGAGATGGCTGTCGAGCGTCGAGACTTAGGGGGTCATCAAGGAGGGGCGAGCCCAAGAGATTTGGCTTGTGAAAGCTATCCCTGTGCTCGAGATCACAGTCGAGCATCGAGGCTTAGGGGGTCGGCAAGGAGGGACGAGCCCAAGAGACTTGGCTTGTGAAAGCTACCCCTGTGCTCGAGATTACAGTCGAGCATCGAGGCTTAGGGGGTTGGCAAGGAGGGGCGATCCCAAGAAACTTGGCTTGTGAAAGCTACCCCTGTGCATAAGATCACAGTCGAGCGTCGAGGTTTAGGGGGTCAGCAAGCGGAGGCAAGCCCAAGTGACTGGGCTTGTGAAAGTTACCCTTGTGCTCGAGATGACTGTCGAGCCTCGAGGCTTAGGGAGTCGGCAAGAAGGGGCGAGCCCAAGAGACTTGGCATGTGAAATCTACCCCTGTGCTCGAGATCACAGTCGAGCATCGAGGCTTAGGGGGTCGGCAAGGAGGGGCGAGCCCAAGAGACTTGGCTTGTGAAAGCTACCCCTGTGCTTGAGATCGCAGTCGAGCGTTGAGGCATAGGGGGTCGGCAAGGAGGGGCGAGCCCAAGAGACTTGGCTTGTGAAAGCTACCCCTGTGCTCGAGATCATAGTCGAGCGTCGAGGCTTAGGGGGTCGGCAAGCGGAGGCGAGCCCAAGTGACTTTGCTTATGAAAGCTAGCCCTGTGCTTGAGATCACAGTCGAGCGTCGAGGCTTAGGGGGTCGGCAAGCGGAGGCATTCCCAAGTGACTTGGCTTGTGAAAGCTACCCCTGTGCTCGAGATAACAGTCGAGCGTTAAGGCATTATAGTAGCAGTTTTTTGCGAGAATCGAGGAGTTACGGTAGTTGTTTTTGCGAGAATCGAGGAGTTTTTATCCTCTATATATACGCGTCTCACTCCCCCCTTTTCATTTCTCACTTTTACGCTCTCTCTAGAACTCAGAGCTTCTCTCCATAGAAGTTTTCCGTCACCGTCGACAAGCTTTCCTCCGATCTTTTGTTAAGCTTCACTCTGGTTAGTAATTTTAATATGTCCAGGGCTCAGTCTGGCTCCTTTGCCTCAACCCCCGGCAGTGGTACACACACCGGTTTGTCAGACTCTTCGACTTCTTGGGATACGGAAGAGGAAGTGCTTGCCGTGCATCCGCTATGCACCCGCAAGCCATTTGTGGTGGAGAGTAGCGATTCGGAGGAAGAGGAGCACCCTGTCGAAGTTATTGATGACGAGGATGAGAAGGAAGAATCTCCCGGAGGGTCCCCCACCGAGGAGACGCGAGCTACCGAGGGTGGCCGGGCGGAGGGTGAACTGGCCGAGGGAATGGGCTCTTCCTTGAGGGCCGCCGCTATTGACTTCGTCGCCTAAGAAGGCTCCTAAGGCACGGAAGAAGAAGATGAAGTGGACAATGCCCAATAGTCTGGATAAGGCGATAGCTCCCCGGAAGCTAGAAGTTCCGTTCTTGCCTCAGCCGTGGTCGATTAGGAAGTACTTGGATGATGTCGAGGACTTGGTTCGTTACGGGATACAGCCCTCCTCGTCGAGTTGGGTGAAGATCAAGATGGACGGTACCCCCACGATTTTGAAAGAGGAGGACCTGTCGGTGACCCGTGCGAGCTACTTTTTTGGGAGGGAGTTCGATTTGATGGTCCCCCAGTGCCGGTCTCAGGCCTACTGACCCTCTGTCACCTTGGTACTGCATCTTCCCTATGGACGCGTTCTCCTCGGGGCTGAGGCTGCCCATCCATCCCTTTATCTGCGACGTTCTAAATTGGGCCTCGTTATGCCCGATGCAGTTTGGGCCGAACTCGTGGAAGCAGATGGTGAGCTTCATCTTGTTGTGCGAAGAGAGGAAAGTGCCGCTGAGGCTGAATATTTTCCGAGCTATGATGGGAGTTAGCTCGTCAGGGGAGTTCGAGGGGATTTATTACGTATCGCCTCGGAGCGGGGGGTAAGGTCGTGCATGGCCACCCCGACTCGATAAAGGAATGGAAGAAGAAATACTTCGTCGTCCGGAGCGACGAGCCATGGAAGATCCCGACGAGGTGGAACTTCTACAAGCCTAATTTCAAGGGTCCCAAGAAGGGTGATCTTTCGGCCGAGGAGTGGGCCTTCGTGGAGCGTCTTCGTAAGAGCCACAGTATAAGTTGGCCGAAGGTGATAGAGAGTCATATGGCCCGCGTCGGACTGAGCCCCACCCTGTCTTGTATGTTTTTTGTTCATTTTTTCATTTAGTAATCCTCTTTTGTGCTCATCGCTTTTTAATGGATTTTTCTGCAGAGATGGACCTCGAGGCGATCAAGGAGTGGATGCTCGCCCTGAAAAAGCAAAAGGCGAAGAAATCTGACAAGGGGAAACAGGCGGGGGCCCCTTCCAAGTCAGCTTCCGAGGCTCGGCTCGAGCCGAGGGCGAAGAGGGTGCGGTCCGGTCAGGCGAAGGAGACTGCGATCGTACCGAGTTCCAGCACCCTGAAGGTGAAGGAGGTCACGTAGGGGGGTGCCCCTCCTCTCCGTGCCGACGCTCAGGCCGTGGTCGGGGAAGAGGGGCTCCAGCCCTGGGCTCCCGACTGAGCCATCCACAAGGGAGATACTCTGAACGAGGGTCCCATTGCCATGGAGTTTGTGGATAAGATGGCCATGCCACAGGATCGGCATAGCATGGGTGCCGACACCTTCGAGTTGTCTTACATGAGGTGGGCTCAGGCGGGCGTGCAGGTAAATTCCGAGGCTTTGTACTTCAGTTTTCACGTATTTGTTTTTTGCACATTTGTTTCCACTCAAGTGTTTTTTTACCTCGGCTGTAGGCTTGTCTCTCCGGTGCCCAGGTGATGAGGCTCAATGACCAGGAGCTGAAGTACGAGCGAAGCCAGACCAACCATTTCAAGCGCGAGATGATGGACTTGAAGACGGCTCTGGATGCCTTGATGAAGCGAGAGCAGGCCCTGAAGACCGACCTGGCCTCGATGGCCGATGATGGGCTGAGGAAGGAGGCAGCACTGAGGAAGGCGTTCAAGGTGGAGAAGGGGCTGCTCACCTTGAAGGCCCAGAACATGATCATCGAGGCCCAGAACGAGGTGTACGACAAGGCGCTGAGCCATGTCAAGCACTTCCATCCGATCTTCGACCTGACGGGCTTTGATTTTGACATGGTGTTTGACGATCCGCCGAGGACCCCCGGAGGCGATGCGCCAGCCGAAGGGGATGGCGGAACTGGAGGGGTCAGCGCCGAGCTAGTTGTCAATCTCGTGGCCGTTGTCAGGCCCGAGGGAGAGGTTGGCCCTACGCCGTAGTTGTTCTTTTCTCTTTTCTTTGTTTTTTGACCTTGTATTTGTCGAAGGTGGACTGGCCACCACGTTATTTTGTAAAAGTATTCCAATTTATGACAAAGGATTTTTGGTTGGCCAAGTGTTTTGACTTCGATTTTTGCCTCGACTTTTACCTGTCCGACCCTTTTTGACTTGTATAATTTTTTTTGGAATGATCTTTTGTTTCGCTTCTATCAGATGTCGGCTTCCCTCCTTGAGTCCGATCCTCGACGATCCGAGGTGACATGGCTTCGGAGTAAGATTAGGGTATTGGAGTCCACCCTTGACCGATATCGGAAGGAAGCTCGCGATCACGATGCCACTTTTCACTACTTCTGAAACAAGTTGAAGGAGTTGAGCACGGAGGCGGCTCAATTGAAGAAGGCGATAGTCGACCGCGACCTTGGAGGTGTAGGCCTCGTATTTTCCATGTCAAGTGCCTCGGTTCAAAGGCCTTCCTCGGCGTTGCTCCTCCGTGAGGTTATTATGGAGAAAGATATCGAGATTTAGCGTTACAAGATGATGTTGGGGATGTCGGTCTCTTCAGGGGGTGGGCGCTCCTTGGGCCGCCAGCCGTCTCCGATTCGGCAGTTGGAATATGTGAGGCCGGGCGATGCCCAAAGCTCGTGGCTGGAGTGTTTACCTTGGCCGCTCCTATGGATTTGGCTGGGCAGGCCGTGGAGCTGAGCAGATCAGTAGGGTTTGAGTTAGCCCGTGCTAGCTGGAAAGGGCCCTGCGGGTAGTTTAGGCAGAGGCGATAGCCGTTGTAATAAACCTTATTATATTGTGGCCTCCCGAAGCGTTTATAATAAAAAATAATCTTTTTGATTTGCCTGAACTTGTTTCTGAGAACCCGCGTTGAGAGCTCGAGGGAGGATCCCTGCTTGGCTCAGGAGTCGAGCCTAGGGTCGAGGACTTGGGAGATTGAGAAATCTCCTGTTTGTCACTCGTGGTCCCTGCCGAGGGTCGAAAAGGCCTGTTTGGGTCTGGAACCGAGCTCCTTTAGTTAGTGAGAAGGCTGGGGCTTCTACCTTCCGAGGACAGGTCCTCGACGGTTGGGCCAAAGGACGTGTTCGAGCGGGAGAGTGACGGCGAGGTCGAGGGACCCTGAAAGCCTGGCAATAGAGGACGTTTCATCTTCCAATGTCATTAATGGGGGACATTTCTCCTTCCCACGTCATTAATGGGGGACGTTTCGCCTTCCGACATTTCGACTCCCCATGCCATAAATGTTGTTGTTCTGAGGGCTATATAACCCTCACCCCCTCATCAGAAATTGTCTCACTTCACCGTGAGTTCTTATCGCCGGTGGCTCTCCTGCCACCCTCTAACAATTGGGGGTAACGACTACCAGCACTGTTTATCCCCAGTTGTCAGCGGGTGAAAGGAGGGTCGATTCCGGAGATGGGGCTCGGGGCGCTTGCCGAAGGCGAGCGTCTCAAATGAAATTTTTTCTCGAGAGTCCTAGACCGGTGGCTCTCCTGCCACCCTCTGACAATTGGGGGTAACGGCTATGAGGGCTGTTTATCCCAGTTGCCAGCGAGTGATAGGTTGGTCGATCCCTGGTTCGGTGTTCGGGGCACTTTTCGAAGGCGAGCGTCCTAAATCTTAATGAAAACTTTGGGTAGGGGGGTTAGAAGACGTCCCAGCCGATCTGCAAGGAAGTAGGGGGTTGAAGGCCTCCCTATGCTCGCGATTACCACATGGTGTCAAGGCTAGGTGGTTGGCACAGAGCATCGAGCTATGTTTCCTTAGCTTAAGAAAGCTACCCATGTGCTCAAGATCACCGTCCGGTGTTGAGGCTTAGGATTCGGTGCGTAACGTCGAGCTCCGCTGCCTTAGCTTGAGAAAGCTACCCATGTGCTCGAGATCACCGTCCAGTGTCGAGGCATAGGGGTCGGCGCAGAGCGTCGAGCTCCGCTACCTTAGCTTGAGAAAGCTACCCATGTGCTCGAGATCACCATCCGGTGTCAAGGCTTAGAGGTCGGCGTGAAGCATCGAGCTTCGCTGCCTTAGCTCGAGGAAGTTACCCATGTGCTTAAGATCACCGTCGGGTGTCGAGGCTTAGGAGTCGGCACGTAGCGTCGAGCTCCGCTGCCTTAGCTTGAGGAAGCTACCCATGTGCTCGAGATCACCGTCCGGTGTCAAGGCTTAGGGGTCGGCGCAGAGCATCGAGCTCCGCTGCCTTAGCTTGAGAAAGCTACCCAAGTGCTCGAGATCACCGTCGGGTTTCAAGGCTTAGGGTTGGCGCAGAGCATCGAGCTATGCTGCCTTAGCTTGAGAAAGCTACCTATGTGCTCGAGATCACCTTCCGGTGTCGAGGCTTAGGGGTCGATGCAGAGCATCGCGCTCTACTGCCTTAGCTTGAGAAAGCTACCCATATGCTCGAGATCATTGTCGAATGTCGAGGCTTAGGGATCGGCGCGTAGCGTCAAACTCTGCTGCCTTAGCTTGAGAAATCTACCCATGTGCTTGAGATCACCGTCGGGTGTCGAGGCTTAGGGGTCGGCGCGTAGCGTCGAGCTTCGCTGCCTTAGCTTGAGAAAGCTACCCATGTGCTCGAGATCACCGTCGGGTGTCGAGGCTTAGGGTCGGCGCAGAGTGTCGAGCTCCGCTGCCTTAGCTTGAGGAAGCTACCCATGTGCTCGAGATCACCGTCCGGTGTCGAGTCTTAGGGTGGAAAGTGCGGGAATTTACATAGAGAGTCTGAGCTGAAAAACTTGGAAAGAAATAAGCCCCTTTTCTTTAATCTTTTCATACAAAACTTGGAATTTATATAGATATTACAAGGGACGGTTAGAAAAAAAACTATTCCTCCACTTCGAGGTACTTGATGAGGTGCTCCGCATTCCAAGGCCTCTTGACTACGTTGCCTCCTAGGTCTGTAAGTCGGTATGTGCTGGGGCGTACCACTTTGGAGATCTTATACGGGCACTCCCAATTAGGGGCCAACTTCCTCTTTTTACTAGGGTCGGATACCGCCAATTTCCTAAGGACGAGGTCGCCCTGTTTGATGTCGATGGGACGGACCTTCTAACTATAAAACTTCTTGACCCGTTGTTGGTATATGCTACTTCTGATGGCAGATTTCTCCTTGATCTCGTCAATCAGATCCAAGTTGGCTCTGAGGTCCATTGAATTGTTCTCCTCGTCGAATGCAATGATTCTGGGGGAAGGGAGGCCGATCTCTAAGGGGACAACCGCTTCGGTGTCGTGGGTTAGATTGAATGGTGACTCACCAGTGGGGATTCTCTTTGTCGTCCGATGCATCCAGAGAACGCTCGGCAGTTCGTCGACCCATAGCCCCTTTGGTGAGTCATCTAGCCGCTTCTTGAGGCCGTCCAGGATTTGCTGGTTCACATTTTTGGCTTGGTAGTTTGATTGAGGGTGGCATATCGATGAGAAGCATTGATGAACGCCGATGTCTTCACAGAATTTTAGGAAATGTTTGCCCACAAATTGGGTTTCGTTGTCGGTGATTAGCACCTGTGGAATCCCGAACCGGTAGATGATATGTTTCCAGAAGAACTGTTGGGTTTTATGCTCGGTGATCGTGGCCACGGGCTCCGCCTCGATCCATTTGGTGAAGTAGTCGATGGCCACCACCAGGAATTTCCTTTGGCCCATTGCTTGTGGGAAGGGGCCGACTAGGTCCATCCCCCACATAGCAAAGGACCTCGGACTTGCCAAGGATCAGAGATTGGCCTGTGGGAGCCTCTTCACCGATGAGAATCTTTGGTAAGGGCCACATCTCTTGCTGAGATCCTGGGAGTCTTGTAACATGGTTGGCCAGTAGTACCCGTGATTTAGGGCCTTTCGGGCGAGCAACCTGCTACCTGCTCCCCATATGACATCCGATGATCCCCTCAAGGGGCTAGGCAACGGAGGTAGAGTTTGCTATCAGTTATCGTGTATGAGTGCTTGAAGAGCGTCTCGCTGATTAGGGTGAATCTTTCGGAGCGGACTCTAATCCTCCTTGCCTTAGCCCGGTCTTGAAGGAGCTCGCCATCCGAAAGGAATTTTTGAATGAGCAACGTCCAGTTGTCTGGTTGAAGGTCAGTGGTGAGGCAAGAGGCTTCAGGGAGGTCGATGCTGGGCTTAAGGAGGACTTCGATCAGAATGGTGCGGTCGAGCCCCTCGAAGAATGACGAGGCGAGCTTCAATAATGAATTTGCCTGGGCGTTCTGTTCCCTGGGAATTCATTTTACCGAGTGGTATTCGAAAGCCGCCAGGAGGTGACGGACTACCGCTAGGTACTGCACCATTCGAGCGTCATGAGCTTCGTACTCCCCGGTGATCTGGTTGACCACGAACTGGGAGTCGCTAAAGACCTTGATGTATCTGGATCCGGCCTTGTGTGCTAGGCTGAGCCCAGCGATCGTTGCTTCATATTCTGCTTTGTTGTTCGAAGCCGGGAAATTCAGACAGAGAGAATACTGAAGGACAAAATTATTAGGACCTTTCAAAATGATGCCTGCTCTGCTTCCTCTCTCGCAAGACGAGCCATCGACATAAACCTCCCACATCGGGTTGGTCTCCTGGATGTCAGGAGGCTCAGAAATAGTGCATTTTGTGATAAATTTGGCAAGGGCATGCCCCTTGATGGCTGTCCTGGGCTGGTAGCTGATGTCGTACTAACTCAGCTTTATCAACCACTTGACCAAGCGTCCGGAAGTTTCGGGCTTGTGAAGGACGGCTTAAGAGGCTGGTCCGTGAGGACCTGAATAGAGTGGGCTTGGAAATAAGGGCGAAGCTTTCTCGCGCCCATCACAAGTGCGTAGGCCACCTTCTCCATTTTAGCATACATGGTCTCCACCGAAAGCAAGACTTTTCTCACGTAGTACAGAGGCTTCTGGACGCCGTCATCTTCCCGAACGAGAACGGCGCTGAAGGTGCTCTCCGAGGCTGAGAGATACAGCTAGAGTGATTCGCCCGGTTCGGGTTTACTCAGGAGTGGAAGGTTGGCGAGATAGGACTTCAACTGTTCGAACGTCTGTTGTTGGGAGTCCCCCCACTTGAAGCCTTTTGCTCCCCAGAGAGCCTTGAAGAAGGGGAGTGATTTCTCCCCGAATTTCGAGAGAAAGCGGCCGATGGCCGCCAGCCTCCCCGTTAGGCACTGAACTTCTTTAACATTTCTGGGAGGGGCCATGTCGATAATGGCCTGGATTTTTTTGGGGTTCGCCTCTATGCCGTGCTGGCCGACGAAGAACCCAAGGAATTTTCTGGAGAAGACACCGAAGGCACACTTGGCGGGATTGAGCCTCATGTTACGGGATCAGAGTACGCTGAATGCTTCTTCAAGGTCGTCCACATGGTCCTAACCTCGACGGCTTTTGAAGAGCATGTCATCGATGTATACTTCCATGTTGCGACCGATCTGATTTTTGAAGACCCGGTTGACGAGCCTCTGGTAGGTGGCTCTGCCGTTCTTGAGCCCGAAGGGCATAACCCGGTAACAGTACAGACCATGGTCAATAACGAAAGATGTCTTGGCAATGTTGGGAGGGAACATGTGGATCTGATTATAGCCTGAAAAGGCATCTGTGAAGGTCAGTAGCTCGTGACCCGACGTTGTCAATTAGGGCATCATGCTCGAGAGAGGGAAAGGATCTTTGGGGCACGCTTTGTTGAGGTCTGTGAAGTCGATGCAGATCCTCCAGCTTCCACTGGCCTTCCTCACCATTACGACGTTAGCCAACCACTCGGGGTAGCTGACCTCCTAAATAGACCGGGTGGACAACAGTTTGTCCACCTCCACCTTTAGGGCTTGTTGCCTCTCCGGGGCGAACTTGTGCCGCTTCTGATGAATAGGCTTAGAGCCCAGGGAAGCGCTCAGTCGGTACATGATCAGATCTTCGGAAATCTCGGGCATGTCAGACGGAGTCCAAGCGAAGAGGTCGATGTTTCGGCAGATGCAATCAATCAGCCACGGCTTCAAGTAGGGGGACAGGGTGCGGCTCACACGGAAACATTTGGATTTGTCTTCTGCCTCAAATGAGACTTCCACCAGTTCGTCTGCCGATTCTGACTCTGGATGGTCCTTTTCGGGAAGGAGCTCAACTGCGTTGAGTGGATATACCCTGCCGCTGACTGCGGTCATGTAGCACGAACGTGCCAACTCCTGGTTACCTCGGACAACCCCAACCCCAAGGTCAGTGAGGAATTTTAGCTTCAGATGGTAGACTGAGGGGATGGCTTGGAACGATTAGAGCCCGAGTCAACCAAGGATGGCATTGTATACCGCCTTGATGTTGATCACCATGAAATCCATTGAATCGGTTCGAAGGATGGGGGTCGTGCCTGCCATTACATCTAGTGTCACAATCCCCTCAATTTGTACAGGGATGCCCGAAAACCCATGAAAGGTGTAACCGGCCGGCTTCAGCTTTTCTTGGGGGAGTTTGAGGTTCTCAAAAGCTTCCAAGAAAATAATGTTAATCGAGCTATCGTTGTCCACCAGGATTCGGCGAACCTCAAAGTTGGCCATGACAAGGCTGATGACGTGGGCGTCGAAGTGCGGAAGCCGGACGCCTGCGAGGTCTTCTCCAGAGAAAAAGACCGCCCGCTACTGAACCCGAGGGGGGATGGTACCGAATGGAGTTGACCTCTCGGACGAAGGCCTTGCGAGAGGTATTGGATTCCCCTCCCATGGGTCCACCGTGGACGCAGTGTAGGATAGCATGTCCCCCTGTTTCCTCGGGTTCGGGGTCCCGCTCGGGTCGCCGGTTAGTCATTCGAGGAGGCGAAGGCCTCGGACTTCTCGGTTCTTTCCGATCTTTGGGATTGGCCCTGGTGAACTCCCTTAGATACCCTTGTTGGATGAGGGCTTCGATCTCATTTTTGAGGGCTCGGCAATGATCTGTCTCGTGCCCTGTATCTCGGTGGAAGCTTCAGTAAAACCTTTGGTCTCGCTTCTTATTGTTGTTGCTTGGTCACGGGGGGAGTCGGACGATCCCCTTATCCTCGATTTCCATCAGAATGGTAGATACGCTCTGAGTTAGCGGCATGTACCTTTCAAACCGGGGAACCGGAGGGATCCTTTTGAGGCCGGCTGCTTCTTTCGTGATCTTCTTGAAGAGCTCGGTGTCATCGACCTTTCGCTTCCCCTTAGCCGAGGCTTCTTTGGTGCCATCCGGATTGAGTGCCTCCTCTATCTGAATATACTTCTCGACCCGGTTGAGCAGGTCAGTGAAGTCCACAAGTGGTTTTTTTGGCTAAGGAAGCCTTGAGCTGGCCATGGCAGATGTTGTGTCGGAAGGCTACAGAGGCGACACCTGCGTCGAGGGAGGCGACAGACCTTGCCTCGGCGGTGAATCTCCGAACAAACTTTCAGAGAGATTCCCCATCCTTCTGTTTAAGGTCCAGAAGGGCGGTGCTCGTCTTTTAGACCTTCCGGCTGGTAACGAAGTGGTAAGGAAGCCCGTCTCTAATTGGTAGAACGAAAAGACCGAGCTGGGTGTAAGTTTTGAGAACCACTCCCGAGCCGGACCACGAAGGGTAGCAGGGAAGGCGCGACAGAGGAGGGGATCCACAGTGCTGTGAATCATCATGAGGGTCTTAAACCCCTCCGAGTGATCAGCGGGATCACCCTCGCCTTTGTAGGTCTCAAATTGGGAAGGCCTGAAATTTCGGGGGATCTCAGCTTCCAAGATTTGGGGGAAGAATGGGGGTCCAGTAGGCCGAGGACCGTGACCCGGCATTGGTCCGCCCTCGCCGAGATGGGCAATGGGTCTCCATCTCCTGTAGATGCCGGAGGACGGCATCTACCTGTTCCTGGGGGCGGGCCGATCCATGTGATTCGCTGCCCCCTGCTCCTGACCCAGGATCAGAGCTGTTGTGGACCTCGGTCTCTGGTCGCCTCGGATGGCTTGGAGGACCTCATCCTGAAAATTTTGGAACTCGACTCTCGTGACGGGGGCTTGGCCCACCGGGTCCTGTGGGTTCAGAAGTCCTCGGGGCGAGCATCTCTATTCTGGATTGTGCTCTGGGAAAGACCGTCTACGCTGGTTCGAGACCGAGTTGGAATCAGCCTCTCCCCTTATGCGGTTGGCCTCTCGATCTGAAATAATGCGTCACAAGTCAGTCTCATTTGAGTGAGAAGCAACTGGCCCCTATCTGGCCGCTCCGTGGGTCTGTGGTCGGTTGGAACCCTGGGCGTCCGCACAGCTGTGATGTGGCAGGTCCGGGTTCCGTGCTGATGTGACAACCCTTCTGGCTTTGGGATCCATGGGATATCTCGGACTAGGGATGGCATCCCTAGAGGGACTCGGACGGGTGATCGTACCATCGTTCCCATAGACGGCACCAACCTGATGTGATTTGTTTTTTAGGGTGTGGGAGCAACAGGTCTTGTAATTTGTGAATAGGAAATGGTGGTACTGGCGTCGTTCCGGCCTGGGGAGCAGGACGAGCTCGGGGATAGCAGTGGAGAGGTGGAGGCTAGGTGCTCGGCTCGAATCTAGTTGCTCGGCTCTGATCTTTGAGGCTCGACTCGATCTTCTGTACTTGCACACTTCGTAGAAACACCGGGAGAAGTCCCGGTGACAGGCCCTCCAATGATCTAGTCAGTCACTGAGAAAGCAACAGTAACTATGGTTCGGGTGGGAAAAGATTGATTACCTTCTTCAGTGAGGAGGGGGTTGGGTATTTATAGGCAGAGGCAAATGGGTCTAGAACCCTAACGGGCTGGGTCGGACTCATTTTCCTGTGGGCCTGAGCTGGTTATGGCCCATTGGACTCCAGTTGACTTGATGATCACAGGGAGGAGGATCCAGAGGAGATCAGAAGGCTATGATTTGTGCCACTCTTTTTATTCCACATCACCACCTATCATCTAGATTGTAGATGGTAGATGGTACCTGCATCTACTATTTAGGGTGAAGAAAAATTGCAAGGAAAAGTTTTTATTTGGTTCAATTAGAACCATGCACCGACAATTAGGTTTGTTTGACACATAGAATTTGGGGGCAGGAGTAAGAACAATAACTATTGAATAGGCATTTAGATAAAATTTATTAACTAAATCATATCCAAATAGAGCCTAGAACAAGCTTTCAAATATGATTTGATTAAATCATGTACAACTCGTCCCTATCCATATGCATGCTGATCATATGCTAACTTAGAGGTAGATTAGTACTATAATTATTTGAGCATAAGTACTATTTTGAATGTCTTATCTTTAGGATCATTATATAGAGTTATTTGAGTAACAAACCCAATGTCCATCTATTTTCATAGACCCGAAGTTCTATATTTAAACAATTTATAATAAATATAAAAGTATATAAAAATAATAATTTCCCCCCCAAATGTCAAACCTTACCAAGTTGGAGTTCGCTGCCTTAGATGTGAGCAGAAATAATTGCCTCGCCTGGAATGGATGCTAAACTTCATCTCAGCTCCCTAGACTAGACTTGGTACACACGCTGAGTACTCCTCCAGCAAGGAAGCCTATTATTCCTGCATACAAGGCTAAAGCGATGATTTTTTTTATGTCACCATCTTCATGTAGATTTGAAGAATGAGTATCTCACAATAAAGGATCCAAAAATTCTGTGGGAATCCCTGAAGGATAGATATGACAACCAGAGAGTCGTTATCCTCCCAGTAGCGAGGAATGAATGGATCAATCTTCGCTACCAGAACTTCAAGACGGTATTTGCATGCAACTCAACAACATTCAACATTCCATCCAGGCTTGAATTGTGTGGAGAACCGGTTACCCAGGAGAAAATGATCGACAAAACCCTCTCTACATTCCATGCCATCAACATATTGTTGCAATAATAATATAGAGGACGCAATTTCTCTAAGATTTCTGAACTTATCTATGTGCTGCTAGTTGCTGAGGAAAATAATTAAATCCTCATGAAAAACCATAACACTAGGCCTACTAGAACACTAGCACTCCTTGAAGTGAATGCTTGTGATTAATTTTCCAGAGGTGAAGGTAGTGGCAGAGGACGTTCTGGCAGAGGAAGAGGAGGTGGTCGAGGTAGTCACTCCAGCAGAGGTGGCTATAAAGAAAGAGGGAAGCGCGGCCACCCTAGCAGTGGTAGACAGAGTGAGCAGCAGAAGAAACAGAAAAAGCATCCTGAAAATCAAGGACAACAGCAGCCCCTCCTTCAAGTGATAGAGGACCAAGTGATATATGCTTCAAGTGTGGGCGTGAAGGTCATTGGTCCCGCACCTGTCGTGCATCAAAGAAAGTGGTGGCCAAATATCAGAAAATCCAGAAGATTAAATTAATGTCACCCTTGTAGACAATGATGACCTCCTTGGCGAGGATATTGAGGAACAAGAAACACAAACTTGACATATGCATATTTTTTTTGGGATTATCAGCAGCATAGTTTTATTTTTTTTAACATTGCCCTACTTGACATTGAGACTGCATAACTTGTGTTATTATTTTTGGAACTATATTTTACCACTTATGATTTGTGAACAAGATTTCTTTGGAATTTATTGATGAACTAGGTTTTCCCGTGGACACGTGCCTACGGTACGTTTTTTGAAAAGCCCTGTAAACAGTAAAATATATGCACGAATTTGTGAAGGATGATTTATATATATGTGTATTTGGTAGTAGACATTGATGTATTCTAAAGTATGATTAAGTTGTTTATTGGTTTATATATATTGCAGGATGATTTGTCGGCAACTCGGAATTGAGTATTGTGAATCTACAATAACAGTGGATTGAAGTTACATCAGCTGGGGATTTGGAGCCTACCATAAGTAACAATTCATTTGCTAATGCAGTTATCGCCTCAAACTGTATGAGTTAATTCCCGATTGTTATATTTTCATATAGTTAACCATGTATGATTTTAAAACAGATAAGAAAGAGAGAGAAAAAGAGAGAGAGAGAGAGAAGGAGAGTTAGAGAGAAAGTTTGTTGTGATGTACATGTGAAGACCTTTTGTTAAATGTGACCAAGCACAATTACATCTCCATATTAATATTTCTATATCCATATATTGGAGAGCATACTACAAATTTGATCTGAAACAGGCAAGATAAAATGACTGAGAAGCAGCTCTGACTCAAAGGCAATGTATTGATCTTTTCTGTTCAAGCTGCTTTGTTCTAGCAATTGTTGTAGAAAGTGATTCAGCTATAGCTGTGTGTTTGGCTTCCCTGCAAGTTTTTGCTGTAAACAAAAATAAGATTACATTTAAATTTTAGTACAATCTGCTTTTGTAAGAGATATAAGATGGATGTATGCATGTTTGGTTTCTTTGCAAGTTTTAGCTACAAACAAAAACAAAAGTGCATTTAATATTTAGTTTCCTAAGAGATGTAGGACGGTTGCTAATGTGTTTTGGATTTGGTGGTGGTTGTGGTTTAGAGATATAATGCATATAAGAAAAGCATGTGTTACTTATTCAACATTTGATTCCACTATCAGATCCGTTCATTTTTAAATTTTCCCCAGATAGGTGGTTTTACTTGAACATTTAGATATAGTAAAATGTTGAATCGGAAGAACATTACATTGACAATGATCATGCATGCAGTCCATGGACTTCTGCAAACTAAAAGAGAAGAATGCAAAACAACCCAATATCACCAAAATTTATGTCTATTACACAATTCCAAGTTTTAAAAATAGTCCAAACCTCAATTTCACTTGGAACAGAATTAAATGGTGATAGATCAAAGCAAAACCAATCAGAAAGCATACATGTCAATGCATTGCCTAATTCAGTGTCCAAGTTTCTAAGGTAATCCTTCAACTTACCAAGCTTTTCTGCACATGATGAAAATAATAATAAATTAAATTATTTCTAAAAAAAATATTAAAGAATGATACTGAAATGGCTAAAAATAGGATTAAATCGGGACCGTTCACATCGGACTCGAATCTTAAAGCTCAGGGGTAAAACGGTAATTTCACATGCAAATGGGTCCGAAACGGGTACTGGGTCTCCTTCTCACAGATCCAATAACCCGCGAACAGATCCACCTCAACTGGGTACGGGTCCCGACCCGATACAAACCCAGTCCAGAAAAGATAGAATTAGGGTTTCTGGTTAATCCTAATCAACGGCTCTGATTCACATCTATCTTTTCACCGGGAATTAAGGGATTACATTCCTAATCTGATTACGAGGATTTTATGCCTTATCAGATCACAGGAATCACATTCCTTATCTGATTCCAACGGCGACTATAAATACCCCACACCCATCTCCATTAAGAGGTAATCAATCTTTTTCTAGTTAAACGCTCTTTCATAATCATTTCTGATTACTGACTTGAGCGTCGGAGGGTGCGTCGCCGGGAACAACCCCGGTGTCTCGCACTTTTTTGCAAGTCTACGGCGGGAGTCAACGGTCAAGCTCCGGCGGAACAGGTTAGGTGTTTGCTATTCAGGTTTTCCACGAACTCACAAATTCTATCTGTTTGCCCCCACACCGAAATTAGCGGCAACAGATACAATGGACAAAATGCAATAAACTGTAAGCAATGGACAGATCACGATGTGGCATGACTTTCATAGCGAAAAATTTCAAGCATCGTTCACGACACGCCATAGAAAAAATGATTAATTAATTAAGTTGTTTAGTAAAAATTTGGACAGTCTCCCCTACAATTTCACAAGCAGTTAATATTAATCCTCCCCAAGATTTTGTTGGAAAACGTAATAGATTTTAGGAATTGTAGTAAAAATTTCGACAGAATCTCCCCTTAAATATTAGCCCATTTACAGCAATTCCTTACAGAATTCTGCTCACAATTAAAAAATAACATCACAGGCAGTCAATATGAATTATCCCCAGGCCAATCAAAGCAACATCACACAAGCATCATATATATAGGGCTCGCGGGGGGGGGGGGGGGGGGGGGGGAATCTTCATATGACTCAAGATACAAAATAAAAACCAAGATTTCGTTTGAAAACGTAATAGAATTTTAGGAATTTTAGTAAAATTTTTGACAAAGTCCCCCTAAAATATTAGCCCTTTTACAGCAATTCTTTATGGAATTCTGCTAACAATAAAAAATATAACATCACAGGCAGTCAATATCAATCCTCCCCAGGCCAAACCAAGCAACATCACACAAGCATCATATATATAAGGCTCTGGGGGGGGGGATCATAATATGATGCAAGATACAAAAAAAAACCAAAATTTTGTTTGAAAACGTAATGGATTTTTAGAAAAACCTTTGAAAATCCTTTGGAAAACCAAACACAGAACCCAATACTCCACAATTTTGTGGGTACGGGTATTAACATAACTATATTACATCATCATCATATACACATACATCATCTCCAAAAATAATAAATATTACAACTATTACATCTACCATCAATATATACACCAACCAACCAAATTACCAAATTTTTTTTACAGGTTCGTCGGAAAACACAATGCTTCGAGTCTTCAATATGGGACCAAACAGTGAGTCTAAACAAACAGTAAGAGTTTTTCAATAATCAATCAAAACCATGATAATTAAAGAAACAAATAGTAAGAGTTTTGAAACCAATACCTTTCAAACAGGACAACGCCTTTTAACTCAATGGTTTCAACCCAACATGTTCTTCATCACCCTACCAAAAGTTAAATTGTCAATATGTACATAACAGTTCTGAGTGTAGACGACAATTTGGCAAAAAAAAAAAGAAGCATTAAATTAGTGGCAATTAATGGCAAACATAGGATGTAGTTGTAGTAAATATCAATTCCGCAGTTGCATTTCTCAATTTTTTTAATGCTTGTCAGTTGGTTTCATGTTTATTATTTGTTATGTTTAATATTTTGTTGTTGCATGAAACATACCGATTTGTCCACTTGCTAACCATGTTTTTTTCTAGGGAAACACTGCTAACTGTTGCAATTTGAAAGTTTAAAGAACTAAGAATTTGTTGGAGCCCATTGTTTTTTGGAGCCTATTGTTTTGGATGCATCTCTAAGTCTTTAACATGGTTATGTTATTTTTGCAATTTGCAGATAATGCTGGGGTGATTGTGAATCCAAAAGGAGAAATGAAAGGTAAGGCGATACATTTATTCTGTTTTAAGTGCATTATTGCAGAAACTTGTCTTGTTAATACTATGTCACAACGTTCATCCTGTCAGTTGACAAAATATTTAATTTTATTTATTAAGATAGGCATAGTCTCTTGATTTGAGAAATTGAATGCATTTTACTATGAAAAATAACAACTAATCAATGCTTGGTACGTGTTACCTAACCTTTTTTTATTAAGATACAGAATTACGAATTGAAGATCTTTAGAGCTATTTCGTTTTCTTTGTTAGAAGTGGATATATACAGACTGGTTAAGATTATGGATGGGAATTTGATCAGGGTTACCATGCTGCGGTGGGTGTTGGCGAAGGAATGACTTGTTGCTGGTAGTGATGGTGGTGGCAACGACCTTATTGAAGATAGAACTGAGTGATTGGAGGTTTGGGAAGAAATGCATTGGTGATAGGGTGGCGATAGTGCAGGCCAAGATGATAAGAAGAGAGAAGAGTTTCAGGGTGTTAATGGTGGCGATAGCTATAAATGCAGTGTTCAAAGAGAACGGTGTATCAAAATGTTTACATTATTATGAACTGTATCAAAATGTTGACATTAATGGTCGGTCTCTACTTAATAAGTGTATATATCTTATTGACAACCAACTCGATGCCTCAGGATGATATAGTCTATGGTTTGGAGTTATCCTTGACTGGGCACAACAAATGCAATCAGTTTCCGTATCACACAATTGATGGTGGTCTCTGTCTTCTAGGCATGAATGAGATGGCGAAACTCATCTTTGAATAGCTAAAATGTGTTTATTATGTGTGTTTACTAAAACAAGTTTATTATGTTTACATTATTTTAGGTAAAACTCATCTTTGAATAAGCTTTAAAATTAAAAAAATAAAATAATAATGAAATAATAAAAAATAAAAAATAAAAAAACACCGTTGGTGGTTTATACAGCCAATGACTTATGTGCTAAATTAAAAACTAAATCAACTTTGCACAATAGGACAGTCCTAATAAATATGGGCAGCAATCAGCATGCAAAACAATAACTCAAAACTATTGGCAATACCGAACATTAAAAAAAATATTTAGTTATTTTAAATCTAAAGCTACTTATCAAGCGATGTTTAGAACAAAAAAATGACAACATCGAACAAAAAAACTTATCAAGCGATGTTCAAAACTATTGGCAGCACCGAACAAAAAACATTCAGTCTCACTATAATTGTGAGTAAACATGCCTTAACCTCAGTATAATTTTATGCATATTGTATCGAAGTTTACAATTATAAAGAAATGAATTTACACGGGTACCTACTTGTATAGCATCATATCAATAAATACTGATGCAAAGCCCTGTTGGATTTTCAGAAAGACTTTATATAGAATTCGGAGATTTGGACAGTTAATAGATGTGTCAATATCTCTGTAACACTCATCATGGTCAAGAAAATTTATTTTTATTAAGGCAAGCAAATTTAGAACACCTGCGTTCTAAATTTGCTAAACTATCATTCTTAACTTTCAGAATTTACATGTGAAATGAACAATTATGTCACCAACTAAGATGAAGAGTGAATAGTATAACTGATAATTTTTATTTACACAAACAATAAGCAAATGCTCTTCTAAGTAGTATGATAACATTTGTCAAGTGGCTAAAGTAAGAAACCTGTATTCTGGGTACAGATATTAGATATAATCAAGTTTCCCGAAAAACAGAAATGGGAGAAAAAGGCATATTTGTCTTTCCGTTTAATCCCCCCCTTTTCCTGTTTAATGACAGTTTCCTCGAAACGGGTCAGTAGGCATTCTCGTTTAATCCCTGTTTTTCCTCCTTTTTTAGAACACGGGATATGATGATTTCAAACAAAATAATTACAGCTAAAATCCATACTAAAAATAACTTCAACCATCTGCTTACTAACCTAATAAATGAAGCATAATTAGCATAAACACTTCTGCGCATCTCTTCAGTAGAAGCCTTCGTTAGCTCATTCAGGTAAAAGCACAACTGCCTTATTTCCTGAAAAAGCAAAAAACACCGCAAAGGATGTTCAGAACTCCGACAGATTGAAAGAAAACAACAGTAAAAAGCATACCATATTTAACATATCCAGTGAATCGAAGCATGCTGCAGCTAATCTTACACCTCCTCTATCATCATCAGTCGACTCACCAATATGATTACTCCGATAAGGAACAATTTAACAGTCGGTGATATAGATCAAAAAATCATTAAAATGCAAAAAACTACCCTAAATTTTCAGCCAAATTCAAAATTCCACCCTTCCCTCAACTTGTTTCCTACCAAAAACTACCATCAACCTGCACAATCGCAAATACCCATAGTTGATCCAAAAATGCACTTATACATCAACTTTTAACCCTACCTCAACTTCTTTTCTAAATTTGCGCAATTCTGAATCCCCATATTTGATCCCAACACTCACTAATCCATCAATTTTTAAACATTAGGGTACCTTTTTATTTGAATTTTCTGAATCTTCAGCTAGTTTTTGCAGTCTGAATTAAAAATTGAACTTTCTATTAAAAAAATTTCCCATCAAAGTGCCTTGGGGCTTTCGGCAACATCCACCACCGCAGGTTGTTTGCCGATACATTGGATTGTAAGCTAATTAGAAATGTTTGTAATTGTCAAATGTTTGCTGATACATTTGAACAGTAAGCTATATCCACTTGTTATAGGAATTGAAATGTTTATAATTGTCAAATACTGGAATACGATTATAAGACAAAGCACAATTTCGGGCCTTGATGACTGTTTCAACTTGTGCATCTTTGATCTTAAGATTCACAGCTTACACAGCTACATTTATAGGCTGGATTAAGGAAGTTCATCTATGACTCCTTATGACAATGTTATAAACAAACTGCACATGTTTCATCGTACTCTATAATGATGTTAAGAATATCAAATTACTTTACAAAAGTCTTTCTTACTTTTAGTCCAAAGCCCCAATATTCTCATGCTTTTCTGGAAGCACTTTGATCATAAAATGGTTCTGAGAAAGTCGTGTTGCAGAAGTTCTATTTTGCCAATGTTTTTCTATGTTGAGAGAGCACACTTTTGATCACTTCAAATAAGATCACCTTTGATATGAAACTCCAAATAAGATCCAAATAAGATCCAAATAAGATCACAATACAAACTAAATGCAACATGCAACTTAAAGACTTCGTGAGTACTCTTGACTTTTAGTTGTAGTCATTCAGTTCAAATACATTCAAAAACTAAACTCACGACTTCATATTTCTTTTGCTCTTTTTATGTTTCAGAGAGCGCACCTTTGATCACTTCAATCATATTTCTGTCGCATTCATCAGAAGTAACTCAAGGTGATTACCATATAAAAGAAACAACAATAATTTAAAGTTCATACTGAACAATAAACCAATCATCTAAAATCTGATATACTTCAAGTTATAACTAAAAGATGAATTAAGCAGATACTAATTGTTCAAATACAAATAAATATTTTGTTGGAAAGCATACAAAATCCTATAAATGAGAAAATCACATAACAGCAAAAAGAACATAATCAAAGTTGCTTTCTCAACATCATAACATTTCAAACAACATCATAATCAAACAACAGCAGTTGAGAAAGTATATAAAATTTTAGATTTAAAGTATATCAGATTTTAGTATAGCAGTTGAGAAAGTATATCAGATTTTTGACCCTTTACGCTTTCTCAGTTATAATTTGAAGTATATCAGATTTTAGATTTAGATGAACTTTAAATTATTGTTTGGAAGAGACTACTGAATATATTTTCAGCGACAAAAGTGTTAATAACCTTCATTTGCGGATAAAAAAAATGTGTATGAGCCTATGGATTATGTTGGAGTTATGTCTTTCATCAAAATTTCAATGATTGGTAACGAACCTATTATCATATACGCTCGTGTGGTTCTTTGCTGAGTTAACATTGAGCTTCCCTAAACTTTATGTGACAATATTTGTTTGTTATCTTATCATTATGTGTATCCATCATTTTTCCCCATTTCCTATAGATCTCAAAAATATCAAACAATTCTGACCACACAATGCTCAAAACGAATCTACAAATCTATGTTCGTCCGCAGTTTCAATAGAGCTCGTCCTCCCTGCTCCTTCCCCCACCCTTGCTTAACCTATCCTGCAACGAATGCCTCAACACACCTACACCAATGACTCTACACTCAAAATACTGTAAACAAAATGTGAAACATGATAATACCTAACAAACAGTGCTGGCATAATTTCCAACGATCATTAATAATAATCACAACTGCAAAGCATCTCACCTGATCCATGGCGAAGTCGAAATAATACCCCATCGGCCTCTCAATTATATGCCTCTCATGAACCATATGATGTGTTAATACTGATTTGGGAAAATTAGGGTTAGGGTTAATCTCTAGCCGCTTAAGATATTATACCCTGCTTATCAGTATTGGAATATCACAGAGCACTACCTCTAGACCAGCTTATATAGAGATTAGACTGGGTTTAGGGTACTGGGCTTTTAGCCCACTCAACCCGTTCCAATAATTAATACATAACACGTGTAAACCCGTGTTGCCCCATAGAATAATATACACAATATTATCCTATTATACTGAGAATATACATATACATCCAACAATCTCCTCCTATATTCTCAATATATTAGGCTAAGCAATGTTATAATATTGGATCACAAAAATTCAAACATTATTGAATCATAAAGAACATGGATAATAGACTAAATCAATTATAACTTGAATAGTTCAAATATGACTAAACCAAAATAATCAAATAGTTCTAAAACCATATCAAAACAGAATAGTTCACAGTGTCATAGTTTCAAAATCAATCAAAGCAAATAAACTTCAAGAACAAAATATGAGTTTTAAGCTCATGAACACAAGAGTCTTAAACTCAACAGAAGTTTTATCAAGCAAGTGGCAAATTTATTCTTTCGATAAATAAACCAAAACTATATCCTTGCAAGCTGCTTTATGTTTACTCCTCCATTTTGAGCAAATCATTATTCTGAAATCTATGTTGACAGATTTAACTCCTCCATCTTTGCTAGCTTATTGAAAACAAGAATATCAAGAGACATATCTCTAAGAATTCTAGCAAATTTCATAAAGTATCTGGTTCTACTAAAGAACTTAGTACAATTCAACGATAGCTTAGCAAAATGTAACGTAAGCATCACAATCAAGTTTCTTTAATAAAATAAAGAACAAGAACTATTATAGTTTCCACACAAGAACTATACTATGTTTCATATTGGAATGATAGAACAGTCAAATCAATTATGGTTAATTCTGAATCGTCAAAATTGGAATGAAACATGAATCCATAAAAGAGTTATATCATCAGAATTGGAATGATATAACAACCATTCTAAACATCGGAAACACATCGACAAGTTTTCATGCTTTCTTTTGGAATAATGAGAGGATTCTAAGTAAATTATGAAAATATATAACATCATCAAAATTGGAATGAAATTATATATTAACAGAATTTACATAAAACTTTTCAAATTATCTAAAGCATGTCAACTGCCTAAAATTGATGCTTCAGTTTGAACTTCTCTATGGCTCCAATTGGATTCTAAATCTCAAAACAACTTGGATGCTAAAGCTTTTGACTCAATAGCTTTTAACTCCATTTCCCCCACAGTTTTGATAATTAGATCACTTTCAAGTCTCTTAGCAAGAGCATTGGCCATACTTGTCACAATTGCACTTTATTTATGAGAAAGTTCAACTAGGCTTCTTTCAGCCTTAATATACTCCTCTTACTATTATAAAGTAAGTTATGAGCTACAGTGCATCATAGCTTGATAGTCGCATAACAGAATTGAGAATTTACATTAAACTTCTCAAATGGATGATTAGCAATAAGTTATTCAATCCACTCAGCCTCTTCTCCTGCAGAGGATAACACATAGAGGTCTGATTTCTTGGATGAGAACGCAACACTTGTTTGCCTATTAATCTCCATAATTTTTCTGCTCCTACTAGTGCGAACACATATCCACTAGTTGTCGACTTTCACTAAACTTTAAGTAGCACAAAGCAAACTCTTGAGTACCACTCAGGTATCTCATTAGCCTCTTAAGGGCACTCAAATGTGTATGGGATTATTAGTAAAACTGCAGATCATACCTACCTCAAAGGCTATGTCTATTCTAGTGCAGATCTTTGTATACACGAGACTTTCGATTCTTTTAGAATGATCTACCTGTCTCATAGTTGCACCATCATAAGGTGTCAACCTTTGTATCCATAAGGTGTTTCAAAACACACTTTCGATCACTATATCCCCACTTTTGAAACACATTATTGATTTATCGAGTTTGACTAAGAGTTATCCATTGCCAACCAAAACTCACCCTTATACATAATATGGTGTCCACACCACTTAGGTGCTAAATTTATTTGGATAGCACAATTTTAACTCCATTTAGAATAGAGATGTCACTTCCAATCAACAAGCATGTCAATAAAATCAAGTAAATAATAGCCATTATATTTGACACACCACAAAGTTAAAGGCACTGATCTGAATTACTTAATTCATATACTAGGCTCTTTGAGAAATTTGTCAAAATATTTGTACGCTAGCTATATTACATGTTTTAAAGCATACGATGATTTTACTAAATTGTAAATCTAGTTCACTAAACATATTAGTTCAAAACTTTCCAGTACAAAACTGTTCAGTACAAAATATCGGGTACAGAACTTTTTAAATATTCTTTATGAATGACAAAATTTTCAATAGATGTAAGGGTAAGAAGAATACTTATTGTAGCAATATGACAAACATGTGAGTAAACATCAAACAAATCTATCCCATTTTCTCAGTCAATCTGTTTGCTACTAAAAGGCATTAAAATTGCTACTGAACAATCAAAATTAAGTTTCTTCTACAAAACCCCACTTACTTACTATAGTTTTAGCCTCTTTTGGCAGATTAACTAAATTGAAGTATTATTGTATGACACAAAATCATTTCATTGTCTACTAAAGACTATTCTTAGTTCATTTGTCATTCAGGTTTTAAGTGTCAGTAAGGCTGGTTCTTGATTCCAACTGTGAATCATTGAACGTGTCTGTAGGACTAGATTGTTCATACATTTATCTTTGATGAACACATCTTCAAAGAACTTTGCAAGTCTAGATTCTTCTAACACAAATTAGATAGATCCAATATCTGTCCACAGAACTACATTCTGCACTTTCTAAACACCCACAAATATTTGTTGTAGGTCCTACTTTTGGCCTTTTAGAGTCATGTACTCTAACAGATGTATCACAACACAAAATTCCACTTTAACAAAATTATTTGTGTTTTTATACTGTTAATCTACAAGGTGTAAGTGACTTAGAGTGTGGTAACAAATTAGAAATATGATTGATAATGTAACATCACTCATAATTACTCAAAGTCAAACTAACAGTCAATAACATAGAATTCAACATTTCACTGAGTGTTTGATTCTAACTTTATCAATACTGTTTGACAATGGTAAATATAGTGCACTAGAGATTATGCCAAATGCAAATTACTCTAAAATTATTAAACATATTCACCACCTCCATCAACACTGAATCCTTGATTTTTAGCATTTAACTAGATTTTAATTTATCACAATAACGAGTGTTACATCCTCCATATATGTATGACAAACATTCAATAATCATCTACATAGGTGATTAAATACTTCTGACCAACGATCGTCTCATCTAGTCACAAAGCTACTGAGATCACAAATGTCAGAATGTATTGACTCAAGAAGTTGTGTGCTCCTAGAAACCATACTAAATAATTTTCTAGTAATCATAATCTGAGCACAACTTTTATATTTGTCATATTTAATGAAGTGTCATTTGGTAGAGTTATGAGTTTTAACAAGAACAAATAATTTAATATATAGTTCATAGTGATTCTAAATTTCAAAACAACTTGGATGTTAAAGCTTTTGACTCAATAGCTTTTTAACTCCGTTTCCCCACAGTTTTGATAATTAGATCACTTTTCCTCACAGACAATTGAATATATATTTCTCAAATCCTAGCCAATTATGCTAGGTTCAAGAACATAATTAGAACTATTATTATTAATTGTTTCATTTGTTAAACTCAACTTATACATGTGATTGACAATGTAAGCACATTATAAGAGCTAATACAAGATTACTCTATCACATTTTACAAAGTTGTTTGCTTTCTCTAGTGATTCTAACAATGTCCACGTGCTCAAACAAATTGAGCTATAATTTTCTTTATTCGTTCTTCATCATCTTCGAAACACTAAGCGAGATAATGACCCATATTTTATAATTCAATTTTGCACACACAGTATAATGAACGATAAAGAACAAAACGTAAATAATGGAGTCATATTCTGCATTACAGGATGCTCCTATCTAAGTTACGGACATTTGTCATAGATCTTATACAAAAAATTTTAATTATTAGAGAAACAAATATATAATCTCACACAAACTGCAAACAATGGATTTGTCAAAATATCTATACACATAGTATGATAAAATACTTAACAACCCTAAACATGCTAGTTTTCAAAGCGAGAATAACTATGATCTAAAACTCTCAATCATGTGATCAAACGTACAAAACGTTAACGCATTCATCACATAAAAATACTAAGAGGTTAAAGTAGATCATACCGACACTTCAAGTTAGAAGTGTTTTTCCAAATTCGATGGAAAAGCCTGCGTAGTGCAGACTTATCATGCCATGATGCAAATCCATCGTCTCCAATACACACAATTTGTAAGTAACTTTGGAGTTCCTACATTCATCAAATTGTTAAAGATTAGCCAATTAAACGGCTTATTAGCACTATCTAATTCACAACAATTTAATTGGAGATACAAATTTATAGTCAACATCTATAATTTAACTTATCAAAAATGGATATTTGATTTTTAGCACATAGCTAAAACAATTGTTCAAATTTGCATTTAATTAACCAATGCTTAATACGAACAAATAATTAAATAACAACTTAAATTTGGTGAAGAACTTATCTTTAATTTAGATCTATCCAGGTCTGATTCCTTTTGACTGGATCTGAAAATGGGTCTGATCCAACAGTCCAAACACCAAACAGCGGTCACCAACCAATAGAGAAGCTGTTGGACTGGATCTGAATCTGGATCTGCTCCAACCATCCGAACACAGAACACCATAATCCACCAATTGAAAAAATCAAAATTTTGGATCTGAGTAGTCTCCTTCTTCTCCTTCAATCTCACATAAAGACCAATGGATATAATGCTGGAGGAAGAGGCAGCACGGACTACAGTCTCCATAGGGTGGTTCGGCGACCTCCGGTGACCTCCGGCGGCTCTCGCCCAGCGACGACGGCTCGCTGCTCGCGCCCCCACGACGGCAGCGATGGCGACTCGCGCCCCCTGCGATGGCAGCGACGGCGGCTCGCTGCTCGTGCCCCCGCGACGGCAGCGACGGCGGCTCGCGCCCCCTGCGACGGTAGCGACGGCCGGGGTGCACTCTCTCGATCCCTTTCACTCTCTCTGTTGGGTGCTCAGGAAGAGAGAGATGAAGTGTGTGGGCCGGCGACTGGCCGTGAGGTGGCGTTGGTTGCGTCGACGTCGGCGACACCAGCGAAGGTTCTGCCCAGCGACGGTGGCGACCTTGATCGGGATCCGCGACGATGACTCCGTTCGTGATCTGCGACGACGACCAGATCTGGATCTGCAAAGTCGACGGCGAAGCTGATCTGTGATGACGACGTCGGCATCTCTTCTGATTGGAGATCGCAGCGGTGCACACCGTGGTCGGAGGAAGCAGCGACGGCTGCTATGGTCGAAGGTAATTGAGTTTCTAATATCTTAAGATATTAATACTGATTTGGGGAAATTAGGGTTAGGGTTAATCTCTAGCCGCTTAAGATATTATACCCTGCTTATCAGTATTGGAATATCACAGAGCACTACCTCTAGACCAGCTTATATAGAGATTAGACTGGGTTTAGGGTACTGGGCTTTTAGCCCACTCAACCCGTTCCAATAATTAATACATAACACGTGTAAACCCGTGTTGCCCCATAGAATAATATACACAATATTATCCTATTATACTGAGAATATACATATACATCCAACATGATGCACCTCCGCAAGGGCTTGGAATCCAGCGTACACAAATCCAATTACATTCACACTCAAACAATACCTAAAAAAGTTATTAAAAAGAACAATTTACAATTTTGCAACAAACCCCCTTTTATAGAAAGCATATTTACAAATCAAGAACACAGAAACTCCTCACCTGTACTCATTATAGTGAATCGAGAGTCCAACCCTTGAAACAAAAAGTGTGGCGACGATGGCAAGCAGAGAAGTGGCGGGTGGGTTGCGGCGACTCGTTTTCGACGAACGGTGGCGGCTACGGATCGAGATCCTCCGTCCTGATGTGGTGGCGATGGCAGCGCCGCCTTGGTGTCGAAGGAAAGAAGTGGTCGGTGGGACTCGGCCGCGGCGGCACGGGCGGACCAGCTAACGATGGACGCGGGAGAGGGGAGGTCGGGGTCAGAGGGGGGGTCAGAGGGGGAGAGGTTTTCTAGGTGGGAGGCCGGTGATCAGAACGACCACTCGGCGGCCATTGGAGAGAGAGAGTGATGAAGGGGGAAGAAGATTTGAAGGGATTTTGGAAGAGGCAGAGACAGAGAAAGAGAGAGAAGGGGGGGGTGTATCGGGAAGAGAGAGAGAAAGAGAGAAAGAGACAGCTCGGGAAGAGAGAGGGGGAGGGGGGGGGTTTTGAAATTTTGTGGTTTGAAATTTTGGGCAGAAAATGTGTTTTGTGAGAATCAATCTGGGCCTTTGATTTTAGGGAGATTGAATGAGAGTCGCTTGATAGCTTTCTTTGTAATTTATTATATAGACTAGATTTGCCTGTGGGCACGTGCCTACGGCACGTCTTCAGAACGATACAACATATGAAAAGTCTTAAACAGTAAATCAACAATTATGTAGGTGAAGTTTGAATAGCATAACAATAATTAGTTGTAAATAAAAGTCCATGTTTCCATTAGTATATTGCGAAAAATAATTACAAATTGGAGTAAAAAAGTCCATGTTTCCATATATATATATATATATATATATATATATATATATATATATATATATATATATAATAAAACACAAAGAAAGCTATCAAGTGGCTCTCCTTCAATTCCCCCAAAAATCAAAGGCCCAGATCTAACCTCACAAAACATATTCTCTCCCCCCCCCCCCCCCCCCCCCCCCCCGAAAAAAAAACAACTTCTATATTTATTTAATTACTTTTTTTTTCTCTCTCTCTCCCTCCCTCCCCCCCACTTCTATTCAAAAAATTAAGAAAATAAAATTTTTTAAAATTTTTAAAAAATTAAAATTTTAAAAACTTTAAAAATAATTCAAAAAAATCATATAATATGTTTTTTGCTGGACTCCCAAAAGTTTCTCATATAATATGTTTGCTATTCCAATTAATTTGCTGGACCTCCAAAACTATTTTATATGATCAAATAAGGTGCACCGTTCCGAAGACGTGCCGTAGGCACGTGTCAACGGACAAACCTAGTGTGTGTGTGTGTGTGTGTGTGTGTGTGTGTGTGTATATATAGAGAGAGAGAGAGAGAGATAATTAAATTAATAAATGAGTTGTTTTGGGGGGAGAATTTGAATTTGAGTTTTGGGGGAAACTTTGGGGGGGGGGGGGGGGGGGGGGGGGGGGGGGGGGG